>OX392500.1:21622762-22286719 GCA_947623375.1 Apotomis capreana
AGACGTACTTTCATAGTCAGTACGGAACCCTCGGTGCGCGAGTCCGACTCGTACTCAACTGGTTTTATTAATAATTTAAATTCGTATACGTTGCAGTTAATTATTTAGTAAAAAAGTCGATATTCCATCAAGTTGAAAGGATTTTATAACTGCGTTAGAAATTGACAAGAAGGTTAAATAATGACATTAGCATAAATAGGACAAGCAACCAAGGTGCTATATTTTATTAACACACTCTAAAGTAACCCACACACAATGTTAATAATCAACGAACTTAGTGCCCCAAACTTAATTTAACTTACAAGTAAACTTCAACGCGACCTTTTTACTGCCCTGCGAATTGCGGAGTCTAAAGTTAAACAACTTGTTTAGGACAATTTTATGTTTCAAGTAGTTACTTAACAACTTGGCCGTAAGTTTGGCTGTAAGTGGTGTAAATGACTGAACTTGGCGACTGTTTGATTTCTTGGCCCCGTTTTAAGTTAAAGTCTATTTAGGTGGAGAAGGGCAATTTGTGTTATTTGTTTTTCAAATAATCAGTTTCCATTTTGCGAGGGAATGCGTTAAGATACCAGCTCTGACTTTTTGGATAATAGCATAGAAGATAATTTGACCATATTTATGCAGAAAGCGACCAAAGATTTTTTCATAATGCAAAAAGCAATCAAACTCATTCATTGATTAGTGATTACCTAAAGCCTTAAGTCTGACAAAAATCTACGCTGGTCGCTTTCTGCATAATTATGGTCAGTTTAGCTATGTCGCTAGTAATATACCCTGTGTCTTTCCTGTGGACATTACAAAATTAAAAGCCTTTAAGCTTTACATTACAAAATTAAAAAGCCTTTAAGCTTTACATTACAAAATCAAAAGCTTTGAAGCCTATTTTTCTAGCTTCACTTTCCTTATAAATATGTACATGTACAAGGCTTCTATTCCTTGAAAGCAGTGGTGAAAGTATAAGAAAAATGTAACAAAATCGGTAACTAATGTAGTATCAGAAAAACGCTGGTTTTTCCTAACGGGTATGAACCAAACGACCGAATATCAATTAGCTTTATCTATTTCCTAAATTATTTAAGCTAGAGGAACACGAATTCCTTTAATATTATTTCCGAACCGCCTATTATTCAGGATTGCAGCGATAACTTACGATTTTTAGTAGGTATGAGCTGTTTAAGAGTTTTGTAAATTTTGTAAATACTTGCGCCTATTTGTTGAACACAAGTTTAGTATAATAAAATGATGCATTTTGCTATACCACATACTACAAATAATAATATAATTAACATAATTATTTTAATAATTACACTAATACACTAGTATTTACTACACACAAATATGTCCTAGTACCTAGATTAACTTCATTCTACTAGGTATTCGAGAGGTGTTTTTATAGGTAGTTATCACATTTATTTCAAGTTAATGAGTAAATATCAAAAAGATTGATAATTATTGTTACGTTTCAAGTAGTAGGGATTCGCCGATACTACGATACGGGGCGGACGGGCCTGATGGGCGGCATCCAGGGCGGATTTGGCGGACCACCAAACCTAAAAAAAAAAAAAAAAAAAAAAAAAAAAAAAAAAAAAAAAAAAAACAAATAGCCCCCTACTTAGAGCGTTTGGAATAGGTCCCAGTACGCTCAGACAGCTCTGTCAGGACTTACAGAACGCCCGACGCTAACAATGCAACACCTTCCCCGACCCATCGACCCTTTTCTATTGTCTACCCGAGCTCGGGTTTTATTGCCCTCTCGGACGCCGAGCTCACTTTTATTACGGTCTACTATTGTTTCCCTCTTTTGTATTTCTCTTTGGCTTCAACTGCCTACAACTTCCTTTGCAAACGGTATACATCTTTTAAGAACATTCTTTAGGTAAAGCTGGACAAATACCTAAACATCTCATACCTAAACTATCAGACTAGGTCCGCCACCTTGGTTCTTATTGGAATCGCTGTTTCAACCCAGCCTGTCTCACATCGTCTCTTTACTCCAAGGTTTCTTACTACGTGATGTGTGCTACGGTGTACGTATCACTAATCTAAGCTAACCTATGCTAGATCACAATTCTAACCTAACCTAACCTAAGCTACAGGACTACGCCCAGCTAACGCAGGATACGTTACCTGACTACTTAACTTCAGGTAGCCTTACTTCAAAGTATGTATTTTGTTACTCACTACATATGCTGCATTTCGAACGTTGTTCTATTTATATATTTTATCTTGTTCAACTTAACATTACTTCTAACTTAACTATCACCTAACTTCGAAAACTTAATTTTGAAGAACTGCTTTATTTACTTACCTACTTAAAACTAGCTACGAGCACAGTACAGTTGTTTTGGTCTTAAGAACGCTGTTCTAACCTAACCTAACCTTGCATAAATTTGAGTACGTACTCAATGTTACTTTCATCTCTTTTTTGTAATAACCGACTTCAAAAAGGAGGAAGTTCTATGTAAAAATATTGCCTGTAGCATAAGGATAATACGAATCTAATCTTACAATAGTAATGCGGTATTTTATACAGTAATAACTGCTTCAAAACTATACTAACTTATTTAAGCTGTAAGTTAAAAATACGAGTTCTAGTTTTGCATATTTATTTATTTCGTCAAATATTATGTTCTTGAATAGATGCTTAAGAAAATACCTGAATAAACTTTGTAACTTGTACTAACGTGTATTTGTAGTAGGCTGAACTAAACTCGTTGATTTTTTAATTTGTTTGTTGGGTCCATATTGTTTGTAAAGATTTATGACAGGTTTCTTCTCCGAATCATCAAAAGATTCGAAAGTCTATTATAAATTTTATTACTGTTTGTTGGTGGCTGTTGGGCGCGGTACAAACTAGTCGAAACGTGATTTTAACGGTAATCTATTGTCACATCCTTATAAAAGCCGATGGACAGTGACGATCTATAAGTATTCAGAACCGAGTCGTGCTTGTTACCAGAGCTCTCTCAGTGTACAGTGACATAGTGTTGAATCGTGCTACAGTGCTTATAAAAAATGGCAAATGTAAGTATGTACTATTTTTTATAAAATATGTATGTAGTATTTTTATGTACTATTTGTTTAACAGTGTTTTTTTTTCTGTAACTTGTGTTCATCGTGTTACTTGTTAAGTGTGTTAATCGGATGTATAACTTATTGTTGAATATTGTTACAGTTCACGGAAAACACTTTCAAGAATTTTTATTACCCTGAACATGAACATGATGATTCAGGGAGTGATGAAGAAGGCACACTCGGTTTTAAAGTGAAACAAGCCATAGCGAAGAAACGTCCTGCAAATAGTATCGAGAGTTTCTTTGAAAAACCGCAGAAAAAAGTGAAACCAGTGAAGAGATCTTCCAGTGTGTCGCAAAGTTCCCATACCGGTGTTGCTTACCTATCTTCGGGTAAAGACGATGCTGCGTATGCATCACACCTTATTAAAATAGAAATATACGATCTTGAAAAAGTTAGGAACATTGCACCAGAAGAGCACTGGAAGCACGCCGATGTGAGATTAAAATCTTACATCTCAACTGAGCAAGATCCACAGCTTGAGACTGTCCGTGATGTTATATACAACATGACGAAAGACATAGCTTCGAAGGACACGTGCGTGAAATATTTTATAAACAATACGAAAAAGTAAACTAAGTGTTTGTGTAGTTTTAATACTAGGTTAAAACTGTATTTATTATATAAGACATTAGATAATATTTTATAACATACCCTTGTGTACTACTAGTATTATATATTTCTTACTGCTTAAACAACAACTTTTTGTTATTCAAAATTGTTAAGACTCGTTTTATAACCACATGTTGTAATTTGTTTTGTAGCCTAATCATATTGATCTATTTCCCTTTGCAAATGTATAAAACTCTCCACCCTTTAATATAAAATCACTAAGCTACGTTTGTTATTTTAAGGAAAAAATTTGTTGTAATGTAATCACTATTTTTAGGTAAATAAGGTATAATTAAGGTATTATTTATAAATAAAAAAAATCAGTTTAGTATATATATATTGTTTTATTTCACAAAAATTGACTTAAACATATTTCTTAAAATTAAATCGTTACAAAGAGAATTCTCAGAAAACAAACTCAATAAATCGCTCATAGTTTTTCCTTGATACTTAAAATATAAATAAACTAAACAATATTCGCCACAAACTGAAGTAAAATGATTTTGAAGTGGTCTTTGGTTATAAAACCACCGTTTTGCATTTCTATTCAAAAATAACTTATGATAACCAGTAGGTTTCCGACCAAATGAGTCAAAGTATTCCCCTACACCTTTAGCATCAATATGCATTGCAACCCAATGGGAACCTGGTTTCGAATCAGGGTCCAAATTGCTTACAATAAAAACTGGACGAGCAACCCAAATAGGGATTCGGTTAGCAGCAAAAACATTTGATTTAAATCTAGGGTTAATTTTTTTCATACAATATTGAATTTCATTAGTATCCATAATAAATAAAATATGTATACATTCATCGATGATGTTACAAACACAGATTAAGAAGAAATGAGATTAATTGTTAATTTCACTGTATTTATATTTATTTTAACTGTTGTAATCTACAGATACATCACGATTTTTGTTTATTTCAATAACATTATCAAATTCAGCGTACACAATACAGTTAATAGTAGTGCTCAAGGCATTATCAAAACGAACTTCTATCCGAACACTTCCGTGTCTTACAAGGTTCCAGTGTGAGGTAGAACTGGCTGACAGGTCAGGCGTCAAATCGAAACATAACAAACAGTAACCTTCCCCGTAATCGGTTCTGCTTATTGCATTACCTTCATTGTGGAAGTGAATACCAGTCCCAGAAAATAGAGTATGATATGTTGATGCTATTAAACCAGAACTAAATGATGGTTGTAATGTTCTAGAAGGAATTTCATGACCATCTACAAATAAACTAAAAGAGTTCATATTATAATTTTGAAAATTGAAAGGGTTCAATGCAAAATTACCATTAAACGATGAATTTGATACAAAACCAATTATACATCTTTTAGGTACTTGTCCAAGAAATATGTTATCTAAAGTTTTACCCTGTATTCCTGACGGTATTGTAAGTACCTTTACTTCTGCTCTTGTGATAGGGTATTTTGCAGTTGTTGATGCTAGCACTTTCTGATGAGCTAACAAAACACTTGGACTGATTCTAGCTCTTCTTATTATGAGACTAGCGTCCATTATTTGTACCTTAAATTTCTTATCTTGGTGACAAATAAGATTAAACGATTCTTTTGATCGCACTAACTTAACACGCATTTCTACACCATTCACTAGAAACTTCTCTTGGTTAAACATATCACCATGTAAATGTCCAATCATTTCAACTTGTTTACTATCTGTAACAAATTCCATCCTTTTGTGAAATCCTTTGTTATTTGCGTCAACGGTGTCCATATAATGTGCTGTATCTTCATACCATAACCCACAAGTAAGGTGAGTTTTTTTAGCGGCTGGTCCATAGTTAAGTAGATTTTCCATGTAAGCACGGTAAGCATATGTGTTGTTTGGTGGCGAGATTAGTTTTTGATTTAAATATACGTCAAGTTGATTAAAAAGGGAGTGCAACCAATTATTAACGGGGGCAACTTGAGTATCAGGCTTTAACTTTGTACCATCCTGGTTTAATATTTTGGCGTTTATATGTAATAATGTATGTGATAAGTCAATGTAGTCATCACCTGAACCGGGGACTTGAAACTCAATAGGACCATCATCACTTAAAGATGAGATTGGTTTATAATGAACCCACTGTCCACTCTCAATACTTGTCTGTGTCGAAGGCAGGGCAAATATATCTAACTCAGATTTTGCACATTCACACGAATGATTGTGTAGGAATGACATGATTTACTTTGAAAATATATCGTCACTATATTTATTTCTCTTAGCTCCTCTTCGGCGCGATGCTTTCAAGGTAATGAGAGGTTCCCGTCTCTTAGTTGACATTTTATACCCAGATCCCGACATCAGAGAATCGATCTTTTCATCAGCTTTTCTTTTTAAGTTAGCACTAGCTTCTTTAAATCGAGACCTAACTGAACTATCTATAGGGCGTGAATTTACCATATCAGATAACAAACCAACCCCCGCATCTAACGCTTCTTTTCCAACAGTTTTAAAACCACTAGACAACAAAGGAATTACTGACCTAAACAGTCCCCCCAAAAAACTTCCAATCCCATGCCCTCGCTGAAACGGAACACCTTTATAGACAATTCCTATACCAGAACCAGCTTGATGGGTATAATAATGATCGTAGGGACAAGAGTGAGATGATCTTTTATAATTCATCTTAGCCGTTGAAAGTGTAGTTTCACACAGGAAATTCCGAATTGAAATGGCACTCTTGCACCGGTAGTTGTTCTTATATCTATTTCCATAGTATCAAATTCTCTACGTAAAACAGGTACATAATGAGCGGGTGAGAAAATGTGTGTTTTATATGCTCCATAATGGAATTCTGTTGGATCTAATGGTATTATTCTAAGCAACGTAGTTATAACATCACCAACTACCTGTGGTTGTATGATGTCTGTATAAACAAATAATTGTGATGGTAAGCCCAAATACAAATTAACAGGATTTTTACCAAATGAAACTTGCCGTAAATTTGTTTTCGGTTTAAAACCTAACTGTAGACTTAGTATTGGGGTTGTTATAAGAGAAGTTATATCGTTATTAATTGTTGCTACCCCAACCATTTTGGTTAGATTATCATATCTAAACTTTACATTATTTTTCAGTTGTGGGTTGTCATTAAAAGCTTGAATAAAATGGTCAACGTTGTCATATGTAGTTGCTGGTATATGAGTTTTTATATCTACAATTTTGGCTATCTTGTCAGTGGGTGACACTACTTTCTTTTTTAAATAAATCATATTTTCATGATCTTGAACATTGTACATTGAACAAGGGTATTGAAATTCTACTAAGCCAACTACCCATTCTCCTTCCAACTTTATACTCCTGGGTAATTTGGTTAAGAAGTGTGCAGTCGTATTATCGGTATAGTAGTCCGAGGAACTGTTACTTAACAATGTAATATAAAAGCTGTTTTCACTCATATTTTTTTTAAGCTTGAAGCGAGTATCCAAGAATTAAATTTGTTAGGATAACCTCGCCACTTCACTAGTACTTCTTTTCTGGCACCAACCCCACGTGAGCGTATTATTTTATCAATTTTATAATCAATGGAGGGGAGATAAGTCACTTTTTGTAATTCCTTAGAATAAAATGTACCAACGATAGGCTCACCTTCTAAATCTCTTAACGTATACACAACTCGTGGAAAGCGGTTTATTATTGAATCAATTCTAAATATTTCGTCACTCCAATTAGTTTCGTAACCCTTTTGAAATATATGTTTATATTTAGTAATTCTAACATGATCACCAACATTTAGTTTTGTGATTTCCAAAGTAAGTTGTCTATCCTTTTTTCTGTTATACAAATTACACCAAACAGTCATGATATTATCAAAATTTACATCGATAGGGCGCATTTTAATACTAGAATGATAACTGTGATTATAAGAATAAAGAAGTTCTTGCAAAATATCTATATATTTGTATGTATTCTTATGAGTAAAGTAACGCCACATTTTCATTTTAAGAGTTCTTTGAAACCTTTCTACTATACTTGCTTTAATGTCAGGATTGTTAGTAGTATAGTAGTTAATGTTTTTGCTCCTAAAGTAATCCCTTGCTGCCTTTGAAACAAATTCGGTGCCTTTATCAGATTGGATGTGACGAGGAGTAGAATTGGCTTCAGTAAATATGCTTTCAAAACAATTTATAACGGTTGTGGCATCTTTCTTTTTCATAGCTCTCGCAAAAGCATATTTACTGAACACATCAATAACACACAGAATATATTTGTATCCATCATTATATTGACTGTAAGTACCCATATCACTCAGATCAGCTTGCCAGAGTTCATTAAAGTTAGATAAGACGTATCTATTTCTTGTGAATCGCCTTTGAACCGGTTTATGCAGTGTGTACGTTTCTTGAGATTGTAACCAGTTCTTTACTTCGTCTTTGTTCATTCGTCCTTTCATTTGTTTACTTAATTTATTTAAACTACTGTAGCCTGCTGGATTAGATACATCGTAGTATATTGCATGAATGTCTAATAAGGGCTCCATCTTTCCCAATCTAGTTTCTTTTTGTTTGCCTTGAGCAGTACACTTGAAAGAGGTGTACTGGCGCTTGTGTCTTTAAATGACGATGACGATCGAGCACTTGATGGAGCAGATGATGCGTGAGGTTCACTCGATTGAGGTTTATTTATAAATTCTAGATTAGTAGGATTACCTATACAAGACGTAGGAACTTTTATATCTCTTAAAAATAAAGCAAACTCTTCCCATCCTGTTGGCTTAGGGCGTTTAAGAGATCTAACCGTATCGCTTACCAGATCGAGAATATTGCTGTTTGGAATAGTTCGATTGTTTATTACAACTTCACCATTTGTTTTCCACCATATTTTTGGTCTGCTTGACACAATACAAGTCAATAATGTTCTGGTTTTTTTCTCATATGATTTTGGTAAATTATCTATAATACGAGATGGACTGAATAGTACAGTTTCTGGATTTTTTGTACCAGACGGTGTAGCTGCAGTAACTGCAGAAACATCACCATCTGGTAGTGTTTTATTTGCAACTGATTCATAATTTTCATCCTCCTCCTTTTTGTTTACTTTTAAGTTTAAATCCTTACTTTCATCGTTGAGTTGATCAAACCCCTCCATCACTATTGGTATTTTAAATGGTTTTCGATCTGATTCAATAAAGTGCAAAAATCGTTGTAGTGCTTGAGAATATAATGCCCACTTTTCACGATCATTAATTTTACTCTTCAGGATTTTTTGCATCTCTCCGTCTAGGCGAGATGATACATTTTCGGGTTGGCTATCATTTCGTTTGAGTCTTTCAATAAAGTCTGGTTCAACTAACAACATTTTTTTTGTGTTTTCCATTTTATTTTATGTTACGGAGCTTACTAAGGCACTTAAAACTGCACCTAATATAATAGGTAGAAATGCACCTCCTTTTTGAATAATAACAGTTTTCCTCAATTTGTGTTTCCCTTTCGAAACTAGTTTTCGTAATGTGTCTTTATATTTGTTTAGTTTTGATTTATCTTTTGATTCCAGTGGTATTTTCCCTTTTAAAACGTTATAAATACACTCACAAATAATATTAATTTCTTCATCTTCACAAGATTTTAGCAACGCTGTGCGATACTTTGGTTTAAGTAACTGCAGTGCTTCAAGTAAATGTTTATATGTGTGTACTCTTGGATGCATTATTTGGAACTGATTAAAACGTGTTGATTCTTGTCGTATTTAAACCCTTTCTTGGGAACATATACGGTACAATGCCCATCAAAAGGAAATATTTTAGTTTTAAAACGACATATGTCATCGGTATTTTGCTTCAGATCAATCATAAGGTAACCATGAGCATCTTTAGTGGCATCTTTGTAGGCTTCATCTACAAATTTTGGGTTCTCCGGATAAACTTGTCGTGACAAGTAGCGAATTTGTGTTTTATCCCTCGGGTTTTTGAAGTATACAATATAGCTGGTATTCAATGAAATATCACGTTGTCCTTTGCCTTGATGAAATATGTTTTGAGTAATATAAAAAACACTTAAGTTTCTATGGTGACTTCCTTTTGTAAAAATATCAACGATTCGTCCATCCGATTCTCTCATCAAGTCATCAATTATGAGAAGCTTGGGCTTTTTTCCATCAAATAAAGAAAAATCTGGTATTCCTTGGCTATAATTTACATTTTCCAGATTGTACAAAGGTTGCATTTCATCATAACACCAAATAATTTCATCAAATTCAACATTACATACTTCTTTTGCATTGTTTAAAAAATTGGTAACAAACTGAGTTTTACCACACCCACTTGGACCCGCTACTATTGTAGTGAAAGGGTGGTTAAAATGAATCATTATAAATTTTTAAATATGTGTGTTCATATGTTAACGGATTGACTTCAAATGAGAAAATTTCTAGACCATAGCTTTTTAAATAAATTTGGTAAAAAAAATGGGGTAACAAATAAAAAAAAAAAAAACAAAAATTTTGCTAATTATTTTTTAATATTTATATTATTCTAGATAAATCACATAAAAATTTACAAAAACATATTTTTTGCCAATCATTTTATTGCCAAAACTTAAAAAATAAAAAAAAAAAACATCCTAAAATACAATATTATGTACAAAAAATAAATATGAAAATTGAATGTTCCGTGTATTTTTTTTTTTTTTTTTTTTTAAGAATTATGAGGTATTTTATAATGACCCCACGCAAGAGTATCCGAAGTGTTTTTCAATAAATATCGTTTTGTGTCGTTGTAAGATAATGATATTTTATTGACATTTTGCGTAAATAAAACATGCTTTATTGATCGGAATCGTAACATTTGAGCATGTTGTATATTTCTATCAAATAAACAACTTTTATAGTCGTTAAGGGTTAATTTCTTGGTAACACACTTGTTTATTCCTTTAGCTTTGGATATAATACCACTATTTTGAACATCTAAGGCATACATTTTTGATCTAAGACCAACAAACTCTTTCAAAATTTTGCCATTATTTTCGTCTTTAAAAAAACCTAACCTCTTTTTATTTAGTAATGGTAAACCATATGCATTGTTGGGTGGGTAATCAGATGTATCATAATACAAGTTCAGGTCAGATTTAATGTCCTCATAAAAGTTAGCAGTGTTTATTTCATATATTAAGCTATCAGTATCCGTGTAAAGGAGCTTGAGATTTTCCGTATATTTGTATTTCATATAATTGTAGTGGAATTCGTACATTAAAGTTTTCGATAGATCTAAAATGCAGAATCCAAGGTAAATTGGTTTGTTATAAAAGATTTTTGTTTTTTTCAATTGCACAGCAGCTAAATTCTCAGAAAATATTGATAAACTATGAAATTCAGGTTTAGATATTAAGGACTGTACCCCTTGGGATTTTCCGCGATTTTCCCAGTGACTTAATAATTTAACATTCACACGTTTCGTGACATTTTCCATTGTTTTACCAAAAACAGAATTATTCATAAGTTTAAAGAAATCTTTTTCAAAATCAGATGTCGCCAGCGAACGCATTCGGGTATTCAAATCTATGTAACTTTTTAACCAAGTAGATTGTTTGAACTTCAACACACGATGGATTTTCACTAAACGCAACCCATTTTTTAAACATTGTTTAAGATTTCTGTAATGTAATACATAATTATATTTATTGTTTAAATTGGGAATCAATTTTTTTTCTTTAGAATCACCTAGACATACATTTTCTGGACAGAACGGCAAATCTGAATGAGAGTCATGTAATTCCTTGGGGTACTCTAGATCAACTTCTAATATAAACCCATATTCAGCATCGTCTGAAACATTGAAATCGGTATCTTTATTTACCCATTCAAATTTGCCAGACGGAAGACATTGTGACATAGCCCACCCATAGAGATTATTTGCGTCTAAGTACATGAGAAAAGATGAAGGAATATTTGGATCATAGTCTTCCATAAATGTATTATTTGCTTTTGCATGTCTGTTGCTACATTGGGAAATCCCTCCTCGAATGTTTTTCGCTATAAAAGCTATTTTGTCGACATCTGTTAAAAGTTCTAAACTTATTTTGGTAGTCCTCAACATCGAATCAAAGGAAATTCCAGGCGCGGTATAATAATGGGCGGGATCTAAACCATATGTCTTAAGACACACATTTCTAAAATTTTCAAATATGTCAGTTAGTAATAAAACATCTGTTTTCAGATAAAGATTGGAATAATCCCCCATATTTTTGCATTGGAAATGAGACCAAATATCTTGAGCATGTAGGAAATCGTTTTCGGAAATGTGACTGTCAGTAAGAGAACTATAGAATTGATCCTGTGTAGGAAGCGAAGTTAATTTCAGTGAATCATACGAAGTCATGTACTCATATGGATAGACACCCTTCCGTATTAGACGTTTAAAGTCTTCTTCACGAGGAAAGTTCAATTTCAATTCGTAAAATTGGTCAGTAGTCAAGTTTTTAGCTAATTTATCCAAGCTACTCGACATAAATTTAAGAGAATCGACAAATCTCAATTTTACAACACGATTATTCACTTGTAAAGACTTAGAAAACGAAATATACTTTTCTTTATTTTGTGGGATTAGTTCTATGTCACCATCTTCAAGACCAAGTCCATGTACAATAAAATGACTATCGTAATTGCTCAAATTATGGAAAAATACAGGTACAAAATTGGGTGGTTTGTATTTTTCAGAACAAAATTTATGTGCAACGCCTTCGTAAAGTCCAGTATGATAATTATAAGAAACGGTTGAGTCATCATTCAAATTTCTATCACAAATATAACAAGCATGGCTTTGCATAATGTCTACCTTATTAGCATCTGTTAGAGGGAAAGAAGTTTTAGCAAACGCATTACTTTTACAAATAGTTTCTAAATCTTCTTTTATGACTTTCATAAATGTTTTTGCACAGTCTTCACCTGTATATGTTCTGTACACAGATAACTTGTCATTATAAGAACACTTAATATAGTAACCGAAGCTATAAACTTCATGTTTTTGAATATTGGTAGTAGAAGATGTACTGGGGTTGTTAGAACAGGATTGAATTGGATTTAAAAATGCCTCAAAATCAGCGTATACAACAAAAGGTACTCTTAATTGTCGTTCATAATTATTAAAAGTAACTTGATTCGATGGAACATATTCGTTAAACCAATTTCTTGTGTCTTCTTTTTCGGATGGTAAGTTTGTGCATACGTGGAAGCAGTCGTTTTTTTGATGTTGGTTTAGTCTCTCGTGTGATGTAAATTTAATTAAGCAACCATCGCAAATATGAACAGCATGTTGTGCATTTGACAATTGCTTAGACACTAACCTCGATAAATTTTTGATAAAACAATAATGTCCTTGGTTATCTTTAGTTATGTACAACAAGTTTAAGTGATTAGACTTTTTTAATTTAGTTAAATGTAGTGGGCCTATAACATCGTGTTTCTTGTTTTGAGAGTTGTACTCGAGACCAAATACATTAATGCTAATATCATTATTTTTTTCAAATTTATGGATATCTCCCAATTTAAATGGAAAAGTTAAATTTTCAAAGTTCAATTTATTCTTATGTAATATGTATGAACTGACCATATTTGAATGACTTTTGGGTTCGTATAAACCAGACAATACAGCCCATCGAAAACACTCATGGTCATTGTTTTTTACATTAATAACCGCTTTTTTATTCTTTATATCACGAGGTAATTCGATAAAAGAAGAGCCGCGTAATGGATTATATTTGTTAATATTGAGATCGATATGATTAAATGTTACTAAACTCCACCCACTATCTTTTCTTTCAAAGTTTGACAACCTTATCACAATTTCATTTACTAGGGACGTAAAAACAGCAGCTTTATCAGTGCTGATATCAACAATACTATTACTTAATTGGAAATCAAATGTATTATTTAATTGTTTGGTATCTTGTGTAAAATTTGCATTAAGAATAAAATTTACTTTTAAAGCGTGATGTTTGTTAAGTGAACGATCTAATAATGTAAAGATCTTATCCTTGTGTTTTTGTAAAATAGTTTCGGGATCAAGAGGTTGGTGATCCATTTCATTAAATAATATTCTGTAAGTAGCGACTCTGTTTTTGAATGCATTTTCAATTAATTGGACATTAACATATTCACTATCGGATCTCAACACATTATTTTTGTGAATATTACTATTTAAATGGTTACCAAAATATCTTTTTGACACGAACTTTTTACACACCGAACATTCAATTTCAGAATTATTTTTTGTACTTACATTGACATCGGATAATGGTTCTTCGCTTGAGAATGTAGACATATCACGACTGTTGGAAGGGTAGTTTCTCTTCACTGGTACTTCTGCACCCGTACTTGTAGCTGTCCTTTTTCTCCCCCGTCCTACTTGGTTAGATCTGTAATAGAAAAAGTGAAACGTTAGTATTTAATACAAGATTTAAAACTTCAAAACAATGATTAAATTATTATCATTATACTAACTTAAGTTTTTTCGACATTGCTGGCAATATGCCTGCATTGTTAAAACCCCATCAATGACATCTGATGACAAGTTATGCATCGACTTATTGATATGCCCATCACATGGTGTGTAATAGGGTATAATATCTTCATCTTCCAAAAGCGCCTGAGGTAATTGATTGTCAATATACCACAATCTTATGTTTCTATGAAATACTTTTAAAATGAATCCTTTGCTTAAAACTGCAATTTTGTCGTGGGTTAAACTAGTTCCCATATGAAAGTATCCAAGCACCATTTTTAAAACAGTATTTTGTACAATACACAGACACAGTACTAGCACAAACACAGTAACTGGAATAATGAATGATTTCTACACCAGAGACGTCGCTTATAAAGAACCTTCCAGGATCCCCACCCAACAGAGAACAATGAAACTGAGCCATAAAAAGGCAACAACTCAATGACACTGGTCAATGGTTTTGTACAAGTTTGAACAAGAATAAACTGTTTAAATTGCATGTCTAAATATACAAGTACAATATCAATAAACAATATAACAGGTTGGAACAAGAGTACTCACCCTTGACTATGTAGCTGGCTTAGTAATTCCCCGATCTCATACATTTCTTGATCACTTTCAATTTCTTCGCATAGCCTGACGAGCTCGGAATCGTAAACATCACAGCTTAAACAGTCCATCGTGAGATGTGTCTAAGAAAATAGTGATTACATTACAACAAATTTTTTCCTTAAAATAACAAACGTAGCTTAGTGATTTTATATTAAAGGGTGGAGAGTTTTATACATTTGCAAAGGGAAATAGATCAATATGATTAGGCTACAAAACAAATTACAACATGTGGTTATAAAACGAGTTAACAATTTTGAATAACAAAAAGTTGTTGTTTAAGCAGTAAGAAATATATAATACTAGTAGTACACAAGGGTATGTTATAAAATATTATCTAATGTCTTATATAATAAATACAGTTTTAACCTAGTATTAAAACTACACAAACACTTAGTTTACTTTTTCGTATTGTTTATAAAATATTTCACGCACGTGTCCTTCGAAGCTATGTCTTTCGTCATGTTGTATATAACATCACGGACAGTCTCAAGCTGTGGATCTTGCTCAGTTGAGATGTAAGATTTTAATCTCACATCGGCGTGCTTCCAGTGCTCTTCTGGTGCAATGTTCCTAACTTTTTCAAGATCGTATATTTCTATTTTAATAAGGTGTGATGCATACGCAGCATCGTCTTTACCCGAAGATAGGTAAGCAACACCGGTATGGGAACTTTGCGACACACTGGAAGATCTCTTCACTGGTTTCACTTTTTTCTGCGGTTTTTCAAAGAAACTCTCGATACTATTTGCAGGACGTTTCTTCGCTATGGCTTGTTTCACTTTAAAACCGAGTGTGCCTTCTTCATCACTCCCTGAATCATCATGTTCATGTTCAGGGTAATAAAAATTCTTGAAAGTGTTTTCCGTGAACTGTAACAATATTCAACAATAAGTTATACATCCGATTAACACACTTAACAAGTAACACGATGAACACAAGTTACAGAAAAAAAAACACTGTTAAACAAATAGTACATAAAAATACTACATACATATTTTATAAAAAATAGTACATACTTACATTTGCCATTTTTTATAAGCACTGTAGCACGATTCAACACTATGTCACTGTACACTGAGAGAGCTCTGGTAACAAGCACGACTCGGTTCTGAATACTTATAGATCGTCACTGTCCATCGGCTTTTATAAGGATGTGACAATAGATTACCGTTAAAATCACGTTTCGACTAGTTTGTACCGCGCCCAACAGCCACCAACAAACAGTAATAAAATTTATAATAGACTTTCGAATCTTTTGATGATTCGGAGAAGAAACCTGTCATAAATCTTTACAAACAATATGGACCCAACAAACAAATTAAAAAATCAACGAGTTTAGTTCAGCCTACTACAAATACACGTTAGTACAAGTTACAAAGTTTATTCAGGTATTTTCTTAAGCATCTATTCAAGAACATAATATTTGACGAAATAAATAAATATGCAAAACTAGAACTCGTATTTTTAACTTACAGCTTAAATAAGTTAGTATAGTTTTGAAGCAGTTATTACTGTATAAAATACCGCATTACTATTGTAAGATTAGATTCGTATTATCCTTATGCTACAGGCAATATTTTTACATAGAACTTCCTCCTTTTTGAAGTCGGTTATTACAAAAAAGAGATGAAAGTAACATTGAGTACGTACTCAAATTTATGCAAGGTTAGGTTAGGTTAGAACAGCGTTCTTAAGACCAAAACAACTGTACTGTGCTCGTAGCTAGTTTTAAGTAGGTAAGTAAATAAAGCAGTTCTTCAAAATTAAGTTTTCGAAGTTAGGTGATAGTTAAGTTAGAAGTAATGTTAAGTTGAACAAGATAAAATATATAAATAGAACAACGTTCGAAATGCAGCATATGTAGTGAGTAACAAAATACATACTTTGAAGTAAGGCTACCTGAAGTTAAGTAGTCAGGTAACGTATCCTGCGTTAGCTGGGCGTAGTCCTGTAGCTTAGGTTAGGTTAGGTTAGAATTGTGATCTAGCATAGGTTAGCTTAGATTAGTGATACGTACACCGTAGCACACATCACGTAGTAAGAAACCTTGGAGTAAAGAGACGATGTGAGACAGGCTGGGTTGAAACAGCGATTCCAATAAGAACCAAGGTGGCGGACCTAGTCTGATAGTTTAGGTATGAGATGTTTAGGTATTTGTCCAGCTTTACCTAAAGAATGTTCTTAAAAGATGTATACCGTTTGCAAAGGAAGTTGTAGGCAGTTGAAGCCAAAGAGAAATACAAAAGAGGGAAACAATAGTAGACCGTAATAAAAGTGAGCTCGGCGTCCGAGAGGGCAATAAAACCCGAGCTCGGGTAGACAATAGAAAAGGGTCGATGGGTCGGGGAAGGTGTTGCATTGTTAGCGTCGGGCGTTCTGTAAGTCCTGACAGAGCTGTCTGAGCGTACTGGGACCTATTCCAAACGCTCTAAGTAGGGGGCTATTTGTTTGTTTTTTTTTTTTTTTTTTTTTTTTTTTTTTTTTTTTTTTTTTTTTTTTTTTTTTTAGGTTTGGTGGTCCGCCAAATCCGCCCTGGATGCCGCCCATCAGGCCCGTCCGCCCCGTATCGTAGTATCGGCGAATCCCTACTACTGTTTCACCGGCAATTTTACATATAAGAATTGATTATAGGCGTTCCATAATTCATACCACTTAGTACTTTTCGCATAAAATTAGAATAATTTTAGGCAAAAAAAATTAAACTGTTGAAATTTCAACTGTTATTTTAATGCAAAATACGATACTTATTTGCCAAAAATTGCTGTACATTTATTTTACGTAAATTATGCGTCGGCACTTTGAGCTAAATAAATCGTTCACGTCTCATTTATTTTTGTAAAGCATGCCCAATGATTTAAATCTGCCATAGCGATTTAAAAATATAACTGTTCAGCTCACTGAACTGTTTGTTCCATTTCATTATCGTAAGATAAAAGCAAATGCTTAGGGCGCAAAATCTTCACTTGAATCCATTTTAGTAAAAAAAACTTTAATTTTTGATATAAAAATCCTTTGGTATCCGGCATAATTACCCTGGGGTAACGAGGTTTACTGAAAAATTATACGCTTAATATATTCATGGGAACAGAGGGCTCACCTTGTGTAAGTGAAAGCATTTCCATTAAAATCCGAAATAATATTTAATAGCGATCTTCGTCATTATTAGTTTTAATTTTCGTAAATTTGTGAATTATTTTTAATTTGGAAACCCACCTTTTCCAAAACCCAATTTTTTCATAAATTTATCAAAGCACAATGAAAAAACTTAATGCGTAACCTGGTGGAAGAGACCGGAAATCGAACCCTGGACTACCAGTTCAACGTCTCAAACACTCGACCACCCTAACGAAATGCTTTGTGTGTTGGCCCTTGTACTGTTTATTTAACCCTTAACTACCTACCTGCTTCTTTAGTCACACAAACACCTACCTCCCGTCCCCAGGACGGATACATAATATCGGCCTCATATATTAAATTTTATAGATCGGATGGCAAATTTGAAATAACAATGGCCGTAAAGACTTATTAAAATATTTATTGAACTAATAATCATTCTGGAAACATCAACGAAACAATGTTTTACTGTCCACAGTCTGTCAACAGTCCTTATTTCTACTTTAGGAACTATATATCCTTTGGAAGGTGAGATCAACAAAAATGTTGACTTTATATAAAGATCTAAGTAATTATTTCTAATTTTTCAATAATTAACAATGCTAAATCAATAAGTTTCGTTAAAAGAAAGGTAATATTTTTATAAAATTGCAGACCACTAATTTATTCGATTTGTTTGCGCCAGTGAATGTAAGTTTGTTTGCACATTCTAGGCAAATAGATTTTTTGCATTAGGAACATACATACTGGGTCCCGTCTTATCTTCGGGTCACAAGTAGAACAGGTTTTCCGTACTTCCAATCACTACCAACCCGACTAAGCGGTCGGCTAAGTAAGGAAAAAAAGTATCCATACTCACGTAACCACCTACCACCCGTCTCCGAGACCCATAAAAAAAAACGTATCTACCTACCATCCGTCTCAGAGACGGTCGGAGACAGTAATATGCTCACCAAAATGAAATGCGTGCACGACCGACCTTGTCGAGCGACGACGTGGCACTGAGGCAGGAGGGGAGAAGGTACAATGACGCAAACGTTTGTAGGATGCTCGCACGAAGGTATGTTAACAATTTAAGGTTTGAATGAGTCTGTGAGACGGGAGGTAGGTGGTTAAGGGTTAAAAGTGAGCTAGAGTAACAGTCATGTCAGATGCCGTCAGATCTCGGATGACCTTTTCCCTAATATGTACTACAGAACCTTGTTTCTCGCCATGTGACGAAACTTTAACTATATACTAACGCTACTACGTAATCGGCGTCATTCTATACTGAAGAAAATAATATTCATATAAATTGAGATTAATGAGTGAACATTGCGATATAAAATGGCATGCGATACACGTATTTTCAGAGACTAGGTACCTACTTCTGATTCTGATAAATTACACAATAAATAAAATACAAAATATACATATTTTTCTTTGTATTTCCCAATGGATTATTAGTTTTTTACAATCAAATGAATTTTAAGGATAAATGAGATAAACACAGAACTTAGAGCATGCAGAAAATAACGTGTCGGGTAACAGAATGGAAATGCTTTAATATAAGGGTAGGCATTGTTTGCTGGAAGGTGTAGGGACCGTTACCTGAGCAAAGTCAAATTATTTCCACCGTTATTTATTCTGTTTTGCCAGGATGGTATTGATATTTTTGCATTTAATGTTACATTTTTTACTCTTCTTACTAGTAAGTTTGAATCTCCAAAATCTCAATTAAGTACTTTTTTATGTCATATGATAGGACGAACAATCTTTAGGACCAAACACTTATAATACCCCCATTTGTAATTACACTCATGTAAGTACTCGTAAATCAAAAGATGTAAGAGTACTATAAGGATACTTATATTTAGATGATACTATGCTGGTAGTTATTATGATGTATGATTTATTGTTCTTGATTTGATTTAAAATTTCTATACGCAGCGTTGTGGATGTTTTATTATTTGAAAAATTCCAAAAGTTAGAACAGTCTTTTTTTTTCTCTTAGGCGGCATATTAAATAACAACTGTGAAACTTGCAACAAGTCAAAACAACTCTAGAGCACATGTATTTCACGTATTTAAAAATGACTATATAATTAAGTAGGTACATAATATTAAAATTCACATTTTGCTTTCTTGTGATATTCGCGATAGATTTACGACAGTAGCTGCATGTCACTTGACAAATGAGATGTGCTTGCTAAGATATAGAAAAACCAATTCACTTACTCACATTCTATCCACTTATAACTTCTGCTGCTTCAATATTAAGCTTTAATTTTACGCTGTGTTTAATTTAAAAAGCGCAGACATAATTTAGTAGGAGTTCGAGGGCTCTTATAAATTCATCCGTCAACTGCAAAATAATGAGGCAGCGAATGAATGATTATTTGAATGCCTTTAACTTGTTTTTCAGAGATTTCAATTCAGTTTAACCAGTGAGTAATTTCGTGAGATTTAATACATGCTAATAAATAATGTCAGTCTGAGGGCTTTTTGTACCTACTCATTGATTCATTTCTTGAAATTCATCATTAGCTAAATGATAATAAAACCGAAAATCAAAATTTGCTTTGATGATTTTAAAGCCTATTTATGTGTTCCATAGCTGGATAAAAGCCTATGCTTCTGTGGACTCAACCCTATTGCTGGAGTGATTCTGCCATTTTTTGTGGAAGCGACCACGTTGTCCCACCGGCCACCATCTCTTTTATCGTGCCTTTAGTCTGGTATTCATCGTTAGGCTTACTTAAATAATTTTGTAATAGTACATTACGGCAGAGACCAGTAAGTAAGCCATACTGGCCGAGTAGGAATTAGACGGACCGAGCCGTAGGCGAGGTCCGGATATAATACGAGGCCAGGATGGCTCTTACGGTCGAAGCAAGTATAGTGCTTTTCTCAAAAATTAAACAAGAAAATTAGATTAAAATTATATTTTATAGGTGACATTCATATTCAGCCATTTTCCAATGAATATTTTTGTTATATCCCATTTTTATTATTACACATTGTGATAAAAATAATTATGAGTTTATACTTGGATAAAAGATATAGTTATATCGTTATCAAATAGTGGCAGCATTTATTTACCTTCATCGCCAAACTGTTTATCATCTAGAGCTTGATTTAAGAACTTTTCTATATTTTGCTGCTGCAAGCTGAATATTTGTGATTTCTTTCCTTTGTAGCCATCCGATTGTCTCAGAAAGATTGTTGAAATATTCAGACCTTATCACACATTATCTGACCAACTATTAACTTGATTTTCTTCCTTCCATTTAATGAATCTCTTGTATTTTTTTATATCTCCTTGGATTTAGTCGGAAGTAAATTATTTTAGCTAACTCTGCCTCCGCTTTTAAGTATGGAGGAGTGCCGTCTATTCGGAATCAGAAACGTCTGAACTCATTTTTGCTGAATTATTGTAATAGATCACAAAAACAAATTTGAAATTTTTGTCTTTTAATTTAAATCCCGCCTTAATATTTTTTTTTTTTTTTCTGGCTTAACAATGATTAGCCAATGTAACCCGCCTTAATTTCTTTTTTTATAAATACTGCGTTTAATTATTTGCACTGTCTTACAAATCTAAGTCTTAAAGATAAAATTTAATTATTGTTATACATTGTTGTATTTCCTAACTAATATGAACTAAACGCTGCATACAAACTTCCGCACTAAACTTGTCGCTACTTTTTTTTTTTAAATATGCATCTTGAAGTACGTTTATACTGCCAATAGTACTAACCTCTTTTTATTTTACATTTGCTCTTAGTGTAAATTGCAAGTGTATACTGCAATGTCGTCTCTTTCTATTTAATCTATGAAAAAGGGACGCCACTTTTTAATTTCTACAATTTGCTCTCGCACTGTACTTATAATTAAAACAATTTGTGGAATGCATCCTTTTTACATTTATATACGACCTCATCACCCTTACACCCTACATCCTTAGTTTTTTTATAGGTCGGTGACGATGTAAATCGTGTTTCGATATTCAAATATCTTGATACGTAATAGGAATTACATACTTACTTACTGGACAAATATTGATTCCAAATTTAAAATCTCGCTGTTTACTGGACACTTCTAAAAAGTCTTCGGTATGTTCCACTTACTGTAGTCTATCTAGCGATGGTAAGGCAACATTACATGCAATTTTTGAGAAAAGGCAAATACCCCTATTCGTCATATAGATTTCTTTTCCTTTTAATGGAAGCTTAACTGCATACGATACGAACAAGTAAGAGAGCGATATGGACGCTTATTTAAGAAATAAATTGGCTCTTGAGGGCTGTTTAGAAGAAGTTTCTGGAGTTGATATGCCACGATTTATTGGTTTAGTTTTATTCCGTTTAAAGTATGTGAGTTGTGGTTTAAGTTTCAACAAAGTTGGAGTTGTTTATAAAGTTGTGTATTGCACATAAATTGTTGGAATGTACGCTTAAAGTCTTGCACGTTCCCTTGGACCTTCGAATAATATAACTGAACGCGTTTTTTGAACGAATCGATTAAGCCCCGTTATATTATAATAATGCGTGGAAGTCGTGTAAGTTTAAATTAATATAAAATAACTGAATTTTGTTGCTATGAATTGTTTAGACATTAATATGACCTAGAGAACTTACTACATATTTCAGAAAATAAGTTAACTCATGAGATCATGATAAAGAAGGGTAGGATAGCAATATTCCTAAGAGATAAGTTATATTAAGGGAGTGTGCCCAAAAGATAAACAGCACAGATTGAAAACGTGCTTGCCCATTACTTTAGTCACCACATGGTGCTAACGTAATATACGAGTACATGTTCAGATGAAATACATATTACAAACATATATTTTCTAATATTTCTTACTCATGATGTTACATAGTAAACATGGAATAAGTAGGAGGCACTTAAATTTTATTTCTATTAGCAAGTTTACGGTAAATAATAAAGTTGAGGAAAGTTTTGAAGCAAAACCAGAACAAATTCAATTTCAAGAAACTTCCAAATCCATAGACATTATTATAAAGAGGAAACCGGTGTGGCTGGCCCAATGTTCATGACAATCCCGACCCGGCAGATATGTTGATTTGTGTCGCAGCTTCTATCAAACCTGTATCACAACGCGTAAGTCAACGTTGTGACCACTAGCATCATACTTGCCTGTAGAAATCAAGCCGTTTGATGGAGACCTTTGGACAACAATCAGTTCCATGACGTTTCGGTTTCGAGTAAATTTAAGTTCATACAAAATCGAGTAGTTGGTCCGAAACGTTGTCCAAGGAATCCGCAGTGTTTGACATCACAGCCACAATTTAGGTACGGAATTTTTGCATCTGTTTTTACGTGCACCGGTCATGTATCTGTGTTATGAGGAAGACTAAGTTTCTCATCAGGACTATACTGCCGTAGCTTATGTTGACTTTAATCATCTAAATTGCGTGGCAGATTCCGTTGTTTCATTACAAGTTTCCTCACTGCACTAAAACTATTTACTTTGCCTTAAGACTGCGCTGAATAAAATAGTGACAAGTGTCAAAGGCAGGCGCTCCAACGTACCTAACATCGTCATTTCCCAGAAATCAACTTTATGCTATTCTGAATAAACTGTTCGTAAAGGCAATGTGAGATTTGCATTTGTTAACACGCGTCCCGCGGAATTTCAATATTTCATCTGGCGCACCAGAACCATGCATAGCATTGCTTATAAAATAAACACACCATCATAGAACAACCTTATTCAAACCCACAAGCATAAGAATGACAGTTCAAACTTGTGTGACAAAATATAAAAGAATGAACATTATTTGACGTTTAGTTATTCCCATGCACTGCAAAAGGGTAGAATTAGGATAAATGGCTTTATTGAGTTTAAAGATGTGGTTATTGCAAATTATTAAAGATGATCTATCACTTTGTTTATGTTCATTATATCAGACGAAAGACTCCCACAACCGGACAAAGGCCTCCCCAAAAATTCTGCACAATGTACAACTGTGCGCCGCCTTCATCGAAAAAATTCCTACCCTGATTACATCGTCAGTCAACCTGTTTGTGAACGGCACTAATTATTAATTTGCTTACTTTTATGCGTTTAGATGAAGAATACACCAATTGACTGGCTAGGTATTTTTTTTTTTAATTTACAACTAAAAGGCACTCGCATTTCGTCCACATTGGAAACAAAAAAGTCATAGCCATAGCCCATTTTAGTTCATCATGGGGCATAATATGTACTCTTTGCAGCACATTTGACGTATATGAGATAGCAAAGACACCACTGACCTGAATGACAATACCATCTGACATATTTTATTATTTTATAATCCTTATTGAACCATACATATCTACGGTTGAGTAAGAATTACCTACATACTTAAAAACTTAATATTTTAAGTTGATGTTTATAAGTCTTCGTTAAAGATGTTTTTACAGGAAAAAGAATCCCCCTGGAGCTTTCAACTTTTGATTTCAAGATTAAATTAGCATAAACCAAACAAATGCCAACAGTTTTGGCAAAGTCATGCAAATGCAGTACTTGTAGAAGCGATCCAATTTGGAAGCAAATCCCTTGAGATACAGATGCACTGCAGTTTTATATTAAGCCCGAAATTATGCAAAAGTACATCTTGTTTTCGTTTCCTTTAAGTTCATATTTGAATTCAGTTTTTTGAGTTTTGTATTCCGGTAACGCTAGAGACATACTAACCATGTTAAGCTTCACGCAATCCTCAGGGTTTCATTCAAGTTTAAACAAGATTGAAGGATTTCCGTTCACGAAGGAACTTAAGATCAGTAGTCACAGTAACTGTTGGATTTGAGTCTAGAGCCCTAATAAGTTGGTCCGTGCCAAAGTTAAAACATAAAAGGAGATCATCATTTGAAACAAATTAAAAATGTATCGTACTTGATATATAATAATTATTAATTATATTTAAATAAAACTTACATAGTGTTTATTAACGGTATACAGATAATAAGAAAAACTAATTTTCCCCTTTATTTACCACTACGGGAAGGAGTGGGAAATAAAGGGGGGTGATTGGGTGCGGTTGTTTGTGTATATAGTTACATTTTCCTGGAAAACTACTGGAGCATTTTCGATGCTGTTTTTCTTTACATTAAACGGCTGTAATTTCAGACCAGGACGATACCGGATGGAATGGGAATTAGACTGTAAGTACTTATGTTTCTATGGGTCTATTGGTTGTTTGTCTGTATGTTGGTTACCATTTTCCTGGAAAACAACTGGACCGATCTCGATAGTGTTGTCTTTGCATTAAACTGCTGCAATTTTATACTAGATTCTTAAATACATTTTACAGTTGAACACTTCCAGGGGGCGCCGCAGTAGCCAAGTTACATTTTAATATCTGACGTGGATTTTTAAAAATGTTGCATTTTTCTTACTTCTTTCAGAAAATAACGTTTCAGAAAATAGCGCCTTTTAATAATTACGTTTATCTTAATACCTTAAGGGTATATAATTATCCTGGCCATCGTCTCGCTTATAAAATTATGAAAGTAAGAAATAACGTAAACGAATCGCGGTTAATGAGGGTTGTTTAATGTTCTTTGAATAATTTTGCTTACTTCGTTTTCTCGTCTTTTAATTGCAGAGTTAATTGTTAGTTCTTCTTTGATATTATTTGATCCCTGAATTTGTTTAACAAAGGTCATTATGTAATACCTAAATTCGTTTCACCAAACTCCAACGCTGCGCTATTGTCATTGAAAAATAAAGTGGCTAGAATTTTTAGTTTAGCCCTGGTTTCGTAATCAATTTAGTTGATTTTTTGGTATTTCAGTTATGTCTGAAAAGTTCCAATTATATGCAAAAAATATTTACATAGAAAACTAACGTGAGTCTCAGACCTATTATTAAAATACATAACCCGATTCGAAACATGTCAAGTGTTATTCGACTTGTACAAGTACTTCTACTAGTATCACATCATATGTCATAACTCTCTTCTAAATTCTGTTGTTTTAATTTCAGTATAATTAAATCTGTCTTATCTCGCTTATTTAATGGGGCAGAGGGCGTCCACAGTACGCCGCCATCCCAGACGGTCTTGAGCTTCGCGTTTTACTTCGCTTCAGGTCATTCCTATCGGTTTCACTTCTGCTGTGATCGTCCGCCGCAAAGTTTGCATAGCCACTCAATTGCTTCTAATTTTGAGTTGGACTCTATTTATATAATAAAATAAGAGCGGTGACAGGTAGCCGTAGTTACCAAAAGCAATCTAGTGGATAGGGTTGCCACGTTTCCGCTTTCCTTGGGGGTTTCAGCCTAGGACTTGCCTCGGTGTATAATCGAGCTCCCTCTGAAGCGTGTGGCCAATCATGTTCCACTGCGGCGTGTGATCTGTTGTTGGTCGATTGGAGTCTCACCGCACCGTTCCCACAGATCTACATTGGAGATTTTCTCGGGACAGTTTTCTCTCGCTATACATAATTGTTATACCTCTTCTTTGGACTGTTTCAAGAAATTTCTCTTGTATTCTTCTGTTCTATTTTTCGATGAACGACGTTTGATTTGATTTCATTTACTTTAATATACCTATGTAATATCCTTTAGATTCATATTATTCAAACCTCTAGAGAAATAACAAACCATTTCCACGAGACCTCTTTTTACAAGATACCGCCTGCATAAAGGGATCTTATTTAACTGGGTATACGATACCTATTCTACCATGACCTGATGTGAGAAACAAATGGTTTGGCTGCACAGGCCATGTGAGTTTGGAATATTCTTGCAAGTCCAGTGTAGTCAGATCTATTCATAGAAGTATAATATTAGTACTTGCAGGCCACACAAAATTGGTCGAGTAGTAAATAATACAGTGGGAAGCGGATATCAGTTAAAACGCATTGTGCTGGAGATAAGGCGAATATTTGGATATGGTTTGTTCTGTGGGAGTTTGGGAGTAAGGCTACGCGTGAGTATAAGAGGGCGTAAGAGTGATTTTGTTTAACATGATTTGTATGACTAGGAATATAAGTTAACTGGTATATGGTTAGCTCTAATCATGACCACAGTAGCAGCTTTACAGGGGTCAAGCCGGGGCTCTGGCTCCTAAAGGACGTTGCTTAAACCAGGTTTCGGGTGCCAGGGCGCCACCGCCCTGGCCCGGTACTGATTGACCCGGACAAAAACTCATCCGGGGCGCCCGTATGGCTAATGCTTGATGAGATATATTCGACATTAGCGAGCGTTCACATTATTAGGGTCTTACACTTACTCAGTATACTACTTTCTTTTTCAACATATACAGATCGGTGGTAACAATACAATGCTATCGTCAACCTCTTAACATCATCAGCCTTTCGCTCAATTGGAAGAGCCGGCATCGGCATATAGAGATATCGGTTCAACTCCGGTAAGGTGGCAAATTTTTCATTGTTTTTGATCTTTGTATCGCATAAATAATATTTTATAGGTAATGAAAAAGTGTCCCTTAAAAAACCGCTCCTCTTCTTTTTAACCATGGCCTGAGCACGGTCAAATGCTCTTTGCCTTGTTATGCCACTCTGAAATAATCTCTACTTTCTTCATATATGGTGCATATTTGTACAAAATCACATGGTGCATGCTAATTCCCAAGTTACGGATCTACTTGAGTTAGACTATCTCACGTAGACGGTTAGACGGTCATTTTAGTTTCAATTCACAGCGGGATAACATACTTTATTGATATAAATTTGCAAGGGTTGTTCCATTTCCTAGAACTAGTCGTGAGCATTTAGATGTTTCCCAATCAAAGTATAAAATTCACAACATGGCTTCAGTCTAGAAAATATCCAAATTGATAACGGTGTCAGCCGCGTGGTTGTATAGATTCTTACGGAGCAGCTGACTGAATTGAAATCCCAGCAAGGGAAATTATTTGTATATTGATCTCGATTCGATTGGCTTGTAGCGAACACAACTTGATTGAGACGAGTATTCCGAACTCCTTGTATCGGAACGTCTTTCATGGTGAGTTGTCACTGCGCGCGGGTTTTGAAAAGGTCTATGACGGCTCATTATTATGGGCTTACAACTTCTAGTTGTATGTTATATTTTCTCATATTGTTACTAAATAATTGTATTAATTAAATAGAAGTGTAAGATGAATTGCATACACTGTATGCTTAACAACCGATGTCTACAGGCTCTTGAGGAACGAGCAAACGCCCAGAATGTGAAATTCTCTTCAAAATCAAAAATCAAATCAAAAATGTTTGTACGCAACCGAACGCGGTTTTTGAAAATGATGCAATGTCAATCTGCGTACGGTCTGGATCGAGCATATATATATACTCGCCGGTAAATAAACGGTACAACCTGGATATATGGACAATGAGATATTATGCACAAGTACTCACCATCAGTCCATGAAAACGAAAACGCAGTGGTTCTTGGTTATTGTTGCTTGCTACTCGTACTTTTAGGGTACGAGCCGGCCGGCCACGTTTTATAGGTAAATAGTCCACGAGTATGGTCCCACACACAATACACTCAAATGAGGAGTCTTTTGAACAACGAATATGATATTTTTGATAATAAGGAACGGTTGCGCGGGCGACGCGCCGCGTGTTCTTTCGAAGTTAAGTTGAAGATGGCCGCCGTCGCAGCAGCGGCAGCATGGCGGCGCCACGGTCTTCGTGAGGTTTTGTACATTGCGCATGCGCGCCGGTAGATTCAGCGCTCTCATTGGTCAGATATACAAGGTTGTACCATTCGAGACCGCGTTTTGACATTGCTTTGATTGAATGAAATAAGATGCGCGGATGGATTAAAAATTATAGAAAATCTAAAACGTTGAAAATGGAACAATGTTTATTTGGTAAACTTTACTTAATTGGTACATACAATAGTGACCGGTCCCTCCTGGTAAGTATGACAATACTTGTGTTAGGAGGTTCCGCTCCTCCCCGGAGTTGTTACAACCACAAGTATAAAAAAATGTTAATGAGTAGGTAGTTATAGGTATGCAACTATAACATAAAAGGAACATTAATTGTTCCTAAGCCGTTACTAAAAACTATTCGTTTTATTTACATATTAACTAGCTTATATCTATCTGTGTGTGTGCATATCGGTATGTGTTAATCCCTTTACATTTGTTTTAATAGGGTTACAAATAATGTTTGTCAATTAAGAAGCAGTTCAGTTTCTTCATAAGTAAGTGTGATTAGCCATTCTGTTACTTTCTTGTTACAGTTCAATGTATTCATTGGATATATATTTAACACTTTGTTTATTTTATTATACATTGACGATGACATTGCAGAATATTGTCTTTTTGCAAACAATGATTTAGTATAACATCTAGGAGCTACAATATGATTTAACCTACGGGTTAGCAAGGAAGGATTGAAATTTAGAGTTTTATGTATTTTTAGGATTGTTAGTAAGATGTACAATTTTCTCATAGTTAATAAATTATTATGTGTATATAGTTCATATGTTGGGTGTCTGAAAGATAGTTTATACATTACTTTGAGAAGGCATCTTTGCCCTCTCTCTACCAGCAGAAATTGCGTTTTGGTGGCACCACCCCATACTACAATACAGTAAGACATCACAGATTGCGCAAGAGTTTTATATAACTGGTCCAGTAATGATTTATTGGAAACATCTCTTAGTATTTTAAAAATCCAGGTAAGTTTTCTAATGCGGTTGTTAATAAATTCAATGTAAGTATGCCAGCGTGGAGGGGTCACTGCGACCAAATAGGGTCTATACCAGAAGGTATGAGACTAAGAAAAGCACTAGCTACGTCGAAGTCAGTCCCGCTTACAACCATTAAGGGCAGTGACGGGAAAATGACGGAGACAGGGCTAGAAACCCTAAAAATTATGTGTAGCACACACTTTCCAGGCTCAGTGATACACGAGAGCGAATTAGATGATGTTTCAATTAGTGTAGTGGAACAAAGCGCAAGCACAACCAGACACAACTGGGACACGTCGAAAAAGGTAGTAGACCATAACAAATTGAAATGGGCAATTTCAACGTTCCAGCCGTTCAAGGCTCCGGGACCAGATGGAATCTACCCAGTACTACTACAAGAAGGCGCAAACGTACTCATTCCTCACCTGAGTAGACTGTACAGAGCGTCTATAGCATTTGGACACATACCACGAGTATGGAGAATGGTAAAAGTAATATACCTGCCTAAACCAGGCAAGGCAGACTACGGAGAAGCCAAATCGTACAGGCCTATAAGTCTGTCTTCATTTTTCCTTAAAACATTGGAAAAATTGGTGGACAGACATATAAGGGATGGTCCATTAAAAAGACGTCCGTTGCACAAACTACAATGTGCGTACCAACCTGGAAAGTCAACCGATACCGCGTTGCACCTGGTAACAACCAGAGCCGAACGGGCCATAGAAAATCAGGAACTATGCCTGGCGGCTTTTCTAGACGTAGAAGGAGCGTTTGATCGCACCACGTACCAAGCTATCAGTGAAGCAGCTGCAAGACATGGCATAGAACCGACCATCTGCAAATGGATAGGCAACATGTTAAACGCCAGGCTAATAAAGTCGTCTCTGATGGGAGATGAAATACTAGCTACGGCTACAAAAGGGTGTCCCCAGGGAGGAGTACTCTCACCTACTCTATGGAGTCTGGTGGTAAACTCCCTAATGGAGGAACTCAACAGATCTGGTGATTCTCGTAAATGGGAAATTTCCCAGTACGGTATCAGCAATTATGAGTGAAGCACTGAGGAAAGTGGAGAAATGGTGTAACAATCACCAATTATCCATTAACCCAGGCAAAACAGTGGTAATACCATTCACGAGAAAGAGAATTCTTAAGGACAAGCAGGAACTAAAACTGTATGGACAGGTACTCGAAATGTCCAGTGAGGTGAAATATCTTGGTGTCATACTAGATAAGGAACTCAATTGGAAAAAGCATGTTGATCACACCATAACAAAGGCTCTCAGAGTATTTGGGATGTGTAGATCAGCGTATGGTAAGACGTGGGGATTAAGTCCAAAGGTACTAAAGTGGATTTATATCATGATGGTACGACCAATCATCCTATATGGCAGCCTCGTATGGTGGCCAAGGACGTTGAGGAGCACATGCAGAGACGCCTTGACGAAGGTGCAAAGAACGGCGTGCATGGCTATAACAGGGGCGTTTAGAACTACGCCAACCGCGGCGCTAGAAATAATGTTAGATCTACAACCGCTACATATAGTGATACAGTCCGAAGCGCGCAAATCACTGAACAGGTTAAAAACAATGGACCTGTGGAGTTACTGCACGCCGAAGACTAAGCACACTAACATGGAAAGCAACAATTTTCTTGACAGAATAACAACCATGAGCTGCGATAAAATGCAGCCTAAGTTTGTATTCAGTAGGAACTTCAAGGTACAAGTTCCAACGAGGGCGGAATGGGCCGAGGGTCGCGAGCCACCTACAGCAGATGGTGAGGACATTATTTGGTACACTGATGGATCAAAAATGGGATCAGGTACGGGAGCAGGCATTCATGCAAAAGACTTCAATGCAAGTACAAGTATGGGAGGTTATGCGACTGGGTTCCAAGCGGAGACATACGCTATAATCGCCTGTGCCCAGGAGAACATAGATAGACTTACCAGAGGGAAGCACATCTACATACTCAGTGACAGTCAAGCGGCACTTAAAGCGCTGGGTGCGCCTAAAGTGGATTCTAGACTTGTGTATAATGGCGTCCTAGCTTTGAACAAGCTTGGAAGGCACAATAAGGTGCAACTGGTATGGATCCCAGGGCATGAAGGCTTCATCGGTAATGAAATTGCAGATGAACTTGCTAGAAAAGGGTCTGCGACAAGTTTCATAGGACCTGAACCATGTGTGGGTCTCTCGCAGGGAACCATAGCAACAGCCATCAAGGACTATGCCAAAAACCAGCACCAACAAGAGTGGAGGAAAATGGCAGGCTTGAGGCACTCAAAGCTATTCATGGAATGTATAGAATCAGGCTGGACCAAGAAATTATGGGAATACAGCAAAAGACAGCTCCGAATCATAACGGGGGTGTTTACTGGTCACTTTGGGGTCAAAGGACTATTGGCCAAGTTGGGACTGTCTGACAATACAGATTGTAGAATGTGTGGCGAGGAGGCAGAGACAATGAAGCACATACTGTGTGGATGTCATGCCCTCGCCAGACTCAGAATGAAGGAATTCGGTATTGGTTACCCAGAACCGAAGGAATTCCAGGCACTACCAACTGGTTCCATCATCCGATATATGAAGGTGGTGGAACAATCCTTTGAGTAGGCGCGATGGGGGTAACTACACAAAAGATCCCATTGGGTCGAAGTGTATCCGCAAGGACCCCTTCCTAATAAGATAAGATAAGATAAGTATGCCAGCTTAGCCGTTGGTCAATAATTACTCCAAGGTACTTAGTGGATGATAATTTTGTAAGTTCTGTACAGCTACAGGAAATAGGGTCAGTAAGGTCACAACTATGTAATTTCAGTTTTAGTATCGGATCTGGTTGGATTTTGATGTTTTTCGTGAAGCATATATAATTAGTTTTCTCCAAGTTTAGCGTAAGGAGATTGGTTTTGAGCCAGGATGAAATCTGTTGCGACAGTATGTCCGACTAATTGCAATCTATACATTTTCCGGAGCAGGTATATAGCTTTTAGGTACATTCTTTCCATCGTAGGCTTCATTATTGCTTTCTCAGTGAATCAGGCATGGATAGTTTAATAGTAAAAAGCAATCCCCATCAAGATAATGAAAAAAACACGGAATAAATCAAGGAACATTTAAATTATCTTTAACATCAAATTATGTGGCAACCTAATTACCAATAAGTTACAAGATAAGGCAAATTATTGATTTCTAATTTCAGTTGGAAGTAGGTACAACTTAGGCATGTTGTTATAGAGAGTAAATCTGTATGGAAGTCCGACAACAATGGCCGGATAATCATGGAACATTTTCCCAAGTTTCATTTTATTTAAGGCCCTCCTTAACGTTTCCTTGAATTATTTTCCCAAATTCGAAGGGTTCGGCTAACAAGCGATTAATTTGGCGTTGAATTGCAAATGGTGGCCTCGAATTAAAATATTGGGTTCGCTTGTAAATAATAAATATTCTGCTTACAATTTACATATTTCATTTCTGTTTCGACGCTGAAGAATAAATTTAGAGGAATTCGGCCAAATATGGATAAAATAATAATTAAAAATTGCTTTTAAATATTAAACAACTATTGATCATTAACTGAGCGAGCGATGCGAGCTGTATGTACTGTGCATAGGTGGGCATTAATTCGTGAAATGGTGATGTAGTTGGTGATAATGATGATGGCGATGAATCGATGATGAAGACGATGACAATGTTGATGACGATTCTGGTGGTGATGGTGATGATAATGGTGATGATGATGATAATGGTGATGGTCGTGACAGTGACCAGCATCATCATACCACAACAACTACCATCACAACAAAAATTTTAATTACCTATTCCACGGGGGTATTTTTTGTGAAATATGTTCAATGTAATGACGTTACTTGATTTTTATAGTTTTATATTTTAAAAAAGTTACTACATATAAACAAACTAAATTATATTTTGACTTTGCTTAAAAGTGTTAAAAGCTAAAATATACAAGATCGCAATTAACCTGCCCCCTACATACTTGCTAATGCGAGCTCGTCCGCAAACGATTATGACATCATCTAGCATGCGGCGCACGATTCGCATACGTGCCTGACTTAAAAACGCGGAGAAAATATAAGGGCATTTTTGAAAAAATGATGTTGGTGATTTAGCCTTGTATTGAAGTCGGAGTATCTAGAATAAAATGCAAAAATATATCCACGACTAGTCTGTTCCAAATTATCTTCGCTAAACTCTATAACCCGTCAATAGAGTTGAGAGAAGATTATTTTTGAAAGGGATCGCGCATACTTTAACACTCTCAGCGCCATGTGGTAGTGCGGATGCCTACTGAGCCGTCGTTCCTGGGTTCAAATACGGGTAAGGGCAAAGATTTTGTATGATGAACTTTCATATTTGTTCCTGGGTCATGTATTTATCCTCAAAAGCTTACTTGAGATTACCCACAGCCTACCACTAGATCGGTTTATGTGAGGTGACTGAACTATCAGAAGCTATATGTTGTTTGTCGTAAAACAAGTAAACGTATAGGTAAATAGTTCAGTAATTTAAATTTATGCGCTAGTTATTAAATCGTTAAATTATGTACTTATCGGATAGATTAGTATCTTTATGGACGAACCTGCTTAGTGGAGCTTGTTAGGTTCCTGCTTATCACTCAAGTCAGGATCATCATTTTTTCTAGCCAGGTACTAATAAAGATAAAAGAATTATTGCAATAGGAATGCATTTTATTAAGTCTTAGGTTTCGATTAGGCCACAATGGACAATATTTTATTCTAAGTATGGATAATTAAGTTACTGGTCATCATCATCAGACTCGGTTTGACATCCGGTGCCTTTTTCACAAGCATATTATATAATGTTAGAACATTCCAAATAAGGTTTCTTAGTATAGTGACATCTTAAAAAATGCCTAAGGAACTAAAACATATGTTTCTTCAAAAAACTATAAATAAACCATTCCCAGAAAGGTAAGCGCGTACGCGATTGCTATTCCGCACAAAGGCCCGGTTCAAAAATCCATCAAAGTGTCATCAGCAAAGTTAGACACGTGTACACGGCCGTATTTCTTCCGAAAAAACTTTGATAGGTGTCGCAGAGTTTGCATGAAGTTTGGGGATCGCTCTGAAATGAGGTGTGGGTTTAAATCGATTAGGTTTTTTCAGCGTTAACTCGGTACTCTTTTGCGTTTTTCTTTCCATATAAAATCGAGGACATCGCCGCAAACAACATTAGAACAAGCTAAATTACGAATTCAATAGATTTCTTTAACTTAAGCGAAATAGGTAAGATAATACTTACGAGTAAGTAAAAAGTTTATTAAAAAAATGTAATCTAAAAAACCCTCAAGCGACAACCATACTGGCTCCTGCAGCGTCCCTAGTGCCGTAATAGACAATTAACACAACTATTTTTTTTTGAGAATGTCAATCGATTCTATTTTTAGGGTTCCGTACCCAAAGGGTAAAAACGGGACCCTATTACTGAGACTTCGCTGTCCGTCCGTCCGTCCGTCCGTCCGTCTGTCACCAGGCTGTATCTCAACAACGGTGATAGGTAGACAGTTGAAATTTTCACAGATGATCTATTTCTATTGCCGCTATAACAACAAATACTAAAAATAAAATAAAATAGATATTTAAGGGGGCTCCCATACAACAAACTTTTTATAGATTATATATAATATATATATGTATAGGTACGGAACCCTTCATGCGCGAGTCGGGCTCGCACTTGCCCAATTTTTTATTGTGATCAAATGTGTATATGGGACTGACACTTAAACTGCTCTAAAAGTCAGAAATGACCGTCAAAGTTCAACATTCCTACGTAGCGCTAAAAACGCTCCTACAATTGGCGTCCAGGCTAGTGACGTCACAGGCCGGTATAGGTACCAATAATTGTATGGAGATATTAAGAAATTTGCCATTTTCACCGTGAAAAAGTGCGTTTAAGTTCATGGTACAATTATTGTTTTGTAAAATTATGACGATTCTGAAAACATTTTAAAAATTTCTTTTGGATTAAAAAAAAATATCATAAAATTTGCGTACCTTTGAAGTCACATATTTCCGAAAAGATTTATTTTTCTGGATTTTTTTTCTTCGTTTTGTGTAATATTTAGCTAATTTTATTCATATTACTACATTACGCTGTAGAATTCAACATCAGTCAACATGTCTATCATATCCGTTTAATAAAGAAACATGTACATTCCGCAAAGAGACGCTTCGACCTTATTAAAATATTGCATCAGATCATTCTAATTTTATTCGGCTCCTAACCAAGTTTGGAATGATAAACATTGATAAAAATGTTTAATGTTCAAATGATGGTTCCTCCTACTGCCAGCCCAGTTTCGTGAGTAGCTCTAGCTACCAGCCGGCAAAGAAATCTGGATTATTCCGGTTATTGTCGAGATAGCGGTCGAGACACGGCGGAGACAAATCGCCGCGACACGTGGCGACGCCCTTCCGAGCATTCGCTGTAACACTTGGGGATTCAATCCAGTGGCGAGAATCAGAATAATAATTATATCACACCTAACAAGCACCTAACGCATACTTAACCTTTCTCGTGTAGTTTGGCAAGGATGTTTTGCTTTGAAAATAATTGTCTTGACGAGGTGTCAGGGTGTCTACGTCTACAGGGTAGACGGAATTACGAACTTCATCGGTACCACAAACAAATGACAACCACAGGCAAATGGTACCCCCAAAAAGTTTGCTACTGTTACTTCTCCTTTCTTGCCTAAAAATTGTTATATCTCATAGAAATATCGTTTGTTATATCTACTTTTATACCTAGAAGAATAGTATATGTTCACCAATATCATAATACGTCAATTTTAAAATAAAACAAAACATACAAATCATCTTAAAACTATCATTAACCTAAATACATACAAGTTAACTAACCTAAATCTAAAAAAGGCCCTCGTGGCATGGTACCTAAGATGCTGGCTGCGTTACCCCGCTGAACTGCGAGATTAATACGTTGAGCGAGGTAACTGCCAGCTTTCCGGTCCCCCGTAACTTCTCTGAGTCTTTTTGATAAATCCCCAAAAAGACTCAGAGCACCAGGGATGGGGCCCTAAGGTCTCGACACCAAACGGAACAAAAGTGTATTCGGCGCCGAGACCACTGTACTTCACAATATCATTATCTTCCTACATACGAGTAATAACAATGTTTTATAACTTTTGATCTAATACAGCGACAGCAATGGGACATCCCGCACTGACATTACGGGAAAAACTAGCGTAATATGAGTCGGTGCGAATTGGTCGCAGGTGCGTTTTACGAGCGTGCGATATTGCATGCATCGCTTTGCAGTCGCAGTTACGACTCTAGTCGCAGATTTGGTAGCGAGTCAGAAAACTGGTAGTCTAATGCAACGAGTTGAGAGTATTACACTGCTGAAGATACTTTAGGCTGTAAGTTACCTGGCCATACACGGTTACTGGTTAGTTGACCAGTTGACCACACGAAGTAAGTGCACTTATCATAAAAGTACCTATCAAAAAGTACAAAATGTATAACCTTCAGCAATTTATCTTTACGGATCCGTTGTCATCGTAAGTATAAGTTCCATACAAGGCGGGGAAAAAAACACATTTTTCAAAAGTCACGGAAAAACCTGTAACTTTTTTCTAGGAATGAGGGAGTTATATCCAATCCTAACTATCTATAAACAAAAATGACACCCATTCCCCGTTCTTTATTTATGTAATAAATCGTACCTTACGCATACTCGAAAGAAGCTGAAATAAAAAATATGACGATGATTTCGGTTTCCAGTACGGATATTTTGGAAATTATACGCACACTAGCATTAACCCGCGGCTTCGCTCGCGTGCCTTAGCTTTTACTGTACCAAATAAAGTTCACTTCAAACTTCATAACTCGAAGTGGCGCTAAGACACCGGGATATGTGTGCATTTTATTTGTATAAAGCTTTTATAATGTCCCGAGCGTCCGCTTATCGACTTGGGATATTCGAGATTGGTTTAATGATTCTAAGCCATGTTCTAAGTTACGTCATGTTCTATTGTAAGATATTGAGGTTCTCTTCGTTGATGAATGAAAAATGAATTATTTTGAGCCAGATAAATATAATTCATAATTCTAAAATGACTTAACATAATTATTGAAAAGCTTAAATGTATTTATTACGGATGCAGGAAGTTTCCCGATCATTACTTCTCCCGTCCCAACGCGCCGCCCGCCTATAGCTACCGATTGACGACGATCGAGATGCCACCAAATACTATTTTTTTAATCTATTAGGATAACGCAGGTCTCTATCCATACCTCAAAAGCAAAAACAGAACCCCCTTATAGGATCACGTGTAGCTGTCTGTCAGTCCGTCTGTTACAACCGATTTGCTGCAAAACTACTGAACCGATTAAATTGCAATTTGGCGCAAATGCTTTCAAGAATTTTCATGAACACAAATCAAATTTCAAAATCGGTGGTATTTTCGTAATTAACGTCCCAACAAACCATAAAAATTACACCCATACTCAAATTTAGTCATTTCAACCCCATCGCACCCCAACAGGCGAGACGGTATTTCACGTCCACCACGTTTGTTTTTTTACATCGTTGTTGTTTTGGTAATCAGCGACCCGAAAAACCATAGAAACATTACCCTTGTTGATTTTCAGACTTTGTCACCATATTCTCCTCCTTTAGGGGTTGAATTCTCAAAAAACATGAAACACGTGCTTACTCATTTATCGTTAGAAATACTCCTTGGAAGTTTTCAATAAAATAGTCTAATCTTTTTTCCCCATACAAACTTACGACCCCCATTTCACCCCTTTGGGGGGGTGACTTTTGACAAATGCTTCTTTCATTGCACCCCTAGACTTTATAAGGACACGTAGGTTCCAAATATGGACTCTAGAACCAGCGGTTTAGTATTTAGACATTTTAACCCCATTTCACCCCAACAGGGAAGATGTTAATTCACGTCCGCCACGTTGTATTGAAAAATCGTTGCGGTTTTCGTAATCAGCGACCCGATAAACCATAAAAACAATACCCATGCTGATTTTCAGACTTTGTCACCACATTTCTACCTTTTAGGGGTTGAATTTTCAAAAAACCTGAAACACGTGTTTACTCATTTATCGTTAGGAATACTCCTGTGAAGTTTCGAATAAAATAGTCTTACTAATCTTGTTTCCCCATACAAACTTTGGAACCCCATTTCACCCCTTTAGGGGGTGAGTTTTGAAAAATCCTTTCTTAGCAGATGCCTACTACATAACATCTACCTGCATGCCAAATTTCAGCCCGATCCGTCCAGTGGTTTGGGCTGTGCGTTGATAGATCACTATGTCAGTCAGTCAGTCAGTCAGTCACCTTTGAGTTTTATATATATAGATTATCTGATGTTCTTCCAATTTCTTCACTAATCCTAGATAAACAGAAACTGTAAGAATACACAAAGTCATATTTAATACGGTTAAGCTATTGGTGTACTATAAACGTTCAAATATGAACCGTCCACGTTTTATATTAACTCATAAAGAATAATAATACTTCCAACGCCCAAACTTACAAAATACGTTACGCGTATTAAAGCAACAACATTATACCATTCGCATAATATTTCAGCATTAGTAGGGTCGGCCGTTAATGTGGTAAGTACAGTCTGGCTGGAAAGATAGCTGGCTTACGACAGTTACGAATATAAGAACTTTAGTACCAACATAATAATGTGATAACAAGTAAAAGAGTTTTTATTTCCAGAAAACATAAATAAGTTAAGAAAATTCGCGTATTATTCAAATGGCTTTTCATGATTTTTACGGGAAAACACAATGTAACATTTACTTTTAAATCTTGACGGAAAAGTTCCTGTGGTGTTATAAGTTTGAAGCCTTTGTGTTATGTCCACTGGTGCATTGATTTGAACACGATTTTTCTGTCAGCACTGATAATGACAGACTGCATCCCGACTGCATCTTGTATAGAAACTGTGCAGTTGGCGTGCAAATCCCGTAGAAATAAATTATTATCTGGCATACAGTCGGTCTGTAGACAGCTGGTACTATTTTTTTAGGTGGCACTATTTTACACAAATCACCTAGTCCCAAACTAAGCAATTATTGTACTATGAGTACTAGACGGGGATATGCATAACATATTAATAAATATATTATTATAGATAACATCCATGACATAGGAACAAATATTCGAGTTCATCACACAAATATTTGCCCGTGACTGGATTCTAAACCAGGACTACCAGCTCAGTTGGCCAAAAAGTTCCTTACGCAACAACTGTTTTAACCCACGATAGAAGGAATGGAAGGGAGGCGCTATATTTATCTAGGGTTAGAGGTTGTTAGTGTGTGTATGTTTGTCGCCTTTTCCTTAGAAAACTATTTGATGATTCTGATATTTTTCATTAATTCATCCGAAAGTAAATAAAAATCCTTGATGGTAAAATAAGGTCTCAATAAAAACTAAACAAATAAAATCTTGTACATGAGGATTTAAGATTCAAATAATTAAGGATTCAACTAATTAATAAACCCTGTAAATACAAGGTCAAGCAAGGTTTGGCTTTTAATTCTGAGCAGAACACGGACTCAACCATTTCTCAAATCAAGTTATCGCTGTAGGCTGGGTCAGATAACAGGATTAACGTTCCAAAAGCGAATTGAAAATATATGTCAAACGAGCTTGTGTGTCGAGCCTTTGGTGATAAATAGGTTAACTAAGCCTTTGGTAAAAAGGTTTCGCCAAACAAAGTTTTGCAGGTACTTACGGCAAAGGAAATGTATTTCTGGACGAAAAAATGATTCTGTGTGTGGTTATTTACGGACTAGATTAGACTAGTCCTTAAAATGTCGCTTATTCCATCAAAACGATTTCCATGAAGATACTGCTACTTAACAGAGTATTATAAAACACGAGTCCGACTCAAGGCAACTGGAGCGTTGCCCGCTCAATAATTTTGTCTTCATTTTTTCATCATTAAATAATTCTATGTTCTCGTTTCCGTTACCAACTCTTTCCCTTTATGTTTTTCATATTTTTTTTTCAATTAGGTACTTGTTCTTTATTGATAAATGGAATGAATTAAGTAATGGAATATTTTGTATTTGGTATTGTAACAGTTATTTTTATTTTATTGCTTTCGCCAATCATAACATTGAATTACATATATATTCATTTACTCGTGAATTAATGTACTATGGAGCTATTATTTTCGAAAATTTCGGAATCTACCAGCGCTTCCAACTAAGGCCTTTGTGAGAAAGAAGCGCCGCAAGAAAACTCACAGTTTGCCTTTTTCAATGAAATATACATTTTCCAATTTTTGGTATGAAGTTAAAAATCTTCTCACGAAATGTAAGTATTTCAGAATACTAAACCGGCGTTGACTAATCATCACTTGAAAAGAAAATCTGTTTACTTTAATTTCTATATAGTGAAATTTACACAATTGATTGGTACACCGACCATAATCGCAAATAACGTAGTAACTTCATAAGGAATCACATTTTTTTACTGCATTATCGAAATTTATATTGAAAGTTACAGGTGAGTATTTTTCAAGGAAAATAGATAGGTAAACACACTACCCACGTCTCTTATGAGGGCTCGTGGATCATAAACTAGACTAGATGCAAAATATTATAAATTCTGCGTCTCTCGATTAAAACAAAGTCTTCAATTTGGGAAACCCTCGTCCAACCCAAATTTTATTCATTTTACTATTTAATTCAGGGACAGCACTGTTTTAATGCATGTATAATCACGAAGACTCATTTATCATAAGTACTAAAAGTATAAAATTAGTTTGTTGAAAATAGGAACCACAATCGTTTACACTTCATTCTAAAGCAGGTCGCAGGTTTCACAGCCTTAATATATATATATTTATAAATATAATTATTAATATCATCGTCTAGTACCCATAGTACAAGCTTTGCTTAGTTTGGGACTAGGTCGATTTGTGTATGATTGTCCCTTAATATTTATTTATTATTTATTAATTATACATTTTATTATTTATATGTTCATTGGCAAGTTTTTCACCTTTGTGGTCCCTCTGGCACCTTGTTATTTTGTGCCCATTGGCATTTTTTGTATGCACGTTAGCATTTTGTATATTATGTATACCGTGGTACATTTTGTACACCATGGTTAATTTTGTACACTATAGTACATTTTGTACACTATGGTACATTTTGTAAACTATGGTACATTTTGGCACCTTCGGCAATTTTTTTTTTTTTTTCCAAATTAGCAGTTTGCATTATTTTTTTTTTTTTATTATTATTATTATTATATATTTTTTTTTTTTTGTTCTGTGCCCCTTCGGCATTTTTGTAGTTTGTGCCCCTTCGGCATTTTTTGTTTGGACTTTGTGCTCCTTCGGCACTTTTTATACACCATTATTGTACCTTTATTATTGTAAACCCGATGTAATGATTATTCAGTCTACCTAGTCGTAGCGCGAACAACTGAGTACACTGGTAGAAAGGATATAACGGAATAACATAAATTCCTCAATCAAAATACCGTTAATTATACCCAATCAAATTATATAATATTGAGAGGAAGTTTTCATTTGTTTATTGTAAGAATACTACAATATGATTAATTGATTACGATTTTTATGTACATACGTACCCCAAGAAATAAACAAATACGTAGGTACGTAACTGCGCTGTTCTAGTGATTGATAATTTCTAACTGAAGATGTACTTTAAACGCCACAAACGACAATGTACTTTAAGATGTCTTTACCATAATACCTGTGTTAGGATTTGCTTGTACTCGTAATCGTTTATTTATAATGCACGGATACTTTAAATGTCGTTACTACTAGTATATATTCTTTTTTGTTATATACCTTATTCTATAGTGAACTCAAATTCAAGTCAAATCGTTTCAACTTCTAGAACACGGTTTATTTAAGTAATAGAGTATAATACTAGTTGTCGAGTTTAAGTGTTGTTACATAAATACCGCGTTTATTATATATTCAATCAATTTCGCGATTAGCCCTCTACGACGGAATTACTGTAATATTTTTCATTTGTGTCCCTATTACGGTCATCTATACGACTTACATTTTAGAAGACTACTTTTTTTCTTTCATTGCCAACGCGTGACAGCTTCTTTTGTAGTTCATCTACTTTTTAAAGGACATTTCAAGTGAACATGAGAAATGGTATTTTGCTACGGTGTATGATGTAAATGTATTTTTCCGAACATATATATATATATAGGCATGGTTTATTATTCTTTATAAAGTTAATCTTACTAAACTGACATTGGCCAAAGCCACGAGCTGCCATTCCTGTATTAATATATAATATATCCTTTTAGGGCTGATCCGTAGATCATTTTATTTTCCCGGCTGTAATTTCCAATCAATGACAGCTTGTGTTGTAGTTGTTTCGTGCTGAAACAGCTCAACTGATTTTATTTTGATACCCTAAATAGGGTTGTTTTCCGCCAATCCTGTTGGCTTTGTTTTAATCTCATAGTCTTGTTTTAACTATGGTCCAATCCTATAATTTTATTTAAAAGTGTTTCTAGTTCCTCTATTTATTGGCTACTAGGCAAAGAGATACCCAAATATCTAGGTAGTTTATTTAAGCAAATTGTATTACGAATATTTGAATTTCCGATGCTTTGCATCATCTGTATAACTACCTCATTATCTTGTCGCGCGACTCAGCATCGCCTGTCTAGTTCGCACGATATTGGAATGAAAGTGACAGGTAGTTTATGTCGCGCAGTATAGAGTTGTGTGTCACCATTATGATAAACACCCTGACGGGCTAGTTAAATATTGTTTTATTTAGATGCGAATTTCCAACTGTACCTATGCTTTTTGTAATCAGTAGTTGTATTCTTTAACTGCTTTTGTGTACATTAATGTGTTTGCTTACTTGTTTCTATACAACGTCTTTCAACCGAATAATGTACTCAATACTCAATCATTTATTGCAATATCACAAAAGTAGTACAGATGTTAACTTGAAGCTACCGATCATTGTGAACCCTGTTGGGCACTGCAATGTTAGGGAGAGGAGGACTTACTAAGTGTTTATAATTTATCTTCTAAGTATTCATTTAGCGTGTAATAGGCTTTAGTTAGTAGTAGTTGCTTTAGTATAATTATATACTTTTTATCGTCTTCTTCTTCTTTTAAAGAATCAGGTAAATTATTATAAGTCTTAATTGACATTATTAATGGGCCTGAGGATAGCAGTTTCAGTTTAGCGGGCGGTGGAACGAGCCTATTCTTATGACGGATAGATCGTGGTGGTGAGGGAATATCACCGCGTTTTACATAGAGCTCTTTATGTTTCCGTACAAACTTACAGGTCTCAAAGATGTATATACTAGGAAGAGTTAGTAGTTCATATTAATATGTACTTTGATAAGTAGGTTATATTACTTAGTCATCAAGTGACTCTTATATTGTTATTCTTGTTTTATTTAGGTACTTGCACATAGTCTACTCCCGATGTCACAACTAATTCACGCATATATTGCCGATTAGTAACATTAAATTTGTTACTGCCGAAAATCAGTCGATACTTCGGTTTGGTTGATAAAAGGAAACATAGGTACTTGTATGGGGGACAAAATGAACAGTATCTGGATTAGGCCTTTCCACCTTTTGTCTGGTACCAGGGGTATTCATTACTCTTGGCTCTTTTACAAAGAACCTCGAGGAATTTTCACTCCTTGAATCTTGATTGCTACATAACATATAGTGCAAATAATTCACACATTATTTTCAGTCCCAAGACATGAGAAACTCGGTGAGCTTACGCTCTTTTGTGTTTGTTATGTTATATTTACTATATTTACTCGCACTTAGAAACATAATAATACTAAAGATTGCTCTGAGAATTATAAATGCGATTAGGCTCATTCAGTCTATTAGAACTCATGCAGTTTTTACATATATGTTTGCATAGACGGGCAGTATGTAAGTAGGTTTGAATTGTATAAACTGATGTTATTTAGTTTCTAGTTTATGAGGAACTCGGGGCTTCACTTCCCCATAACTTATTTTAATCCACTAATATTTACAGGCACTCTTTGTTATTGTTGTGTTGTAGGTAATCCGTAAAACATGATATATTTTAACAATAACACACTAACCTATTTACATCGAAAGTATGTGGGTATATTTTAGTCCAGCTGATGCTAGCTAACCTGATCACGTTACGATGTAAATAGGTACAGGTAGGTGTGGGTTTTCAATATTAATTACTTACCTACCTACTAAGAATCGTATGGAATGGTAATATTGTTCAAGCTATTATCATAAATTGAACACAGATCCAAATAATATCATAACAACTTATTGCGCGACAGCTAGATATGTACAAGAATGTTGAATATTTTCGTTACACAACAGTACTGCCTTCCTATTGTTAGTTTCATGGTAGTCTTTATTTGAACATACTTATTCTCAAGGCACTTAGTTATTCACTTTTAATGTGTACTTTATTTAGAAATATTAATATGTAACGAAACATTTGTAGGAAGATAACGAATTTGTAACTGGCTGTCTAACAACCATCAAGCATTTTATTTAATATTTAACCAAATATTTTAATTGTACGTATATCTATGTCGAATTTAACAATTTGTTACCATAACACAACAACGGGAATGCATTTAGGTAAGTAAGCGGACACATTCTGTTCACGACTAATTACTTAAGCCGACCGTTATCGGTTTGTTTTCAATTCCTCTGATCACCATGTTATGTGACTTTTGTTGTAGGTACTTCAATATTCTTAGCCATTATACCCACTTTTTCTTTTTCTTTTCGTTTTCCGGAAATATTTAAAAGGATATCATTTCTTGTATGGGTTTTTTTAATCCTCGTCGCCAGTGTGATGTCCTGTGGTTTCCGTGCATGGGTAGATTCAATAAAACACTTAAATGGGTTTTCTGTCGGCCATCACCTGCCCGCTGCCGTTGACGTCTGTCATCGCAATGGCGGCCCCGGGCAGGTCCAGAGACACTTTATTATCATAAAGGTGTCTGTACACCACACCTACCATTGCTTTTCTTTGCGCCCTAAAATGTATCAACATCGTAATCGTAAACGTACGTTATACATACAATGAATAAGTTCCCTGACTTCTCTGATAACGTCGGGGGTTTTAAGGTTAAGTAAAATGGATTGCTCGCGCGGCCACTGGTCCAAAACGCTTGTAGGTTGTTGGGATGATTCAAACAACGTTGTACTCACATACTAATAGATTTAGCTATTGTTTTTATAAGGTCAAATTGAACATGCACAGACAAAAGTAAAACTTACATGTGCAGTCATCAATGATTTTCCAGAAATAGCTCAGGACAGAAAGGACTGGAAATCCAACGATGCATATTCCTATACAGCACATGAACATCACACCAGACCATTTTTTTAATCCTATGTGTAAGTTGTATGAACTGATAAACATGATATCTATGTAACCTTGCATTTCTGAAAGTGAAACTGCTTCATCCAACTAATAAAGCAATAGCAAGATAATCGTAATTTTAAACGTAGTCCAAAATACAGAAACACAGGCAATGTTTTATCAAAACAATGAGTCTAAAATGTACATTAATTTAACTGGCGCGTGTCAAGCGTGACAGTTCCGCCCGAACCGTGTCGGGATTGAACCAGCGACCCCGCGTCGGTGGTCCGCTGCGGGGCGTCGAAACGCTGCCTTTATTGCTCTAGGGAAGTATTCGAGAAAAATAAATTGAATAAAATATTCTAAGTCAAGGTTTAATTGAAAATACTTAAACGTAAGTCAGGCAGGGCAATTTTTTTGGGGTAAAATAAGGGAGTTAATAACATTTATTTAGAAGTAGCGGCTTAAGAAAGAGACCCAATTATACAATCGTAATTTATTCGCCTTTAAATTTAATCAAAATTACACATTTTAAACAAAAAAGCTAAGAAAATACAATCTGAAAGTATATCACATAAGATTGAAATTTCATACAACCTCTTAAATATATGCACAGTACTTCAAAATTGCATCATGGCAGAATATTTCATGCAAAATATCCACTTGAAAAATAGCGTCCCTTCAGGATCCAATCTCAAAGCATCATTTAGTTGGGATGGGGTGCAATAGCGCGCCCGTGAAATAATATCGGATGGAAACGGCTGATAAAACTCGGGCGATCGAGATAGCCTTGACGATGACGATACCGGGAGTATCTTACTGAAAATGCGCATTGAGCCATGCCTTGTTTGTCCCTGATATAGGTAGATAGACAGTGAATTAATATATTTATTTTATTATAAACAATGATATAAAAACATTAAACTAGGAACTATAACTATATAATATTTAAAAAGATCGGGACCCCGTGATAGATAGGGTACCCAAAACGCAGGCAGCATTCCCGCGCTGGATAGCAATGGCTAATAGGGTGGAGCGATTTTTTTTTTTTAATTCAACTCAGAACGTCTCTAAAACGTTGCATTAGGCTGCCAGGTGTACGAGAAAAATAATAATAAAAATATTCAATACTACTTTTAGCCCTCTACTGTCATTTTAAATATTATGATCAAGCCCATATTGAAAAAGCTGAGTTGGATCCTACTTTGATCATAGTTACCTACAATACCAACTTTCTTAACCCCCGACGAAAAACGAGTATTTTAAGTTTAACATATTTTATATAATATATGTGTGTTTGCCTGTATGGCATAGTAGCATCCAAGTGGATGGATGTATTTAAATGCGTTTTTTAAGTCTGTCGAGACGGTGCTTAGCTATGTTTGATGGAAATAGGAATAGCTGTCTCCAAGTTTTTTTTTATGTCATAGGAGGCAAACGAGCAAAATATCTGATGGAAATCGATTACCGTCGCCCATATTATGCGTACACCTGCAACACCAGAAGAGTCACAAGTGCGTTCATATTATAACCTTGGAGACAGCAATTCTTTATTTAGTTCTGCTGTGGTAATAATTGGGATAAAAATTATCGGAGAATCTCCTTACCAACTCCCGAGCTAACACGCGAGCTCGCAAGGGTCGTATCTCCACTACTTGCCCCATTTATTTTGTTAAGATACAATAATTTCTTGTGTTGTCTTTTTGCTCGGCTGCACTTTGTTTTCGGATGTGCAATATAGCGTGATATCGTTTTTATAGCGTCGTAAATTTGGTGCAATTTAGCGGTGCTTTTTTGGAAACAAAGTGGGTTGTTTATGTCACCAACAACGTCTCTGTTCAGTGATAATACGAGACAAGACAGATAAGTTCACGTACGTACGAACCACATTTATATTTAGTGGACTACAATTCTTAAATACTATTTGAAATATTATAAATTAATTAATTAAACACTCTTCTATTATAGTACTTAGCTATATCTCCACACGAATGTAGTTTATATGGTACATCTGAGTTATATTAAATATGTAGGATTAGTTATTTCTCATTAACGAGATTCGCTCAAAATTATATGCAAAGTTTTATTATTTTATTCAAATAAGCGGTGGATCCCTTTTTCCTGAATACATTAATTATATTATACATACATATATACGCATAATGAGCTACGTCCTTTAATATTCGTTAAGCATGTATTTGTTAGTTATATTATAATTTTATTTAAATTCTTATAAAATTATACCACCTAAACATTTTTGTTTACATTTGTTTTCTCTGCCACCCAAAGGGTGTCTCAAAAAGTTCGCTTTTTAGCGATAAAACCGCCTATTGTTTACCGTTGTTCAATTTAATACTCTTGTAATATTTTTTTGTTGGTGTGCAATAAATAATTGTTGTACTGTATGTATATTCGACTGATTGGTTTTATATGAATTGCTTAGCAAGCGTCGGTCCGGCCCAGGTATAGTGGCGCTGCAAACAGCTTTCATATGGCAATAATGTCAATTACGTCATTATATTTGCATTTTTAAACGTCAGTCAAGGATTTGTCATTAACTATATTTAAAATATTGTTTACCGGAATGCTGCCTAATCCTTCGTTCTTCTTGCGAAATAAATACTGAATCCTATTGGAAAAACTTGACTTTCACCACTGTAGATACCTAGTTTTGGCTTTTTATTTTGCAAAAAATAGTTGTTTGCGGAATATTTAGTCCTGTCGCCTTTTTGTTTATATCAGTGACATTTACTGACTTTAAACGTCAGTTACCAAAAATTTGTCGGTGCCAGTAAAATAAATCAGTACCCCTAAAAATCCGCAATACGGCGTGGGTTATAAAACCCCCTGTAGAGCTATACCTAAGAATATAACTTGAATATACGACGTGACCTTAGCCGTATATACGGTACGATTATACGGTAATGACAAGTTTTTGAAATTTTTGATACAAAAGCAAAAATTATTCCTTAAATTTAATGCATAGGTATTACTTTCATTTTTTTAAGTAATTACTGCTCTACAAAAACGGCCTGCAATTTACCGTCAAGGTGGCCGAACGACAGTTATGGCGCACTTTATTGCGCGATATATCCTGAACCCTCCTGCCCGCCGCTACTTTTTGCACCATACATAAAAATGGGACGGAAGAATGGTTGGAATTTACAAGGGTCCCGTATAGCTAGAATATAAAAGCATTTTATATTTTTAATTAAAAAAAAACCACAGACATATTCACTATACTTACTAATTATGAGTTTATTTATAATAAGGCTCAATTTATATTCTTTTACGTACGAGTATAACACGGAGGTGTACCTACCAGTCGTGTCATGCAAATGCCAGTTTAAGTGTATTAGAATAAAAATAAGTACCTACATATTAATTGTAACAAATATTTGTATTTAATATGTATTTGTATGTCATGAGAGTTTTTATTATGATTTTATTCAATATAAGTACCAAATTTACATGTTTCTAACCATTTTTTTTATAAACACAAATAAAAGTATAAATTTCTTTATTATACTTGTAAGAATGTAATTGCATTATATTTTATGCGTAACATTTTTGACAAAAAAAATAGAGATATGTTAGACAAGTAAAATCGCTCTAAGGAACCCTGAAAAGTTGAGCGTTTATTGGAACAGTATCGAAACCGTTCCGAGCTGTAAATCTTGCCCCGATGATATTATTCGCTTTATTGGTTCTGACCCCATGCAACTCATCGAGTTAACACTTTTTACTTTTTTTCTAACAATTAATAGGGGACGGTTTGCGCCTTACCAAAATATTGTGAAACATCAAATGATTCTTACTATACATTCGGTTTTTTATCTCGCCAAATAAAAGGATGTTATAAGTTGAACATGTGTCATGTTTGCTCGTCTGTGGCAATTTGGCATCTAATCACATCAACTAAATTTTATTGTTAGTAAATGTGTTCATCCACTTGAAAAGCATCAGCTAAATTAAAAGGCGTCGATGCTTTTTAAAGTTTCAGAGATAACGTCTTGTCATGTTATGTTCGTTAAGGCTGGTTGTTTTATTGCTTTTAATGCTACTTAAGTAACATTTTGATTTCTTTCTGTGGTTTTCGGATTCATCTGAACTAACACATCCTTAGCAAGGAACCCTAAAATAATAGTACAGGAGCTAAATAGACTAGGAGATACGATCCATTATGGATTGGTATAATGGGCCATCTTTTAGAAATTTATTGACAACCCGACCCTTTTGGACGTTAGATGGCCGCTATTAATATTATCTTAGATGTATTGGAAATCACTTAAAGGTTTTTTTATGGAAAGAATTCACACATAAATCCGGTTAAGGTCCGTTGCCAAATAAGTAAGAGCAACAGTCCAAGAAACATCTTTGATGGATTAATCTGTCAACATCTTTGAGACATCAATCAGGATCGATGTTGTTTTCCACGGGTTCGAATCCCGGCAAAGGGCAAATATTTGTGTGTGAACTCGAATATTAAGTTCTTAGACCATGAAGGTTATCTTTCTAGTGTGTATCGTTGTCTAGTACCCATAGTACAAGCATTGCTTAGTTTGGAACTAGGTCGATTTGTGTAAGAATGTCCCATAGTATTTATTTATTTATTTTTTTTCCTTAATATTTCGCCACTAAACATCGTGTTCGAAAAGTTAAACCGACATGAGTGTAGGTCATAATTATTACAGCTATTTTCTGTGATATGTGATCAATACATCGTTTAAATTTCGTCATCAACTCTTAATAACTGCAGGGTAGGTTTCAGGTGTAATTACTGCACAACATTTTTTCGAAGTAATTACATCTTCAATCATCCGCGAAACCGTCCCTCTAGCTCCACAGAAAACCAGCGCCGTGGGTAGGTATTGCTATACCTAGCAAAGCCAACATCATTGCTGAGTGGAGACCATTTCGGATGCACATCTCTTGTACACTGTCTTTAATACTTACGTAATATTGTAAATTGTAATGATGTGTTAACATGAATACAGAATTTTCGATTCTATTCTATCTAAATCCTACCCTGTACATATTACTAAGGCAAGCCATAATACCAAAAGTGACTGCCACTCTAATTGGAGCGGAGCGAGCGAAGCGAGCGAAGCTCCCATGGATCGACTCGAATGGACTTTGTAACAATGCGCAGATCTCAGCGAGTTCTCAACCGATTTTAGAAATTTTTGTTTTAAAATGCACAAATTAAATTTCGCTAGGTCGTGACGAAAAGAAAATTTCGAAAAAAAAAAAAAAACTCCGCTCCAATCTGTGGTGCAAGCTTAGCCGGTGGCTGACTCTGCATCAACCTAGTTATAATTGACTCATCCCTAACATTTTGACATACGCGATGTGACAGCCCTAGTCAATAAAACAGACGCTCGGCAAACATTGGGTCAATTATCCCGAGTCCCGAGTCAACACGCCCTGTCTCTGTCTCCGTCACTCATTAATTGTCGCGCTGTGATTGGTAGTTAAATGTTTACGAGCGAGCTTTGGGACTGGCTAGTTGTAAAAATATAAGTTGTTACAAATAAGTACACAATTCTGAGGCAAAATATGCAATTCGATGTTTTCATGTAAAATAAATTTATTAAAGGAGCTAAAGCTCAGAACCACAAATCGAGAATATTCCAGAATGTGAATGTCGTTAACGGTCGTAGATATTTAGAAACTTCGGGGGGTTCCTTGTTTCTATCAGCTGCTCACTTGATTTATTAAGGAACCAGCCAACCAATCAACGCACCGGCCGAATATTGTTTAGCGCACACAGTTAGAAATTTCAGCTGATCGAAACAGATCCGATCCAACCCGATTTGGCCGATCTAACCAGAAATTACAGACTAGCTTTTTCTTCCATCTTGAGAAGATTACCTAGAGAAGAACTACAAGCATATCGAATTTTCATTGACGCATTTCACAGCTTCAAAGAAATAGTTAAAATATTTTTATTACTCTAAGTCGCATTAGCTAATTCACCAAAGTCGAGCAACTGCATCACAATGTTGCACTTAAATTTTTTATAACCTCCATGCTCATGGTTAATTAAAAAAAATACGAGATCAATAAAAAAATGGATATACTCAAAATTTGCATCCGTAATTGAATTGACTTTCACTGCATCGTCGTGTTTAGAACCCTTGGGCATAGTCCAAATACACAACCAATGTGGCTATAATTACAATTACTCGTACTTGTTTATGGTCGTTATTAGTGTCTCCTTCGCGTTACCTTAATATTATATAATATTAATTAATTAAATAATTGAGAAAAATCATGTAAATCTGCGTTTAGTTCATCAGAAACATATACAAGCAAGTAGAGCACAACGCAGAATATTTCGGATATTTAGTTATGTCCTAAACAATGACGAACTAAGTACCCGTTAGAAATCTGCCACTTGTATCACATTTGGCAAGTTCTGTAAATACAATGACAAATTGTGTCACAATAGCGCCTTGGTTAAATGCAAGTACTGTTTCTCTTATTTATCTGTAGTAGTATGTTGGTGTTCCCATATATTAAATAAAGGATACAACTCTCTTAGCACGATGATTAAATATTTATGAAGTCATCATTGTTAAATGAACGCTATCTATATTATGCCTTCATTTACCTTTATTTATGGTAGTTTTAGACCGCTTGGTTTGGTGTGACTTTAATCAATGGACGAACCAATAAAATAGTTTATAATCAATGCCACTAATTAGAACGTAGATGTCGCAAACCGATAAGTCGAGAAACTAACGGTATCTTACAGACACAATTATTACTCTTATTAGTAAACCATTTACGCACGCGGTAACTTACCTTACTTACTATTGTCAAAAGCCCCCAATTAGAGGAAATCAGATAGAACTGTGGTATGAAGCTGGTGTTAATCTTATATCACTGTGGTGGATAGACTTTAGAAACGTTCACGACACCATGCACTGATATTTAATTACGGTACAGAAAAGCGATTGGTAAAGTTGGGCAAAAAGATAAACCCCCTGGCGTTGTTCATAGCAACCGCTGTCTACCTTTCCATAAAGTGTATTATGTCACTATTTCCATAGAAATCTATGCCCGATTCGTGATGTCAGAATCCGATATCAGCCGAGTCGTACCGAAGCTGTATCGTATATTTTTTTATCTCACCGCTGAAAATATTAGAATATGAGGTTTAAAACCTTATTAGGGATGTTTAAAATCGACCTAAATGACTACTATCGAAAGCTTCGCACTTATGTATTTTTGATCATCCATTACAAACATCAAATTAGGTCTAGATAATCTACCTAAATGTCCAATTGTGTCCAATGATACAGTTTCCCCTGAGTCCTGTGTGAGTGAAAGAGCATAAAGTCTGTGTAATTAATCTAGTGACCGCAGCACTTGCCCTAACGAGCTTATTGGGACGCCATACACTGGGAGCAAAATAAATTATTGTGCATAAAACGTTTCAATAAACTTTTTCATTTTATAATTAAGTTTATAAATACTACAGTGTCATCTGCGCTATCGTTTAAGACATTACTCTGTTATTAGTCATTGTAGTTTTAGCTACATATGTAGGTATATTGATAGGAGAAGGGGGACACTAGACTCGAGCAAAAAAATGAGCACTTCAAATTAATATTTTACAAAACGCTCAAGCGAAAAACACTATTTATAGACCTCTAACGACACGCACACTCTGGGGGTAAAAACAATTACTTGAAAGAGCTTAATAGCATCTTCTAATTCTTGGATAACATTGCAAGGTAAGCTGGCAACCTCGAGAGGCTCATCTTGACGGCTTTTAATATCATCATCATCAGCCTATTATTGTCCACTGCTGGACATAGGCCTCTCCAACTGCACGCCATTGTAAGCGATCCTCGGCTACTCTCATCCAGTTTTCGCCAGCCACCCTGCACAGATCATCGCTCCACCTAGTCTGAGGGCGTCCCACACTACGCTTGCCACTCCAGAACACGTTTACCCCACCGGTTATCGGTTCTTCGGCTAATATGGCCAGCCCACTGCCACTTCAAATTGCTAATACGGTACGGCTTTTAATACAGTGACATGAATATTACGTGCCTTGGCCGACGTTGGTCGGACCAGATCCGCACCGCCCTTGACTCTACAGCACATCTAGCATAAGATGATACGCGACTTTTTGTTGCGCGACAAATACTACCTTTCACTTTCCTTTCAATACCATGCGAGCATGATAGGTGACGCTGACTCGCGCGACAAGCGAAGTCGCGGAAAAATATGCTAGCCCTGCTGTCCACAACGCCCTTCACACCGCGCGTGACAGACACAAATGGAGGAAGGTCATACAAAAAAGAGTGATGCAGAAGGGTGGTCATCACCCTCGTCTCTGAGGAAATGGTATGACTTGTAAGAGACGTTCTATAAAAATATATTTTAAGAGTTCATTTGTTTGACCATTTTGTCAACGAAATTGTTATGCCCTATGCCAAGTTATAGCTTTCTAAACCTTTATTACCTATGCCGTAAATAGGCAGACAAAACGAATTCCTTGTTTGGCTACGGAACCCCAATAAGCGAGCTACTTAAAACATATAGACATTAGAAAAATATGTGACGAAAACCCTTTGTCTCGACATGTGGAATTGGCTGCTGGTCGAATAGAAACGTTTTATAAACACTCGCGTAGTAAAATAAGACGGTCAGTAGATAAGAATTAGATTTAAAACTCTTAAGCAAAGGCATAAACTCGTAATTGTTGTCGCGCAGCCGAATAAAAAGACAAAGAACTAGCATACTTCAATATTCAATTTAAGTAACGATTCTCCATTAAGCCATGGCGGGTTTTTGTTACAGTCTGGAGCGTATTTAAAATACAATTCCATTACTCTTAGAGTTGAACGGGAGCCATTGCCAAAAAAACGTTTTGCTATCGAACTTTGCTCTTCTCCCGCTGCGCCCCGTCTCTGCAGTGCACTGTGTCTAATTAAAACTCATTCCTGTGCAGTCATTTAAATATTTAATTGCACCGCCTCCGACCGACGTGAGTGAATTAAAAATCGGTGTGATCAGAGCAAACTTACACGGTTCCATACAAACGGATATTCACTTTAAACTAAGTTGATCTACCTTTATCAAATGAACTCTTAAAAGATGGTTTCTCAAATTAGTTAAATTTGAAAATTTTAATACAAAATATGGTGGGAATAAAAACCTAATCAACGGTGAGGGTTTAGGGCAGGGCTACCTGTGTGTAGGACAACTAAGAGATAACCTTCTGATAGTGCCCGTCATGTCCAGAAATATTTCATCTGTATCTTTGACATTTGACTCTTAATATGGCAATAAACGATCGTAGCAAATGCATGCTGTCGATTCAATAGTCGAGGTTTTTTGGTCGACCTGTAATATAAGTAACCTGTCTGTAATATTGTGTGATATCTGAAAACATTGTATACAGTTAGCTTCGGAAAAGTGAGGTTTGCGTAGTACATATGCAACTCTTCTAATTTTAAGTTGGCGGAATGCAACAGAATATACGTGTTACTGTCTTGGTATGTTACGTCGATTACTAATCCACGAAGTTAGGTTAGGCCTGTTTAAATTTACCAAAATAAAATGTCCAACACCAATAGTAAATAGGTAGCAGTTAATTCAGCAAAAAATAATCGACTTTAAGGAACCCGCATTTCAAAGCATGCGAGAGCTGTCGCACTGCGCATAGTTTTCAACTTGTACGTATAAAAACACAATTTCTTCTTCATAGAATAATAAAATACACACAAGAAACTGCTATCGCCCCAAGTCTCAAGTTTACGAGCTTAACCTACTTTTGTTCTGTTACTCTCAAAACTTATAAAAAATATTATATACAGTCTGCCTTTGAGAGAGAATGGTATGCAGCCAACTCATTTACGTATGCACATAGGTATGTTATATTCATAAAATCAAAACGAATTAAAATTTGAAGATGTGTAGTAAAATAAAACAAAGCTTTCCTTTATTTTATTTATTTATAAGCAGTATTTGCAACAATCTAAAGCAGAAGCACATGCTATTGCGTACCATATAGGGCCAACAATGACGATAAATCGTTTCAATAAACTTCGTATCTTGTATTGTAGCCTTTTGGAAGACTGCAGCCAACCTTACCTTAGGGTATCTTATGTTAGATTAACAAAATGTTTTAAACGCAGTTATCGTTACCTAAATATAATTTTATTCTTTTTTGAATACAAATATTTTGTTTCCGTAGCAAGATTATCTACAACGTTAAACCGCAAAACCACTTTAAATATTTTAATTATTCTTTATCCCCTATCGTGCTATGAGTACATTGATCTTACTCGTCTTGACAATATACGCAAAAGTATACGTTAGTCAATTTCAATTGGGATATCATCCCACTTCAACCCACTTACTATCCACGAAGCCTTTATGAGAAGTCTTGTGCGTTAAGATAAGATTTACTTAGCAGGGAACACACCATCCCTTCCGCAACATCAACCCCGGGCGGTATAAAAACACATCGCCGCTGCGAAATCCGGAAAAATCCAGATATGTCCGGCTAGAGCCACGCGGAACTGGTTATTTCCTATCTTGAGATTAAGATGACCTGCCCATCTCTTTCTAACAAGACTGCGACTTGAGAGGGAACGATGACGAATTATTAACTGAGGAGTTTTGTCTCGGGCCCCGGATTTTCCGATAATATGAGAATGTAGGAGGCGATTTATATTTATATATAAAATCAGTAGATTAGACTATAGTATTTATACCTAAGCTCTGTGAATGTAGATTTCTGAAAAATTGGATGACAAAATATTTATTTATTTATTTATTCAGAATGTATAGCAAAAAAGTAAATTTTACAAATGGCTGACTTAATGCCATAAAGCATTTTCTACCGATCAACCTGCAATGAGTCAATATGTAAATTTGAGAAGTTTAAATATTTATGTTTTGAGTATTCTTACTTAAATAATCTTTTTTTAGATACGAAGAAGTGGATAAAACCCAAAAATACAAATAGGGTTCTTTGAAGTAGCAACATATCTCTCCGTTAAACAACATTAATATCCGGAAGACGCCGAACCTTAAAACCGTTATTTCTTTATGACCATAGTAAAATATAGTGAAAACAGCTAAATCGAATAAACCGCACACACAGACCAACCCTCGAATCAATTTTATTACATGTGAGGATATCACATCAACACTTGAGTCTGATTAAATGGGGGCAGGCTCGGTAGGCTCTGCGGAAATTTGTTCTGCCCGCCTCTTCCAGATTTCTGGGCAAATAGTGTCGATTATGGGATAGTCGTTATGGAGACTGGCCGTTATGGGAAGCAGGGTTGTCGATGATGCGCGTCCAGTATTTGTAGAGCTGCGTGCGTTTTATCAAATTTACTGAATGTGAAAATCCTTGCCCAAATTTTAAATACGGAAGTATATTTGCTAGCTTGCGTTTGCTATTTCTGCAGAGCGGACCAACGGATATTTTTTTGCATATTATGGAAATATCCTATATGGTCCTGAAATTGAATAAAAATAGTGATGGTACCGTAAGGTCGGTTGTCTATCCATAAAAATGCATGCATTTTATCGAGTCCATATAAATGAAAAAAAAAAACCGACCAAGTGCGAGTCTGACTCGCGCACCGAGGGTTCCGTTCCGTACAAGATAGATTAGTCAAATCAAGTCATGGTTTTCTATGGGTGGACAAAGTAACCTTGTAGGGTCAAAGTACCCCGACTTTACGGTACCTACCTATTTATTTAAAGAGTCGAACGCCACTTTTTCGTCAAGAATAACTGTTCCTTAAATAAGTGTTTCATAATATTGAATAAATTCGTGTCATTGGTTCTTAAGATACATTTATAAAGAGTTTATCTTGGTGCACCTATTAGGCTTTAAAGCTGTACGTTTTTTTTTATATTTACGTCACAAGTCATATGGTGTGCAAAGATAATATTTCGCAAAGGGTGCATAACTCGGGTGGCCAACCTGCATATTAAACAGGAAGGTTATGGCTAAAAAATAGTAAGTACCGCCATTATCTCCAAAACTTTAGCAGTCGGTAGCCCTACATTATGGGGGCTGGAGCTCTCATTGATTCGGGCAGTTTTGTGCACGCGGCGTTTTTCAAAGGGTTTGCTTTCGCCCGGAATTTTAAACAGTGCCGTTTGTTTGCGTAGCTTTTTGTCTGCTAGTCCGGAATCGATGTTTTTGTTATTGATGTCGGTGATTGGATTCGATTACACAGGATTGAGGAAAAATAATGAAGGTTTTTTTTTCGTAAATTTTATGCGTGTCAATTGGCTACTGGCAGGGACGTTTTTATTTTGTATTATGCTCACATTGGTTGGAGGATTGCGAGAATTTTTAATAGTTGCTGTAAATTTATTCTGGATAACTTTACACGTTTTCTGACATATAATCCAAATTTATTCATTACTTAATAGGCTTTACGAATATAATCGTCAAATCCTAATTGTCTGCCCTCAATCAATCCGATTGACTGATTGTTGAAAGGCGACACTAACAAGGTAACTCCAGCCGTTGTGAGGTTTACAAAATATTTATAACATCAATAATCAGGCTAGATTTTTGTCTGTTACGTACACCAAAAGCCCAACTTCGAAGATTTTCTCAAACTTACCTACCCAATACGTTTCCTAGCGGAAATATAAAAATGTCCACCGATTTACATCAGGAACGGTCGGAATGTCACCGTAATCTAGACACGCGGCAGCGTGTCCAGCCAAGTTCACCGCAGGAACTGGCGAGCAGCAGCCGTGTGTTATATTACACGAACCGTTTGGAGCCACTTTTGACCCCTCAATAACTCCAAATCTATTCAACAGAAAAAAATGAAATTTGGCTTATGTATTTAGGTCCCTGAGAACAACTAGAACCACAAATTTCATAAATGTAGATGAAATAGTTATTGAGATATTGACGTCCAAAAAACGGCATTTTTATCACTGACTGACTGACTCACTAGTAATCAAAAACCTAACCCACTTCCAGGTGACCTAGAAAGATGAAATTTGGCATTCAGCTTGGTAATTGTGTGTGTACACATATAAAAATCAAAAACAGTGATATTTTTTAGTTTTATTATTATTATTATCTTGTTGCCTCAGAACTCCGTCATTTATTAACCGATTTGGAAAATTCTTTCTTTGTTTGTAAGATGGCACTCTCTCTCTCACACACACACCACACACACACACACACACACACACACACACACACACACACACACACACACACACACACACACACAGAGAAGGTTAATAAATTGCCGTGGCGCGGGGACGGATAGCGAAGCGCGGGAGCGCGGCGTGGCGAGGAGCGGTCCGGCCCCTCCCTCTACCCCGCGTCACTCTAGTCAAGACAGGTGGGGCGTCAATTCAAATTTCTGTACAAAAAGTAATGATATCCCATCAAAAACATAAATGTTAAATTAGAGCCAAGTTCTCGCATGCAACGTTGTCGACTTCGCCGACAAAAGAATTGAGATCTATATGGGCGCCAAGTTCTTTGCCCTAATTTTTTTAGATACAAGGACATGTGACATACTCAATGCATTTATTTTACTTGGGGTGTAATTCAATATCAAGATTTGACTTGGCTAGTTTTCACAAACTGACTTAATTTTATCAAAGTAACATAGTATTATTATCAAGCTAACAGTATAAGTAACAGGACGTACACTAACTATACCTTTACGAAAATAGGTTAATGATTAGACAAATGTAATATACATTTATATGTAAAAACTAGCCAAGTCCAGTCTTGATATTGAATTACACCCCAAGTAAAATAAATGCATTGAGTATGTCGCATGTCCTTGTATCTAAAAAAATTAGGGCAAAGAACTTGGCGCCCATATAGATCTCAATTCTTTTGTCGGCGAAGTCGACAACGTTGCATGCGAGAACTTGGCTCTAATTTAACATTTATGTTTTTGATGGGATTATCTTTGCCGTATCTATAATGGTCGCTTGACGTCCCTAATAAACATAAAACTCCCTTAACTGCTGAGGGCGAGACAATTTCCTAATCATTTTGATGGTGGGATGCTGTGGTTTTCGATTAATTGTATGTGAATAGAAGATGTGATGGGAACCAAGTACCTGACTCATAAAAATTAGGTTATCAGTCAACTTAGATTGAATAATAACCCTCACATACTTTGTTTTTTAACATTGGAAATGTTTTTTCGATCGCGTTGGTAGGGGACCGTTTTCAGCGAAAGTGCGACATCGCTCTGGCGTCGTCAATTTTACGGGTACGCGGGTCAATGGGATATCAAAAGACGTGTCTTGACGAGATCTACAAGATGGCGTAAAAAAAAATTGAAAAAGTCAAAAACTTTTTCGAAAAAGTGCAAAAATGACGAAAAATTACGTGATTATTTTGCGACTTCTCAACTTAAATCGACGATATCTCAAAAACGAAAAGCGATATCGAAAAAATTAAAAAAAGCACTCGGGGTATTGAGTTGGGCTACAGTTTGCAAAAAACGGAACTTTACTATCTGTAATGGAGTTGGAGAAAGCTTTACCTTTATGTGGCGGAGTTTTCGCGGCGTGCGGCGCGCGCGTATATTTATTAGTGAGTTTCGTGTACTAGTAAGTTTAATATTTTTTAGTTCAGTTTTAAACCTTGATGTTTTTAGATGTTTGTAATAAAGTAAGTAAAAAAAATATATAATGTATACAATAAAATACTTTTATGTAATTTTTTTTTTAATTCTTTGGTTCTCTATTTGCTATACAATCTACTACCTATGTATCATACAATCTCGTGCCCTTCTAGTACTTTGAAAATGAATCGTATAAATTAAACAAATAGTACATTACATCAGAGGCCGGGAAAATGAGTAGGTATATACGGCCGAGCGAGCGTGCGAGCGAGGCCGGATAGTGATACGAGGCCGGGAATCCGTTTTCACGACGAGGCATGTATAGTGCTTTTCTCAAACATACAATGAAATAAAAAAATATACTTCAAGGAACAACATTTTATTAATTGACAAATAGGACATTTGAGTCTAATAACCAACTGCAACCTTTAAAAACAAAACCTGCTTTTTGTCAGCCAGCTGTGTGAATGACCTTGTTGTTGAAACCAAAAAAAAGTTACTTTGCAGGCCTAGGCCTGAAAAGCAGTATGAAATCCCTTTACAGTCCCCTCGAGTTGTTGCGCCCAAAAAGCGATACTTCCGAGCCTATTATAAGGAACGTAAAGACAATATTTCATTGCATGTTTGAGAAAACAAAATTTACTCTGCCTACTACGTTGCGATGGCGTGATGAAGCAAATATTAATTTTCAACTTATTTTATTATTACTGTGACACGTGCGACAGGCTCTGTACCACCCTTTTCATAGTAATTTTTTTGTATTATTGCTCGTAAGCGGCCCTATCTACTCACTTTCTTCGAATTTTGAGTTGAACTCTATTTATATAATAAAATAAAAGCGTTGACAGGTAGCCGTAGTTACCAAAAGCAATTGAGTGGCTATAAACAATGAAGTCCTATTTTTTTCATGGTCTCAACTTATTTTAAGAATATAATTACTATTGCTTTATGACTCCACTATCCTTTATCTTATTTTTACAAGCTTTTATTTAGCTTGCATGGTATGTTTAAAGTATGTTTGTTCGGGTGAAATCTTGCAACTCAATTTTGAAGCAGATATCGTCAACCGATTGAGCTGAAATTTTGCATACTTACTTAACTTTGATGACAATACAATAATATGGTACCATGGGGCTGATCTGATGATGGAGCTGGAAGGTGGCCATAGGAACTCTATAATAGAAAAAGCAATCCTACCGAGCTTGAGCTCTTTAGAATCGTCTCAGTGAGCATTTGATGCATATCCAAAGAAAAGTACAGTCGGCTATAAAAGCTTGCCACTAAAATGTCATTTTTGACAGAAACTTATCGTATACGTAGAGAACGAGAACTTACCTATAGACTGTTTTTTTTCATTTGTTACAAGATAAATTGTTTGACACATGAAGTAGAAAGTTCCTTCAACTAAAAAATTATGATTATTATTTCTATACTTCGTCTTCTCGAACGTAGGAATAGCGTGGCTTGGGTAATGCTGATGATTCCACATCTGGCGGACGAAAGCGTGTGTGCAAAAGGCGAAAAAAAGGCTGAGCCATGTTAAAGGGCGTAGTCCGTTTATAAAAAATAACGGTACTCGCCGGTACCTGCTACTAACCCTTGTGTTTCTCTTGCGCAAAGAGTTGTTTCCATTATAGTTTGCCCTATCTAAGTGCATTTCCAATGTACCCGAAGGTCGTGAAAGGCACGAGATCTGTGAATTTTTTTGATATATTATTATAAGCATTTTGTCTAGTCACCTAGACCTGATTTAATTTGTACATAAAGGCAATATTAGAAATATCAAATTGTTACTTATCTTTAGGCTTTCTTATTTCTTAAATTTATTTTAATAAGTTTCTTATGGGTCCCACAGGCAAGGCAACACACGCTTATTGAGAACTGATTTAAAACACTGATATTTTTGAAACCCGCACATTTAAAACCGTCTTACAAACCAACCCTATAACATGACGAAGGTACTACTGCGATATTTAGGACGAGAATAGAAATGAAAACGAAAACGACATACATTTTTTTAAGCAATTATTGTTATGAAGTTATGTGTGAAAATCGTGAAAGTTTTAATGATTAATGAGTAATAGTTATAGTTTACTTAGGAAAAAAAACATTGTGGGTCACTTATGACACTAGACTTAACGCACTTAAAAGTCTAATTTAGTAGTCGTTTATACACGTTACTTTCGTTTAGAAGGTGCGCGTGGGCATTTAATTGTTATTTAGATTGACATAAAAGTTCGGTAACTATTGGTGGGTGGTTGCCGTTAATGCAGTAAGGCTTTTAAACGTCTCGTGTAAAATGCGTTTTATGGACGAGTTGCACACTCTACTTTTCACTTCGATTGCGAGGAAATGAAACTGCATCATGTAAATATGTACTATACTTAAAAATAAATTTAAGTAAAATTTAAAGTTCCATTAGAGCAATGAGAAATAAATTTAAAAAGTAATAATTGATAATAAATTAAAATTTAAAATTTATTTTAATAAGTTTTATTGTGTACTTTGGCTGTTGGTATCTTTGCCTTGGTCTTAGAATACTAACGAAACGAAATAAAATAAAGAGGTTATTCTATGAAGTTTTAAGTTTTTTTTTTATTTGTTTATTAAGCGACTTTTATCATTGTTATTATTATGCCAGCTAAAACCCGTTCCAGACCTTCCGATCCGATCCTAATTATCGGATGAAATCGGATAATGTGTAGTGTAATAGATCCTAAAAATTACACTACTCCTTATCCGATTTCATCCGATAATTAGGATCGGAAGGTCTGGAACGGGTTTAAGTTTTAAGTTGTTCGTGTGGCTGTTGGACCGATCGCCTTGGTCTTCGACGACGATTTTACTTTATGCTCTAGAGCATAAAAAGCGATTTTATGTCGCCTGCGCACAGCATAAAGTCGAACTTTTAGAGCATGAGAAGTGAAAAGTATAATAATCTTCTAACAAAAAGTATTAGAAATAGCTGTAGATACTCAACTCGAATATTATAGTAACAGGTAGTGTTACTTGATAGAATACGAGTCAGTTAAATTACAATAAATATTTTTTTACTTATATAAAAATAGCGATAATGTCTATGTTTTTTTTTTTTTATGTCAAACGAGCATACGTATCGCCCGATGTAAAGCGATTACTGTCGCCCATAAACACCTGCAACACCAGAGGAGTCACAAGTATTTGCCTACCCGGAGGACGAAGATGGAATGCCTCTATGCTAGTAATTTCACCGGCAATAGTTGACAGTATTATTGAGTTTCAAAAATATACTTAATATATATATTGTTTTCAATAGTAGTAACTATTAGTACCTATACGAGTACGTCTGCTCTTTTAAACATACCTACACAATATATTTTTCAAAAGTAGTAAAAGTTCAAAAGTAGTAAAAAAATGAAGTATGCAATTAAGCAAATAGTAAAATTGTTACCTACTTTTGATGCTGACGTCGACTTCACAACAAGCAATATTTGATATTGTACTTATTGACACAAAACATATAAAAGTCTGATACCAACATTACATACCTACTGAAAATCTTATCTGTTGTCATTGTAAAGCACTTCTTTGAAAGTCTATACTAAAAATACTGTAAGCGCCGGGGTTGCAGTGTTCCTCAGGAATTGCAAGCGGCTATAAGCTACGGTAACCGCTTTCCGTGCCGTACGCTCTGCACTCTGCAGTATGAAAAGAAAAAAAATAAAGCGCTTAATATATCAACATACATTTAATTTAAAAAGGTGTTGGTTGCAGAGGACCGGCTTGGCTAACGTTCTATGTTGCCTAAGTGTTTTTAATGTCCACAATAAAATTTTAAACTCATTTCAATAACAATAACTTTGTGGGAAAGTCGGTTAAGGCTCCTTGATGGGTTTTATATTGACACTTAACTCTAACGGCTGATTATGGCCGTAACATGGGATATAATTTCATTATCTTTATATTACACATAAAATAGTAATCAAACCAACAAAAGGAAATTTACAGTATGATAATTTGACAGTTTCCATTTTATTTTATTGTTTTTTTTTTATGTTATATCTTCTTGAGTTTAAATTTCATTGTCCGAGGTGTCACCTCTTCATCATGTCTGCTTTAGCGATGTGTTTTATTCGAAATGTATAGTTCCTTTCAATTTCACAATGAGGATATCGAAATACACTATTTGATAGGCGTAAGATTTAAAATGGCGAGTCACATCACCAAAGCGCTTACAAGCCACTAGCAATATAATATTGTTGTGATATTGCTAAATTAAGGATATCGCTAAACCTCATTGCATGAAAACCATGGTTTTGGTTTTCATTATACCTATGCAATAAAAAAAACCAAGCTATACATCACTTTAACGGTGCAATGTTGAATAACATTGCTGCCATTTTTTCCTATACTGATTTGTCAAGCTCAAATCTAATAAAACCCAAAAAACAATGATCCTCCATAATCCAGCTTATAACCAACCCATTAAACCCTCCAATATATATTGGTAATGATTTACGCTTAAAATACCGCGGCGTGATTTTGCCGCGCGATAAATAACGCGACACGTGTTTGCGGTATGCAAATTTGAGTGTCCCCGTTGATTTATAAATTGTCCGGTTGTTGAGAGCTGGGAGCGGGTACCGTGCTAGATTTGCTTTCAATTTGCAAATTGATCGTGATTCATTCAGGAACAAAAACTTACGGGATTATCAGCATTTATGTTGATGTAAATGTTATAACATACTTTTTAAGTAAAAGGTTTTGGTACAACAGATGTTCCCCAACTTTCTCAGTTTAGTATTTAGCGTCGGCGCTTTAGCTAGTTTAAATATAACATACATCATTTCTGAAAAGAGTTAGTACTTATAATTATAAAAATGGCGTCTACTCTTAATACTCTCTGCGGAGAACAGATCCTGATTTTTTTTTTATTTTAGATTTAATCCATGTAAAAGTCTAATCATATTTTCTACTAAATTCCAGTTTGTATTTCCATTTCAAGCCGCCTTTGATACTAATGAAAAGAAGTAAATGATTAATCCTAGCAATTTTATGATTATAATTGAGAGGTTATTTACACATTGTTAGAAAGTTGAAATATTTATAGTACATTTTTCTTTGTGCGGTTGTGTTTGATTGACAAGGAACAACAAACATAGTGAACTTGACCTGTTGATAGGACCTGTTGATATTATATTAATTAAATTACTTAAACACACGAAACAAAGTGTGGCAATGGGGAATTTTGATGTGATCTAAAGTCGACTCGTCTTTATCATCCTATTCTCTATCTATATAAAAATGAATCACTAAGTGTGTTGCTAAGCGCAATCAATTTTAATTTTTTTTCTGTTTAAGCTTTTGGGTTTTTGTGACGATATAACGTTCAAATTACCCAGAAAAAAAAACACTTTTATTTCTATTATAATTCCATTTTGACAAGTTTATGTATGACAACATTTGCTTTATAAAAAACGAATACAGGCAAATACCCTGTTCTTATTTCTATGAGCAAGCCACCGGTGTAGTAAAAAGGTAATTTCCGCGGAGCAGGACAATCGTCCGGGGATCACTTCGATGTTAACCGCTTTTTAGAATAACCGCTGAATTCGGCAATATACGTCATCATAACATGTTTCACATTTCGGATTTTATTTTGTTGAGCCAGTAAGCGCTTATAAAATACAGGTTGTTTGAAATAACGATGAGGATAGTTAGGAAATGAAGAGTTTGAACCATAGATGTCTCAGTCCAATCTGTGATAGTTTTTACTTAAATCAAGTTTACCTATTTTTTTATACATACCAATAGCTTACATGAAAAGTTAAAAAACAGACTATGCAATACATCAAATCTTGATTTTATCTAATTAATATCGCATTTCATTGATTAACTATTGAAAAAAAATATTCCTCCCGCTTGTAAAGATTTTCGTTTCATACTTAACCGTTTATGTACGAATAATATTTGAAAACAAATATCTATATATAATAATATAAATATATAATACAAGTATCTGCCCCATTTCTTATAGAGTCCTTAACATTTTGAGTGTTTAGTCTTTTAAATTAAGACGCCTTACTTTTTATATCGTAACTATATTTCATAAATCTGAGAGCGCGGGGAGTTTAGTAAAATCAAATGTGTATCGAGGGACAGGTCCCCTGAGAGGACCTTTCAGGATTTGACGTCGCAAATTGGGCAAAAGCAAGATTTATCATCATACGACTAAGTATATTCAGGATTTACTTATTGATTTAAAAAATAGACAAACACATCGTGTATAACTCCGAATTCCTCTCTAAAGTCAGCATTTTTTTATTAGTTCGAGTACTAACTAGAAATCGTTTCACGTTAGGATTTTTTTCGAGAACGACAATTATTTATTAATTTGTCGGGGATTTAGTGATTCAAAACCCATTTGATAGGTCTAATTTAGATGACAGTTAATCGGAAAATGCCAGAGGCTTATGTTGTTTTTTTTTTAATATTCGCCATTTTTGACGGCAAGTATAATATTATGTATGACTTAGTCTTTCGCTCAAATTATTTATAGGAGCCAAGTCAGTCCAAAAATAAATTAAATTTACCAACTGCTGTTACTTGCGTAAAGGGTGTATACTCAAATGTATACCTCCTGTACAATGTACACTGAAAATAAACGTTTACACTTTTCTGATGCTCTTTTACGATGAAGATTAATAGAGACGAATGAAAGGCTAAGTAGCTCTTAGCCCATTAGAGGCTTGGATGCTTTCAGGGAATGAAACTATTGTACACGCAATATTATTTGAATCACTTTTCATTACGGCACTGAGGGATATTGCCCGTGAAAATGTATGCATTTCCCTGTAGACGAGGTAAACGTCGTACCAAGTTTTAGCGGAAACTGGTAGATTATAAAATATAGCCATGTAAAAGTAAGGTTTTGTATTTACTTTATTAATAAAAGTTTACTCTAATGCCAACATTTTTAAGATTCGTACGAGTTTGTCATGATTGTGACTCAATAAAGCGTAAACCGTAAAACACATTTTGATGGTACTAAGAAATCGTATGTATGTAAGATTAATTCATGAATTTAAATATAGGTGCACAGAATAGCATATACTTCCCTTGCTTATTGACAAAATTATTTATTATTAACTACCCGTTAGTGACTACAAAGCGGACCAACTAAAAGTTATTTAAATACAACGTAAGTTTCACATCACCGTTGATTTTGTGAAACTGACTAAGGCAAGCAAATACCGCAAGTAAATGATAGTTTGGACGTATTTAGTGTTCTGCATGTTCATTAAATATTCCGCTTGCATTTGGCCAGTGTCCCGTAAGAGAATACAGTGAATCACAGAGGTCATTAGAGCCAATCAAATAAAGTGGGTCCCGGGGGAGCGCACTTACACTGGCGCGCTTAGTGGGACCGCGTAGCGAAACTAAAACTATTTTATAAGAAAAAAAAAAACCTACTGTAATAGAAACAATATTAGGATGAAAGGTAGAAATATAGTGCGTTTCTTCTTCGTTTCGTTCTTGTTAGAATTGTTGCAGTCATCATGAAGAAAATTTGGGGGTTGCCGTCTGATGTCGTCTCGACCCTTCGCCTTGCGTTTTTATTAGGATGAAATCAGCGTGCTTTCATAGCTACTCCTAGAGACGCGCACAAGTTGGCCACTACTAACCGCGGGGCGTTTTGAACAAACAACCACTAAAATATATCAGGCGAATTTCGCGGGAAGATAAATTTACGAGAGATAATCGTCTATAGCGCTGAATTCTGTGTCATAACAGGCTTTATATTAAATCACTATAGGCGTTTAATATAGCTTTCTAGACTTGAATGTGTTCAAAATGCTTTATGCATGCGTGATTTTATGAAATAGAGTGCCGTTTATGAAAATCCATTAACTTCCTTCCTTTCGAAACTGATCTGTACCTAAGTGATATTAAATTGGAAAATTGTAACATGAACTTACATTCGCATTAGGTACACTTTTTATATTAAACATCATTTCTCCTTATAAATTGTCGTATTATATATTTACGGGCGAAGAGCGGAGGGAGGTCCCGCGAGTGTAGTGATTATGAAGGGTTTGTAATGCGGAAATATTACGTTTTACCCTTGACGCACTTCGGTTAAAGCCGTCTTTACACTTGCTCGATTTCAGTGGACTTATTGCGGAATGAATTTTTATTTGAATATTTTAAAATCGATGAATAAGGAGGAGTTCTTTATTGACATTTAAATGTTGAGAGCGAAGCTTCCTGTAAGTCTGTCAGTGAAAACGTTATCAAGATCTGTGGAGAACTACTTATGACAAATGTGAATATATTTAATTCGGACAACAGTAGGTAAACAAAATAATAAAACTAAATAATTATATCTAACTAGATATAAATAAGTGTACCAAAATCTTATCTTATATCTTATATATATATATAAAAGAAAGTCGTGTTAGTTACACTATTTATAACTCAAGAACGGCTGAACTGATTTGGCTAAAAATTGGTGGGGAGGTAGCTTAAAACCAGGAGAAGGACTAAGGATACTTATTATATATTTTTTTCTCTAGATTAATCGACTTTCAGGTGGTACAAAGTTCGCCGGGTCAGCTATTATTATAAATAAATATACTGTTAGCTCTGGAATGGAACAATTATATCTGTAGCATAATAACTAATAAAATTGAACATTCTAAAGACAGAACATCTTTAAAAAAAACCGGTTAAGTGCGAGTCGGACTCGCGCACCGAGGGTTCCGTACAAACACTTTCCATCCTTAAGTGGTTAGGTTAAGTTTGCACCTGGTATGTATAGCGCCTCATACAAATGAGGTAAAAAGTTAACGCAACCACCCGTTTGTTGTACGGGAGCCCCCCAATATTTATTTTATTTTATTTTTAGTATTTGTTGTTATAGCGGCAATAGAAATACATCATCTGTGAAAATTTCAACTGTCTAGCTATCACCGTTCTGGAGATACAGCCTGGTGACAGACGGACGGACGGACGGACGGACGGACGGACGGACGGACGGACGGAAGGACGGACGGACGGACGGACAGCGAAGTCTCAGTAATAGGGTCCCGTTTTTACCCTTTGGGTACGGAACCCTAAAAATACATATACGAACTTCTCAAATATAAGTATTCTAGGGTAAGTTTGTCCTATGTTTAAAATGTATTTTGTACAAGACTGTACCTACTTTAAGTTAACAAAATAAATGTTGTTTTGGAACTATTCTTAAATAGTTTTTAAATTTGTTTGAAACTATAATTTGAATATGAATTTTATCGAAATCAACTATATCTGTGATAGTGATAATAATAATAATAAATAAATAATAAAAATCGGACAACCTCACACAAATCGATCTAGTCACAAATTAAGCTCAAGAAGGCTTGTGTTATGGGTACTAGACGACGATATACGTACTTATATAGATAAATATATACTTAAATACATAGAACAACCATGACCCAATCACAAATATTCGAGTTCATCACACAAATATTTGCCCCGGCCGGGATTCGAACCCGGGACCGCCGGCTCAGTAGGCAGGTGTCTACAAACCGAGCCAAACGCGTCGTCAACTGCGTAAACTAGAACTACTTACGTTTTTTTTTCATTTTGTACGTGTGAAAATCCCCTTATTGGGCTAGAGGGTGATTCGTCGTTTTAATGTACGCAGTGCTTAGCAGCGAGAGCACATGTTATTCGCCAAGCGTAATATGTGTGCCACGGAATAAATAAGAAAATTTCCCTCTCACTATGAGATTACTTTCCATGATATATGGCAAATTTGAGTAAGGATCATTCCTTTTCCTACCGTCGTCTGATATCTAACTAGGTTTTTTCACACGCGTTAACTTTCAGGATTATCACACCAATATTATAAAGGCGAAAGTTTGTGAGTGTGTTTATGTGTGTTACTTCTTCACGCTCAAACGGCTGGACCAATTTTGATAAATTTTGGTATAAAGGTAGCTGACACCGTGATTTAACACTTAGGCTTCTTTTTATCCCAAAAATGTAGCGTTCCCATGGGATGAGCGGATAACACCGCGCGGCGCAGCTAGTTATATCATAAAATAAACCTAAACTAACATAATGGATTCTACTGAATGAATCTTACAAAAATCCTGTATGTAAATTTCTCGGTTTCGAAATTCGGACAAAACATTTTATGATTAGAGTTACTTTATTATTATAAGTTTGTCTTCTAAGCCTACACGTTACACATTATGACTTTCAATAATAACGTCTAACAAAGAGAACCGACTGTGAGCGCATAACGTTTTAGAGATGTTAAGCGAAACAAGAGCATCGTCCAAAAAAGCCGCATTTTTCCGCAGTCCGCACCGTATCCCAGTGGGAGTATGCTGAGACAATTCACTACGGGTACATACGCGTATGGACTTCTGTAAGCTGTATCCTCATTGTACAGTATACACACGTCTTTTTGTTTATCAAACATTGTGACCCGCCACGCATTGCAACCGCATTCAGGAAGTTTATGAAATAATGTCAAAATATTATACCTATACCGTTGATATAGTGCTTGTTTTGCATTAAGCATTTAATAGACAAGCACTAGATTCTTCTCCATATTATATCAAACCATAGAAATCAGTGGAGCAAATCAAGTCCAAAATAATAATGGGTAAAATTATAATTAACATTCTTTGTTTTACCTAAATGTATCAATTAGCACCAGAAAACCCTGTTCATCAAGGAACCTAGCAGGAGAAACAACTGTACCGAAATTTCGAAAGATATGTATGTATGTGTAAGGTAAACGTCCCTGTGCTCGACACTGTCGCAATAGTTGCCATCTTGAATGTTATGTCATTAGATATAGAGGTGACAGCATGTGGTGTCGACTATTAGGCATTAGCGTGCCGAGCACAGGGACTTTTACCTTTCATATTTCTAACAGTAAGGTAAGTTAAACAATTATCATGAGCTAAAAACCCACCAGGATCTGCTGGCTGCTATTGCAATAGTCCATATTAAATTAACCTTATTCAATAACAACTTCCTCGCTGCAACGCGTCGGGCGTGTCAGTCCATATTTCACTCGCCTGATAAATACATCAACTTAATAACTGGCCTCAGGTAATTATAAATAACAGACCTATGACAAATCATATTTCTCAATTGAATATGTAATTTTGTAGTCCATTTAAATGTCGCGGGGAGTTTATAAGAATTGTTAGTCAGGTGTGTTATTCTGGGTGTTTATTGTATTTAATTTTACGGTATTTAAGCTATCCAAACTCATAATATTATATATTATTCTCTGAGTTAAAGAAAGAAGAAAGAAGAAAGAAAGAAATCATTTATTGTTCGATTGTGCATATACAGAAGCTGTTAAATAAGAACATGGGAGAGTGTCACAATAAACCGGTTAACGGTATACAATAATAATATATGTCAGCGACGGTGATTTTAAAGTCTACACTTAACAAGTGAATTTGCGTGTGTTTGCTGAACATGTACCTATTCATTAAAATAGCTTGCTTGAAAAGCAATATAATTATAACTTTTATTTATTCAATCTTTATTGCACAAACAAGGCGGACTTAATGCCATTGGGCATTCTCTACCAGTGAACCATTGGGCAAAGCAGATATGCTGTGGGCGGTGCAATTAACATAGATAGGTTTTAATAGATAAATACTTAGATAAATACATATATTTATTATATATACAATATACATATATAAATAAATACTGACTAAAAAGCTAAACAGATATGCTAAGATTTCTTTATTCTGCTAAAGAAGAGGTCACGCAAAGATTTTTTAAATTTAACTTGTTCGGGGCTTGCTTGGTCTTAAGGGGAAGGCGGTTCCAGAGGCGGGCCACTTGGACGGTAAAAGAGTTGTACGTAATTGTATGTATGTAAAGTGTTTCTTGGTCACTACCCATTGAAAACAAAAACAAATGTTTTAGTTTTTCTTAATAATAAGTGCCTGAGTATAATATCAAAATAAGTGGCGAACGTTTTTGGGTAATTTTGAATGCTAATGAATTTTATTTATTATTTTTATCTTGTCACCTTTATTTTTAATTAGAATGGAGAAGACAATATATATATATTAACGCTCTGTTTTTCAAGTCTTTTTTGAACTGGACGATCTCTTCTTCATTTCCAGAAGGACGCATTTGTCATATATCCATCTACATAAATATTCTTGACTTAGTCTCAACTGAATAAGGAAACCCATTTATGACTCAGATACAAAATAAGTAACTAAAATGTCAGCGTTTATTTATCACAAACAACTATCGATTCTCTCGATTTTACCATAAACAAGTTTTCTTATCTTTATTTAAAATTATGGTTGATTTTGAATACCAACATCGATAGAATTGTCTTGCCGTCCATTATTAAACCGTCAAAGTAGCAATTTGGTAAACATTGATAAATGCCACGGAGATACAAGTTACTTGGTTTCGACATATTCGGAACACTTAGGTACAGTAATTTTATCGTTGGCTTTACTGGACTAGGCTTAATACAGATTAAAGCAAAATTCATGTTTGAAATCATTAATTCAGGTTTAAGTGCCGTTAGAAATGTTTACCTTATAAACCTTGACACGTTTCCTGTATGGGTGACCCCCATGATAATAAGTTTCACAACCGTTTGCTAGGAGTTTCATTTTTTTATATAGAATCACGTCTTCATACTGGACACACAGTAAACCGGATATCTATTTTTGCTAGTAATAAGTACCTACTGAAAAACGTAGTTTACGTAAGTAATTTTTTATTTAATTTTAATAAAAAATACCATGCCGCTCAAAATTATACTAATCCTTCAATATATGAGCAAAAAATTAAGCAAAGAAAACCAGAAAAGCGTTAAGCATGATTGTGGACGGATATAGAAGAAGAGGAAGGCCAAAGAAAAGATGGATGGATTGTGTGAAAGATGATATGAATAAGAAGGAAGTAAACGAACGAGATGACGAGTAATAAGAAAGAATGGAGGAAGAAAACATGCTGCGCCGACCCCAAATAAATGAGATAAGGGCAAGCGAATGATGATGATATGAGCAAAAGATTTATCCCAGAAATGTCGTGAACTGCTTACGTGTTACTTGAGCAAGAAGAGAACACAAGAAGAAAGCAAGGTTAGTGTTATAATGAATGAATGAATGAATAATATTTATTTCAGATTAAAAAAATCAATCCATATTTTTGTTAGTAGGTGCACAGGTTACATTGGTTAGTAAACAATTTTATCCAGAAGTATAAACTACAAAGCCAACCTATAGTAATATTTTCCGGGTGAAACCACTAGAGTAACAAGTATGTGTTTTCACCCAGAAATTCAGGATAGGGTTGTCCCATCTCTCGGCAATGGCCTCCAGGAGGCCGTTGGCGCTGTTCCACACTCTGTGCATCAGGGAAGCGACTCGTTTACGAATTATGGTATAAAAACAATCCGTCCGAGCCTCCGCAAACATCCCTGACGCACTGCAATGTTTCCTCAACCCCATCAGCACCCTGAAGGCATTGTTATATTGGACTCTGAGAGCCCGGTATGACTTCTGCTTATATCTGGTCCACAAGGCGCAAGTGTACAACGACTGACAGTAAGACTTAAACAATGTAATTTTTACGGCCGTAGTACACCTTGCGAACCTGCGTGCCAGCATATTGCAGCGCACAGCCAGGGCTCTCCGCTCCCTCTCCATATCCAAATCATCTGTGAGATCGTCCGTGACCCAGTGACCCAGGTATTTAAACTTTTTAACTCTTAAAAGCGGCTTGCCATTGAGTGTGACTTGTGGAACTCTAGGGTAAATTTTATTCCCAGCCTTAAACACCAAGAGCTCACTTTTTGCTTGATTATACCTGAGTCCATGTGACACGGCATATCTCTCACAAATGTTTATCAGCTTCTGTAGGGCATTGACTGATGGGCACAGCAGCACCATATCGTCGGCGTAACTTATGTTGTTGACAAACTTACCGCCAATCGAACACCCTACTCCGGCACTGCTGAGCTCACCGATCAATCCGTTCATGTACAGGTTGAATAGCAAAGGGGAGGACAACCCCCCCTGCCTCACCCCGCACTCCAGCCTATACATGTCCGATAGTTGACCTGACCATCTCACAAAATTTGTCTCCTTGCCGTACCAGTACTCAAAAATAGATACGAGGTGTGGAGGTAGGGTTGTCTCATGCCTAATCTTATCCCACAGTACATCATACGACACCAGATCAAACGCCTTCGAAAGGTCCAGAAAGCAAGCGTACACGGGTGTATCCGCTTGAGCATAGTACTGGACAGTATGCTTCAGGCATAGTACAGCCGACTCTGTTGACAATCCCGGCCTGAAACCAAATTGACCGTCGTGTAACTCGGTGTGTCGCTCCGTTATAAGCCTATCCTTCGTCGTCACTGTTCTGGACGTAGTTGGGTTATTGTGAAAGAAATACTCTATATTGTGCATACCATTAATTAATTAAACTGCGATTATTATTTTTTAATACCCAAGCTCATTTTACTGGTGCCGCGGGGTTAGGTATCTCCACCAGCTGCCTATCATACATACAAAATATGGGACTATAGAGCACCTCCTCAATACCTATGAAAAGCGTGACATAACGATTACGACCATCAGCTTAAGGTAGTTAATAGAAACCCTATGGAGCTGTAGTCAAAGGTCATCACACGGTAGCTAATATTGTTGTAGGAGATACGAGGTTGCGGTTTATGCCTCGGTGGGAATGCTGGTGACCCAGACTCAACCCCCAAGAAATATCAAATATCCTTCTATGTTAGTGGCGGGATACGAACGGAGTAGAGACTCAGCCAGTCCAAGACATCCACGTCCATGCCTATCCTGGGAAGCCGCCGAGCGACCGGTCTTTGAGTTTTGGTTGCTAAAGAATGGAGGGCAACGGGCGATTGTTCTTCGTCTCAAAACAGACACCTATCATTAGGGATACCCGAATTGAACTAAGCCAGTTTGCTGGCTCAGAGGTGGCAGCTCCCACCAGCTAATTAGGACACAGCGGGTTAATCACCTATTTTTCCGAGATTAAATGATTTATGAAACACCTAGAAGCAGTACACAACCGGATCGATCATATACCGACAACTTTTCGCATGAAAAATTGGACACGTATATTACAGGATCTGAGGTAAATCAATATTAGTGTACCGTACATATGAACTGCACGCCTCTTATTGCAGTTGCACTGGCATTTTCAAATTGTCATTTACAATACAATACAAATCCTTTTTATTGTACACCTCAAATACACAGGGATAGAAAAACATGAGAGATATTAAAAATAGTAAACAGAGGTAAACAACGGGCGGTATTTTCACTTAAAAGCGCATCTCCTCTAGACAACCTCTAGGTAGAGGAATATATATAGTAACAAACTTTTGAATTGAGTAGGTGTTGCAAAAATAACTGTAAGCTACAAAATAAACTACATACACAAATAAATGAATAAAGCAATAAACATACTTAAATTAAATAATAATACTATTTATAGGAGCAGTGATTGTAATAAATGCGCTGCTGTAAATATAATGAACGAGTCCATTTAATTCATTAAGATTACTGCCCTATCAATCTACATTATATTGCGTAGTCGATGAAATGGCATGATTTCTCAAATTACCATACCGACAAGCCATACAACCATTAGCCGCGAACGACATTCAATTACCAATATCGCGAACAATAACTCTCGCCTGTTGTGCTGCGCGCACGCAATCACAATATATCAAACATACGGACACTGTGTACTAGATTGTAAGACTTTGTTTTGAACTAATTCTAAAATATTGTTTAGTTAGATATAAAGTATGAAAGAGGGTCTATATATATTTTGCTTGCTATTGTGGAACGGAAATATAAGCAAGTTGATGTAAACATAGTTATGGCAAGTTGCTGGGGAAGTTGTCATGACTATGGTGAACACGATTTAATCATATTAATAAACGAGAATATGTTGATATCCTCCTCTCCATTCCCTTCGAAACGTATGTTTCAGCAAGCCAATCAAAGCACGAAAAACTTACAAAGTGATGTGGCTAAAGGAAGTGTGGCAGTTAAACACAGATACTTCAAATCCTATGGCCTTGGTATCTAAAAAAAAGACAACTTAACGTGGATGCAACCCTCGCAATGAAGAAAAAGAGTTAAAATATACCCAACATACCGAAGCAAATCAAATCACTTTCAAACCTTTTGATAAGGATTATAATTAAATCACATGGATCTTGAAACGATTAAGCCGACGACGTAACCGACAATAATTAACCAATTTGTGTCGTTCGCGAGAGGAGTGGGGCATAAATTAACGTATGAATTATAAATGAGTTGGTTGATGAGCCTGATGTACGAAAGTTTGAAGTAATTGATGGGGCAAAGTGAAATTATATCCTCGGTTGTTTGAATAAAGTTAAACGGGCTAATGGGATGTTCAAACAGAAATTATGATTTTTGAAGCATCTGCTGCTTAATATAAAGTAAGAGGCGTTGAACCAAGTGGCATATCACCTATGAGATACCTAGCTATATTGTGTATTGTAACAGATATTCCGTTTATCAAACGAAACGGCGACACATCATTTGATCGGAAAATATAGCCTTGCAACCCTCATACACGATGTTGTGGTCTTAATGCGAAGTTCAACCAAAATATATAAAAAATATCAGAATTGAGTGTATCAGAAAAAAAAATAGAGTCATTCAATATCTTTTAATTAAAATATATATACAATAACATTTGAAAATGTCGTGCAGATGTGCACGTATAATGAAGCTAACCTGGATGGAACGGGTGGAACGTATTCTACACGTCTCCGAGCTGACCGGAAGGAGCATCTAATTACTCTTACTTGGGGAAAACTTCGGGGAAAGGCCTTCCTTAACCTAATAGTGGAATACTCATAAAAGACAGTTAAAATCAGTACGTAAGTTTTTGAAAATAATGTTTTTTTAGATACTTACGGTTTTTTGCAGACTGATTTAATTTTCTTACACAAACGTTAATTGCTCATCGAGGCTAATCTAATAAGCCTAAAATATGATGTGTTCGTCTTTTGCTGTTTAGGAGTTCCTACGGTCACCTTCTCTCTCCATCATCAGATCAGGTCCAAGATACCAAATTATTGTATTATTATTAGATTAAATTATTATTATTAAATTGTTAGATATAGTCTGGCTAATGAATTATTACTCAAACTTTTGGCGGGAAATTTAAATAATATGCGGCTGGTCACATCACTTTGTGTAGTAGGAATTATAGTTTCGATACTAGAAAATATTTTTGATTTTCTACACACGTAAGGTACCTAAGGAAATAAGTTATATATATGTTGACGTGCACTCATAGTCAGCTCTCATAATTTTTACCACTATGTACAGTACAATCAACGACAAACACATAGCTTTACACTTTCTAACCATATACTAGGCGAAAAATTAAATGTAGTGTAAATAAGACCTACGATACCAAAGTCCATAATTAATCCATCACCAAAAAAATTACATACGTACCTACTATGCCAAATTTACATAAAGCATTTAGGATATAATATAATAATAATATTTAGTACATAAAGTATCAACATTTTTTATAGAGGACCTACCTACAAATTGTTTAAATCATAGGCAATTGGTGATACCGCAAGGAAATATATCTGTCAACATTATTTGGCTATCCAGACTCTACAAACTAATACTTGGTTACAAGCGAAGTTAATAAAAATGCAAACACTTCTCGCTACAAAAACCCGACTAACATCGGGAATTCGATTCACTATAAAGCGTCACGTATCAATCCTCAACTACCCTCAGCTTACCCTTTTACCGCACGTTTAATAAAACGCGTGTTGTCGCTGCGTCATAAATCGTTGCGCCGAAAGTTTAGCATTTTCCGCGCACGACGTATGCGCCATGAATAAGGCATGAGGCAATTATCCTGAAGGGGCGTAGACTAACCGGTAAATAAAATAGAATGGACAAGAAACTAAAACAGGAGTTCGGAAACGTGTTTTTGACATTTGGAGTATTTCAAAGAGTTATACATATAACCAACTGCTCTTTGGTAACTAGCAGCCTTTGCCCAGCAGTGTGTTAGATTTCAACAGCCTATAAAAAATTAATCCTATTTCTATATTTATTATTGGCATAAAACTTCTATATCGATAATATTGGTTTATCATAATCATACCAGCTGATTAACCCCCGACAAAAAAAGGGTGTTATAAGTTTAACATGTGTATCTGTATCTGTGTCGATGGTCCGATTTTAGCGTTTTTTTTAATCCAAAGCCGTATCTGTCGAAATGGTTGTTAACTATGGTCGGTTGGGTTGGGGGTTTATACAATTTTGAATTCAGTATAATTATCTGTATTTTACTTGAGAACTTTCAAGAATCTACAATGTAAGTGATTCAGCGCAGATTGACTAATGCCATCTGTTGAATAACTAATCTTTGTCCAATGCTTAATGTCCCCGCGACTGCGGAACAATCTAATGGTTCAGAGGTTTAACAACTAGTTCATGAGGCGAGCTTAGTCGGTTCTACCGAGCTCTCCGATTAAAGTTCGATATACTAGTCGATATAGTCTATACTTATCTGTAAACTTTCTAGGTGTTACCGTGCTAACAAACTGGGAATGACTATCACAAGTATCAACCTTAAAACATATATTTACGTTTCTCTTTATGAGCATAAACTTTGCTTCCTTTTTAGAGTATTAATTTACGTGGATTTCCAATAACGTTAACCTTAAATATTAATAATAAAATTAAATGGCACTCTTCTAAGTTTAAGGGTTTGCCTTAATTAACAGATATTTTTACAGTGCTTTTTAGGGATCCGTACACACCTCAATCAGCAAAAACGGATTTTTTGGTCCGTCTGTCTCTTCGTCAGTCAACCTCCGTTTCTCAAGAAAGCTTCGAAGTATCAAGCTGAAATGAATATCAAAATACTGCAGTACCTCTTGAAATAGTTTAAGTTGTCGTCAGAGCAGTAGATATTTATTGCTTTCATAGTTTGTACGGAATCCTCGATGTGCAACTCGGACTCGCACTTGACCGTTTTTAGGGTTCCGTACCCAAAGGGTAAAAACGGGACCCTATTACTGAGACTTCGCTGTCCGTCCGTCCGTCCGTCTGTCACCAGGCTGTATCTCAAGAACGGTGATAGCTAGACAGTTGAAATTTTCACAGATGATTTATTTCTATTGCCGCTATAACAACAAATACTAAAAATAAAATAAAATAAATATTTAAGGGAAACTCCCATACAACAAACTTGTTATAGATTATGGTACGGAACCCTTCATGCGCGAGTCGGACTCGCACTTGCCCAATTTTTTTAATTTGATGTTCGAATTTAGTTGCTAAGGCGCCTTGTTGGATCGAAAAAGCGTTGATAGGTGGGAATCCTGTTCAAAGTCCAAAGTTTCTCAACTTTCCACTTTTAGTGAAACATTTTTAAATGCCAAACGTTACTCTCGGGTCTGCAAAATATTCCCGTATAGGATATATAGGATAAAATGGCAAAGCTTTACAAAATATTGAACCTCTGACGTCTCTAAAAAATATATAAAATGATTATTTTATATATTTTTTAGATACGTCTCGAAAACTGAGTTACTGTTGAAGAAAATTTAGATAATATTTCATGACGCAAGCTTCCTAAAGTCACAAAAATAAGGGCGCTCGGAAATTAAACCAAATACGTGATATAGCGGTATAATCAAAAAGCAATCTTCTCCGGAATCCTTAAGAAAATGAATTTGAATATAAATAGCTCGTTCCGTGACGTGTGGTGCTCGTTGGAGTTTTTACATATATTTATGTAGGTACCTATAGTATATCCAGCAATTTTCTTCGAAAATATGAAATTATTCGGGTAAGGCTCAGAAGCATTTTAAACGCTCCTTTACTTATGTTACGAAATTCAGTCTATCACAACTCGCAAAGAGCGCTCTGTTGTGAGCTCACCAATGCAGAAAGAATATCACCTACTTACTTCTGTTTTTATCACATTATACTTAGTACATTACAAACGGAATAATTAGGTGAAAAAAATGTTTTGTATACGCCTTATATTTTCCAAAATATTTAAATTATTAAACTAGGAGCGCGGTGACCACTGTGGCGTCACATGAACATGACGCGACTCGGCTCAGTGCGCTGGGCTCTCGAACTACGTGTATGCATTTAGCGTGGAAAATTATTAAAATGGTCGTATCAACTCAACAAACTCAAATTCAAACTCATTGTTGTGATAAAGTGTTCATAGGTATGTTATTATGTATGCATCCGAAAACAACTTTTTTTATTTTTCCATTGGACCCCAAATTCCGATATTCCCGTAACTTCTAAACTACTCGCTTGATTCTGATGAAACAAAAGTAGGTATGCGCTCATGCGTTCAAATTAACCCGCTGATATTGTTCATTAACGCTTTTTTAATAAATAATAAATTATACAAAGAAAAATGTCACATAATACAAACAGCAGTTAAACCGCCCCTGAACTTTACCCATTTATAGCGTATCCTATGGAACATCAACATTATGTAAGTCCTCGTATAATATATTATTTTTAAGCAGTAACGTCTGCTAACGTAAACTAAATGTTTAAAATGACCAAATGACCAATGTTTACGGTAGATGGCGCTGATACCACCCTAAGGCATGTAAAAGCAACTGGTTGAAAAATTCAATGGCTCTGGCATCAGGTTCGGTGGTCCAGTTGGTAGGACGCCCGCGTTGGCCCGGAAAGCCAGTGGGGACGCAGGTTCGAATCCTGCCTGCACTGTTAAATAATTAAATTTTTCGCTTCCTCGGAATTTAGGTTTTTCAAACTTGTATTTATATTAGAACTTCATTTTAGCAACGAAATGGATTATAGATTTATATTTTTAAATGTGTATAAGTACTATCATGACACTATTCCTCTTTTATTTATTGTGTTGTACTTTATTAAAATTAGACAAGTCCAATAAATCCGGAGCCCCGAGTTTTAATTCAACTGTTTTACTTTTCCCCTGTATCTTACAGGAATTAGCCAACACCTGCAAACGTCACTAATTGCCTTTTTTACTGAAAAAGATCCTCAGCGCTAATGGTAGGAAAAATGAAATGTTACTGTAATTACGGAACTTAACAGCGTTGGCTAAGTAATTTTGAAATGACAATAATTTATGAGTAAGTAGTAGCATTATTTTAGCTGAACTATGCAACCAGAGAGGGCCTTTGTCCATGTCCAGCAGAGGACGTCTTTTGTCTGATAAGATGATCATGCAACCAGGTACCAAATATTGTTGATACGGAAATTGTAACTATAAGAACGCAATAAATCAATTTAGTGAATAATTAACAAAAATCATATATGTACATACATATATTATTAGACAAAATGTTGACAACATGCAAAAAAATATCTTGCCTGAAAGTTAAGGTATTTTTCTAGGGTTTGTCTAGTAATATTTATATCACAGTGATTTATGCAGGTAATATTTTCTGCTCTTCTATTAAGTGATCACAATAAATAGCTAACAGTCACGCTTCTGTATTAATAACAGATATATAAGTAAGAATTTAAGTTGTGAAGTTTATTATTCTCTGCATTTGGTAATACGGCAGGTAAATTCTGGGTTTCATAAATACCTGTACAATTTGCGATTTACTCCAGCTTCCAAGAATGTTAGGGATTGTTTTTGCCCGCTTTGTCGATGAATAACGATGCTTAGATACGGCACTGTAGATTTAATTTCAATTCTTAACTAACATTATATTCTACAACTACAACAGTACTCTTAAAGCAAATGGCGGTACATCGAAATAAATACTATTGAGTTATTTATAACATTTTATACGTTAAAATATTCTGTAGAACGAAATATTAGAGAGCAATTGCCTATGAGTAGGTAGTAGGTGGCCTTGACGTTTTCGCAATTTCTCTATGTGATATTTCGTTATGATTACGATAAACTATAAAGAAAATATTTATCCCAACACAAGTAAGCAAAGTGAAAGTCATTTCCTCAAATAAAAATAATAATATCCAACGAGAAGGGAAGGGAATAATCTCTTCTTTGTAATTATAAAAAAGATTTTACTAACGTATGTATTATATACATTTTTACAATTATCCATTTTAAACAATAACCTTACCTACTGCACATTATTGTCACCAAAATTCCCGCATCTAAAATACCGCTAATCTGGCTGCCTGGCTGCATAGTTAGGTATCTTGGTAATTAGGGACACCTGAGGCAGATAAACGCCTTTAATTACCCCACCCCTCGCAACCTTTGCACCTCCGCACCTCACCCCCTTGTTTGTCTGATTACAGATAGTAAGATTATGCAGGTTTAAAGCATTTTAAGGCGAAGGTTTTGTCTTTTTATATTTGAAGGCATATCATAGTAATTTTAATGAAAATATACAAACAATAAGCTTTATATATTTTTGTGATCATTAGAAAAAAAACACTTATTACGTATGTACCTACCTATATGATTTGGGTTGTCCATCCGTTCAGTTATTATCGGAATTTCCCACTGCACGGTCATTGTACGGTCACTGGCCACTTTGTATGTATGTCTTAGTGCGTTCGTCATGTCAAGCTAAGTATTTTTGATACACGGGTAGCTGGGCACTAGCAGATGGCTATAAGGTATTATTACCCGACTACGGAGAAGTAAGAAAGAGGGTTATGACTTTCTTACACATACACGTCGCGTACATTTACACGTCTACACATTTAGCAAATGGTCATAATGACTTTTATAAAAAATCTACTCAGAGCGCCTAGGAATAAGAAGACGTAACTACTGACTGACTGAATGAGTATATGCCAAAAACTTGTTTTGTAGTCTTTTTATTAAAATACTGCTGGTAAACAATTTTTAACAAGAAATTATGTTTTCATACATGTTGAAGTTTCGTTAGTCAACTGATATTTGAATACAATTAGAAAGAGAACGAAGGGGGACACATGGCTTATTTAACCCTTAACCACCTACCTCCCGTCTCACAGACTCATTCAAACCTAAAATTGTTAACATACCTTCGTGCGAGCATCCTACAAACGTTTGCGTCATTGTACCTTCTCCCCTCCTGCCTCAGTGCCACGTCGTCGCTCGACAAGGTCGGTCGTGCACGCATTTCATTTTGGTGAGCATATTACTGTCTCCGACCATCTCTGAGACGGATGGTAGGTAGATACGTTTTTTTTTATGGGTCTCGGAGACGGGTGGTAGGTGGTTACGTGAGTATGGATACTTTTTTTCCTTACTTAGCCGACCGCTTAGTCAGGTTGGTAGTGATTGGAAGTACGGAAAACCTGTTCTACTTGTGAGCCGAAGATAAGACGGGACCCAGTATGTATGTTCCTAATGCAAAAAATCTATTTGCCTAGAATGTGCAAACAAACTTACATTCACTGGCGCAAACAAATCGAATAAATTAGTGGTCTGCAATTTTATAAAAATATTACCTTTCTTTTAACGAAACTTATTGATTTAGCATTGTTAATTATTGAAAAATTAGAAATAATTACTTAGATCTTTATATAAAATCAACATTTTTGTTGATCTCACCTTCCAAAGGATATGGGTGGTTCCATAAAAGTTGGGTAACTTTGTGTTCCAGTGATATTTATATTTATATATATTATGTACCCAATATTATAAATGACTGGCATATGAAGTAGGGTATTTTTAATCATGTCACTCACTTTTGCCTAAATCATATTTTATTTAATAACAAAAAAAACTTCTTTTGTCTCCCTAATATCAGTCCCTAGCCCTGTCACATTTCCAAAATGCCATTTTTGTTGGTCCGGTTTTATCATGATATGATGTTATTTGAATTTCAACTAGCTTAAACACACTAAAAATTACATTCCTTACTTCACCAAAACAATTCAATAAACAAAATTAATCATTTTCATACCTTTTTGTAAAAAAAAGTAGCGTCATCGATAATTACAATCAGGCCCTAGCCACCTAGAAAATTTAAAAATACGGCATCCGTGCTGAATGACTCTTTTGAAACTCATTCATTAAAAAGTAATCACATGAAGTTAGCTATATGCGTGGGCCGATCCGCGTCGGCCATTTTCACGTCAGTGCAGTCGGCGTCCATGCTGAGGAAACACGTGATGTACCAGTCAATTTCTCAGGCCCTAGGTGAGTTATTTTGCAAAAAGTTAATTAGTTATTGTTTCCTTTTATTTGTGTGTAAATGTGATCTGTTTGTTTTGATATTATAGTTTCGTACAAGTTTCGGTATGTCTTTTCAAAAGTAAATTATGAGTGATTTTGTTCAAATTCGTCAGTCCCTAGACCATCAGGCCCTTGTCGTGAATGTGGCTAGGGACTGACGCAAAGGCTAGGGGCTGACGTTCATACTCTTTGAGGCAAGTTCATCAATTTAAGAAACTTGTATTTGTTGTAGAATATGCTGCCTCGAAGGAAAATACCGCTTTCTAAACAAGAAAAAGCAAAAAAAAGTCAGAACAGACAAAAAAAGATTAGAAAAAATTAAAAATGATCCAGTTTTATTAGCAGAGTACAAAGAAGAAGAAAGATTGAAATACTTCAAAGAAAAGGAAAAAGGATAACGAAAATGCGTGAATGATACGAGTATGACTCCACGTGAGTATAGAAAGATAAATAAAAAAACTTGAGCACTTACTCGGTAACTTACAGACAAAATAAAAGAAATGGTAAACATGTATGCTGATAAATACATTTGACGAAAATATGCCACCATCAACTGACGGAGGAAATGATCCTCAGGTCCCAGAAGAAATAAATCCCGAGCGACAATCTGATAATAAATTAATAAATATCCTAATACCTCACACAAATCGATCAAGTCCTCTGAGTTTAATTTAAACTCAAGAAGGCTTGTGTTATGGGTACCAGACGACGATATACATACTTATATAGATAAATATATACTTAAATACATAGACCAACCCTGACCCAAGCACAAATATTCGAGTTCATCACACAAATATTTTCCCTGGCCGGGATTTGAACCCAGGATCGCCGGCTCAGTAGGCAAGAGCTTACAGACTGAGCCAACCGCGTCGTCAAAATCTGATGGGTATTGCTGATGGAGACAAGCTGAAGCTAAAAGGAGAAGTATTTTACAACAAAAGATAAGAAATAGATAACTACAGAAGAAGAATCATGTTATTACGGAACTAAAGAAAAACTTGCTAACCAAAGACAGAAGTACAAACGACTAAAACGTACTATAAATAAATCAAAAAAGTCACTCACACCCAGAAGTAAAATTGATGAGATGGCGAATGACCCTAATAAGGCAGGATTAGTAAAAAAAAAGAATTCGACAACAGTGATGAAATTGTAGTCCAGCAATGGAGAAAAAGTAAAGAATTGATCATGGATATGAAAACTAAAAAGGAGCGATATATAACAAAGTATAAAAAGGAGATACAACAAATAAACCCTTACGATTTGATAATAAATAATTTAAGTATTATTGGTACTAAGTAATTTTGCAATAAATATGTCAATTAATAAGAAAAAGAGTAAGAATTACTAAATAAATGATTATTGGAAGTTAAACATGTGATTTTAGTCTATTAACAATGTTTTGCGTCAGTCCCTATCATATCCCGTCAGTCCCTAGAACACAGATTTCAGAAAAACACAAATTTCTCTTTAAATATATCCAGTAAAGTGACCGGCCACTTTGGATACAAAAAGTAAATTGTTATAAGTATTGTATATACTAAAAAAAAATCTGATTAGTATCTAAAAACACCTATTTCAAAATGAGTGCGAAAATTACCCAACTTTTATGGAAGTACCCATATATAGTTCCTAAAGTAGAAATAAGGACTGTTGACAGACTGTGGACAGTAAAACATTGTTTCGTTGATGTTTCCAGAATGATTATTAGTTCAATAAATATTTTAATAAGTCTTTACGGCCATTGTTATTTCAAATTTGCCATCCGATCTATAAAATTTAATATATGAGGCCGATATTATGTATCCGTCCTGGGGACGGGAGGTAGGTGTTTGTGTGACTAAAGAAGCAGGTAGGTAGTTAAGGGTTAAAAATGGAGTCGGATGGTGGCAATCCCCCCTCCTTGTGTCGTGTTCCTCATTGCTGAGGGTCGTGACCTCCACGAATTATTTTGTGAGCGATCGCCTTCCACTTGCTGCGGTCTTCGGGCGTTGTGCAATGCCTGGAAGGTGGCCATAGCAAATCCTTAAGTACACAAAATATATCGATCGTGTTTGGGCTCATTTTATTTGCCTTGACGTGTAAAAAATAATAAAATATCCGTAAAAAGCAGAAAAACAGTCTCTCAAAATATTTTTTTAATAAACTATTAGCGTCCAATCCCTAATAATGGGACAATATGTCATGTCCCCAGCAAACATGTCATTTTCGCGACGATTCACTTATCAGTTCGAGTGCATCGCCCCCGAATGCATTAGCTCCGCAAAGTGAAATCCATCCGTCTTGCTGTTGACTGTATCCACAAGCCATTGGAATACTTTACCAGCTTTCTGGCTGTGAATCAGGAACCATAGGTACAACTCAATTAATCATATTCGCTGTAGTTATCTCGATTATTAATTTACTCATGATATGAACTTCTATACTTAAAATAGGGATAACTGCGAACGATACCGTATACGATTGTATTTTTTGCCACTACTCGTATTTGCTATGACGTGTGTGGCACCTGAGATTGAGATTGCAAAGTGAGGCATTATACCTTACACAAATATGTTTTTTTAGTACAAATCGTTAAAATAGTCGGCTTTTCTTTTTATATTTTTTTTCTTTTTATTCCTTAACACGCTGACTTGATTAACAAGTTTGTAGTAAAATACATATTTAATGAAATGAAAACTTAACTAAAACAAATTTCATGGCTGTGCCACGGAAAAAAACCTTCAGATTATGGGTGTACATGTCACAAAACCCATATAAGCGGCTTACTCATTTTAATAACCATCGATTTGGGACCAATTATTAGTAATAGGATTATGTGTTCAATGTCAGTCACTGCACGCCTTTATATTAAAGTTTTGTTTTGGGTGTTCAGCTTATAGCTGGGCTTATTGGACTTATTGTTGAAATACAATACAATTACTTGGTTATGAAAGCAACATTTTTGTGTGCATTGTTTACTTTTTCTTATAATTATATATTAGCGATTCAGTTATCATATTGCGCTGAATAAATAAAAGCATTTATGGCACCGAAACGTTATAGAATAATTTTGTTGCCACCGTACGAGTAAAAGACTTGTGGAACTTCATTTTTACAGACTAATAGGTATGTTAAAAAACTAATGTTAATAATACATTGTTTTTGTGGTTTCTGTTACCAAAGTCACAGCTTTGTCATCGTGTTGACGTTATTTTCCAGCCAAATGCGTAAATAGTTTTTGCATCCGAACATAACCCTACATTTATTTATGTCCGGGTAAAAAGGAACAAATGCTTGATGTTGCAACAATATTGCGGCAAGAAACGAGCATCGGCATGTGGGACGGTTTTCCTTATCGAGACACTGAAACCTCGATATCTGGAGCGTCAGATATCCGCGATTATTGCGGATGCTGTACGATACTTGACTTAGGGTTGCTGCTCAATATAGAAATTTATTGCTAAGACTATTTATAACAGGAAAAGTTAAAGGGAGGAAAACGAGCGAACGACCTGTACGTTATTTCATAGAGTAAATTTTTATAGAATTTCGTTTCACAAAAATTGATTCTCATATTATTATTTCATAGAATAGTCATTTCACGAACTACTTAGTATCCATACTAATATTATAAATGCGAAAGTGTGTCTGTCTCTCTGTCACCTCTTCACGCTTAAATCGCTGAATCGATTTTGATGAAATTTGGTATGGAGGTAGTTTAAGATCCGAGGAAGGACATAGGATAGTTTTCATCCTGGAAATTATCCCTAAAAAGATTGAAAAGTGAGTAAGTAATTCATGATGACACTGATGACCCTCTAGGAAATGTTATTATTAGACCAAAAGCACAATTGCTCTTAGGCGCTTTCAATAATCCCTTATTAAGGTGATTAGTTCGATATGGATATCTATCGTGTTGTACGAGGTTGCTTCCATACTTCCAAGTTCCACGCGGACGTAGTCGCGGGCAAAAGCTAGTTTAAGAATAAATAAAAAAATCCGGCCACCTATCACGTCTCTACTGAAACTGTTTAAGGCGACATTGCGGAGACCCTTACAAGGCGTGAAACGAAATAATCCGAGGACAAAGGACCGGCCGCGGATGGAGATATTCGCTCGTGTCAATGTGCTGAGATCTTAGCGACATGGAGCAAAGAATCGAGTATAAGGTTGGGCAGCTTATTTATTTGATTTATAATGTGGATTTTCGGTTAAATGATTAAAGCAAATTTTTTGTACGTTCGTTTTATTAAATACCAAAATATATATTAAACGTAGACTTTAATTATGGTTGGTCTGCATTTACACGGAGGAAAAGGAAAGAATGAAACTATAAAGAAAATTATCATAGTAGGTACCTACGTGGCTTTTGATTTATGTTACTAACTGACAATGCTTATATAAATTTTATTAAAACTTTCGTGAGACATATTTAATTATTGTATTAAGCGCTCCCTCCCTGATGAAGAGCTCCATACGAGTTTGAAACATGTCGGGCCGTTCCAGACAATTTCACGTGAGTGTAAACCGCTTAATACAATAATTAATGCTTATATTGTTTTTAACAAACGTGATTTAACATGAAAACTTATTCCCTACACTCTTTTGACAATACAATACAACAATACTTTATCGCACACCAACAAGGAAAATATTACATGAGAAATTACAAACATAAATTGTAGACTTTTTTGTACTTCTGAAGTAATTTTAGTAAATCAGGCGTGCAGATTGTAAACGCCAGTATTTGTTCTTTTGAAATTATGAAATAAATTCATAGCGATACCATATACTGTAACGTAACTTTAATAAATCAGGCGTGCAGATTGCATATGCCAGTATTTGTTCTTGTGAAATAATGAATTAATTTCATAGTGATACCACATACTGCACACAACGCCACCTCCATCCCCGAACGCACTGTCGCGGCAAATTTAATAAAAATCGTAGGAGCCTAACGGAGCAAGAAAATGCTGAATTGTATCCTCCAGCCCTTTGGTCGCTCGCCGGGCCTAAGCCTCGGTTGTCGCAAAACGAATTCAATTCGGATCATTCCTCGTATTATCCCGATTGAGACCCGAAATTGGATCTTTTTGCATAAAAAGGAACTAACGAAATATAGAAAGGTCGGCCTTTTGAGGAATTATGAAGATTGAGATGAAAATATTACGTTGTTTCTTTGGTTTTGGACAAGTTTGATAAACCTTGATTTCGTGTGGACGGGACAGATATTGTTTGAAATAGAGGTCCGCTTGTAAAAATAATCCAAAAGAGTGAATACATTTGGCCACTACACTACGTGTTCTGATTCCTGATAAAAAAAAAGAAACATTTACTTTCCACTTACGATATGAGTTTCAACAAAAGTAAATTAAATCGAAAGTAGGTATTTGTTTGCATATCGAATATGAATCTATGGAATCAAGGTCGATATTGTATTGAAATCTTGAACTCACTTAATGCTTTACCAATCCCGGAGGAAGATGGGAGTGTAAAGTGTATTAAGATACCAAATAGCAATATTTTGTAGCCGGCTCGGTGGTTGGAAGCGTCAATGACGTGGAATACACGAGATACAGGGTATGTTTTGTACGCGTGATCTGTTTTGTTTATATATTCCCGCTTATATGGTGAAAGCAAAAATGAGAAGATAGGTGAATATATTTTAAAGCGAATACCGCTACACGTTGGACAATATTAGTGCATATTTATACCGCTCCGTATCTTTTTGAATTTTAAAAAACCTTACCTAATCAAAAAATATTGTAAAAAATATTTAGTTCACTCTGAAATTAAGATTTTGATAAACATATCAATTTGAAAACTATTGATTATATGTAAGATACAATCGTTTTTACATTTTACACGTTTTAGATATGAACTTATGAACGTATGTGACAGCATTCTATTAAAATAGTACATTTTACAACTAGTGTGAAAAGAATGTCTTTTTACCACTAGTACCGAGGTATCTTGCCAAGACAAGACTCGGTACGAGTAGTAAAAAGACATTTCACACGTGTTGTAAACGACGTTTTTTAATGCAATTGCGAAAAAATAATATATTAATATATCATTGCGATAAAATATGCTTGCTTCGAAGTTATTTTTGAACGAACCCATACTTTACAAATGACATGGTACATTAAGACCATGATCATCATCATCATCATCATCATCATCATCATCATCATCATCGTCATCGTCATCGCCATCGCCATCGCCATCGCCATCGTCATCGTCATCGTCATCGTCATCGTCATCGTCATCGTCATCGTCATCGCCATCGCCATCGCCATCGCCATCGCCATCGCCATCGCCATCGCCATCGTCATCGTCATCATCATCGTCATCGTCATCGTCATCGTCATCGTCATCGTCATCGTCATCGTCATCGTCATCGTCATCGTCATCGCCATCGCCATCGCCATGGCCATCGCCATCGCCATCGTCATCGTCATCGTCATCGTCATCGTCATCGCCATCGCCATCGCCATCGCCATCGCCATCGCCATCGCCATCGCCATCGCCATCGTCATCGTCATCGTCATCGTCATCGTCTGCGTTTCGAAAGTATAGTTTGGAACTAAAAAGTAAAAGCACTAGTTCGAGAAAATGAGCTTCTCGCACGCTACGCAGCCACAAAAAGTACCACTTTTTGAGCAACTGTATTAAAAAATCTAAAATAATGCTGTCAATGCTGCTCAAAAAATATAAGGTTTTATTTATTTTTGATTCCGATTTTAAACCTTCCAGGTTTCCAATAGTATGAACATTTTTATTCATAATATATTGTAAAAAAAACCTTTTATTTAAATAAATGAAAAAATAACTCCTTAACTATTACTTTAAATAAAGAAAATAAGATTAATTCAGGATTTGAAATTTCGTACTTTTAGCTCACTATTGTGATGTCCTCTTTACTGTTATTTAGAATAGGTAATGTATATATGATATTTTTTTTAAAGTGTGTAAATTTAAGTGGCCCTTATTTTTTTTCGATCAGCATATACACATACCAAGAGCGGCCAATAACAAAGTACTTTTCGAGCGAAGCCTCGTGTTCTACATTGCTTTGTTTTCCCACGTCCTGTGAATGTTCTCGTTAGAGAGCGAATACGAGATTGCTCTCCCTCTTCTGGATTTTTACGATTTTGCGCAATACATTCGATAATCCGCAGTTGGTGGATTTCATCTTACTGGTATCCCCGATCTTAATTCATTATTGTGCTATTTGATTTAGTCGTATTTATCTTTTTCCGTTTTGGTATTTTCTATGTAGGAATACAAGTGTTTTTATTCATTCTGTAATAATGAGCGTACTCCCATCTGAAAGGCCGGACTTCTCTGGTGTTATTGCAGGTGTCTATGGGCGATGGTAATTGATTTCCATCAGGCGATCCGTTTGCTCGTTTGCCAGGGGGCATAAAAAATATATATAAAAAAAAATCTGTAATAATAATTGTTCTTTACTGTGCACCATATAAAAGATATTGTAGCAAAGAAACAAAGCAACGTATTAATGGGGTATCGTATTACCTATGTTACAAAAAAAAAAACAGTTTTTAGAGAGATACCATACACGTAATTTTATATCAACATACATCAAAATTGAAGAGCGAGGCCCTTTTGACATTTTCAATTTCTTCGAATACTAGAGCAGCAATACATTTATTTTTGTTGGTTTCAATCTAGAGAATCAATTCTCGGAAGAGCTCTCTAATGTAATTTGCGGTAGATGTGAAAATAGGAAAAAAACAAGGAAACTCATGTTGTAATTAACGCTTTTTGTAGCGGGATTTGGACATACAATAATAATGGCCTACCGGGGATTTATGTAACGTTATTAAAAACTCTGGACACGGATGCGAGTTCTGCTATTTATGCACCTGTATGCATACCTATACCTTACCTACCTATAGGCTCGTGAGGCCCATTACAATTTACAAGTAGATTACAATGTACAAATGCCAAAGTCATAAGATCGATTGTGCTTTTATACTAAAATATATTGTTATTTAGTGATTTTAGTGTTAAAAGTACTGAGGTCTATATGTATGTTTAAGTTGAATCATGGAAAATAAATTAAAATAATTCCTGACGTTTGATTCGGCTCAGGAATACTTGCGTTGATGACAATACATTACAGCAGCGAAATATATAAGATAGGGTTTAGAAATAATTCCTAAAGCTTTTTGTTCAGCTCGTAAATCGAACAATGTAATTATTTTGAGGAAGGAAATGAAACTGCCCTTTTCAAACGAGAGGGACTCTGCGACTGACATCAGAAATCATGTTATTTTTAGTTATAATATATAATTGCAAAAACTCTTTGCTCTTTGAAGCAAAAACTATTTATTTATAACCATGACTATAACTAATTAAGTATGTCTATCTCATATTAAAACCGTAAATAGTTTCGAAGAGAAATAGAAAAAAATATTTTTGTATTAAAAGGCTGTACCCGCTGAACCAACTAATATCTTAATTGAAAACTGTCAGTTTGCCTTACACAAAGTGTCGTGGCTTAGAATGTTGGGAATATTTTGCTGAATTTTACGAGAAACGGCACTTTTTAGGCAAAAATGTATTTTGATGTCAGACTAACGATCATTTACTGCTTTGTTCTCTATAAATACGTGATAATTTTTTTAACGAATATCGTTTTCTAAAAAAGAAGTATTCTATTTCAGACGAAAAGACATGTAGATATATGAATAGTAAAGACGTAAAAATAAAAACTAGAACAAGACAAGCTTTTTATTGTATGAAATACGATATTGATATTTTTTATTTATTTACAGGTAAGTTACCGAGCAGTGAGACACGCATCATAACGACTTTTGTTAGTGAGTATGTAGCATGCCTTACAAAAATTAAATTCAAATTTTAACTCGTGATACATTAGTAAAAAATATTTTTTTTTAATTACATCACTTATATGTCGTCAAAGCCATATTAAAATACACACGAAACGGATTTACTCACGTCATAGAAGTCGAATATCACTCGACATGTTTCGAATCGGTACGCGATTCATCATCAGGAGCTACGGTCAGTCGCGGCGGCGTATGTATATATTTTAAATGTCTGAGACTCACGGCAGTTTTCTATATAAAAGTCGTCAAAACCTGTGTATGTTTGACGCAACCAAAAAACTCGATCACGTTTGCGTTTTCCGTTTAAATAACATGGTCACAAACGTATATATAGTCGATATATTAAGTGGTTACAGTCAAAAAGTAAACATTTGAAAAATCAATAGAGACAATCCGCTGCATGTTGCATGTTTGCTCACGTACGTCCGATTTGAATAGAGCTCGTATTTTTTAGGATTCCGTACCCAAATGATACCGACTGTACTCTCATGAACCTATACCGGGTGTTACCTGTAATAGGAGCAATAAATTAAAACATAGATTCTACTCTTCAAACAACATTTGTTCTGCAACTGTAAAAAAAGTTAGTTTTCAGATTTTTATTATTTCAAACAAATTAAATAGTATTTTCAATGTATGTCGTCCAACATTGACATTCCCTGAGCATTGACATAGATATCCTCTACTAATATCGGACATTTCGCAATACATTGCTTCTATGTCTAAACATTATTCTACAAAATATTATTTAACAAGTACACGTTATTTTCAGAAGTTGCTTAACAAATGGTATATTAAAGAAATGAATCACATTAACCAGTCAAATAAATGAGAATTTACCGCAAACGCTTATAGTTTTAAGAGTAGCAAACTAATTTCTTCAACATAACATATGTGTGCAAAGAAAATGACAGCGGTTTAACCAAACCTAAAACGCTTCTGTTTGTTATGAAAAACGACATTGTATGAAGTTTTTATTGTTTCACTCAACCCTTTATGTATTTATATGATTAACCCTTACAAAGGCACGACAAACGTGCAAACCAACCGTGGTCTGTCATTGCGCAAGTCAAATTGATCGTGTTTTATTTAAATTACTATGGAACTCGTCGCCTATCTTATTTGGGCGTTTGTACACGTCATGAGAAGCAAAATATAAACGTATTTTATGAACCATTGAAAGTAGTTTTTTGCCCACTTTTACAAAATATTACCCGGAATCCCAATTCACTATTTATGACACCTGCGACACCCGATGAAGTTCATAAAATTATTATGTCTCTTAAAAATACACCAAGTGTAGGGTACGATGAGATCGCAACCAAAGTATGAAAGTAATCAAACATACATCGGTAATTATTGCACCAGTGATAAGTTACATCGTTAACCTATGTATTGAATATGGTACTTATCCTGAAAAGCTAAAAATAGCTATTATAAAAAATAAAAAAAATAATAAAAAAGCCATTTATTCTACTACATTAAATCATGACAATAAGTTTATTATACATTTATTAATTATGCAGTAGTCGCCTCTTTGGCGTAGGCCTCCCCCAATTCCTTCCACAGCTCCCTGTCTCTACCTTTTACCATCCAGTGTGGCCCCAACCGATCCGTAAATATGTCTATTGTCCATGCTATTATAAAGCCAATCCATAAAAAGGGGGATAAAGAAAATGTGAAAAACTATAGACCTAGCACTCATTCCGGTTTTATCTAAGGTTATTGAAATAGTCATGTATAATAGACTGTATCAGTTTTTTGAACATTTTTATATATTTACAAGTGAAAAGGCTTTCGTAAAAATAAATCGATAAATCTTGCAATCTTTGACTTAGTAAAAAAAAGTAGCTATAGATATGGATAAAAGGCAATGCGTTTCTGTCATGTACATGGATATGACTAAAGCGTTCGACTTTGTTTGTCATGATATATTAATAGATAAATTAGAAAAATATGGTGTAAGAGGTAATGTTCTTGATCTCGTGACGTCTTACCTGCGTAATAGATCACAAATGACTCAAATAAGTAAAATCTGTCCCAAATTAAAAACTGAAGTCATGTTTTGCTCAGATTTAAAAGAATGTAAAATAGGTGTACCACAGGGGAGTATAATGGGCCCACTTCTATTTCTGGTCTATATTAACGACCTGCCACGTGTTACGAAACACCCTATGGTATTATTCGCTGATGACAGCACGGTTATTTTTAGTAACCCAAATCAAACAAGCTTAGAATCTGAAATCAATTCAACATTAGAACTAGTAATAGAATGGCTTACTAGAAATAACCTTAAAATTAATCTCGAGAAAACGAAAATTATGAATTTCAAACTGAGAGGTGACATTGTGGGTCCTATGAATGTCAACTATGGAGGTTTTGCTATAGATGAGACGAAGTCAACCAAGTTTCTAGGACTCGTGGTAGATAACAATATGAATTGGAAGATGCACATTGACCACTTATGTAAGAAACTCAACCAATACTCCTATGCTCTATATATGCTGCAAAAAATTGTAAATACAATAGCTGTATTAACTGCATATCATGCGTATGTAACCTCTATACTTAGATATGGTGTAATTTTCTGGGGAAACTCTACAGAAAGGGAACAGGCTTTCAAAGCTCAAAAGAAATGTTTAAGATCTGCATGCAACCTGTTACCCACAGAGTCCTGCAAACCACATTTTATCAAGCTTAAAATATTAACACTACCATGTTTATACATTTATGAGACTGCTATCTTTGTAAAAAGTAACACCTATTTGTTTAAAAAATTTAACAGTGCACGACTTCAAGGAAAAATTAGATCAGATATGCTAAAAAGTGCACTTCTCTCCAAAGGTGTCCTTGGAATGGCTCCCAAAATTTATAATAAATTACCTTTTGATCTAAGACAAATTGAAAATTTAGCTCAGTTCAAAGCTCGATTAAATGATCTACTAATTAAGAAAGCATTTTATAGACTAGATGATTTCTTTATTGATAAATGTGAATAAATAATGCCTTGACATAAACCTATTCATAATATGAAATAATGTTTAAAACTAGCATAATAATAATAAATATATATTTGTCGGAAACGGTCATTAGTATGGGAGCTCAACGAAAAAGCGCGCCATTGGAAGGCGACAGTAGCGCCCCCTTGAACCTGTTTTGGCGCGCTAGACAGAGTCTTGGCGGTTCACTCAGCGAACGCCCACCGACACTTCACTCTGGGTCGCCGTCGAGTGCACTACTGCCTTGGAACTGTCCCGTTTCGTTGTGCTATACCAAGTTAGAATCAGTGAAACGTTATAACTCAACATTACAGTGTTAATTTAATAAAGACTATTGTGAGACTTTGATAACCTAGCTTACAGACCTCTGTGCCAGGAACTGTTATTTTTTGCTTCGTTGTATAAGGAATAAATCAAGTAAATTGCATCCGTAGTGTTTCATCTTGCTCACAACTACCTTCTCGTCCACAACTATGTCGAATAGCTCATCTAATGTGCCACACCACACCGGCCATCCGACCCGTCCCCGACATATTTGTGTGCCTAACGGTGAAACATAGATGTAGGTACTTGTACTTGTTACTTGTAATAATTGTATGCCACCTGTTACCTACCTATGTTTGACAAATAAACCATTTTGATTTGATTTGATTTGATTTGGTGTCTCCAACTGTATTAGTCTTATTCGGTGTTCATCTGTCCATTAAGTATGTAGATCTAGGTGGGTGTAGGTATCTACATAGTAGGTATATTGTAATATCAAGGTCACCTGGGATTTATATTGTCGCAAGTCATTCCCAGTAGGCCCTAATTCAAGGCGTAGATTTATAAATTAAATACTACTTCGGGTAGGTAATAGTATCTCTGTTTACGAATTAGACCCATCTTGCACCCACACCTCAATTCTAATTAAATAAATATTATGTCTCTGTCTGGGTTATTTTATAACCATTTTGCAATTTTTCACGTGAAACAAAAAATATATTAAATTATACTATATAACATTAAAGGAACCTCAAAAATGAGCAAAAACATTTTTGCCTAGTAAAAACAAACCGCCATCTGCTTCCATTCGGTACCCTAAAAATAAATAATATTTCCATTGAAAATACAGCGTTTCACGAACAATTTCACATGCTTTTGATGTGACGGGCACCGGGGCGGGAAATGAGGAAAATACAGCGTTGCCGCGTCATCTGGCGGCCACTTCATCATTGAAAGATGCTGCGGTATGGGGGCAGATGTGGCATTTGTATAAATCCGCTTTAAAATGTACAATTTGGGCGCTAATTCGAGTGTACCTTGAGATATCGCTAAATAAGCAAGGCCTCAGGTATTTCATGTAATTGTCATTAAAACGCCATTATTGCGATTTGGGCGGCATTTCACGTTACTACCCAGTCAAGTTAAGTTTGAGCCTGGGGGGGTATTCGACCAATTTTAGAGATCTCTCCTTTTCATCGCCATCCGTCAATTTTGACGTGTGCCTACTTGACAAGTGGCGATATCCCCAGAACATCGCAACTTCGTCAATTCGGACGCGCAAAATTTTCGTTTCCTTTGTATGTGACGGCATAAATAACAGGCGCATACTCTAAATTGACCGCGTAGTACGTGAAATTAGTCCGTTACGTTTCGTTCAAAACAGAAATTTATATACATGAATAACATTTTTGACAATCATTATCGCCTTCGTATTTCCAAAATTGAGATGAGATATGTCACTTTTAAGCTCATCGCATTTAAATGACAGTTCAATGGCGATATAACTGTTATCTAATGGAGATTTGACGGTTGGCGATATCTCAAACGGCATTCTCGAATTGGGCCCCTGATGTATGGCGTCGCATATAAATAAGGCCTAGACTTAACGCGACCGTTTTGGTGATGTGGCGGTATATCGCCACTTCGAAGATTTCTGCAAGATATCAGAGATCAAAATCAAGCTCTTGGAATGGCAAGGACTTGGCATCAACATAAATGGCGAGTACATCACGCACCTTCGGTTTGCTGACGATATCGTGGTCATGGCGGAGACGCTGGAGGATCTCGGTATAATGCTGGATGATCTCAACCGAGTATCCCAACAGGTAGGCCTTAAGATGAACATGGACAAGACGAAGATCATGTCGAATGTCCATGTAGCACCCACCCCAGTATTGGTTGGGAACTCGGTCCTCGAAGTTGTCGACGAATACGTCTATCTGGGTCAGACGATCCAATTAGGCAGGTCCAACTTCGAGAAAGAGATCAATCGACGGATTCAACTCGGATGGGCAGCGTTCGGGAAACTGCGAAGTGTCTTCTCGTCCAAGATACCTCAGTGCTTGAAGACAAAAGTCTTCAACCAGTGCGTATTACCGGTGATAACCTACGGAGCCGAGACGTGGTCTCTAACTATGGGCCTCTTAAGGAAGCTCAGAGTCACTCAGCGAGCTATGGAAAGGGCTATGCTCGGGATCTCTCTACGTGATCGAATCAGAAATGATGAGATTCGTAGACGAACTAACGTCACCGACATAGCAAACAGGGTTAGCAAACTGAAGTGGCAATGGGCAGGGCACATAGCTCGAAGAACCGATGGCCGTTGGGGCAGAAAGGTTCTCGAGTGGAGACCACGTACCGGCAAGCGCAGCGTAGGCAACCGGCAAGGTGGTCGGACGACCTGGTCAGGGTTGCGGGGACTCGCTGGATGCGGGTCGCTTCTATCCGGCCCATGTGGAAGTCAATTGAGGAGGCCTGTGTCCAGCAGTGGACGTCCTATGGCTGAAATGATGATGATGATGATGATCAGAGATCACAAAATTTCATGGCTGCCGCCAGACACACGGCCAAGCTGATACGGAGACGCTTCGCTGATTCGGTTAATAAATAATATGATAAATAATTTTCACTTCTAAACATTAACGCGATCTACGCAGAACCTTTTTATTGATATAAAAGCTCATTTATTCGGTCCGTGTGTCATCGTTCGCGGCCCGTGAAGTCAAGCAGGAAATAAGCTATAGACCGAGTCAATAGTTACAAGGGACTGGACATAATTTGATGGTCTTTTGAAGATAATCGTCCGAGAATTTATATAAGCATGATGACCGAGCGAGCGATGCTTATAGCTTGGTCTTAAAGTCAAAGTCAAAGTATTTATTTGCTGAATTTGATAAAATTCCCTTGTATGTCCGAATATTTCGTAAGTTCGTTTTCAACCCCCATTTTGAAAACATTTTTAGAAATTACGAAATATTGAAACGACAAAAAAATTTAAAGCAAGAAAGAAAGAAATACATTTATTCGTGACGTGACATAAAAATAATTACATAACAGGAGTGACAGAAATTATAAGAAAATAAAATAATAAATAATTTATATACTCGTACTTATCGAACCTAGTCTGGAAGACATCGCTCTTTAGTGATAACGCCGCCTATTGTTTACATCTATTTGTATTTTCTTGCATTGTATGTCTTCAGTGTGTTTTGTGAGGAGTGTAATAAAAAAGAGTACTTGTATTGTAGATACAACAAATCTAGACACGCGGCAGCGTGTCCAGCCAAGTTCACCGCAGGAACTGGCGAGCAGCAGCCGTGTGTTATATTACACGAACCGTTTGGAGCCACTTTTGACCCCCCAATAACTCCAAATCTATTTAACATAATAAAATGAAATTTGGCTTATGTATTAAGATCCTTTAGAACAAGTAGAACCCCAAATTTCATTAATATAGGTTAAATAGTTATTGAGATATTAAAGTCCAAAAAACGGTATTTTTATCACTGACTGACTGACTGACTGACTCACTAGTAATCAAAAACCTAACCCACTTCCAGGTGACCTAGAAAGGTGAAATTTGGCATCCAGCTTAGTAATTGTGTGTGTATACATATAAAAATCTAAAACAGTGATTTTTTTATGTTTTTTTATTATTATTATTATTGATGGTTGTTGCCTCAGAACTCTGTCATTTATAAACCGATTTGGAAAATTCTTTTTTTGTTTGAAAGATATACTAGAATAGCATATACACTCACACGCACACACTTACACATACATGCACATAAAAATCCAATACGTACTAACCGTTTTGGAAAATTCTTTGTTTGTTCAAAACTTTCAAAATATGTACTAGAATAGCACACAGAACTAATTAACAAATAATAATTAAGTAATTTACACATCATAATAATTTCTGTACAAAAAGTAATGATATCCCATCAAAAACATAAATGTAAAATGAGAGCCAAGTTCAATATCGCGTGCACTTCGCCGACAAAAGAATTGAGATCTGCCAGGGCGCCAAGTTCTTTGCTCTAAAATTTTTAGATACAAGGACATGCGACATACTCAATGCATTTATTTTACTTGGGGAGTAATTCAATATCAAGACGTGACTTGGCTAGTTTTAAAATATAAATTTATAATATTATAAATCAAAATCAATCAAATCATTAACCTATTTTCGTAAAGGTAAGTACGCAAGTTAGTGTACGTCTTGTTACTTATACTGTTAGCTTGATAATGAACTATCACTATGACTATGTTACTTTTATAAAATTTAGTTAGTTTGTGAAAACTAGCCAAGTCAAATCTTGATATTGAATTACTCCCCAAGTAAAATAAATGCATTGAGTATGTCGCATGTCCTTGTATCTAAAAATTTTAGAGCAAAGAACTTGGCGCCCTGGCAGATCTCAATTCTTTTGTCGGCGAAGTGCACGCGATATTGAACTTGGCTCTCATTTTACATTTATGTTTTTGATGGGATAAAAATATCTTTAGATTGCTAGTTCACAACGTCTCAAAATACATTTTTAAAAGTGTGTTTCTAAATATTAAAAACATCGTTTTTTAAGACAAATCAATCTCATACATACCTACTTATCAACAGGAATTAAACGACAGGCAAAAAATATCGGAGTTTTCCCAGTCAATATTATGAAACCCTTTAAATTGTGTACCTACCTTTAAACTTTTTTAAAAATACTTCCGGTTAATTGGCGTAGTCTGTTTATGACGCAACCCTTTGAGGATTTAACAGATTTTTTTTAATATCAAGTCATGTCCCAGCAAAGGACAAGGGCTAAAATAGATAAATGAAAATATACAATTTAGCTTTAGATCTTTCCCAAACTCGCTCAATTATTCATGATTTAAATATTCAAACTTATTTTTTTTAATAAATAAATTAATAAATAAATAAATATCAGACAACCTCACACAAATCAACCTAGTCCCAAAATAAGCTCAAGAAGGCTTGTGTTATGGGTACTAGGCAACGATATACATACTTACATAGATAAATAAATACTTAGATACATAGAACATCCATGACCCAGGCACAAATATTCGTGTTCATCACACAAATATTTGCCCTTGCCGGGATTCGAACCCGGGACCGTCAGCTCAGTAGGCAGTTGCTTAACCACTGCGCCAACCGCGTCGTTTTTTGAACTTAAAGTTAAGAAAAAAAACCGGCCAAGAGCATGTCGGGCCACGATCAGTGGTTCCGTAGTTGCTCATCCTTCACAATAGACGGGCTTAAAACAGCAGTTTTAAGCCCGAGGTTTAAGTTACGACCAAGATTTCAAGCTCTATAAAAAGGTCGTAAACGCCGATGTAACTGTGTCTTATTACCTTCTGTAAGTCAACTTAAGTCCTTTTAAAGAAAATTATGAAATTTTGCGATAACTCAAAAACGGCTCAGCTTTTGATCAATATAGTTTTCATTGAAAGCTTTTATAAGGCCTCATTTTCATGAATTTTTCCATAATTTTTTGACCCGTGGTTGAAACGTGGGGGGACGCTATTTTTTTTATTTTCGGAGCCAATATTTACAAAACTGCTGACTTTATCAAAAAATAATGTTTTGAGACCCTATTATTTTAAAAATACCTATTCAACGTCACCCCACACACTACTGTTGGAACGTAAAAAAAAATTCACCCCACTTTAGCTGTTCGAGAGGTACCCGAAAAAAAAAATTAAAATTTTATTTTACCGTTTGGTCGGCGTGATACATACTACACATACTCATACCAAATTTCAGCTTTCTAGTACTAATGATCACGGAGCTAAGCCGCGGACGGACAGACGGACAGACGGACATGGCGAAACTATAAGGGTTCCGAGTTGACTACGGAACCCTAAAAAGAAGAAGAAAAAAACTAGTATACTTCAGTATAAATAGTTAACTTTTCGTCTACCTATTTGACAGGGTTAGCCTAAATCAAACTGATAAATTTATGAATGCTGAATTAATGGAATAGAAGTACATTTTCTCAATCTGATGAACAAATATTTTTCTGAAAACCGCATCAAAAGCGGTTCAGCCAAACGCGAGATAATTTCGGACAAACATACAATACATACTACTTACAGGTCAAACTGAAAACCTCCTTTTTATTGAACTCGGTTAAAAATGTAACTGCTCAGAAGTTTATCGCATTTCTGACGCTCTGGATCTCATGACACGGTTTTTATCAACAAGACATGCAAATACGAGCATAGCTGTAGCTGCGAGTACACTGTGTGTAGAGATTCCGAATAAAGTGTACCCTTTTCATGGCTAGAGCGTGTAGAATTTACTCATGTTCCGAACAGTGCCCGAGCACGCAGTTAAACATAACCTCACGTAATGATTTGTGTTTCTCACGCGGTCGGGTCACATTTGTCACTCGCATCATTTTAATTTATAGAGCAATAGCTCAGTTGGGAGTCAATCTGACTCATGTATTTAAATGCTGTTATTTCTAACTGGGTTTTTATCATAAAATATGGATTTATCTTAAAGTACTTAATACATTAACATTATTGATAGTTGACGGGATACACCTACCTGATAATATTTTCCAAGACTATTCATGCTATTTTCCAACGTTTAAACGTAATGTAAAAATGTACTTCGTTTTGTTTTAGGCTTCGCTGTTCAATTTATTTATTCCTTCATTACATATAGCCATAGATCAAATTCTGTGATATAAGAATGTGAGACAATCTGGTTGGCTCAAATAAAAGGGGTTTTTTCAATACACCTGCGAGAAAATAAAACAAAAGTAATAAATTAAAAAAAAAGTGTGTGTGTCAGCTCCGACGCACGACTGGAGTTTACTCTTCAGGCCAGGCGCGCACCACTTTTTTGTCGCAGAAATAAGCGTACTTATGGGTTTATGAAAATCGTGGTGCGCGCACTGTCATATAAACCCATATCTTGCGACACTTTAAACCACTATAGATTGAAAACTAATGAATATATTTTTATAATTATTATTTTTAATAACTAACAATAGTCAATTGTTTACGCACCAATAGTTCGTACAGTGAAAAAGTTTTACGGGGGAGCGGGGGAGCAATCAAAGATGGCGAGTTTCGATATTTCAATATAGGTATTTCTTAAAATTTCGGACTCTCAACAGTTTAATTTTGTTACAAGTTTTTACAATTCTTATTTACACATTTACACAAGGATATACATTTCAGTGCTGCTTTTTTGCAGGTACACGACAACTCGCCCCCTGCCTGCTATACGGCCACATCTCAAAAAAATTTTTTTTTGGATTTTTGCAGATTCGTAGTCAGGGTAGTTTAATTTATGACCTTATTTCGAGAGCCATAGGAAAAAGTGTGAAGTGTAAAACTGAAAGAAAAACCGAACAAATCTCAAGCAGACCGAAAAGAATTAAAAAACTCTACGCAAAGATAAGAAAAAACATAAAAAGAAATGAACATCTGTACCGTAACAATATACTGGAAGAAGAACTAAACAAACGAAGATCAGTAAAAAGAGGATACAAAAGGATAAACCGCGCTAAACAATGGATCCCAGCCCTTGCATCCGAAAGAGGCGGACAAACAACTAATAGAAAGAACATCATAAAAATAGCTACGGAATACTATCAAAACCTTTACAGCGAGAAAAAAGAGGTCGAACCGTTACAAATACACGACACGACAAACGACGTTGAAAACACACCACCACTCCTGGCGTGCGAAATACGCCACGCCATAGATGCGTTGAAAAATATGAAAAGTCCAGGTGAAGATAATCTTACCAACGACGTCATCAAGGCGGTAAAGGAACCTCTAATTCCAATACTAACCTCACTTTTCAATGAAATTTTAAATCAGGAATACATTCCAAAACAATGGGAGACTTCTGTGATAACTCTTCTCTACAAAAAAGGCGACCCCCTTAATATAAGTAACTACCGGCCCATCAGCCTTCTTCAGAGTGTGTATAAGTTGTTTACAAATATTATGCTCTCAAGATTAAGAAAACAACTAGAATACCAACAACCCAGAGAACAGGCCGGATTCAGACAGAACTACTCTACTTTGGACCACATCTTTACTATCAGGCAAATCGTCGAAAAATACAAAGAGTACCAAAAAACGCTCTACCTTTGTTTTATCGACTACTCGAAGGCGTTCGACTCTATATCGCACGCGGAGCTCTGGACTGCCCTAAAGGAACAAGGAATTAACACTAAATACATAAACATCCTGAAAGTAATATACCAGAATAACAAATCATTGGTGAAACTCGACAAGAAAGGAGACCAATTCGAAATACAACGAGGAGTAAGACAGGGGGATCCCATCTCACCAAACCTTTTTAATTCACTCCTAGAACACATCTTTAGAAAAATAGAGTGGCCCAGAATGGGCATAAATGTAAACGGGGAATATTTAACTCATCTGCGCTTCGCCGATGATATTGTTTTACTTTCTGAAAACCATAAAGATCTTCAGTATATGATAGAGACGCTTAATTTTCACAGTCAGAAATGTGGCCTTGAGATGAACTTAGAGAAAACTTCTTTAATGACAAATGGAGAAGAAAAGTGCATAAACATAGGAAATACCAACTTAGAATATGTAATCGAATATAAATATTTAGGCCAAATCATCTCGATGAATGGACGCTACATAGAAGAGGTAGAAAGAAGAATTAAAAAAGCCTGGAACGCATACTGGTCACACAAAGACATCTTTAAATCAAAACTGGACATCAGACTGAAAACGACAGCTATAGATACTGTAGTAACACCGACTCTACTTTACGGATGTCAAACATGGCCAATAACCAAAGAAATAATAGACAGGATACAGAAATTTCAAAGAGCAATCGAGAGAAGTCTTCTAGGTATAAAATTGAAGGACAAAAAAAAAAAACTCGGACATTCGTAAAACTACAAAAATAATAGATGCCGCTGAAATGGCTTGCCGCCTTAAATGGCGCTGGGCCGGACATACAGCAAGGACGAAAGACGGCAGATGGAGTGAAAGAGTGATGCACTGGTATCCGCGGGACGCGGAACGACCGCGAGGTCGGCCGCGCCGCCGCTGGCGAGACGACATCACCGAAGAGGCAGGCATGGTCTGGACTAGACTAGCTGCCGACAGACAACTGTGGGGTGAAATGGAGGAGGCCTATGTCCAAAAATGGACAAACCCAAAATCTTAACATATATATAGTTATATTTTTCTTTGCTTATATCTCTCTTTTTTTAAATAACTTGCTTTTATCTTTTTACTTTGTACTCTTGTATTTTTTTTTGGGAATTAAATGGCTTTTATTATTATTATTCCCTTTATTCATTTTTGTACTTTGGCTAGGTTTTTTTTACAATAAATTTATATAAAAAGTAAAATATAAAAAATACATTACAAATATAAACACATTCTAAAAAAAACCTAACCTAGGGTGCCGCCGGCAGCGGGGCGGGGCCCAAGCTACCGGTGGTTAGGGCTACAGAGAGAGGAACCTCCTGACGATGCGCGCCGTGTCCAGGAGTACCGCCTTCTGAATCTGACCCTTGATCCAGCCATCTAGCGAGAGTCTCTTAAGATGTTTGTCGAGACTCTTCGCTATAAGACCGTTCGCCGAAACGACTATCGGGACAATGATCGTCGAGTCAACATCCCATATGGCGGTCACCTCGTGAGCCAAGTCAAGGTACTTGCTGAGTTTGTCCTTCTCGGCCTTCACGAGGTTCTCGTCATGGGGGATGGTGATGTCCACGAGCACTGCCTGGCGCTTGGATCGATCTACCAAAACGATGTCAGGCTTATTGGCTACAATAGTCCTGTCCGTGATGATAGATCGATCCCAATAGAGCGTGGCACGACCATTCTCAAGAACTGGCATCGGTGCGTACTTATAGTACGGCACCTCAGACCCCACAAGACCGTATTGAAGAGCAAGTTGCTGGTGAATGATCCTGGCTACTTGGTTATGTCTGTGCAAGTACTCACCGTTAGCAAGATGAGAACAACCGGAGATTATATGCCTGAGTGACTCACCGGGACGGCGGCATGCCCGACAAATGTCGACCATTCCGTCCTTCAGGATATATCTCCGGTAATTGTTCGTCATCATTACTTCGTCCGCAATTGCACAGACAAAACCTTCAGTTTCCCCGAAGAGATCCCCGAAGCGTAGCCAGTTCACCGACGCGAGCAGATCTACATCGGGCCCCGTAAGGGCCTTGTAGAACCGCCCGTGTAGCTCCTTGCTCTTCCATACAGCCCTGCGGTCATCGGTGCTAAGCACCTTTGGTCTGCGCCAGTTCTCGTTTGCTAAGGAGAGAGAGGTGAGGCCTTTGTCAACTGCTACTACATCGCGATGAATCCCACACTCGTTGTTTAGGAAATACTCCCTAAGACTGCACACCTCGCGGTTATGGAGGTCCTTGGCGTTTAAAAAGCCACGGCCCCCACACTTACGCGGGATGTACATTCTCATAACTGACGAGCGTGGGTGCCTCATGCGATTTGTAGTAAGCAGCTGACGGACCCTCGTATCCAGGGCGTCCAGCTCAGTCTGAGTCCACCTTAGTATGCCAAAGGAGTAAGTGAGCAGAGGCATCACCCAAGCGTTGAAGGCGCGCGCCTTATTGCCACCGGACAAAAGACTGTTAAGTACTTTTGACAAACGACAAAAGAAACGCTCCTTCAACGCCTGTCTAATGTCTCCGTCCGCAATACCCAATGACTGTGACATACCAAGGTACTTGTAGGTTTCGACTTCGGAGATAGACCTGGACATTGTCTCAGAAAGTTGTAAGTACGCGGAATTTACGACTTCCCCCCGCTGTACATGCATGACCGCACACTTGTCTACACCAAACTCCATTTTGATGGCGCTACTGAAGGTTTCTGTTACTTCCAGTAGTTCCACCAAATCCTGGCGTTTTGGTGCATACAGCTTAAGATCATCCATGTATAGCAGATGAGAAATGACCTCACCTCCTCTTCGAAGTCGGCAACCTAGTCCTGAATCCTTCAGCAAAGTGCTGAGCGGATTCAGGGCTAGGCAGAACCACAGAGGACTCAAACTGTCACCCTGGAAAATACCTCTCTCAATCCTTATCAAGTCCTGTGGGCCAGGGGGGCCATCTCCGCCACCTGGTTGACGAAGGACTGTGGTCCACTGCCTCATACATGCGCCTAAGAGGGATCTTAGAGCTGTATCGATTTTATACAGCTCTAAAATCCTCTCCAGCCATGAATGAGGCACCGAATCATAGGCCTTCTTATAGTCAATCCAGGCGGCCGAGGGAGACCCCCTGTTCCGCCGAACTTGTTGGCAAATGGTCGTGTCAATGAGGAGGAGCTCCTTAGTACCACGGGACCCAACCCTACATCCATTCTGAGAAAAGGCCAAAACGTTATTCGCAACAATGTGCGTGTTAATTTTTGTTCTTAGAATGGACGTAAGGAGCTTGTATAAAGTGGGCAAGCACGTGATGGGTCTATAGTTTTTCGCTTCCGTGGTACTACCGGACTTATAGAGCAGGAAGGTAGCACCAGTAGTCATGAAAGATGGCAGGGAACCAAGCTCGAGGGCGTCTTGAAATTGTGTTGCCAGGCGTTCATGTGAGGATCGAAACCACTTGATCCAAAAGTTGTGCAATCCGTCCGGCCCAGGACTTTTCCAGTTCTGGGTCGTACGGACAGCACAACCCACATCATCGGGGCTGATGGTCACAGCCCCCATGGCTTCGATCGGCTCACACTCACAAAATCAATCATGGCAGTAGGATCCGGCAGTTGCCCGTCGGTCACACATTGATCGGTTCCCTCCCACCTTCGGTATACCTTCCTTTGGTCATTTTGGAAGAGGCAATTTTGCTGGTATCGATCTACACGCTCTCTGTAGCGACGAATACGGCTTGCCCATGCATAAACTTTCTGCTTTAGGTAGTCGATGCGCTCTGTGACACATGCCATGTAATCGCGGGGCCTGGTGCCAGTCCCCGCGAAGGCTTGTGTTACATAGCGCATCACATGGGGGCGATTGTTGCCCCCCCTAAAACAGATTAGCTTGGCAATGAGAGTCCTAAACGAGCTGATACGCCGCTCGATCCGTACTTACCAGGCAGGAACACCCCCGGCGGTCCGCGGTGCTCGGTCAGTGTCCGGGAATCTGACACGAGCAACGCGGCACGCCGCGATGGCCCCACAGTACATGATCGAGTGGGTATCAGCTAAGTCTTCGCTAGCCCGAAGGTACGGGTCTAGCAAAGCGTCCAGGGCTCCCATTAACGCTAAGTTACGCTTATGCATCGGTAAGCGTGGTAATCGCGGCCTAGAGTCAGGTGCAGATCGATAGCGCCTAATCGCCTCCTCCAAAGCCCTCCTCAGTTGCTCATTGGCGTGGGTACTTACGCTACTCGCGCATTCTTCCTCGTCGGCATCGCGATCCGTCCGCGGCACCTCCGGCACCAGGTTGGGCGCTGGCGCCGGATCCGGTGACGTAGCAGGCGGATCCCGAGCCGGCGTGGAAGACATGCGAGCGGCCAGTACCTCCAGGCGCAGTCGATCAAGTGTCGCGTCGTCCAGCAGCTTGCGCCGCTGGATGAAGCGCACTTGATCGGATAGCCGTTGCGCAGATACGGTGATGGTCGAATCAAAAGTCAGAAACAGAGGCAGCATCCTGTCCCGGTACGCGGACAGGTTGGTTCCTCCCACTGTAGCCCCATAGTAGGCGCGCATGACGTTCTCATTCATGGCTTGAGACCATCTCATGCGACGCACTACACCACCGGTAGCGGGAGCCGTCGTCGGAGCAGGTTGCTCCGTAGGCCCCAAGCGTGCCGGCAGCGGTGGCCATTATTATTATTATTATTATTAAGAAAAAGTGTCCTTAAAAGCCTTTTTTCCACAAGTGGCCTTATGGATCTGACCAAAAATTGTCAGTTGACTCCCTGCAAGACAGCCACTTGCCAGTTGTGGCTGTATAGCATACATTTATAATATTTTTTTTGAGTTGCGTCCTATAAGAATAACGTAAATTCTAGTGTTATTACGATGAATCCTTTTGATATAAGCGAAATAAACGTCATTTTGATTGTTTCACAACAGTGGGTACCGATAGTACCTACTTATTATTTATTTTATTTATTCGTATGGCATGTTATGTAGGTACAGTCATTCATATTATACAATTATAAGTTCTTCTATTGTACGGTGGGTGCCTCGACTTCAACCGATGAGGCGGCAGGTTTGCGAACTCTACATGGATGGGCAAATTGGGACAATTCACGAATTTTTGTGCTTCGTGGACCAGTGCCTGTTGTCTTCTTAGCTGGGCGGGAGCTGTATGACTCAACACAGGCAGCCAAACCCGAGGAGTACATTTGATGGTTCCCAATATGCATCGCATGGTTTGGTCTAACACGTCTATCCGATGCACATGTGCGCTGTTGAGCCAAACTGGCAAGCAGTTCTCTGCCCTGGAGTAAACTAGGCTAGGACCGGTAGTGCGTAGCACGTCAGCTGGTGCTCCCCAAGTAGTTCCCCTTAATCTGTGGAGTATGTTATTCCGCGTCTGTAGCTTCTTCCCTAACTTACTAATGTGTGGCGCAAAGGTAAGATTGCGGTCTACAGTGACACCCAAGTACTTCGGTGTAGGATTTAAGTACTCCTTGTAGATGGTACATGTTAACACGATAATTAAAGATACAAGTGCCTTTAAGACAAGGTACCAGATAGTCATTAATTATAATATGCAAAATGATGATGATATCTGCATCTAGAAAGTTGGTATTAAAGCTACATGCACTGATTATCGCTTACAGTGATGTTGTTACTGTAATAAAAGTTGATTAATAAAGGTATTTTAATCATTTTAATGTTTGCATAATAATTTTTATGTTACTATTTTCCAATAATACTTGATCGGTTTTAGGACGCATTTCAAAATTTCAAGAAAATGTTTCTGCAATACGGCCACAACTCCAAGTACCTATCTTAAAGGTCTCGTATCTTAGAAAATATACACGTTTTATAAAAAAGACGTATTCATGAGAAGCGTTATATCATGTAGAATAAAAAAAGCTAAATTTAAAATGAATTGACCGAAAACTCTTGGAGTAAGCGCCGTTTTACTACCACGCACTACGCTGCCAAAACTTTAACAAGCGATTTCTCGAAAAAATGGTTTTTTGAGATGTGGCCGTATAGCAGGCAGGGGGCGAACTGTTGAGAGTCCGAAATTTTAAGAAATATGTAGCGAACGCCACGTAATGTTTCGCGAGTATTCCGTACTCCTTGAATCGGAACGTTTTGGTGACAGGCCGCTGCGCGCGACTTTTAAAAAGTTCGAGTAGTGTCACTTTGGACGGCTCTATTTTGATCGGTTAGCAATTGCTTATGAAATGTTATTTTATGTTATTTTTGTTACCTAATTATTGTGACAAATAAATATAGTTAATTCATTACATATGTTGTTTGTTCAACTTCGTATTTCTACAGTGGTGACCCCAAGTTTTATTGAACACAGCGTGCAGTGAAATATAAGACATAAACAATGTCGGAAACAGATAGTGCACATATAGAAAATAAGTGTGAATCGGCTTTTTGTCGCGTTGCTATTAAAATTCCACCATTTTGGCCAGATAAACCTTTACTATGGTTTGCTCAGTTAGAAGGACAATTTTTGCTATCTGGAATTTCTGTAGACGCTACAAAATATTACCATGTGATATCGGCGTTGGACCCTAAATACGCGACAGAAGTTGAAGATATCATTGTGGCTCCACCTGAGGTGGTCAAGTACGTGACTTTAAAGCGGGAACTCATCGCTCGATTATCGGCCTCACGGGGTGAGCAACTGAAGCAGCTCATGACAGTTGAAGAGTTGGGTGATAGAAAACCTAGTCAGTTTCTTCGGCATATCCGTTGTCTTGCTGGCACTGGTTATCCTGACGAATTCATCCGATCGGTGTGGTCGAACCGTCTGCCGACAATGTTGCAGAGTATGATTGCGATGCAAGATGATAGCGTGCCGTTAGATAAATTGGCGCTGATAGCTGATAAAGTCTACGAAAGCACATCGCACACCATTACACCAAACGTATCCGTTGCTTCAACATCAACTATGCCGCCTTCATCAGTTGATGACTTGAACAAAAAAATCGACGCCCTAACTGTGAGACTCGATGCTATCGGGTTGTCAGCGGAACGCCGCCGAAAGTCCAAAGGAGGAACAAGATCACACCCTGCACGTCGCAACCGTTCCCGAAGCAGTTCTTGTGCTCGCGGCCGCCGGCCATACTGCTGGTATCACTACACGTTTGCGGACAGAGCAGCTAAGTGTATCTCGCCTTGTAGCTATCCAAAAAACTAAATAGGCAGTCGCTTGAAGCGACTAATACTAATAATACTAATACAAGTGGTAGTGCTTCTAAGAGTGACGAGTGTAATTCGGTGTCTAGTCGATTATTCGTCACTGATTTTAAATCTAAAGTACAATTTTTAGTTGACACTGGGTCAGATTTGTGTGTTTATCCTATAAGTTATTTACGCACGCAGAAACGTCACAAGACTGATTATGAACTTTTTGCTGCGAATAATACTGTTATTGCTACTTATGGTTATTTAAGCTTAGCTCTTGATTTTAATTTGAACCGCACGTTTGCATGGCGTTTTGTTATTGCAAATGTAAGCAAGCCGATAATAGGAGTGGATTTCCTATCTTACTATAATTTATTAGTAGATGTACGAAACTCACGTTTAATAGACAATACGACTTCGCTTACATCAGCCGCCGCTGTTGCCTCGGCTTGCACGTGCCCACAAATCAAAGTAGTTTCAGGCAAATCATCCTATCATAAATTGCTAGAGGAATATCCTGATATAGTGCGGCCACTTGGTAGTCCGCAAGAACGCACATGTAAGCACACTACACAGCATTATATCAGGACAACCCCTGGCCCGCCTGTATTTGCACGACCCAGGCGACTAGCACCGGATCGTTTAAAAATAGCGCGGCAGGAATTTGAAGACATGGAGCGTACGGGTATCGCCAGGAGATCCGAGAGTGCTTGGTCATCTCCTCTGCATTTAGTACCTAAAAAGGACAGGGGCTGGCGTCCTTGTGGTGATTACCGAGCACTTAATGCGCGCACAGTTCCAGACCGATACCCAGTACGACACATTGGTGATTTTTCGCACAACTTGTTTAATTGTACAGTTTTCAGCAAATTAGATTTAGTACGTGCGTACCATCAAATTCCTGTTGCACCAGAGGACATCCCTAAAACAGCTATCACGACACCGTTTGGAATGTTCGAGTTCCCGTTTATGAGCTTTGGTCTGCGAAACGCAGCTCAGACATTTCAACGGTTCATGGACGAGGTGTTGCGGGGTCTTGATTGTTGTTTTCCATATATCGATGACGTCTTAGTGGCTTCGGTGAGCGATGAGGAACACGAGAAACATTTGCGGATGGTGTTTGAGCGTTTTAGCGATCACGGTATTTTATTAAATCCTAACAAATGTGTGTTTGCCGTACCGGAAATTGAATTCCTGGGCTACAAAATTTCATCAAAGGGCACAAAACCTATTGGAGACAAAGTCAAGGCCATTCAAAACTTTTCTCAGCCTAAAACAATCAAAGATCTTAGACGATTTCTAGGTGCCATTAATTTCTACCGGCGCTTTATTACTGATGCTGCCAAATTACAAGCACCTCTCCATGCACTGCTTAGTGGACCTTCTGTAAAAAGTAATAGCGTTATAGACTGGACTCCAGAGTTGGAGAACGTCTTCAACGCTTGCAAACAGAGTATTGCTGATGCTGCTCTTTTAGCCCATCCCAATCCACGTGCCCCGTTGGCTATTGTTACGGACGCGTCTGATGTTTCTTTGGGTTCTGTATTACAACAAGAGGTCCACGGTCACTGGCAACCGCTTGGTTTCTTTTCCAGGAAGCTAACACCAGCTCAGACGAAATATAGTGCTTACGATAGGGAGCTTCTGTCGATTTATGAGTCGGTTAAATATTTTCGTCACATGGTCGAGTTAAGACCCTTCTTCATTATGACTGACCATAAACCAATAGTATCCGCATTTAAAAAATCTCCTGATGCATGTTCGCCGCGGCAATTTCGGTACTTAGACTTCATTTCTCAATTTACCACTGACATTCGATACATTGCTGGTGAGCACAACGTCGTCGCCGACGCGCTCTCGAGAACTGACGCTATAACTGATGGACTAGATCCAATCGCCTTAGCGGCATCTCAAATTACTGATACGGAATTACGGGAATTACTAAAAGTTTGTTCATCCCTAAAGCTACAACAACTTAGCTTCGGTAATGTTAAACTGTTCTGCGATGTGTCTGGGCCTGTCAATCGCATTTACATAACACCCGAATTTCGGAGAACTATTTTTGACTCACTTCATCGCCTTAGTCACCCTAGCGTCAGAGCTACTACTAAATTGATTACTGATCGTTACGTTTGGCCGGGTATTAGGAAAGACTGCCGTAGTTGGGCCAGAACGTGTATTTCATGTCAGAAGTCAAAAATTTCTCGGCATGTTTATGCCCCGGTTCAGGATTTCAAGCCTCCGTCAGCACGGTTTTCACATGTACATTTAGATCTGATTGGACCGTTGCCGATTTCAGACGGTTACAAATACTGCTTCACCGCGGTTGATAGATTTACTCGCTGGCCCGAGGCGTTGCCCATCAAAGACATAACGGCGGAAAGTGTCGCAAAAGCATTTATAGAGACGTGGGTAGCTCGATTTGGTTGCCCTGAGAAGGTAACCACAGATAGAGGTAGACAATTTGAGTCTCACCTGTTTAGCCAAATTGCGTCACTGACCGGCTTTAGTCATTTAAAAACAACCGCATATCATCCTGCTTCTAATGGAATGGTGGAACGTTTTCACCGACAGCTAAAGGCAGCTATTATGTGTCATGCAAATGACACCTGGACAGAATCCCTTCCACTTGTACTTCTGGGTATTCGCAGTGCATGGAAGGAAGACCTGTCAGCATTAACAGCGGAGTTGGTTTATGGAGAGCCACTTAAGCTTCCCGGCGATTTCTTTAATCTGACACTTAACAGACCAACTGACTACACAGATTTTACGGCTAGGTTGAGACATCATATTAAGAAATTACAGCCTTCGTCTGTAGCACGTCATGGCACTCACAAGGTGTTTGTCTTTAAAGATCTTTCGACGGTGACACACGTGTTCCTACGGCAAGATTTTGTGCGTAGATCACTGCAACCACCTTATGCAGGTCCGTTTAAGGTATTAGAGAAAAACGATAAATATTTTAAAATAGATATAGCCGGTAATACCGTTTCAGTTTCAATCGACAGACTGAAGCCGGCGTTTATCCTTGCAGATGAATCGTGTAGTTCAAAACAATCGTCCGTTCCGGATTCGGTAACAACGCCAGTTGTAATTCCTGTAGCTCCTGTTCCTCCTATCGTTGAGCCTAGATCGACTCGTTCTGGTCGTCAGATATGGTTGCCTGAACGTTATCGACACTAAAGGTCTCGGGGGAGGCTGATGTAGCGAACGCCACGTAATGTTTCGCGAGTATTCCGTACTCCTTGAATCGGAACGTTTTGGTGACAGGCCGCTGCGCGCGACTTTTAAAAAGTTCGAGTAGTGTCACTTTGGACGGCTCTATTTTGATCGGTTAGCAATTGCTTATGAAATGTTATTTTATGTTATTTTTGTCACCTAATTATTGTGACAAATAAATATAGTTAATTCATTACATATGTTGTTTGTTCAACTTCGTATTTCTACAAATATATTGAAATATCGAAACTCGCTATCTTTGATTGCTCCCCCCGCTCCCCCGTGCAACTTTTTCACTGTACGAACTATTGATGCGTAAACAATGGACTATTGTTAATGTTTAAAAAGAATAATTATAAAAATATATTCATTAGTTTTCAATCTATAGTGGTGTAAAGTTAACTCGAAAATGGAGCATTTTAGTAAAATTTCAAAAAATCTTAGAGAAAGTGTAAGAAATGTTATAGTGTGCTATATATTCGTGATCTACTCAATAAGCCCTTTCATTTGATACCCCACACGGCATGGCTTGATGACTTTTTTTTTTAATTTGTATGGCATTTTTAATTGCCGGGGTGGGGGGACGGGCACCACAAAACTGGTTGGCAACATTTGTTTGTAGGATGTCTGGGATCTATACAATATATATCAGAAGTCAGATTGAGGTCCGATATTTTTGCAAACGGATATCTCCTTGTAGCCTGCTCTAAGAAAAAGGCCTGATCTGACTTGGTTGTGAATTCTTTGCCTGTAAAGAGGCAGGTGGCGACGTAATTGCGCCAGCACGAATGCCATGGGTTCTACTGATGTGTATATTAAGTCCTTTCTGACCTTTAAAGAAACGAATCTGGGAGCAATGTGGGCACTGTACGGAATTCTCCAGCGACAGCGACACAGACCTGGAAGCGACATTCTGAGAGGAGCCCGTGCTATTAGGATTCATCAAGTAAACTATTAAAAAACGCAATAGATAAAAACTTACGGCTACGATAACAAATAAAGTATTTAAAAAACCGCTCCAATTTTCGGCATACGAATTGCCCCATAAAGTTCCTGGGGGAAGCGGTGGTTTATAATTGCACATATAACTAGATAGCAATCACACTCGTAACATGATAGAGATTCAAGCAAAATATTAGCAAAAACTTGAAAACAAAAACACATTTCTCAGCTGTTGTAGATTGACAACTGTCAGTCAAGCTGCCCGATGCGCACTTGCGCAGCAACGCGCCGTGTAGGCCGCCAGCCGCCGCCGCAGTCTCCGCGGAGAAATTATGAATATGTTTCTTGTCTATGTTATTTGTTAAGCCTCTTGTGGTAATTTAAAATAAAAAATAAATGGCAGAGAACAATTAATATTAATTTTCTCTAACGGAAGCCATGTTTTCCCGTTGCTAAGTACATTTAAAATACATTTCATCAAATAAACATCTCGGTGATGGTCATTTTATATCGGGGTCTTAGTCTATAACGCTTAACGTAACGCATAACCTGCTAATTTAAGAAGTCGTATTTTTTCCCCGATCGTATACTGAGATACGACTTTTTAAATTAGCACGGCAGATACGTTTGATTTTACACCCCATATTTTTCATACCCCGGGCTTATATATGAAAATCGATTCTTAAGGAGTAAACTCCAATAAACTCCAATAACAGTGTATAAGTAAAGTAAATTTTTATTTGACTACTACTACTAATTCTACTGAATACCTACGACTAAAATTCATCAAAAAATAAAAATATCTCACAATGTTTACAATAATTCACGAGCAGGGGCGATGAAATAGTACATTACTTGTTACGGACAGCTAGGCGAACTTAGAATAAATAAATAAATAATATATTTGTAAACGATTAGCTAAAATTAGAATTAAGACGAAATAAATAATTTATTCCTTATGTTCCTAAATGCCCTAAAAAGCGGCCATATTATGTGTTTAAAACACTTATTTTCCTAAAAACCTTACTGTAAGAGAGCTCCCAAATATAATGTATGAAGGATAGTTAAAAGACCACGGCGTCTTAAAATAAACAAGTATGACTCATCCTGGTAACTTTCCGCTCACATTCTAAGACAAAGGAGTCATGTTGTTTACATCGAATGTAAACTTTAAAGATAAAAAATTAAATAACTCTGAAACTTTGTAGTAACGTTCCTTGTAAAAATATGAGTAAATTCTCTTAATATTATACCGGCCGCAACCTGCTGCGAGCACGGCAAACATGAAAATAACACGGCACGCCGCGCGCGCCGCGATAAGAGGGAACGGGCAGGTGTATATCTCGACCCGTGCGAGCGAGATGGCCTCTGAGCCGGAACAAAGAAAACGAATAAACTTTATATCGCTGTAATCAAACGGGAACTCTCACATAAGAATCACATATGTAATTTTGTTCTATAAACGAACCTCCATGTTATCTATAAGATAAATTTAAGAGAAATATTGTAATTTAACCAAAAATCAGTGCAATGTAACAGAGCGGGCGTCCCGCCAAGAATGTAAACAAACCTTGAACGAATCATATAAAAGGACGCCCGTTTCCGCCATTATTCAGTACAACCTCAGTCTGCGTAGAGTTACGACTCCGTAGTCAGTTAGTAGTACCACTCAAGTACATCTGTAGTAAACATTGAGTCCACACTCTGTTTCTCAGTGCGTAGATCAGCGATCCGCTAGTACTTCAGTTTCAAGTCTCTTACTTCCGTGTATTACCATCTTGTTAGCGTAGTTTCATCAGTGTTAGATAAAGGACTACATTAGTTAAGGTTTAATTGTAAATTCGCGTTTTGTAATTTGTGTTATTTTTCTGTGTTAGTTTACGCTCCGATCTTTAATTGTGTTAATTTGTTTGTGTTTAAATATATATATCGTTTTTCCGTTTACCCTTATTTTTCTTTCGTTCTCCTACTGAGCTGTCTTAGATGTCAGTGTAAGGACCCGGCCGACGAGGCATTCCCTACATTGTTTTGGTCCTTCGAACCGGATCGGAGCTAGGTATTAGTTTAGGTATTTCGTTGTTAGGTTTGGAAAGTGCGGTTTCCAAATAGTTAGCGATGGTTAATACACGCGGAAACAAGAGCGAGGAGAGTGCGCGCGCGCTCACAATCTGCGATTGACCTTCAGCGGTTTGCGGTGACTAATGTGGCAGTCACACATTCACCGCCCGCTGCCCATGCCCGACCGCCTACGGGACTGCACCACCAAACAGACTCGCCCGAGTCTCCCGCCGAGGAAGCTCCAGTTTCGCCGCCGGCCGACACTACGGCTTGGCGCAGCGAACTGGACAAACATTTGTCGAAGACTGCGCGCTTCGACCAATCGCAGCACACCGCGCCGGCCACGCACGCCGGCCAATCACTGCACTCCGCGCCGGCCGACCAATCAGAGGCCCGCGCGCAGCGGCGCGAGTTCGGCGTCACTTTTGGCGATAAAGCCCACGCGCCGCCCCGACCAGCATCACTTCACTCTCGAGCGTCGAACGCGACGGACGTGCTCCGCCGCGAGGCGGAGCTCGCCGCTATGGAGCGGCTCAAGCAACTTCGCTTCGAAGAAATTCGTCTTGAACGCGAGCTCGTTGAAAAGAGGCTCGCCGTCGAAATGGAGCGCATCGACGAACAATCTCGGGCCGGCGGATCTCAAGCCGACTCACAGCGACGCGTCAACGATTGGCTGTCCAACGTCCACCCTGCCGACGCGGTCCACGCGAAGCAGACGAGGGATCCTACACCGCAACGCGACACACGCAAGCGACACGAAGAGGAGCCACGGACACCATACAGCCGTCGAGAACGATCGTCGAGTCGAGACCGAGTGATCGACCGCCTCACCGATACCATTGAAACTATGATGCGACCTCCTCCGAAGCAAGTCTACGAGCTACCGCCATTCTCCGGGGAGCCAAGCGAGTGGCTCACCTTTTATAACTCATACACTGAGAGCACCGCACGCTACAAATACTCCGCGTACGAAAATGTCGCACGCCTGCGACACTGCCTGCGAGGTGAAGCCCGTCAATGTGTGCAGCACATGATCGCCTCGTCCGCTCGACCCGACCTAATCATACGGGTCCTTAAGAAGAATTTCGGGCGCACCGATCTACTCATTGATCGCGCCATCGACGAGCTGCGAAGAATGCCGCCGCTCGGACCGAGCGCCAACGACCTCAACCAGTTCGCCATACGCATCATGAATATCGTTTCAACGCTTGTGGACCTGGACCGCCGAAGCTACGGCGCAAATCCACTTCTCATCCGGGAAGTCACCGAACGACTGAGCCCACACTTGCGCAGTCGCTGGTGTTCCTACGCTAAGGAGCACCTCAACTCCGCCGAAAACGAACTCATGTTGATGGCGGAGTTCCTCCTTGAAGAAAGCGATGCCGAGATGGAATTCTCGCACGCTAAGGCGCCGCATAGAAGACCGACGCCCGCCGCCGAGCAACGTGGATCGCAGCGCGTCCCAGAGCAACGCACGGCGGCCAACGCCGGAAGAGGAGCCGTACGACGCCCTCCGAGAGATCGCGTGCAGACATACGCACTCGAGCAACCTACTAGCTGCCTATACTGTGGAGGCAGCCACCGCACTACCGAATGCCGCAAACTCATCGCCGTGCCAGTCGGAGCCCGATGGGATTGGGTGCGACAGAATCAAATATGCTTCAAATGCCTGGAGCGCAAGCACCGCCGCGACCAATGCAACGCCCGCGGCTGCAACGTTCCCGGCTGCACCTATCCACACCACCGACTGCTACACGCCGAGAAGACGCAGACGCATACGCCGAGCGCCCCAGCTCCATACATGCCTGCGCCACAAGCAGCGCCGTACATGCCTGCACCACAAGCAGCGCCGTACATGCCTGCGCCACAAGCCACGCCGTACGCCTATCAACCGTACGCACCGGCTACCTACGCAGTCAAGCAAGCCGCTAGACGAAGCGCCACGCCGACTGCCCCGCCACAAGCTGCATCTGCGACCTATACCGCGGCGTCGCGACGCCGCCCTAACACGCACGCAGCCCCAGACGCACCGCCAGAGACGACGGCGTGCGTCGAAGAATTCACTGCCAACACGGCCGAATTTGGACGCAACGTGTCTTCGGTCCTGTTGAAAGTCATCCCAGTCATCGTCGGCGGACCCCGCGGCGAGACACTCACCTACGCCTTGATGGACCAGGGGTCCACAATCTCACTGATTGAAGAGGACCTCGCAGATGCAATCGGCGCCGACGGTACGACCTCGCGCCTGCATATCCAAGGCGTGGGATCAATGACGACGCAACAAACGAGCCGTCGAGTGCACGCCCACGTACGCAACCAGACAGGCGGTCCGGCTCACCCTCTAAGCCTACGGACCGTCGCCGACCTGGGCTTGCGCGCACAGCAAGCAAAGCGAGACTACGTCACGCAGTTCCCGCAACTCGCGGATATGAGCGCCGCGTGCTACGACACAGCACGCCCGCGCATTCTCATCGGCGCCGACAACTGGCACTTGATGCTGCCATACGAACTACGCGTGGGCAAGATCGACGAGCCCGCCGCCATGCTGTCTCCACTCGGATGGGTGCTATTCGGGTCGGCGCCACAACAGTACGCGAGATGGCAACAAACCGTACTGCACTGCTACGTCGGGTACGAGGCGCCGCTACAAGAAGAGGACGCCGCCCGACCCGCAACCACGTCGGCAACAACGACGGAGCAAGACCGCCGCCCGCCACACGATGACGACATCAACGCCCAGCTAAAGTCATACTTCCACATTGACTCGCTGGGCATCACGGCGGCGGTCAAAACGAAACCACAGAACGAGCGAGCTACGGAAATCTTCGAAGATACTGCGCGGCGCGTCGACGGCCCGCGCTACGAAGTCGGGCAGCTCTGGCGTGATGACAACGTCAACATGCCATCAACCTACAACATGGCTTTGCGACGCTTACACGGGATCGAGCGCAAGATGGACCGAGACCCGCAATTCGCCGAAGCATACACGAAGGAGATGAACAATCTGTTTGCCAAGAAGTACGCCGAGCGGATGGAGCCGGCGCCGAGCAACAACATGTGGTATCTGCCGCACTTCGCAGTCACCAATCCAAACAAGCCGGGACGAATACGCCTGGTTTTCGACGCCGCGGCCACCTGCCAGGGCCGCAGCCTCAACGATTACATACTGGAAGGCCCCGACAAACTCCAATCGATCCTGGGCATTCTGTTTCGATTCCGAGAGGGAGCCTACGCCGTGACTGCCGACATACAAGAAATGTTTCTTCAAATCAAGCTACGCGAAGAAGACCGGCCGTCACAAATGTTCCTGTGGAGAGGCGCCAACCGCACACGACCTCCAGAAACATACGCCATGACGTCGATATTCTTCGGCGCTGCGAGCTCACCCTACTTAGCTCACAGCGTGCGAGATTACAACGCCGAACAAAACCGCGAGCAGCATCCGATGGCCGTTGAAGAGATCACCACGAATCATTGCATGGACGATTTCGTGTCGAGCTTCAACACAGAAGAAGAAGCCTGCGAAGTATCGAAGCAAGTCGCCGCCTCACACAAAGCGGGCGGATTCACACTGCGCGGATGGAGCTCCAACGCGACTCGCCTCATGGAGTCGCTACCTGCAGAGCTCCGAGCAACGACGCCCGCGCAGCTTGGCGGCGACAAGACGCAAAAAATTCTCGGGTTGATGTGGGACCCGAACGCCGACGAACTCGGATTCAACACAAAAATGATCCGAGTTCCGGCCGACGTGCGAGAGCTACGCCGCACACCTACCAAGAGAGAGATGCTGAGCGCCGTGATGAGCGTGTATGACCCGCTCGGTCTACTCGCGAGCTACACCATCTCCGCAAAAATACTGCTGCAACGACTGTGGGAACTGAAGCTCGATTGGGACGCCGCCCTACCGCCCACTGAAGCTGCCGAGTTCGCTGACTGGCTACGAGGTCTGCAATCCGTAGCCACCCTGCGACTGCCACGCCCCTACGCCTCTACGGGGGGAGCTACGAAACGTGAGCTACACGTGTTCGTAGACGCCAGCGCTCAAGCCTACGCGGCCGTAGCGTACTGGCGCGAAGAAGAAGACGACGACGCCCGTGTGAGCCTCGTCGCTGCCAAGGCTAAAGTAGCCCCGACACGCCAGCTTAGCATTCCACGCCTTGAATTGCAAGCCGCGCTCATCGGGGCGAGACTGGCTGCCAGCATCACCAAAGAACATCGTCTACGCATCGACGAAACGTTCCTGTGGACGGACAGCAGGACCGTGCTACATTGGGTGCGCGACGACGCCCGCCGCTACAGCGCCTACGTCGCGCACCGCCTTGGCGAGATCGCCGAGACCACCAACGTCGAGCAATGGAGATGGGTGCCGACAAAACAAAATCCCGCTGACGACGCGACGCGAGCCGACAGCACACGCCGCCTCGACGCCGCCAGCCGGTGGTACTGCGGGCCGGACTTCCTACAACGTCCGGCCTCCGAGTGGCCCCGAGAGACGCCGGCGCCACCGCAAAAAGAAGACGCCGAAGCCCAAATCGCAGCCACACACAAATGGGAGTCGCCATTGCCGGATGTCAGTCGGTTTTCCAATTACAACCGACTGATAGGCACGACCGCCCGCATGCTGCAGTTCGTGGAGCGATTGCGAACTAGACAACCCACCGAGCTGCAGCAAAAACACTTCAAGAACGCCGAACATATGTGGCTGCAACAGGCGCAGCGAGAGGACTTCCCGGCCGAGCTGCGAGCACTGTCCCGCGGACAGCCGATCGACCGAAGAAGCAAGTTATTCAAGCTCGACCCGTACATCGACGAAGAAGATGGCCTGCTGCGGGTGCGCGGGCGTATCGACGCCGCGCCCGCTTACGTCAACCGACGCCCGGCCATCTTAGACGGCCGCAATCCCTTTGTGCGGCTGTGGCTGCAACGGGAGCACCAACGAGCAGCACACGCCAATCACGAGCGTGTGGTCAACGACGTCCGGCAGCAGTACTGGGTGCTACGCCTGCGGCCCACTGTGCGCGCTCTAGCGCACGCCTGCCGGACCTGCGTGCTTCGGCGCACGCAACCCCGCGTCCCGGCGCTGGGAGACCTGCCGCGAGCCCGCCTCGAGCCGTGCCAGCGGCCCTTCACCTACACAGCGACCGACTACTTTGGTCCTGTGTGGGTCACCGTCGGCCGCCGCAGAGAAAAACGCTGGGTGGCGCTCTTCACGTGCCTATCGACGCGCGCCGTGCACCTCGAGACAGTCCACACGCTGTCCACTGACTCCGCCATTATGGCCTTGCGGCGGCTGGCCGCGAGGCGCGGATGGCCCGCGCGGATCTACAGCGACAACGCGACTTGCTTCCGGGCCGCGGACCACGAGCTACGGGCGGCCTACGCGGAATGGCTGCCTGCGCTACGAGACTACGGGCTGTACCGCGGCCTGGACTGGCGCTTCATTACTCCCGGCGCACCCAATCAAGGCGGTGCCTGGGAACGACTGGTGCGGTCTGTGAAGACCGCGCTGACGGCGACGCTGCACACGCGGGCACCGAAAGAAGAGGTGTTCGCCACGCTGCTCGCCGAGGCCGAGCAAACAGTCAACGCTCGGCCACTCACCCACGTGTCCGTCGACCCGGCGGACGACGAGGCGCTGACGCCCAATCATTTCCTGCTGGGCACGCCTACAGCAGCGCCGCTCGTCGGGCCCTGCAGAGAAGCCGACCGACGCACTTGGCGGGCCAGCCAGGCGCTCGCCGACCTATTCTGGGCGCGGTGGGTACGCGAGTACCTGCCTACACTCGCGCCCAGGCAGTCATCACCGACGGGGAACGAGCGACGCATCCAGCCAGGCGACTACGTGGTGATAGCTGACCACACGCTGCCGCGCAACGTCTGGCCGAAAGGGATCGTCGTGGCGACACATCCGGGTCCCGACGGAGAGGTGCGCAACGTAGAAGTCCGCACCAAGGGAGGAGTTTTTCGCCGGCCTGCAAGAAAACTAGCTGTCCTCCCCTTGCAACCCGAGCCTACGCGGGAGCTCGGCGGGGGGAGCTCCGTTACGGACAGCTAGGCGAACTTAGAATAAATAAATAAATAATATATTTGTAAACGATTAGCTAAAATTAGAATTAAGACGAAATAAATAATTTATTCCTTATGTTCCTAAATGCCCTAAAAAGCGGCCATATTATGTGTTTAAAACACTTATTTTCCTAAAAACCTTACTGTAAGAGAGCTCCCAAATATAATGTATGAAGGATAGTTAAAAGACCACGGCGTCTTAAAATAAACAAGTATGACTCATCCTGGTAACTTTCCGCTCACATTCTAAGACAAAGGAGTCATGTTGTTTACATTGAATGTAAACTTTAAAGATAAAAAATTAAATAACTCTGAAACTTTGTAGTAACGTTCCTTGTAAAAATATGAGTAAATTCTCTTAATATTATACCGGCCGCAACCTGCTGCGAGCACGGCAAACATGAAAATAACACGGCACGCCGCGCGCGCCGCGATAAGAGGGAACGGGCAGGTGTATATCTCGACCCGTGCGAGCGAGATGGCCTCTGAGCCGGAACAAAGAAAACGAATAAACTTTATATCGCTGTAATCAAACGGGAACTCTCACATAAGAATCACATATGTAATTTTGTTCTATAAACGAACCTCCATGTTATCTATAAGATAAATTTAAGAGAAATATTGTAATTTAACCAAAAATCAGTGCAATGTAACAGAGCGGGCGTCCCGCCAAGAATGTAAACAAACCTTGAACGAATCATATAAAAGGACGCCCGTTTCCGCCATTATTCAGTACAACCTCAGTCTGCGTAGAGTTACGACTCCGTAGTCAGTTAGTAGTACCACTCAAGTACATCTGTAGTAAACATTGAGTCCACACTCTGTTTCTCAGTGCGTAGATCAGCGATCCGCTAGTACTTCAGTTTCAAGTCTCTTACTTCCGTGTATTACCATCTTGTTAGCGTAGTTTCATCAGTGTTAGATAAAGGACTACATTAGTTAAGGTTTAATTGTAAATTCGCGTTTTGTAATTTGTGTTATTTTTCTGTGTTAGTTTACGCTCCGATCTTTAATTGTGTTAATTTGTTTGTGTTTAAATATATATATCGTTTTTCCGTTTACCCTTATTTTTCTTTCGTTCTCCTACTGAGCTGTCTTAGATGTCAGTGTAAGGACCCGGCCGACGAGGCATTCCCTACATTACTTATAAGGCGGTGAATTAGTAAATGTCCCAGATCGCAGGTGTTTGTGTCCCGAACCGAAGGTGAGCGCCATAAGAACCAATCTGAGGCTTTACGACATACCGCCCGAGGTTTGGCTAAAGTTTTCCGTATTGCCTTGGCCAGGAAGTGAGATTATCTCCAATCGTAGCGGGCAAAAAATCCTACTTACGGCCTAGGGAGCCGTAGAACATAATTAGGCTCACAAACCTATCAATAAAATCATACAAAAGTAATACGTATGACAAGGTAACACAATATTTACGTACCTCCTCATAGTATGTTTTTTGCAACGTGAGAAACCACAATTGGGCTCACCGAATTGTCTCGATCTGGAATTGACCTAAAGTAACTATTTAAATTTGTGCTAATTGTGCTATTCACGCTCTTTATTAGAGCTATAATTAATTTCAACACCGCGTGGCTACAAGCTCGGTTGCAGTGCACAGAGTGCGGTCAGTAAATCAACTAGTGAATGGAGACGATACAACGAAGTGCTATTGTAACAGTATGATTTACTGCGCTGCGGTCTATTCGGGATGAATGATGTTTTTCTTCTATATCTGTGGATTAATGATATCGGTAGGGTTATAAGTTGGTGTATTAGGTATTATTTAATATCCAGCTGTTACGTAGCTATGCTAAAATGCAGTAAAATTCATGTAAATTAAGATTTACTGTCGAAAATGATTGTCCACGCACGTGAGCTCGTTCTATATCGCCAAAGTTAGTCCCAGAAAAGTTTCTGCAAAGTTTGTACCATGCCGTCCATTACAGTTTCCACTGTTTCCAGCATCGAAGTAACCCCAAAGGATGGAAAGTATTTTGTTTATCCATGTTTCTTCTTCCTTTTACATCTTCTTGTACAAATTTCTAAAGCATTTGAATAAAATGAACGAAGTTCCATTTTCCACAAAAGTCTACTCACCAACCAATAGTCACAAAAACCTTCATTCAAACTATAAAAACCAAACAGAGCGAACATTTCGCAGAAATGTGAAATTTTTCGCTAGCGCAAACATTATCGTGTATCTTCACTAAATCTCAAAAAGCGCCTGTCGCATGTAGGCTAGGTATTTTATGTAATAGTTATAAGTTAGCTCGATCATATATAGCAGTAAGTAATCAGCTTAGATAATAAGAAAAAATCATTATATACAAAGACTTATTTCTTTTCGTTTTACTTTACTTAATATATAAGGTTAATTTCTCTCCATTATTGTGTTAGGATAAGATATGAAGCTTTGGTTAATTACTATGTAAAACCACCTGAATAAATATATAACGAAGACATATAGAAAGCTTCATAAAGTAGGTTGATGATACTGTAAACATTAAAATTATCCAATAAGAATCTTATATGAAAACTTGTCGATAAATATATACTCGACCAATGTATATTATGTACTTTATGTGAATGTTCTATATACTAAATAAAGGGATAATGTTGTTCACTTGCACCTACTCACCCACACCGCACACACACGAGGATTGGGGAACGCCCACTCGTCTAATAGGCCATACACGCTTAATCAAGCGCTCAGTATTTATATGGGCGCTCGATTAAATTGATTCATTCTCTCAGCGGCCTCCGATCAAACCACACTTCACGCAGCATTATGTGAAACTTATTCTTCGAGTGTTATTATTTATGGGAACTTCCCTATACTACTGAAGTATCCCTTTTCCCGTTTAAAGTTAAATTCAAGCTACAGTCTACTACGAATCCCATAATTGGACCTTCGAGCACCGGATCAAGACGGAAGGAATTGGACCGTCGTTCCAGTGTCAGGAGGCGCGCAAGAGAATCATCACGGGGACGTGTAGCGGATTAAACCCTACGTCCCTGCGCCGGGCATCACAGACAGGGTTGAATTAAGTTTCCCCTTGCTCTGGCATCAATCGGACCTTGGGTCGAATTAATTTTCCCCTCGTATCCGCATCACGTCGTGCATCACAGAACCCACGTTCTGCCATCAATCGGACAATAGTCCGCACCACGACGTGCATCACAGAACTCGGGTCGATTAAGTTCCCCTTGTTCTGCCATCAATCGGATCTCGGGTTGATTAATTTCCCCTTGCTTCCGCATCAATCGGTCTCGGATTGATTAAGTTCTCCTTGTACCGCGTCTAAAGCGTTCACGTGTGACGCATAACACAGCTTCCGTACGGGGGTAACCCAGCGGTGTGAACAAACCGTAACGGATCTGTGCAACGAGGGATTTACGCCGTAGGGATATTAGGGCTCATTAGTGTCGCACTTAGCCTCGCTAATGAATAGGTGTTAGGTATTAGGTAAATTCAGTGTTTTTTGTTATTGTTTTAAATTCAGTGTGTGTGTTAGGTTAAGCGACAGTCCCCCCGTGCGATGTCTCTTCCGGAAAAGAGAGTTACGCGTTCTCAAAAATCACGAGACCAGACTCCGGAGTCAGGCGAGACGTCCACTAATCCTACAAATACTTGGAGCTACGGGACTGGCCCATCTAATAACGCAAGCAGTAGCAATAAAAACGCGAACACAATGACGCCCGCGAGCGATCCCCCCTCGGCCCCCGCCCCGCGATCGAGCGTAGCCAATTCACCCCCGAACCCGGCCCCTGTGCCCCATTCCGCCCGCGACCACGCGTTAGAAGTCGGTAGGGGAGATATAGACAGGCCCGGTGATAGGAATTCGGACAATACGTTAGTTAACGCCAATAGGGAAAGTAGTAGTCAAATCTCTGTTTTAATGGCCGAATTGCAGGTGCGTAAAGCCGAACTCGAACTAGCTCAGAAGGCAGCCGCGGAAGCAAATATTAGACTGGAGGTTGCGCGTATTGAAGCGCAATCCGACAGTGCGTCCGCGGTGGGTCAGGCCGCTGAGAGAGTCTCGGGTTGGGTAGCATCTCACTACGATAATCGACCACCCGTTGTAGAAAACAGAAGTTTGAACCCGGCATATAACGGCAATAGGGTAGAATTAGGACAAGTACGACACGCCGATCGGGCATTGCAGGGCCCTCCAATTCATAGGCAAATTCCGGAATTGCCGCATTTCGATAGAAATATCTCGGAATGGATAGCGTTTAGGGCCGAATTTGAGGACAGCGCACCTCATTTCAGTAACGTAAATAACGTAGGTAGAATTAGGCGCGCCTTACGCGGCGAAGCGCGAATAGCGGTCAAGGCCATTATGTATACTGTAACCGATCCTTACGAAATCTTGGAGTCTTTAGAAAGGCATTTCGGGGATCCCGAAGAAATAGTTTTGACCGAGATCCATAACGTTAAGCGCATGCCCAGGTTAGCCGAAGATAGCAGTAATATCGTTACTTTTGCCGGCCATGTAGCAAATACGGTAGCTACCATTAAGGCATTGCGCCAAGATCAGTATTTACACGCGCCCGAGTTAGTGAGTAAAATAACTGATAAATTAAACGTAATAATTAGGTATGAATGGGCAAAGTATAAACAGGCCAATCAGGGGACGCCCGAATTAGTCGCGATGGCTAACTTTTTGAATGACGTCAGTATGGCCACGAAGCGATCACACCACAGACATTCAAAGTCCCGTGCAAACGTTCATGTGGTTAATATGAACCAAGCCGAGTCGAGGCAGCCACAACAACGAATGCACGGTGGTGCGAGCCGCGGACGACCATACCAAAGTAGCTATCGAGACTACGCAAGCGACTCTGATTCGGACAACGACTCATACCGGGAATCGAACCGCGCCGCTACCGTAGCTACCGTAAATTCGCGCCCGCAAACGCATAAAAAAAAGCCCGCGCAAACGGTGAAACCCACGCAATCTCGACCGCCCACGCAGTCGCAAAATAATTTCAACAATAGTAAAAAAGATTGCGTACTTTGCAAGGGGAATCACAAATTAGCCGTTTGCCCGGATTTTCTAAAGAAATCTATTTCGGATCGGTGGGAATCGGCCCGAAGCCTTAAGCTGTGCTATAGGTGTTTAGAACCTAATCATAGGCGCCCTATTAAGTGCAAATACGTCGCATGCGGTAAAAACGAATGCGAGGCGGGTCACCATAAGTTACTTCACGGGCTTACGAGTGAAGCGCAATCTGTCCGCGCAAGTGTTAGCAGTATTAATCAAATTCAGCGCGCTAACACGTATCTTATGGTGGTCCCCGTAGAAATTTCAGGCCCGTTAGGTAGTGCCGAGGCACTAGCATTCCTAGACTCAGGCTCGACCATGACTCTAATAGAACGAGACACGGCCGATAAGGTAGCCCCCAGAGGTTCGGGCAAACCTCTCGCGATCCAAGGCATTGGAGGTCAGATAACAGACCACGAGTCCTGTAGGATTAATTTATCGATTCGCGGTTTATGTACAAGAAATCTAGAAAAAATTTCGGCGTACACAATCGATAAATTGAATCTGCCTTCGCAAGAGGTTTCTCGCGAGTTAGTGGAAAAATGCGACCATTTAAAAGACATAACGGACCAATTAGTATATGAGCGCGGGACGCCCACAATTTTAATTGGGCAAGATAATTGGGGTTTAATTGTGTCGCGACAACTCCTTACGGGCCCCACCTCATCAATAGCTGCGGGCTATACCAACCTAGGTTGGATCCTTTTTGGATCCCAGGATAGGCCGGGAAAAATAGCTCGTATAAATCACGTGCGTCCAGCCACTACCGAAGACGAGATTTTAAGCTGTATGAAACAGCACTTTAGCATCGAGCCGTTAGGGGTAGAGAAAAAATTGCCCCGGGCGGACCCGGACCAACGTGCTTTAGACATATTAGAATCTACGTGTAGAAAAATCCCGGGAGAGAATAGGTACGAAACGGGATTGTTGTGGCGATCCGATAACGAGGTTTTGCCCAACAACCGCGCACAAGCGCTACGCAGGCTATATAGCTTAGAACGCAAACTGGACGGAGACGAAAGTTTTAAGGCAGAATATACCGCACAAATTGAAAATTTGATTAATAAAGGTTATGCGGAAATAGTTAACTCTCGTCCCCCGCCAGAAGCGCCGCGTACGTGGTATTTGCCGCATTTCGCAACTAGACACGCGCAAAAATTAAAATTACGTCTAGTATTTGACGCAAAGGCTACAGCCTATAATACTAGCCTTAATCAGTCATTATTAACAGGGCCCGACCTGTTAAAGTCATTGTTCGGAGTTCTACTTCGATTTCGCGAGGGCAAAACCGCGATTATTGCCGATGTAAAGGAAATGTTTTTACAAGTAGGAGTGTTAGAGCAGGACAGGAATAGTTTACGTTTTTTGTGGAGGGGAGAGAGCAGGACAGAAGATCCACAAGAATATCGTATGAAACGGTTGATATTCGGATCCGCTGCGAGTCCAACCACAGCCTTATACGTCAAAAACAAAAACGCGTTAGAACAAAAAAACGTTTATCCTATCGCCGCCGATATAACTATCAGAAACACATACATGGACGACATGTTGGTAGCCTTAGATCAGGAAGAAAATGAGGTTAAACAGATAGTTAACGACCTGTACCACTTGAACATGCAAGCTTCGTTCGAATTGCGAAGCTTCGCCTCTAACAACCCAAACGTCATAAGCGACGTACAGCCAAAAATAGAGGATAGTACGGTGATAGGTAAATCTGATACCGAACGTACGTTAGGGCTTATATGGAACCATAGGCGAGATACGTTAGGCTTTAACGTAAATTTGAGAAACACCCCGAAAGAAGTTCTCAACGGTTCGACTTTGCCGACTAAGCGGCAGGTCACTAGTAGCGCTATGTCTGTATATGACCCAATCGGCTATGCAAGCCCCATTTCCGTGTTAGGTAAAACGGTAATGCAAGAGGTATGGCGTACCGGTATCGGATGGGACGATCAAATAAAGGATAGCTGTAAAGCGCCATGGATGTCGTTTATAGATAACTTACAAAAGTTACGCAATCTCGAGATCCCCCGACACGTTCCCGCACGCGACCGTAAGGGCGATATCCACATATTTTGTGACGCCAGCGAGAAGGTTTACGCTACGGCCGTGTATTTTGTGGGCAGGGACGAGTCAGGGTCAATTAAATCGACTTTAATCGCATCCAAGGCCCGAGCAGCGCCGCTTAAAGTAGTGTCTATTCCGAGATTAGAGCTTCAGAGCTGTGTGTTAGGCACTCGATTAGCGGAATCGGTCGTCGCAGAATCCGATTACGTAATTGAGAATAGGTATTTTTGGTCCGACTCGCGAACAGTGCTAGCATGGATAAAAGCAGATCCGCGCACATTTAAGAGCTTCGTGGCTCACCGATTAGCTGAAATCGAAAGTAGCACTACGCCAGCGGACTGGCGATGGGTGCCCAGCGCGCTAAACGTAGCCGACGACGCTACAAAGGGCGCGCCCGCGAATTTCGATAACACCCACCGCTGGTTTTTCGGACCCGAATTCATTACGAAAGATAAATCGGAGTGGCCGCGCGAAAAACCGTCACCTTCACCTCAACCGCCCTCAGGCGAAGAACGTAATAACGCGATTACGTTATCAATCCGTACATGCGATAAATTCGATTATTTACCTCCGATAGAACGATTTTCGAGTTTTATTCGATTAGTTAGGGCTACTGCTTGCGTTATAGTTGCGGCTGAAGTATTTAAAACCCGATTGCTATTGAGAAAACCCGAAATAGAGATGAATAATGGACATGTAAAGATTGCGGAATTACTCCTAATCAAGCGTAGTCAATACGCAAGTTTCGAAGAGGAAGTAAAATTGTCAAGAAACGATAATCCACTGCCGCGACGATCGCCTATCCATAAGATAGCAGTGAAAATGAACAAGGCGGACGTCATGGTACTCGACTCGAGAGTAGACCGAGGCAAAGTGGATATCCCAATTTTACACGCTAAAGAAAGCTTCACGAAACTACTCATACAGCATTACCATGAAAAGTACAATCATGGCAATCACATGACCGTGATGAACGAGATTAAACAGCGGTATTTTATAGTCGGTCTACGAGGGACTATGAGATATATATGCAACAAATGTCAATGGTGTCGGACCTATAAAGGAGCCACCCTCAAGGCCCCTGTAGGCGACCTACCTGTAGAAAGACTACTCGCATATCAGCCTCCGTTTACCGCTACCGCCATAGATTTGTTCGGGCCGATGCAGATTACTATCGGGCGTAGAAGAGAGAAAAGATGGGGCGTGCTCTTTACTTGCCTTACGACCAGAGCCGTCCATCTCGAGTTAGCCGCATCACTCTCGGCGAGCTCCACTATACTAGCCCTCAGACGCATGATAGCACGTCGCGGAGCCCCAACAATCATCTACTCGGACAACGGAACCAATTTTGTGGGCTCGGAACGAGAAATAAAAGAAGCGAAGAAAACGCTACCCGAATCCATACAAGATCATCCCGCCATCCGAGAAATTACATGGAAGAAAATTCCGCCCGGTAATCCCGCCGCGGGAGGTTCGTGGGAAAGAATGGTAGGCGCCATCAAAGCCGCTCTGAAAATCACACTCAGAGAGAAGGCCCCACACGAAGAGGTCCTACATACGCTCATATTAGAGGCCGAAAATATAGTCAATTCGCGCCCTCTCACTCCAATCAATACCGATATGAGCGAACCTTCCCTCACCCCGAACCATTTTTTATTGCTGAGATCCAACGCTAGTAGCCCATGGGGCACCTTCAAGGACGATACGTCCCTAAAGTCATGGAAGACAGCCCAAGCTCTAGCCGACATATTCTGGAAGAAATGGATCGCCGAGTATCGACCGCTGCTATATCCGCGAGCCAGTACTTACAGCAAATTCAAGAATCCTGCTATAGGAGACGTCGTAATAGTAGCTGACAATACTATGCCGAGAGGGACGTGGCCTAGAGGCATTATAGCAAAAACCTTTCCCGGCCCTGATGGCCATGTAAGGGTGGCCGACGTCCAAACTAACTCAGGCATAATCCGACGACCTACAAATCGACTTATCTACATTTGCTCCACTTAAATATTGTACTTTCGTACGAAGGGGGGACTGTCGCATGTAGGCTAGGTATTTTATGTAATAGTTATAAGTTAGCTCGATCATATATAGCAGTAAGTAATCAGCTTAGATAATAAGAAAAAATCATTATATACAAAGACTTATTTCTTTTCGTTTTACTTTACTTAATATATAAGGTTAATTTCTCTCCATTATTGTGTTAGGATAAGATATGAAGCTTTGGTTAATTACTATGTAAAACCACCTGAATAAATATATAACGAAGACATATAGAAAGCTTCATAAAGTAGGTTGATGATACTGTAAACATTAAAATTATCCAATAAGAATCTTATATGAAAACTTGTCGATAAATATATACTCGACCAATGTATATTATGTACTTTATGTGAATGTTCTATATACTAAATAAAGGGATAATGTTGTTCACTTGCACCTACTCACCCACACCGCACACACACGAGGATTGGGGAACGCCCACTCGTCTAATAGGCCATACACGCTTAATCAAGCGCTCAGTATTTATATGGGCGCTCGATTAAATTGATTCATTCTCTCAGCGGCCTCCGATCAAACCACACTTCACGCAGCATTATGTGAAACTTATTCTTCGAGTGTTATTATTTATGGGAACTTCCCTATACTACTGAAGTATCCCTTTTCCCGTTTAAAGTTAAATTCAAGCTACAGTCTACTACGAATCCCATAGCGCCCATACCACAGCCATTGACATATCCATAAACTTATATTTCTCAAACGTAGGGTTAGTTTTATGCTGGAATATACATATTGGATGTATAAGAAAACATTGATTTCGTGCAAGGATGCATAATATTCATATTATCATTCATTAAAGTGCATGTGTTCTTAATGGCCAGCTCAAGGTGGGAGACCTATACTGCATTTCAGGAGAATCATAATTATTACGTTACATTTCATATGCGACCTATGCAAAATACTTATGTATAAAATGTGTCGTGTTGTGATTGTGACTTAAAAAAAATACAAATCCCTATGCAAGCTAACCGCGCTATCTCGAACGACTCACGGACAAAGTCGTTGACAAATTCCAGTTATTATATCATAAAACCGATATCTGCAACCGCATGCGTTAATAAAGAAGCCAGCAGTGTGGCACGCCCCGATGCGGCAATATTACCCGGCTGAAACGTGGCATAAGTACCGCCAAGTTGTATAAAATAAAGTCGTGCCGCGTCCGCTGTTACCGTAACACAGACAAACCGACAGTAAAGCGCGGTTATTGGAATACAAATGCGTAAAACGTAGCACAGTCTGTGGAATACGCTTTTTTGTGCCGCCCATAAAATGTTATATAGGTAACGTTGTGTTTTTGGATTTCTGTAGTAGGGACTATTTTTACTGGCAACTTGTGTAGTGTATTTGAATGTTTAAACTAGTGGTTCTGTGAGCTGGTGACCTCAAGAGTCTGTTTCAAAATATCTGAAATATTATTGTAATGCTGGCGAAGGATGGGGGGAATAAGCTGGACAGAAAGAGTCACCAATGAGGAAGTATTGGAAAGGGTAAAAGGAGAAGAGACATAAGTATACTTCATAGAATAGAAACTCGAAGAGGGAAAATGATAGGTCATTTGATACGACACGACGATCTAATACAAAAGATAATGGAGGGGAAAATTGAAGGAAGGAGAGGAAGAGGAAGGCCGAGGATTAGCTATTTGGACCAGATCAAGAAAAAGGCAGACGACGGGTCGTATCGAGAAGTCAAAGAACTGGCATTAAGTAGAACGGACTGGAGAGAACTGCACCGACAAGAGTGAAACTCTTAAATAATAATAATAAGTGGTTTACACTCACGTCAAATTATCAGTAACGGCTAGACATGTTTCGAACTCGGACTGCTACCAGTACAGCGGTGCGGCAACTTCGTCACTGTATAAAAAAAATATAAAAATAAATATCAGACAACCTCACACAAATCAACCTAGTACCAAATTAAGCTCAAAAAGGCTTGTGTTATGCGTACTAGGCAACGATATACATACTTATATAGTGTAAGGTGATTTTAATAAAGTAAATCGAAATAAGTAAAACTAATAAAATAATATAATACTACTATTGGACATCCGGAAGTCGGTTTTAAAAAGACGGTCGTTTGACTTGAGCGGTCGTTCTGTCAACGGGCGGTTGGCGCGAAGTGAGAGCAACGGGCGGGCATTCTAGTGGTGACAACGTTAAGGGGTGGTCATATGTATCGGATTGTGAAGTGTGAGAATAAGGAAATAAAGTATTGAGTTATATTGGAGTGGTTTTACTACAGATCAGACGTGGTAAGTACATGCCCACATGTGTTTTTATATGTTAATCAAGTAATTGTTACTGAGTATGTGTTTTCTCCGACAATTACGTAACGGGGTCATAAGCTGTATCAAAGATACTGCAAAATACGAGTAATGTCATGTTTAATAATGTGAGAACTGGGTGTATACAAAATGTAACCTGTAAGTAGAAAATATATCATGATTTGTCATTTCAAGTAGCCTTCTACATAATACACATCCTACCCAAAGTTATTATTTGCTAGCACATATATTACGCTTTTTGAAATGTAGGAGGGCTATATTTTTATCATTGTCTAAATTGCATGGATTTATGGAAAGTACTTATGAGTACAGTACAGGTAAAATGTATCTTACTAAGATTAATCACGGAAAACACATATTCTGACACAGACGTAGGTAGGGCAAGAAAAATATGTGGTAATTTTAGTTGTACATTAGCTAACGGTAACTATAGGAGCTACAAGCAAATGTTATAGAAATAATTAATCATAGTCAGTTATTATGATTGATTTAGTCCACAATTGGAACATATCAACCCAAAAAGGTAGACATAACTTGATTTTTGTGGAATACTATACTCCCAATAAACAATACATTCGTCACAATAAATAGATATGCCAGTAATTAAGTTCTAAAAAAAAAAAAATACAATCTTGACATTTCTTGACATAATTTGACAAAATAACAATTTGACAAAGGGTACCCCAACCACAGTAGGGGTATTAAAGGGGGGACGATTTTTCAATATTTTTGAGCTAGGACGCACGGTTTAGGAGTTATGACCATTTTTAAGATGTAAGAAGTTGGCGCATTTGTCGAAATGCTATATTACTACATGACACCCTATTAAACACTTGCGAGAGTAAGAGATGTTTATTTTTGAGCAAAGAATCATGTCGTACGATAATTAGTCTTATAAAATCTGATGATATACCTACATACTCTTGAACCATGGTGTTTGTTACGAGTTCCAGGTAAATGGACACGGATCCTAGGCGCAGCCGACAGCTGCAGACGCCGGATGGGCGACATGACCGTGATGCGGGAGAGGATGTTCGCGGCGGTCGCAGAAGTCGTAGTCCCGGGAGGCGTGGTGCGTCACGTGGGAGCCGTACTCGTCATCGAAGCCGTAGTCCTGTTAGGCGGGACAGTCAACTGAGTCGACGCAGCCGAAGCCCTACGAGACGCGCTGTGTCAGGTGGAGATCGTGCGCGAAACCGAAGTCGTAGTCTTGTTGGCGAAAATAGACAAAGCGGCGGTCGTCGGGATAGAGAGGTCAGTCTACAACAAAAATGTGATCAACTTGAGCATCTAGTGGAAGAGATCCGGTCGGAGCGAGAAAGATTACGAGATGGTTCAAGTAGGGAGCTCAGTATGAGGAGACATGACATCGAGCGTGAGGGTCAATCATCAAAGTTACGGTCACCAGGAAAACGTACGCGTCAGCCAAGTCGTGATGGCGAGCGCAGCATTAATCGGCCTAAACGGTCTTCCAGTCCCAGTTTTTCAGCTGAGGATGTAGCTAATATATTGAACTCTATGAAATATCAGTCGTCACAGCCGCAGACAGGGTCACTTGATAAACAATATAGTCATAGTAAATTAAATCACAAAAATATACTACCTGATTTTGACCCTTCTGTGAAAACCCAAACAATAGACACCTGGCTAAATAAAGTAAACGAGTGTGCCAAGGTCTACGGCTGGGACGACAAAACAGTTGTGCATTTCGCCATGCAGAAGCTCCAGGGATTGGCTAAAACCTGGTATGAGAGCCTAAATTCAATCTTATTTTCTTGGCCAGAATGGCAAGTCAAGCTAAGGGCTGCATTTCCATACGAACAGAATTATGGCCAATCCCTGGAAGACATGCTCAGGCGTAAGAGTCGTTTTGGAGAAGCAATTGAAGTGTACTATTATGAGAAGACTGCTCTTCTTAACCGATGTAACATTGAGGGAACAAGGGCAGTAGACTGCATAATTCACGGGTTAAGTGATAAGACTATGAGGTCCGCTGCTAACGCCCTCAGGTGCTCACATCCCGATCAGTTATTACAATTCCTTTTGACGAATAGAGACTCACCACAGGCTGCCACGGGGTATGAACGTTCACTCTATAGGGGTAGACAACCGCTTGATTCCAAGACAATTAATGTTAATACCGCTAACACCGACCGAAAAACTAGTGACAAATTTAAATCAAATGATCAACTAGTCTGCTTTAACTGTAAAGAGAAGGGACACCCTTACCTGAAATGTCCTAAACCCCTGTCAAAATGCTCGAAATGCAACCGGCTTGGTCATGCAGCCGAGCATTGTCGAGTCAATCCCAAAAATTCTGAGGTAAGGGATGAAAACGTTCGTAAGCAGTTATCCATATCTTCTACAAATCCGAGCTCAAAGTTCACTAAAGATGTGTTTGTTAATTCCCTCCAAATTCAAGCATTTATTGATTTCGGGAGTGAAGTATCACTGATGTCGAAGTCCACAGCTAATTCGCTCAAACTTGTGTGTGACGCGATACCGATTCCTTTGAAGGGTTTTGGTAACGAGATTATTCGGTCACACGGTGGGGTGTTTGCCGATTTGGCTGTGGATGGGGTGCAGGCTTACATTAAGTTCCAAGTGGTAGATGATGAATTCCTTGATTTACCCATACTCGTAGGGCAATCTTTTACAGAACTTTCTCACATAACTGTTTTTAAAGACTGTCAAAAACTAACGTTCTACGATATTGGAAACGAAATGCCGTTTCCAAAGTGCGTTATAGATGATGACAGAACAGTAAAAATTAAAATTGCTTCATGCGTCAATTTAAGCGGTCCCGCGACCGTTAAAGTAGTTACCGAACCAGGCATTGACGGCGATATTTTGATAAGTGGGAAAGTAATAGGGAAACCATGGCAACAATATTCTATATGTGAAGGTGTGTATCGTGTTGATAGTGGTCAATCTTACGCTGGTATCATTCCTATAGCTGACCGTGTACAACTTTTGATGGGAACCACCTTATGTCGAGCCACACGAGTCCAGGTGGTCAAACGTATGGTGGTCCCCGACAAATGTTCAACATCAGTGCCACAAGAGTTGAGCAAGGACATGATACACATAGGGGAATGTGCTGATGAGTCCGACATACAAAGGATTTATGACACATTAAACAGATATAGGCATTGTTTTGCATTCGAAATGAAGGAGCTTGGATGCACTAATATGGCTGAGATGTCTATAGAATTAAATAGTAAGCAGCCAGTAGTTTATCGTCCTTACCGTTTATCGCACAAGGAACGCGAACAGGTTCGCGATATGGTAAGCGACATGTTAGAGGCAGACATCATTCGAGAAAGTGTGTCGGAATTCGCGAGCCCAATAATATTAGTGCGCAAGAAGGACGGCAAACTACGGATGTGTGTAGATTACCGGTTATTGAACTCTGTCACTGTTAAGGAGCACTACCCGATGCCAGTCATCGACGATGAAATCGCTAAACTATCGGGGCAGGCGTACTTTATTACCCTAGATCTAGCATCGGGGTATTATCAGGTCCCGATAGCGGAGTCATCCAAAGCCATGACGTCGTTCGTAACACCGGACGGCCAGTACGAGTTTAATCGTATGCCGTTCGGTCTTGCAAACGCGCCTGCTGTTTTTCAGCGGATGATGAACAGAGTGCTGGGATCTGCTCGATACACCGAGGCTACGGCGTATATAGATGACGTATTGATCTATGGTAAGAGTAAGGAAGAGTGCCTCGATAGGTTGGAGAAAATGTTAAAACTACTGGACGAGGCAAATCTAACACTAAATTTGGGAAAATGCGAGTTTTTGCGAGAAAAGATAGATTACCTCGGATACGAAATAAGTGCCGCTGGAGTCAGGCCCGGTGATAAGAAGATACAATGCGTGTTAGATTTCCCTCGTCCAATCAATCAGCACTCCGTTCGTCAGTTCTTGGGTCTTGTCGGATACTTCCGTAAATTCATCAGGCAATTTGCACAGCTGGCGTATCCTTTATGTAAGTTATTAAAAAAGGACGCAGTGTGGTGTTGGACTGATGAGCAGGAAAATGCGTTTCAAGACCTAAAGAAACGCCTTGTAGACCGCCCAATCTTATCTATTTACGACCCTACCGCTGAGACGGAACTACGCACCGATGCCAGCAAAATGGGCATCGGTGGTATTCTCTTACAGAGAGCACGCGGCAGCAGTGACACATTCCGTCCAGTAGCCTTTTACAGCCGCCAAACAAGTCCCGAAGAAAAGCATTTCCATGCTTACGAGCTGGAGACTTTGGCTGTGATTTGTTCCCTGAAGAAGTTTCGCGTATACCTTTTGGGCCAAAACTTCAAAATCGTAACGGACTGCAGTGCCCTGCGAAGCACATTTTCTAAACGAGACATCATCCCACGCGTGGCAAGGTGGTGGTTACTTTTACAGGAGTTCCAATGCTCCATTGAGTATCGCTCCGGTACCAGAATGGCGCATGTGGATGCTTTGTCGCGAAATCCCATTTCGGATAGCGAGACGGTAGATGCTTTAGACCAATACCCATCTGTTATGGTTATAAGTAGTGACGACTGGCTGCAAACCTTGCAGTTAGGAGATACCGAGCTAGGCAGAATTAGAACCATCCTCACTTCTGATATAGATGTCGATGACCTGAAACACATTAGGGACAATTACGTTATTAAAAATGACAAACTTTACAAGTGTGTTGATGGTCAGAAGGATAATTTACGTTGGGTGGTGCCGAAGGGTGCGAGGTGGCAGCTGTGTCGTCTGAATCACGACGACATTGGCCATTTTGGGGTGGAAAAGACACTGGAGCGTATTAAGAGCTCGTATTGGTTTCCCAAGATGGCCAAGTTCGTCAAGAAGTATGTAAACGCTTGCGTCCAGTGTGCCTATGCAAAGAAATCCATTCATCCAAATGAAGGTCATTTACACGTTATTGATAAAGTTGATGTTGTTTTTCACACAGTGCACATAGACCACCTCGGGCCCTTCGTCCGGTCTAAACGGGGAAACACACACCTGTTAGTTATTGTGGAGGCGTTCACAAAATTTGTTTTTATCCGGCCGGTTAGAAACACGAAAACTGCGAGTGCGTTACGTGCACTACTTGATATATTCTATACGTTTAGGTTTCCGGATAGAATAATTAGCGACCGTGGCTCTTGCTTCACGTCCAATGCATTCCGGAAATTCTGCCTCGACAAAGGTATGAAGCATGTTCTGAATGCCGTCGCAAGTCCCAGATCAAATGGACAGGTGGAACGTTATAATCGTTCCATTCTGAACTCCTTGACGGCTCAGAACCTGAACCATGATGAAAAAGAATGGGACGAAAGGGTTGGGGTAGTGCAATGGGGTCTTAACAACACCAAGCAAAAGACTACTGGCAGAACACCTGCCGAGGTAATGTTCGGAACGTCTATGAATGCCGAGCTGGATCCGAGGCTAAATGAGGTCAAGCAGAGTTTAGGCGAAAACGAGGATGTCATTGCCATACGAGAAGAGGTTAGAGATAGAATTAAGGAAAATCAGGCCAAACAAAAGGAACATTTTGATAGAAATAGGAAACCGGCTAGGATTTTCAAAGAAGGACAATTAGTGAAAATTACAAAAGTGGCGTTTAATAACGACGGTAAAAGCACAAAACTTATGCCATCTTATATTGGTCCGTATAGAATAGTCGCGGTGTTAGGTAATGATCGCTATAAGGTAGCCGCTATTCCAGGTTTGACTGGTAGCAAAAACAAGCGGTCTACGGTTGTGGCCGCAGATCGTATTATGCCTTGGGTGCACATAGCAGCCCTTGATGTTGAGGATAGCGATTCCCATGATGATAACAGTGTTTCGGTATCAGATGATGATGTTGATGAATGTGATTAATGGTCATTTCATGTTCTGGTGGATGTACGAACTCTTTTGTTATTTAATTATAATCTTGTGAATTATAAAGATAAAAACGGATGTAATTATTGAGTGAGAGACTTTAACTGATTAAACTAACATAGTTGAGTTGACTAGTGTTATCTAAATAGATTAATTAAATGGAAATGGAATTTATTTATTTTCTTGTGGAATCTGACTTACTAGAATGGATGGGTTAGTAAGTACATGTTCTTGTAATAATCTCGTGAGAATGGATGGGTTCACGGAATTGTTACTTAGTCGTTTTTTATATGGTAACAAAATGTAAAAATAAGTAAACTTATTAACATAGTTGAGATGACCAGTGCTATTATGAAGGATGATTTGAATAAAAATGTAACGTATTTATCCTCTTGTGGAGCCTGATTTACTAGAATGGATGGGTTAGTAATTACAGGTTCCTGTAGTGATCTCGTGAGAATGGATGGGTTCACGAGACCATTACCCAAGTTTGAATATTTATAGTTTCGCTTAATGGATGGGCTAGCGAATAATAATAACTTGAAGAAACTTTGTTGCATTTCAATTTGTTAATTGTGACTTGTCAATTGCGGAACAATCGGTTCCTTGCTATGAGGATATGTGTGGTTAATTTAACATCTTAATGTGATAAAATTATTTGACATTATTTAACCCTAAGCTAAAGACGCACGATGCTCTCACTTGCCGAGTGTAAGGTCAGGGAATTTCGGGTTGTCAATTCTGGCTTCGTGTATGGGGACATACACGAGGTCAGGATGGACGAGTGTAAGGTGATTTTAATAAAGTAAATCGAAATAAGTAAAACTAATAAAATAATATAATACTACTATTGGACATCCGGAAGTCGGTTTTAAAAAGACGGTCGTTTGACTTGAGCGGTCGTTCTGTCAACGGGCGGTTGGCGCGAAGTGAGAGCAACGGGCGGGCATTCTAGTGGTGACAACGTTAAGGGGTGGTCATATGTATCGGATTGTGAAGTGTGAGAATAAGGAAATAAAGTATTGAGTTATATTGGAGTGGTTTTACTACAATAGATAAATAAATACTTAAATACATAGAACATCCGTGGCCCAGCCACAAATATTCGTGTTCATCACACAAATATTTGCCCTTGCCGGGATTCGAACTCATCGAACATGTTAAAAAATATCAGGAGAATCGGTTGACGTTTGAATTCGACCCGTTGGTGAAAAAGCCGGACAACTGGACATTCGAAAATCCGGACATACGAATGATTTTTGGCCAAGCTGAAACAGAGATACTTCGTTTAACAAAAAAACGATATCTTTCTCCTTCTTTTCACAACCGCGTCTACGCAAACTAACCATAATACCTACATGATGAATACAATGTTAGTTATATCTCAGTTTATACTTTATATGGCATAATAACAAAGCTCCAAATGTTTGACGTGGTACAATTTTGTAAGTAAGTACATATTTTAGAATGAGTGCGAGGCTGCGGTCCTCCCACTAATGCGTTTCCTCTGCTGTGCATATTTGGTTTCCAGTCTGCGATCTCGGGAGCCACGCGGACTTTTGTGCAAATGTAAATGAGCATTTTAATACCTTAAATAATATTCAGTGTACTAGAAACCTTGTTGATGTTTTATTTTACTGGTTTTATCTACACTTCAATAATGTTAAGTACGCAGATCGTCAGTTTGATGTATAGGCGACACAATGAACTCTGAAAGGATTATTATACGCTGGGATAAATAAAAGTAATGGAAAACTAAAATAAGAATATGTTTAGTACGACATGCAGAATATTTATGTATATGTAAAAATAAAATTATGAATAAATACAATACACTATAAGATGTAGGTATATTATCATCATCATCATTTTAGCCATAGGACGTCCACTGCTGAACATAGGCCTCCCCTTTGGACTTCCATATATACCGGTTGGAAGCGACCTGCATCCAGCGCCTTCCGGCGACCTTTATAAGGTCATCTGTCCATCTTGTAGGTGGACGTCCTACGCTGCGCTTGCTGGTCCGAGGTCTCCACTCGAGCACTTTGCGGCCCCATCGGCCATCTGCTCTGCGTGCTATGTGGCCTGCCCATTGCCACTTCAACTTGCTAATCCGGTGAGCTATATCGGTCACTTTAGTTCGTCTACGGATTTCCTCATTTCTGATTCGATCACGTAGAGACACCCCGAGCATAGCCCTCTCCATTGCTCGTTGAGCGACTTTGAGCTTTGAGATGAGGCCGATAGTGAAAGACCACGTTTCGGTGCCGTAAGTCATCACTGGTAACACACATTGGTTGAAGACTTTCATCTTGAGGCACTGAGGTGTGTCGGACGAAAAGACATTGCGTAGTTTCCCGAACACTGCCCAGCCGAGTTGGATTCGGCGGTTGACCTCTTTCTCGAAGTTGGACCTACCTAATTGGACCACAACTTGTCCTAGGTAGATGTATGAGTCAACAACTTTGAGTACCGAGTTTTCAACAGAGACTGGGATGGGCACAACCTTGGCATTTGACATGAGTTTCTTGTCCATGTTCATTTTTAAGCCCACCCGTTGAGAAACTCGATTGAGGTCATCGAGCATCATGCTGAGTTCCTCCATCGACTTTGCCATGACTACGATGTCGTCGGCAAACCGAAGGTGAGTGATGTATTCGCCATTGATGTTGATGACAAGTCCTTGCCATTCCAGGAGCTTGAAGGCGTCTTCCATAACGGCCGTAAACAGTTTCGGGGACATAACGTTCCCCTGTCTTACGCCTCTTCTCAATGGAATGGCCTTTGTGCTCTGCTCCTGAACTCGGACCGACATGGTGGCGTTACTATACAAACACTTCAACACTTCAATGTACCGATAGTCAATATGGCATCGCTGAAGTGACTCGAGCACCGCCCATGTTTCCACCGAATCGAAGGCTTTCTCATAGTCCACAAACGCTAAGCATAATGGCAAGTTATACTCTTCAGTCTTCTGTACAACTTGCCGCAGCGTATGTATGTGGTCTATGGTACTATAGCTTCTTCGGAAACCGGCTTGTTCGGGAGGCTGGAAGTCATCAAGTCTATGTTCGAGACGGTTCGTGATGACCCTTGAAAACAACTTATAAACATGGCTTAGAACATGGCTTTGATGGGCCTGGCGTTTTTCAATAGGCTGTTATCACCTTTCTTGAAGAACAGTACCACCTCGCCTCTATTCCATGCTTCAGGCGTTTTGCCCTCGGACAAGACGGGAATTAAAGAGCTTCTGGAGGACCTTAAGTACCGGTGTATTATATCTGTACTAATATTATAAATGCGAAAGTGTGTCTGTCTGTCTGTCTGTCTGTCTGTTACCTCTTCACGCTTAAACCGCTGAACCGATTTAGATGAAATTTGGTATATAGATAGTTTCAGTCCCGGGGAAGGACATAGGATACTTTTCATCCCGAATAAATTTAGTGTTCCCGTGGGATGAGCGGGTAACACCGCGGGGCACAGCTAGTATTATAATAAATACGATGAAATATCTACTGCATAGGATATTATATCATTTTCCTATAAAATAAATCAGGACATCTTATTTTGCTATAATTGTGCTACTAAATCTTGTAGCAAAAGGGCTTCATATTTACAACACAATCATTGCCTCGGGTCATAAATTCGAAAACATTGTTCTCGAGCGCGTTCTCGAAACAATAACTTATCCCGGAATATGAATAAGTTTAACAAATTGAGTTGCCCTAGCCACCCGGTGACTCGTGAAAACTAGATAGGATTTAGTAGTAAATGAAAAGTAACAAAAGTATGTAGGTAGATGGTAAGGCCGATAGTAATTATGATAATGTAGGATTTACTAAAACATTAATGCCAGTGCCCACAAACTGATGAATGGCCTCAGTAAAAGGCTCATTGAGTCTACTGGTGACCGAAGAGTTGGCAGCTTCCTCGCACAACGCATTCAGCGAGGAAATGCTGCCAGCGTCTTCGGGACCATGCCGCGGGGGCACAGTTTTCTAGATTTATTTTAGCTTAATTTAATTTATATTAGCATTAATTTAATTTATATTTTAATTCATTTTAGGTCTTAATTTCATTTTAACATTAATTTACTTTTCACCTCACCAGCTCAAACATGGCGGCTTTGCTGTGAGATAACAGTGAACAAAATGCGATTTTGTTTCGAGCGTGAGTAGAAAGTAGCTTTTTAATTTTTAAAAATTTTGACTACGAATTGTGATTTCTCAGCCACAGGTTAATTATAAAATTGGAATCATTCGAATTGTGATGCACTCTGTCTCTTTCATATCTATATGAAAAAGAGAGTGATAAAGACATATCGATTCGAAATTCGATTTTCGAATCCGACTTCGAATGAGAACACGTTCCGATTGACGAGTTGTACAAAAAAAAAATTAAAAAAATACTCGAAAAAGTTTTCATTACAAAATACTGTTTTGAACGACCGAATGTTTAAATAATTGTGTCTTTTATATAAATCAAATAGATTATTGTTTAACAAAGATAAGATTTTTCAACTTTATACTGTAAATACTGCGGTGGCGGGGGGATTCTTATTTAAACAACCTTATTTCTCGAAGTTCCGTTTAATACTAGCTCAAATCACCTCGTCCACTTATACTTAAAAGTTAGACATTGTTATACCACTACATCTTACAGCTATTTTTCAAAAAATAAACATAATACATATTGTTTTTATTTTTTCACATATATCAGAAAATTTTCTTAATTATATACCACTACATCTTACACTATTCATACGATATACTTGATATCTCAGAGATAAACAATCTTGTCCTGTTTTTATGGACCTTAACATTTTTTCCTTTATAATCTATGACAATATTTGGGTTTTCAACTTCCATTACTTTAAATGGTCCCAAAAACAATGGATCTAGCTTACTTCTATTTTCATTTTTTAACAAAACTAAGTCCCCTTTCTTATATTCTATGCTCCTAGCAGAATTATCGTAGACACTCTTTCTAGTTAATTTTGCACTTAACAAGTTTTCTTTCGCTTCTAACTGCGATTTTTGTATTCTATATCGAAGTTCTTTTGGATAATCATAAAATATAGTGGGTCAAGGTTGGCAGTAAGATTTTGAGGTAGATTACATTGCCTACCGAATACTAGTTCAAAAGGCGTGTATTTTGTTTGCGTATGCACTGTTGTATTGAATGCGAAGCACCAGTAGGGTAACCATGAACACCAATTATCGGGTTGATTATTTGTTTGTATACGTAAGTATGATGCTAAATGTTTATGTGTGTTTTCTAGAGAGCCTATTGTTTGGTGGTGGTATGCTGTAGAAGTAAGATGTGTTATTTTTAATAATTGACATACGTCTTGCATCACCTGTGAAATGAATTCTGACCCTCTGTCGGTAACGAGTTTCCTAGGAAAACCATATCGCAAGATAAAATTGTCCACAAAGGCTCGCGCTATGGTCACACTATCCTTTGATGTAAGTGGATACGCTTCCACGAACTTTGTTAAGTCGCACTGTAAACTTAAAATATAATTATGATTACAATTATCCTTAACTATGGGCCCTATTATATCTAAAAATATTTTATCAAATGCGGATTCACCTACATCTGTAATTACCATTGGCTCTTGAATGCCTCTAAAATATTTCTCACGTTGACATTTGGCGCACTTTCGAACGAACTTCTCGACGTCCCTTTCTAAAGTTGGCCAAAAATAACGTTTCCGTATGTTTGTTATCATTCGTTTTATACCTACATGCCCGCTCGTCGGTAACATGTGGTAATCATTTATGATGACGCGTTTTGTATCGTCGCAAGTTATCCGTGTGACACCTTGCATTATACATATACTGGGACCGGTCCATTGTGGCTCATTGTTTATGTATTGGGCTAGCTCTTTTATAATTAGGTCATTTGTCTTATCTTTTATAATGTAAAGACAATCTATATTTAATTCTTTTGTAAATGAACTCAGTTTTCTCGCAAAGACAGCTCGTGTACATTGCGATCGAGTAACTGGTTTTACACAAATTATATTATTTTCCTCGATATATGCAAAGAAATTACATTCTTTCGCCGGCTTATTCTTTATTTTACTCCACATATCCTCATTCATAAATATCAACTCCGTGTACACTTTCGGTAGCTTAAGTATTTCTACAACTCGCGGTTGATCAGGCCGGTCGTTGTTTGATATATCCGTTTGTGGTACTGGCAAGTTGCCTTGCTGATTTTGCTCTAACTTTTTACGCTGTGCTCTAGTGAGGACAGACACCACATGCTCATGCATCTCTTTCAAATCATCGCTCGATGTTTTAATTCTAGACATTGCGTCCGCGGCGGCGTTGGCTGAACCCTTAATATATTCTACGTCAAAGTCATATTCTTCTAGTAGAATTCTAAACTTAGTAAGTCTACTTGATGGGTTTGTCATATTAAATAAGTAAATTAGGGGTTTGTGATCGGTTTCTATTTTAAATTTCCGTCCATACAAATACGGTCTGAAATACTTTATAGACCAACAAACTGATAACAATTCTTTCTCAATAATGGGATAGTTGACTTCTGCTTTATTTAAACTACGACTAGCGTATGCTATAGGTCTATGGTCACTGTTACATAGAACTGACCCTATTGAAAATCCTGATGCGTCTGTCTGCAAAATAAAAGTATTTGTGTCATCAAAATTCGGATACTGTAGTATTGGTGGTGATACTAATAATTGTTTTAATTTATGAAAAGCATCTTGACATTTTGTGTTCCAACTAAATGTGGTATTTTTTCGACAGAGATTATTTAACGGTATTGCTATTTCGCCAAAATTTGGAATGAATCTTCTGTAGTAATTCACGAACGCTACAAAGCGTCTCACGTCATCGGCATTTTTTGGAAGAGGGTAATTTTCTACCATTTTTATTTTATCTGGGTCGGGTTTGACTCCTTCAGGAGTAACGACGTGTCCAAGGTAAAGCATTTCCTTTTTAAGGAATTCGCATTTAGCTGGATTCAACTTTAAATTTACTTTACGCAGTCTAGCCAATATTTGCATTAAATTTTGATTGTGACTATTAAGACTTCTACCGTGGCAAATGTAATCGTCTAAGTATACCATAACTTTGTCATAGGTTAACCCTGACATTGCTACTGTCATGATGCGTGAAAAAGCTGACGGACTTATTTTTAATCCCATTGGGAGATGTTTCAGTTGGTATAAACCGGAAGGCGTTGTAAATGCTGTATATTCCCTACTGGACGGTTCAAGGTCTACTTGATAATAACCTTGGTCTAGGTCAAGGTGGCTAAAGTACATGGATCCTGACAATGAATCTAATATGTCATTAATGCTTGGAAGAGAAAATTTGTCGTCAATAATTCGGTCATTTAATTTTCGGAAATCGATCACAAGCCGCCATTTTCTATTATTATTATCAGATTTTTTTGGAATAATTAATGCAGGACTATTCCACTCGCTGCATGCTGGTTCAATAATATCGTCCTTTAACATCTTTTCGACTTGCCTCTCTATTTCCGCTCTCTGTGAAAACGGAAGTCGATAAGGTTTTACATTAACCGGGTCAACATTTGGCTTTAATCTAATTTTTTGTTGATAAATGTTAGTTGTTGAAAGTTTATCCCCTGGCAAGTGAAACACATCGGCAAATTTAGCACAAATATTTTCTATTGATGTTCTCTCTTCATTATTTAAGTGGTTTAATTTCAATTCAGTCAATAACTTTCGCACTCTCGTACCATCCACATCCGTTTGTTCAAACTTACACACTGTATATAAATTCAAACTTTCTATTTCGGGTCTGAAGTAACTCAATTTTACTTCACTGTCCCTAGTATTTAAAATTAGTAGTTTGGTTTTTCCTTGTTGAGGCTTACTGATAGCTCCTGCCAAAAATACTCCTTCACATAAATCTTTCGGAAAGATAAGGCATTCTTCACTCATATTAGTCTCGATTTCGTATATTTTTTCGCATCGAGGAGGTATGACCATATAAGAATTTTTACCTAGCTGTCCCATGTCGATAGGTATGGTTATACTTCTATCTTGTACTTGCAAATTCATAGTATTTAACTCAAAATCTAACTTACATCCATATTTCCGCATAAAATCCATTCCTAAAATTCCTACAGTGTTACATGGTACGTTATCAATAACGTAGAATTTATGTCGAAAAATATTTCTACCTATATTTAGATCTAAATTAACGTAACCTAAAGTTTCAGATTGTCCGCCAATTCCATTAATTTTAAACCTCTCACTTACAATAGGTAGTTGTAAGTCGCGTATAATATCATTTTTCACTACCGATAAAGACGCTCCGGTGTCGGCTAGCCACTTGTATTCTCTATCCCGTACCGATATTCTCACGGAGTTGCAGTTGTTAACTGCATTTATTATATTATTGCTTACTTAGAAAGCTTTGGCTTTTCGGTATACATGGCGACCTCTTTCGTTGGATAAAGTCTTACGTTGAAAACCGTTCACAGGCTGTGGCGGTCGGAGGATATATTTCACAGTACAGGTGTATTACTTCTGGTGTTCCCCAGGGCTCGCATTTAGGGCCTGTGTTATTTATTCTATACATTAACGATATTACAGAATGCATAAAAAATTCGCACTTGCTTTTATACGCCGACGATGCAAAGATCTTTAAAGTTATTCGGAGTACAGATGATTGTGAATCTCTGCAAAAAGACCTGAATGATCTTGAGGACTTTTGCGCATCAAATAATTTATTCTTAAATGCAGATAAATGTTCCTTTATCACCTTTAGTAGAAAAAAGACTAATATAAATTTCAATTATAAATTATGTAATAAAGAACTTTCTCGCGTTGAACATATTCGGGATCTCGGTGTAATTATGGACTCAAAACTGACCTTTATCCCACACATTGACGATATATTAAATAAATCATATAAGCAGTTGGGATTTATATTGCGTGTAGGTAAACCATTTCAGAGAATCTTAACTTATAAGGTGCTATTTAATTGTTACGTGCGTAGTAGACTTGAATTTGCTAGTGCTGTTTGGAACCCTCTTTTTAATATCCACAGTGATAGGATTGAAAAAGTGCAGAAAAAGTTTGTTAGAGCGATTGAGTTTCGTATTGACAATACATATTCAGATTATGACACTGCCATGAAAAAGCATAATATTACTTCCCTGAGTCTTCGGCGTGAGCGTTCTGATGTATTAATTCTTTATAAAATTATTAATAACATTATTAATGTACCTACTCTACTAGAATCTGTCTCGCTTAGAGTACCGAGACGTTGTGAGCGTGCTTGTCGTAAGAAACCCTTGTTTTGTATTTCCCGTAGCCGGACATCTTACGCGAGAAATAGTTTTGTTAGAAGGGCCTGCAGGTTGTATAACGACAAATTTATACATTTGGATATTCTTGGACAAAGTCTGTATAGTTTCAGAAGGCAAACTTCACAGTGCATCGCAGAATGCGAATAGGTTATATTATTGTATTGTACCTATTTTATTTTGTTTTGCATTGTAATTTGTACAAATAACTTTTTAACTGTGTCAATTGGGTAGATTATTCTAGTTTATAAGATTTATATTCGTTCAGGAAACTGTAAGTCTTCAAAATGAAAAGTTTACTGTATCACCTACAACCATGTAAGACTGTTTGTTTCTAATAAAATAAAATAAAAATAAAATTATTATGAACGAAAAAACTGACTTTGCTGATTTGTCTGTGATGAACCTGATACCGGTTGCTCATTTACATTGTTGTCAATGTGGTTTATTTGCCATGTATTACCGCGATTCCCGTGGGAATTTCTAAAGTACCTAACCCCACGGTTTTGGTATCCAGAAGCATTCACTCCTCCTTCCTCCGCAAACACTCCTTCCCCGCCAATTTCCCCTTGGAGCTGAGGGTCGCGGTGCGGGCTGACGGTTGGGGGTGCTCTGTCCCCTACCTGTACCTCTATATCGGAATGACCTTGTGGGGTTTCCCCGAAACTCACCTTGTCTCCTTTGATTGTATAACACCACGCCATCTGTTTCAGAGGATGACGGCATCGCCCGTTCCTCGTCTAGAGCCGCGCGCACTGCATCCTTCAGTGAACTGTAGTTACGGGCCGCTAAAATGAAGCTTAACCTTTTGTCTCGCAACCCGTCGGTGAATCGTTTAATGGCTAGTTTTTCATTAATCGGTTTTAAAACTGAGTATGTACTGCGATCACCGTCGGCTTGTGAGATTGTTAATTCAACAAATAATTCTTCTATACTTTTAGCGTAATTATTAATTGACATTGACCCTTGCTTTTGCTGAATAAGCTGGGTCTGAAGGGCAGTACTGGATTTTTTTGTTAATAAATGCAACCTCATGTCATTTAGGAGGCTTGCTACGGTACTATAAGATTGTGACAAGCGCATTTTAGCGCCCTCACTCAAACGCGTTTTTAAGACGAAGTTTATAAGCGACGGTGCACTGGTTGATGCCAGTAATGATTCGTACATTTCTATTGCTGAAATTATTTGTTTGGTAGTTTTTTCACTGTCATCCATTACTGGAATCAGCCCGATGGCCGTCTTTAAGTCGAAATTTGACATAATGTCGTGTTCGTCGTCTGTACTAGAACTTTGTGAGTCTGCCGAAGCTGAAGACTCCGATTTGGACTTGCATAAGTCTTTAATGTTCCGAAATAACTGGTCTACCCTGGTCACTTCTTCTGTATAGAGCTCTATTGAATCTGCTGTGACACTATTTTGTGCTTCGCTTTCAAAAGTTTGAAATTCTTCAAAAATTACGTATGCCTCTAATAATTTCTTTTTGCCAGCCTTGCTACTTTCCCTACGTTCGGGGCCTATCTTACGTAAATATTCGAAAATCTTATACAGCTTATCATAATATTTATTTATTTCTAATGCTGCCATTAAAGAAAATTAATGTGTTAATATTTATGAAATTACTCACTTAAAATAAGAATCTAACTCTAAAAGTAACTTAGTAGGAAAAGTTCATATCTATTCCTCAATTCCGATCATCGTCTCTTGTGAAAGTGTCCTATGAAAATACCGCTTCAAAAAAAAATAGACGAAAGTGAAAAATAAAGAAAAAAAATTTGCTCACTCACTGCACCTCACTATGAACCACTTGATCACATATCTCCCTCCGGATTGGCCTGCTCACGCCGACGCAGGGAACGAAGCCTCATCAGGCCGCGCTCCGTAATCTGCTGGTCCATCCACCGTGCGTGGCATTTCTTGTACATCTTCAAGGCAATGTACCCGAGCAACAGCGATAGGACAAGTATTATAACCACGAAAAGCCAGTTGGCCTTGTCCAAATGATTCCCAATGTCTTTTAGAACGGCAGCGTTGTCTCCTCCTGCAGCATTTTGCGGTATAATGATGTTTTCCTTCTCCACTTTGCTTTGACACATCTCGGGAAGATAAAAATGCTCCGAAGGCCACTTCAAGGTTATAAGAACACGGAAGCCTGGTAGCTAACGTCGCGAATGTGCCCGCGCCCCGATTCGCGGCCCCGGTCCTGTCACGGTCGCCATGCGGTGGCGGGGGGATTCTTATTTAAACAACCTTATTTCTCGAAGTTCCGTTTAATACTAGCTCAAATCACCTCGTCCACTTATACTTAAAAGTTAGACATTGTTATACCACTACAATACCTACCTGTACAAATAATTTATGACTTCACCAGTTTATCATAGACGCATCGAATCAAATTAAAAAAAATATCGAGTTCAAATTGTTATTTTCTTTTGTATTAATTTTGTTTAGTAAAATTAAAAATATTAATTAAACTATGAACAAAATCTCGTATAAAATGAAGAAACACGTAATGTACTCACGTGTCTACTCAATCTTCCAATTTGATCAACTAAAGACAACCATGGTGGTCGTGAGGGACTGGTACAGTGTTGGAACGTATTATTTCAATTTATTTAGATTTTTATTTCATTTCAAGCAGCGGGTATCTATTTTCTAATTAATAATGTCATTGAAATCAGCAACAAAGACAATACACATACCATACACCTGAATGGTTGGAAGAAAAAGTACAAAAAGTCCAACCTATGTTCTCGCTGTCGAGGTGAAAAGTTGTGTGTGCTACACGAGAGCAAAGTTTTTTGCATCTCGTGCTGTTGAGTCCCTCGCTACACTCAGGATTCTAAATTAGAATCACTCGCTACGCCCGTGATTCAAACATAGAATCCTTCGCTTGCTCGGGACTCAAAATCAGCACTCGCAACAAAAAACAACTTTGCTCTCTTGTTGCACAAATAACTATTGAGTTTCTTTCGACTGTATTCGCAATAAAGGTATCTTCTTAGGTAACGCCGGTAGACTCGGTGCTTTGACTTGAAAAACTGCCCAGGTGGCTTACTTCTACTATTTTAAACTCTAAAATTGTATTATAAAACAATTTATATGGACAGCGCGATGCAGGATTTGTACGGGTGCGTGACGTCAGCCGTACAGCGTCTCTATTGGTAACAAAATCTTTGGCCCTTCATCATGGAAATGGTCATCCAAAAATGATTATAGCGGGCCTATGATGGTTGCGATTAACACGCGATAAATAAGTGACAAAGCATCCGTCACGTTTTGACAAAATGCGAGTGTGTGTGTACATTTTAGTTAGGTACCTACCTATAACAAGTTTGTAGAAAAAAAATGTTTTTTACTCGTGGTGTGTTTGATAAAACAGCAGTCTATTTTGGTAAATTAAGCAGATTAGATATTTACTTTAAATCCACTTATGTTAATGAGTTATTTTATGCATAGGTATTTATACGAGTACCAGAGTACCTATTAGTTATTTCGCTTAATATATTACTGTCAATACCAATCTTGTTCACTCGTATTCCACTATTCACCCTGGGAATAAAGATAACTGTAGCAAATCATATTTCCATTGTTTCCAAAGATATACTAGAACATATATGTAAAAGGCGTTACCGAAACGATTTATGTAACTCCCAGGGGTAATGCTGAGCTTTGCTCCAATACGGGCTATACCAAATATCATAATAAAAAAGCGTAAGCGACAAAATAAAAAAAAAAATATTCAAAACTTTCTCCACTGGGCGAGGAATCAAAGCGTTAATACTTGCTTGAAGTGACTTAAGATGAGATTTAATGTCGCTTATTGCTTTTTGGCTTCTTCTCTCGATATGCTGAAGCTATCGCAGGGCGTGTGTATCTCGTATATTAACTGCCTATCGTGATTTATATATTATCATAATGGTCCGCCCTCCAGCTTCACTCGCTATTTAAATTTCCCATGGGGATTCGGAGGATACAGGCTATTTTGTTCTTAAGGTCAATTTTTAAATAATAACAATTACAATAATATATACTCCGGAGTTAACGGGCACTAAATATGGAATAAAATGAAATAACTAAATATGGAAAGATACATTTGTCAATGGTCCCTATGATTTTCTAATAACCAATTATCCACTTATAGTATATATCAGTTATATACAGGATTGATATAAGTGAACTATATATTAAACTGAGTAGTCACCTGTGGCGACATAGTTAAACGGGCGCTTTAACCCTTTATTTTATTTATTTATCTAAAGTTTAATATAAAACTATTGCATGTACAAATATACATATACTTATACTTTACGTGCCTGTGTACGATAATTTTATTTTGATCTGATTTATTTCATCTTCTACAGTGGTACGTGCAATATGATATATATGTCTAATTTCGACCAAAACTGTGCACAAGTGTCCTTTATTATTTCTATTGCACCTAATTGCCTGTTGGCTATCGTTTATTTCAACCGAGGGTCAAACGAAATTAGTAGTAATGCATCAGGGGACAAACAAAAGACAAATTCTACCAATAAATATTATTTTACGAAAATATATTAACAATAGGTAATAAATTAAATCATGATAAAAACAATGTATGTTTTACCAATGCTTCAAAACAACTATAGTCTTGTGACAGGCTGGTGTGTAAGAGTTATTATGGCCATTTGCATGGTCTTGAGTTTAATATAACGTCAAAACATAAACATAACGCCTAAAAATAAATAAATAAATAAAATGTATACAATATACACCAGATACGTACTAATTCCAAACAGAAATCATCTATACTAACGCCCTCAATCTTGAGCCTTAAGATTGATTTTCGGTACTTTTTACAACTAATATAAAGTAGCGTTGATATATCGCCGAATCGCCGACATGCACGCTGGCCTGCGTGGGTGTTTTCATTATGAAATTTAAATTTGCTTGGAACCATTGTCTTGGAAGATTTATTTCGTATGTCGAGTCAGTGCATATGAACTTCGGACACCCACATTAAGTAAGTAATTTTTCAACTGATGTGATCTCTTGTGTACTTATGTAGGTATGTATAACTAATACGCTTATTTTTTTTTATAAGTACTAAGTGACCGCAGCTTTCTTTGCCCGGGGGTGAAAAGACATAACCCTTTTAGGCGTTTAAGGTATTTGGAAGTTGATGTTTACATATCACTTTTACAGTTTCAAAATAAACAACATAGATTATAAAGTTTAGGAGACGTTTTAATCAAATTCAGTCATATTGCCGCCACGAATTGAATACTGTGCGCATTATTGCCATTATAATCTTCTAAAACTGATAAGATTAGAATATAGTTTAGCATTTTTTTTTATATAAACTTATCGACGGTTCGCGTATATGCACTTTACTTCTAGAAAAACAAACTCTGTAAGCTCAAGCAATGCAAATATTATTAGGACTGGAGCTGATGCATCGTAAATTATTATTTGCTCAGCACTTACGCAATTACATATATATAAATATTGTCTAATCACCGGCAAAGGGTTTCTTCCAATAATAGCGACAAGAGTCCTCTAGTCCTTATAACCAAGTAACGAGACAACTAAGGACAAACTCGTGATGGCCACAGAAACAGCGTGAATAGTTACTACTTTCTTATGCAAACATTAATTAATTGGTTATCAAGAGTAAAAATATGAGCTCAAACTCGGTTGTATCTTGTGCTATTTAGGAGTTCCTATGTCCACGTTCCGTCTCCATCATTCAGATCAGCTCCAATATGCCAAATTATCGTATTGCATTGGGACATGCAGTTTTATTTTCGTACGACAATATAGGGGCAAGTGCTGTACCTATGGACGATTGTACCTGTGGACACTGCTGGTATAAAAGAAATAACAAACCATAGACAAATTCTGTGATCGCAGCCGAGTAGCGTTTTTCTCAAATTGCAACATCAACTAGTCGAAATTTTTATAAATGTCAGAATTGGTGCCTGTTAAGACTGCGGAAAGTTTTTATTGTAAAAAGTAAGTTTTTATCCTTAATTCCAGCGAAGTTTTCTTAAATTTGGTGTATTGTTCGACACTCTTTGAAATTATATTATTGATATTAAGGTTTCAGCGTTATTTTATCAAATTCTTGGCGGTCCCCGGCAACTATGAAAGGGCCGGTATTTTTTTGAATCATAATGTGTCGAATTTGTACCTGTGGACATCTTCATGAATGTACCTGTGGACTGTCCACAGGTACAAATATACTGGTTGTACCTGTGGACAGCTAATAACGTTTGTTTTTTTTTTTTCATTTTAGTGCCTCGTAGTAAATCCGGCCAAAGGCGTGGAAAAATATGCCCAGAAACTCTAACTGCGGCTGTTAACGAAGCTAGAGATGGATGTTCTGTGAGAAAAGCAGCGGAGAAATTTGAAATACCGAAGTCAACTATTTTCAAGTATCTGAAGTTGAATACAAATGAAAACTTAGAAAGAAAACTGGAACTTTTAAAAAACGACGTCAAGAGGGTATTCGACGATAAAGAAGAACAGCTGCTTCATGATTATTTGAAAAAGGCAGCCTATTTGCACAAAGGTTTAGACAAAAAACAAGTACGGGAACTGGCTTATCAATTTACTATAGCGAAAGAAAAAAGAAACATCCCTGAAAGTTGGCACAAAAACAAAATGGCAGGAATGGGATGGTTGAGAGGTTTTCGACAAAACTACACCGATTTATCTCTTCGGAAGCCTGAGGCAACAAGTTTGGCCAGAGCAACAAGTTTCAACAAAAATAACGTCAACAACTTTTTTGATAACCTTGAAAATTGTTTGAAGAAACATAATTTTCCTCCAGAATCAATTTATAATGTTGATGAAACAGGAGTCACTACCGTGCACAAGCCGGGAAAAATCCTAGCTCCAAAAACCATTAGACAACTGGGCAAACTAACCTCAGGTGAACGAGGTGTAAACAACACCGTGATAGTTAATGCAGTAGGGAATTCAGTAATGATCATATTTCCACGCGTTCATTTTAAAGACAACATGTTAAAAGGTGCTCCACCTGGTTCAGTCGGAGCAGCAAATCAATCAGGATGGTCTACAGAAGAGACTTTTCGAAAGTGGTTAGACCACTTTATACAATTCGCAAAGCCGACAAAAGAACGCCCAGTTTTATTATTAATGGATAACCACGAATCACATATATCGATTGCCATTATCGACAAGGCGAAAGATAATGGAATTGTGCTTTTGACATTGCCACCACATCGCATAATCTACAACCACTTGATAGATGCGTGTTTGGGCCTTTTAAGAACCAGTATAATAAAGCTGCAGAACGATGGATGTTAAACAATCCCGGAAAACCCATTACTATTTACGACGTAGCGGAAATCATTGGTGAAGCTTATCCAAATTCTTTTACTCCGAAGAATATCATAAAAAGCTTTGAAGTTGCAGGAATATGCCCATACAACAGAGATATATTCAATGATGATGATTTTCTGTGTTCGTATGTTACCGACCGCCCGGATCCAACCTTGATAGAAACTTTAGTGGGTGATGAAAATGCATGTGTGCATATAAGAAACGAAGCCGCTATGAGCACAGAAGCAAATATGTCTGATCGTTCAAAGCCAAAAGAATCTCTTCACATACCGCAAAGAAACCAACCACGTGAAAGCTCCGCTAGCTATTCAGAAGCGAATCTACACCGAGTGGAATGTCATACAGCTGTGAAAACTCCAGATAGACAAGATCATCAATCTTCCGTTGAGATTAATTCTATCCACATGGACCACGATTACATAGATTCTATGGTAGCACTCAATGAAACGTCATTATTATCAGCTGTTACTCCTAATCATAAAGTTACGCCGCGGAAACATACGAGCTCAGAATTGATAACACCAGAATTTGTTAAACCATTCTTAAAAGCGGGACCTCGAAAAACTGTTCAACGGGGAAGAAAACCGGGAAAAACTAGAATTCTAACTGATACACCAGAGAAAAATGCTATTCAGATGCAGGAATTGAAACGAGTAGAGAATAAGAAGAAGAGTGTTTGTACAAAAACTAGTAAAAAAATACGAGATAATTCAGAATCAGAACAGCCAAGTACAAGCAAAGCCTTTTGTAGCAATAACAGTAAAATGAACGCAAATACCACCAAAAACTCCAGTACTATGAAAGATGAACCGGGAAAAAATACAAAGAAGCCTCCAAAGAATGTAAATCTAGAAATACCCACTCTGAGCAAGCCTAAACAGATACCTAAAAGGAAAAAAAATAGTGTCATCAAAGTTGAGACGATGCCATACGTTATGTGTGTAGGATGTAAAAAGCATAGTAAAAGTGGTTTACTTACCTGCAGCATGTGTGCAGGAAGATATCATAAGGCATGTGTTTCAAAAGCTCATAAGGCTAATATTGATTCTGATGACGAATCTAGCTTTATATGCCAAAAATGTTTTGTTTTAAATGACGACTCTGACGATTCTATTGAACGTGCAGAGTCATATAATCTATCTGATGATTCTACTCAAGAAATATATCAGTTATATTGTAACGCTAAAAAGCAAAAATTATATTAGAACATGTAAAACATGATTAAGTACTATTTTTCAGTTTTTTTTGAGATTATATAATAGTTTTGATTTGTTAAAGTTATGTTGTTTAGTCTTGTCCATAGGTACACAGCCGTCCATAGGTACATTTTTGCTGTCCACAGGTACATACGGTAGTTGTACCTATGGACAAAACGAGTATTTTTAAAAAAACGTCTGTATCTCGCGTTTTTGTTGATCTTACGCAATAAAAGTCTGTGGCAATAAGTGACTGATTAATTAAGCAGATAATATAATAAAGAGTTGAATGATAACGCAGATAGTTTTTTTTTTATTGATTAATTTACTTCTAAAACTGGAAAGTGTCCACAGGTACAGCACTTGCCCCTAGAAGTAGATAAAATGAATAAATTATTAGTTACTTAAAAACAAACAAACTAAGTTAGGCCTTGGTGTTTCTCACCCGCTACCCGCAGCAGGAGGCGGTGGCCCTCGGCCCACCGAATAGAGCGGCGCGGCGAGAGCCACCGATACAGAACTTACATTTACGAACATAGCAAATAGACGTCGCTATTTTAGGATTTTGCAATAACCTTGCAGGGTTCATGTGAAATTTGTACAAATTTAAAGGTTTTTAATAACTTTTGTATTTACATATCATATTATGAGTGACCCGCCCCGGTATATGCCCCCCTGATAAATTATGCATGTACTATACGTATAAAATTTCTCTTGAAAATCAATTAAAAAACCGCATCAAAATCCGTTGCGTAGTTTTAAAGATCTAAGCATATATAGGGACAGACAGACAACAGGAAGCGACTTTGTTTTATACTATATAGTGATATGATTATAATGAACAGTTCAACAAGGGAAATTGATGGCATTTTTTAAAATCTTGAATTTTATAGCTACGAAAAAATACAGACTTTTCTATACCTCAAAAACAAAATGAAAAATATACAATTTTATTGTTAGTCATTACATACCTAGGGCGGCAAATAATTGAATGGCCCAGATCGCAGGTGTTTGTGAAAGTGAAAGATATAAAACTCCCATGAAACTAACCATAAAATTTGTAACGGGTCACTCCCGTCATTAATATCGAATATCGTTGGAAAGATCATAGGAATCATACATAAACATACATAATTACTAAATTATAAATAAAATATAATATTAAATCTCGGAATCCAAAAACGTTGCAAATCGCTGACTGCCTGGCCCCAAGCGCAACGGGTTCGATTCTCGCGGTTAGTAAATATTTGAAGTGTGCGGCTCACGTAAACTGTCTGTATGTGCGGGGTTAGTATTGATCAGGCAAATACCGAGGTTCTGCTTCTACTTGCACGTCGAAAGTTCACTTTGATTTTTCATATTCTGACAAAAGACACATTTAGACTGTTTTGCTGAATTAGAAGCAAAGACAACGAGTACAAGTACTTGAATTGTACACGAAATTACCTACAAACATGCTACTCGTACAAACTATTTCTTTTTACTACACAAATAAATACAAGAGGTTTTCAATTTTTTTTCTAACATATTTTTTGCATAATAATCATCTGCTTCTTCTTCTTTCGGTGCCATCTCTTACTGTAGGGTGACACAAGTTAAACCTGATATACACGTTTGCTCATAAGATGAGTAATAACTATAAGTAATAACTCAAACCATTGACTACGATTTTTGAGACAATACTTTTCGTTTCACCTTTGTCTAAATAATTAGGTACGGATCCAGTATACCTACATAAATTTTATACATTTTACTTTTATTTCCTAAAATCGACCTAATTGCTTACATAAAAGCACTGTTACAAGCTGCTGCGTCACTATTATTTTAAGTGAAATGTGCTTGAGAAAGTTATATCGGTAAAGGTTAGTAGATCTCGAGCCCATAAGTCGTCCCACGCCGCCCACCGCTTAATTACCACAGGATCGAACCATAAACCACAATCACTCGCCGCGTGCGCAGCCTCTGACACAACATTTAAACAAGTAGTGAACTGTATTGTTCGTAATAACATAGAGTAAAATACTACCAGAAGAATCCCTCGTTTGATCTTCGTAAAATCTGCCTTATATGTGTTTAATTGGTTATTTGTGTAAAACACAACGCAATTGGTGGGTGGCGACGCACCCGACCGAAGCTTGTGCATGCTGTGACTACCGACCGTGTACCGGATTTGGCCAATCAAAGGCGGAAAGTGGACCTTACCTCCCAGGTGTATGCTAGTGTCTTTCTAAAGTGGCCCCGTGTGAGCACGCTCTGCTATTGACTATCTTTTATTATTTGTATTGGAAAGGTACACTTTCCTCCTCTTCTTAATATAAGAGGATCGAACCATAAACTACAATCGCGCGCGCAGCCTTTGACACAATATTTAAACAAGTAGTGAATTGTTGGTGGCGTGGACGAGGACGACGCAATACAATACTGAACAAGTTATGTTCGGTGGAAATAGAAGTTTTAAATCTAAAATTCTAAATTTTATGGTTGTGTTAAGTTTTGGCAGCACGACACATAAAATGTGGCTCTCATGATGACCATGTTCCACTTGTGTCAGGGACTTAAATTAAAATTTTATATTAAGTAGGTAGGTTGTGTGTACAATAATGTACAATAAAATTGGCACAGGATAAGAGGACTGAGTGAAAAGACTGGCTTTGAGCGCTCACCAATTTTGCCAGGAAAAAGGCAGAAGCGAAGCTAGTGGCGCTAGTAAGTGATGTGTGAATTGTTGATGCGGCTTGTGGCGCATGGTAAAACCCATTTTCGAATTACCAATACGGAACAAGTGAATCTTGAAATGGACACACTTAAAACAATCGACTACCTGGTTTCCTGACTTTTTTCAGACTGGGAATTTTGAGAGCTAACTTAGCGGTAATAAGCAACAAATACACCAAAACACGTACAGTTTGCAAGGTGCACGCTCGTCAGTAAGATGTGACCGGGTCATCGCCCACGCAGCGCCCGCGCACTGTAGTGCACAATGCACGGGGGTCAGTGCCAGCCTTGATTATTTGCGGGTATTGTTGGTAAACTGACCATTTTACATGACAAAGTGCAAGGACGGGAGAGAAGCAGAAAAGAGATTAACTATAAGAAGGGTCCAAATAGTACTTCGCGACGCTCCAGCCAGGCTAGCATTTGTTTAGATGCGACTTGGTTATTCACGCGCCAAACGTGTCGTTTCTCGCATTTTACTTATCACACAATACAATAAGGAGTCGCATGTCACAGTTGTCCTGAAACTGCAGGAGGCTCAGTATAACGCTACGTGTCTACAGAGCAAGAGAGATTTGACAAAGTTCTCGTTAAATGAAGCTGGTAAACGAAGTTCCTGTATCATCACCATTATCATAATCATAACCAAATCTTTTAAGTACACACATAATGATTCCGCAAAAATGACAAATTATTTATATATAGCCGTTGTTTCAATGTTTCGAGATATGGCCACCAAACGCGGTAAAGATTAATTTTGAAACGAATTTCTTCAAACACTTTCAAGCACAAAAACCTGAGAGCAGAACTTACAATCCACAATGCCACACAAAACCACAAAGGCAACAAAAATTTCTCTATATCAATAAAACTAAATCACAAAGGCACGTGTTTGGAGATACGAAATAAACGAACGCACCGCAACGAGCTCAGCAAATTTACACTGCACTTCACTCGCAACACTGACTGTTTCACTCATACTCCTTTACAAACTAAACACGGAGCCGGATAACCAAAACCCTCACAAATCCAGACTGTAAATTAATTGGAACTAAAGCCCGTTTCCAAATTCCTAGACGCAAATTTAAATTGGTTTTTTGAATCCTCTTCTCCAATTTTGGTTACAATTATCATACCAGCAATTTTCAGCTTTACTTATATGAATGTAAGAACGTTGGTTGCTGCACGATTTAGGATTAAGGCGTGGGCAGGACTTAAAGGGTAAACGAGAAATTTATGAAGTGCGCGTATGTAAATGATGAGTTTTGGTTTTCATTTTTCTTGAATAACGTATTGTTTATCGCCTCTGTTTGCTCCAGTTTGTGTCTTAAAAATGAACATTCAATTATATTGTAATAAATTAACTTGTAATGTCATAATTTAGTCATTAAGCGATGTGAATATACGGTGTGGAGTTTTTGTTATATTTACGTTTGATATAAGGAATTTATCTATACCTATCCATATATCTATTAATTATACATATTTGTTTTGTAATCGTTACACATCTCAAGCTTTGCAATACGTACACGTTAGTAACAAATGTCAGGTTTCACTTCTTTACTCAAATGCTAACCATAAGAGATCCCTTATATATGCCTGTTCTATATAATTTTGAACAAGTCAATTAAATTCTCAGTTTATTCGATCCCATCCTGTAACCAACAATAGCACCAACCGTATACTTGCAAATTTTATCGTAGGTAAGCGAGACATACAGAATGGTTTCTTGTAACCCAATGCAGTAACTAGGGTAAAGTAAGAATAAGCCCAGTTAGTGAAGTTCAATAAAACTATCTCGGGAACGCTCGGACAGCGATATCCGATAGCGCCAGAAGTTTCGTAATGAACCGGGGCAAGGAGAGAGCGCTGAGCTGCAGTTATTTTAAATAGACATTTTACATAGAAGCAGTCAGTGGTTTAAAACCCTATTTTATTGACTTTTGTAAAACGGGCACTATGCAAAACTAGATCGGTATAACTTTAGTGACCAGAACCAGAAATATTGTTTTGCTATAGCAAACAAGACGAATAAAGAGTGATGAATCTGTTTGCCTCCAGTTCTGCAACATGTCTCTCTTAATCTCTAAGATGTAGCCTTTCAAATAAACTGTTCAATGATCGACACACAAATCATAAGGAAAAATTGGAAAGGTTGTAACGTGTTGCGTTACAACTCGTTCTAGATAACTTTTTGGACTGTCTGGTTACACACTCGATCTTAAAAGTTGTCATTCAAATTCAAAATTATTCTAAATTCCACACTTGTCCGTTTCATGTGAAAAAGATTCATTCTATTCGGAGCTTCGAGCTGAACAGATACCTACAAGACGATTTTTAATCCTGCTCATCCTCAATTCATTATATTTATCAGTCTATAATTTAGCTTTACCACACAAGAGTGTTCTAATTATCCAAAAGTTAACCTGTGCTATTGTGCTGTGACATCAGATATGAAGTTCTAATTGCTGGATTCTGTCGGATACAAATATATATAATTAAATTAAAGACAAGGCACGTAAATGTAAGTTTCGGTTATGTATTTCATAACCGTTATAATGTCAATATCTCTTAATTTAAATCTAGAACTTAAGTCTGAATCTGCTTGTTCGCAGGTGCCTTTATTAATTAATATAATAAATACCTTCTTCTGCCCTGTCTCCTGTCTCTTCTTCCGTTCCTGTGTACCTACTTTACCTACCTCCCGGTCTTCAACGTGATAAGGTTATTTGGCATTAGGGAGGTGTTGAGATAACACGCTGGACACCAGGGTCCAGATTAACCAGAGGTACCGGGTTCGATTCCCAGTCTCTTCCGCATTTCAAATTTTCTTTGTGCTTTAATCTTTGTATCAATGGTTTAAGTTTTATTCGTTTATAACTAGTGGAAAGTACCAAAACCCAGTTTGTGAACTATCTCGAAAACGCTCGCACAGCGATACTCGACAGCGCTAGAAGTTTGTATTTAAACCTTTTGCGATGGTAAAATGTGTCATGTTTTATACAAAATATGATAGATATTTTGCCGTTACTGTATATACATGCAAACATACAAAAATAATAACACGAGTTTGGAATATCCTTTGCCAATGCATCGTTGCGTGCCGGACCGACGCGTGTGCGCTATTAAGAACACACGCGCAAACAAAACTGAAGGCAGATCAGCTCAGTACAACGCTACGTATCTAAAGCGCGATTGTACGCGTAAGAGGCATCTTCTTTCACAAAAATCTCACATCTGGCAAAAGAAATCCCTGTACATATTCTTCATCGAGCTTGGCTCCTTTTGGAAGATGGAACTAAGCTCCATGTTCCACAACAATTATGAAGTAAGTAATTATTAGCACAGTTCATATTTAAAATGAAAATTTTCTAGACTTTTCTAAGTTGATTCTTAAATCGCTGTACGTTTTAGTTTGCGCCACTGTTTGGCTAGTGTTAACAACAGCGTTGCGTGTCTCACTAAGAATTATAAGCTTCGCTGTTTCATTAGCCCCCGTTTGTTAATGGTTAAGGCAGATTTAATGCACTAATAGGTTCTGTGTTTAAATTTTAGTATAAAGGCTGGTTAACACTTGTTGATTAGGTATAATACAATTAATATAATAATCTCAATCAATATGTAAATGAATTTGCCAGCTCAAACCTAGTTAAGTTAGAGACTGGGCGAATAATAAAAATAATGGTAATAGAAATGTATTAAAATCACGTCTTACCGTAAATCGAATACAGGATTCTCACTTCCTCCAAGAAGAGCTCACTACGTCTTTCGAGTTGTACTAATTGCGCTGACGCACCAGCGCGCACTATGGTTCAAGGCTCCGTCTTCGGTTTCTGAGCCACTTACACGCGTTGGTAGGTCGCAGTACCATGACCAAATGGGTCGCGTTTTCGCACAAAAAAAAAAATACAATTCTCAGGCGACTTTACGCAAAAATCGAGAGAATGAAACACTGAGACAGAATAAAAAACTAGTGAAGGTTCATCAGTAGTGTTTTATTCTGTGATCCTTGGTATTTTGGCCTCAGCTAGGAAAATCGTGTGGTCTATCTTAACAATAACATTAAAATAAGCGGATATTGCTCTTTTGGAATAACTTTTTATGAAAATGTAGTCATAGCTATTACATCGCTTGTTAAGTAAGTACACACTTATTTATCTATTAACGACTATATGATTTGGGACAAGACTCAAACAAAATTAAATAAATAGTAATCAACAACCCAAATTGTTAATCCTGTAACATTCAAACATTCAATAAACAAACTGAATCATGTCGCAATAACAGTTTTCAAACCCCAACAATGCAACAAAAGGAATACAACCCTTTCAAAAAGAACAACCCAATAATTATGAAACAATCCCTGCAACCCCTGTGAAGCTGTCAGCGCCACCCCTGCATAAGAAATTCAGAAATGGCGTCGATGGAGTCCTTAATGACAGTAACACAAGTGATCGTTAAGTTGTTAATAATGAGATTGTAGAATAGCATAATGAACGTTTGATGAGAGTTAATGATACAGCTGTATTTGAAGTTCACAAATCTAAGAGTTCAGCAACAAATAATTAAATTAAACAGAAAGTTATACATGTAAATCTTAGCGGAACCCGAAAATAATGAATAATCTATCGTGGGAGCAAATGGATGATGGAAATGCTATATTTAGAAAACAAATTGATAAAGAAATACTACCTATTTGAGCACTAGCCAATCTGATAAATCAGTGTTTAATAGTCATTCACGTTTTTGATATTTGGCGATTTCTGTAATTCAATAAGTGGGTACTACCACGTACTACTAACATTTGAAATTCAAGGTAAAATATCAACCATACTCCTCATTTTCAATTGCCAACTTCCCCACTGCTTGTATAATTCAGTGAGCGCAAACAAAGGAAACCTGCCATCGGTTTAGTCCCACAGTAATTGTGCTATTTGTGCTGCAGTACATTTTATAAGCTTACTGTTAACCGTCAATACCGTTGTCGATGTACTGTGATTGTGTAGTCTAAAAACGAAACATGGGTTAAAATTAGGTATGCACGCACATAAGTCAGGGTTGAGTTTTTAGAATCAATGTGTATATTTGCACACAATTAAATTCATGGAGATGTTTTTAGCATTACCAGTAAGACTTGTCTTAGGTGTACTTGACTTAATGTGGCCATCCACTCTTTACATTCTTCCAGAATTTGTAACGGTCCGGTTGTAAACATTTACATCGAATTTGGTACTGGGATAGTTTGACATTCAAAGATAGTTTTAGGGAATTCTTTACCTTTTCACGACAGCATACATATATTTTATTACTCAGACAAATTAGCATTAACTTATTATAATAAAAAAAATAACAAAGCCGTGAGATGGGTGAGAATCAAACTACCAATCCTCAAAGGTATTGTTTTTTTACAACCCTCCCAATATCTTTATTCATGCGGTGACCTGAATCCAGCCATTATTTTACGACTCTAGCGACAAATTTGTCAAGTTCATTGATCCGGACTATTAGGGCAGTCGTCCACAATGCGCATCCGTTCCCGGAAGGCGGATGTACACGCGACTATTCTTGTAATGGACTCCGTCCATTAGCCATAAATTTGTGTCTCGTCTAGACGGTGGTCAATTGATCTCGTCTTGAACGTTTATAAAGAAAACATGGCTTTGTGGGAAAAATATATTATGTTCCTGTTTTATGTTCTCTGCCGTGCAGAAGGTAATAAAGAAAATATAGTCTTGTGATAAAAAAGAAAGAGGTCTCAATATCTGGCAATGGAATATAATTTTCATATGAGCGTATTTGGCTTCGATGGTACTGTTAAAATCTCCCCTTTCCAATGTTAAATTGGAAGAAATGCCGGCCATAAATTAGCATATTTCGCGAAGAATTAATTCAGTGGTAATTTGTGACCTTTTGTCTGATATTCTCTCATCCGGACTGCATGGCTAACGCGCAACAATGATGTACGATCACTGAAAGTGGTAAAGGTGTTGGTAAGGAAAAAGTAAGGCTCATCGTAATTCAACAAAACGCAGTGAGGTGTCTTCTGCATCACATGTTAAACAAAGGCTCTCAACACCGCGGCGCAAAAGACTCACCGTAAACGCACTGTCACCGAATTTCGAGTTGAGTTGAGTTGTGTTTGGTCGCTCCTTAAAACCTCGTAGTGTCCAAGTTGAAATTATTCCCTATGCCGGTTGGCTGTGATGTTTTCAATTTCAAACAAGACAAGGAAGGTAATGGGTGCTGAAAGCGTAATTCATAACCTCAGGGCCGCCATGACTTAGTGTTATATCTAAATCCTGTTTCTGTCAAACTAACATCATATCTTCGAATATTAGAGTAAATATTATGGCATATTGACCACTCTGTCAAGAACGTAACGATGAAGAAGAAGTGTTATACCTTTTATATGAATATTATTATGTATTTTAGTTCAAAAGAGGAGAAGAGAGGAGACCTGGTATTTTACCTCCACATCCAGCACACTAAGCTTGGACCGGAGCCTTGCTCGCGTCCGGAGCCCTTCCGCCGGAACTGCCCCGTTACCGTGGACCCGGTATTTGTTCAGTCCGTTGTCACCCTGCTTTGGGGCTTTAATTGCTATTTTGGAAAAATCTGATGTCGGATTTTTATTATGCTTTTACGGTTTAACATTTAGATTTTAGAAATAGAATGTTTAGGAGTTGGATATATAATCTTCGAGTTAGTAACACAATTTGTGACTGAAATGTGCAGCCTTTGTTATACTATAATGGTGACAAACAAGCGTACGGCCGATGATTGTAAACAGTATTCGCAGCCTATAAACGTTTTTAAAGTCACGCAGCATCACGCACGCGTCGTTGACCCTTTAAGAACTTATTTATTCATTTTGTGAGGAACTTCATACTTTTCCCATTCCATAACCATTCTACAAATAAATAAATAAAAAGAACACAAGTGGTTGAATCGGGATGATAGAAGCTAGGGTATTGTAATCATTCACGCGTGTTTAATATCCTAATTGAAATAGCTAATATAATAGCCTGTCCGTTATCTCTGAACATCCATGAATTATGGATTTATAGTTGAAGGTACCCATTCGGATCTAGTGCTGACCTTTAGAATATATACCTTAGTTTACTTGGCTTTAAACGATAAGTGTATTAGTTTATTTGTGTAATAAAGTAACTACTATCTCTACGTTTAACATTCACTATATGAGCATACTTAGTAGGACAAAGCAAAAATAAAATTAGTTCCGTTTAAAAACATGGCTTCAAAAGGTCAAAGATTAAACGTTTTTCGGGCACTATGCCATCAATCTTTCTAATCTAATCCTTGTCACAAAACCTGAGGCACTGAAATTTTCAGAAGGATCGATGGTCTGAAATAATTATTAGCTTTTGAACACATTTGCTTGAAAAAACGTATAAGGTTTCAAGAGATTTTACTTTTCCTTGTCAGTTTTTTAGGGTTCCGTACCCAAAGGGTAAAAACGGGACCCTATTACTGAGACTTCGCTGTCCGTCCGTCCGTCCGTCCGTCCGTCCGTCCGTCTGTCACCAGGCTGTATCTCAAGAACATAACATTTCAACTGTCTAATAGCTAGACAGTTGAAATTTTCACAGATGATGTATTTCTATTGCCGCTATAACAACAAATACTAAAAATTAAATAAAATTAATATTTAAGGGGGGCTCCCATACAACAAACGGGTTGGTTGAGTTAATTTTGCACCTCATTTGTATGGGGCGCTTTACATACCAGGTGCAAACTTAACTTAACCACTTAAGGATGAAAAGTGTTTGTACGGAACCCTCGATGCGCGAGTCCGACTCGCACTTTCCCAATTTTTACTTAATCTTAACATTTACGAAAAAATATTTTGCATCGGGTGAAAAAAACAATTTAGGCAGATTTCTTTTTTAGTATGGTCTCAATGGCCTTTTGAAATTTGGAACCCTTTCATACTATTAAAAACAATTTTATTATTTTTGCATCAATGATCAAAAACAGCTTGTTGTTTCTTTTTTTTTTCTAGATCTAAATAATATTTTTCAATCGTTCACACCTTTGCATAAAATGAAATTGAATATCAACCAAGCCACGGTGACGGCTTAGAATAGTATCCGCTGATAATGAATTTGGACAGGCCAAGTTTCACTTGAATTATTCGGGATTATACGGCTTTATGCAGTATTATGCGGTGTTTTAGTCTGTTGCTTTGTTCCCGTAGAACGTATTTATCTGGTAGCGACGTGAATGAGGGGAATTTATCACTCATGAAGTTATGATTATGAATGAATTCAATAGGCTGAATTGAAGAAGATGGAAATGTTTAGATCGTTTAGGAGCAAACTAGCAGTAGATTATATTTGCTCTATTGACTCATTTTCAAGTTACTGAACTGAGTGCACACCCTTAACGAATTCACTACCCAATGTAATGTAAATAAGTTTAATTTATAATTATAATCCTATCATATTATGTTGTCATGTAAAACTATTTTTCAAAATTAATGAATGCCATTAATTGGCAATTATTAACCGATTATTTAAATAATTGAAATGATGACTTGAAAATACAATTGCTTTAACCAATAAGTAATCTGAACCTACCCGTATATCTGCAGTAACATTCTTATTCCACTATTGTGTATGTGGGTTGGGCAGTCAAATCTTATTTAAACGCTATGAATCTTGCTCTAAAACAAGGTAATTCGTTCCACGTAAATTATTTCCCACTTTTTCACTTCTCCTAAAATTACCCTTACCCAACTATTCCGTACTTACTTACATCTCTCCAATTTTTAAGACCGCTTAAGCTATTAATTTCATGACATTAGTACAAGTGTTACTTGTAGACCAGGTTATACTGGTAGGTGTAAGTGTTCAGATCCGGGAAGCTTCGTACAGGAAGTGTTTCGGAGAAGGGAAATAAGAAGCAGAGATAGGGTTGACAAAGTAAAACTATATGCTTTTTTACACGCTTTTAATTAAATAATATAAATAATAAATAAATATAAATAAATAAATATTAAGGGACAATCATACACAAATCGACCTAGTCCCAAACTAAGCAAAGCTTGTACTATGGGTACTAGTTAGACGACGATATACATAATATATAAATACATATATAGATGACATCCATGACCCAAGAACAAATATTTTGCACAAATATTTGCCCCGGCCGGGATTCGAACCCGGGACCGCCGACTCAGTAGGCAGGTGTCTACCAACCGAGCCAAACGCGTCGTCAAAATTAACTCTATATTCGCGGTATAAAACCGTTACGGCCCTAGGTGACTTTAAAATTTGTGTTGGTGTTAAGGTTCAAAAGAGAAGAACCATCTTAGGATGTACGCCAGCTATTTTGGTATGAGGAGCGCAAAAAATCCGACCATCAGATGGCGTTATATGGCTGGCGCCGCACGGCTGCCCAATACAAAACAAACGTTAACCTGCATATAACGTGGTATAATTGTTGTTTTCTGAAACACGTGACCCCACTCCTTTTGTATTTCATAAAATTTTATAATCACACTAATATTATAAAGGCTAAAGTGAAGTTTCGAGTGTGTTTATTAGTTTTTCACGTTCAAACGGCTTCACCAATTTTGATAAAACAATTTAAATTAAAAAAGCAACTTTCTCTCGCACCATTACATACGATAAAGCCCCACCGCGCAGATACCACGGAATTAAGATGCGGTTCTGCCGTAAATTAGCGCTTATCAGGACATTTTTCAACAATCATGTTCTGAGGTCAAGAAGTTTTGAACGCGGGATCGTTGCGGTTTTATATAATTAGGATTTAAATTGAGTTTTATATTTAACTAGTAGCGCCCCGCGGTGCCCGCTAATCTCATTGTGTGGGTGCAAGCAAAATTGGTCCGGCCGTTTGAGCATGAAGAATAAGGGCCTGTTCACACTTGAGCGATTGGCAAGCGATTTGCCAGCGATTTCTATACAAAACTCGAACGCGGCGATCTCGCGGCGTGATCGCCGCGATCGAATTTCGCTCAAGAAAAAAAATCGCTCAAGTGTGAACAGGCCCTTAACGAACATACAAACACACTCACATTAGTGTGACTACTACTTTAAGAAATGTAAAAGAGACGGTTGTAATTTGTAATTACGTTCATCAAAAATAATAGTCTCATATAATTAGCGCTTAATGTTTAGAAAACACTTCAACTGATGTACTCCGAGTAAAGGGTGATTCTACCGTCAGTCAGCTGTCAAATATATTGAAAGAATGAAATACACCAAACTGCTAATTTTCATGTATTTATATTTATGATATACTGTAACCGTGCTTCTTATCATAATTGATCGACTTTAAAGCATTATATTGCTGTGATATTTATGACAGCACTCTGACGGCGCTTGAAACGCTTGCCGAATTACCTAATTGAAGAATGTAGGTATATGTATAAATCGGTTTACACACACACAAGCGGTAAACAAATAAAATGTTCAATATAGTAAATATGATAAACGATTGCAAAGTAATTGAATCGTGTCCCGTACACCAATTTGCGAAATATTTAACGAGCCACTTTTGTGCGATAAATTACAGACCAGCAACTATTAGCTCTATTTGAATTTATAAAATTGCTGTCATAGTGGCGACACGATTTAATTGCCGTGAGATTTACGGGCTGCAGAATTAGATTAAGGAAATAATGTTCATCTAGGTCTGCATAAGGGCTAAATTCAACTTTGACTTCTACCAAACTATTATGTATGTCCACTGTATGTCTACTTTAGTCTTAAGTCCACACTCAATTGCTTTGTCTACTTGTCAATGTTATTTAATGGAGCTCGAATAGCAGTTATCGAAGTTATATCACGCCATATACCGGGTGAGGCCTGTAATAGGTGCTCTTATTATTCAATTAGAATCTATGTTGCAATTCTTTGCAATATAGATTCCTATATTGCAAAGAATTGCAACATAGATTCTACTCTTCATACTGAACAACGTTTGTTCGGCAACTAAAAAAATAGATAGCCTTCGGATGTTCATTATTTCAATTAAATTAAACAGTATTTCCAATGCTAATATCAAAAATAAAATTGGAAAAAATAATGCACCCACTTGTAATTTGAATTATCTGGTAATGATGAAATCATAAAGGCTAAATGCTTTCCATTTGGCTTTGATTAGCTAATTTCGGTCATCAGTAATAATTATGCACTGGGGGCCTATTTTGCAGTATCTGCACCGATTTAGTAAACACTAAATACTTATTACATTTTGTTTATGTTCTGAAGTTCATTTACCCAATATGGATCATTTAACATAAATAAATATCCCAAATAGGTTAACTTAATCACTGAAGACATCATCCGATGCGATCGTACAAAAAGTGGAAAAGTGCGGAATAGGCGTTCCGCGGAAAAACCTTGCGGCCGAATGGTGGGGAGAAGCACAGATTTATTTCCGCACTCGTCCCTTGAGGGCTCCCTTATCGACTCGCTTCATGTTGATGTATGACCCTTGCTACGAAAATCTGCTTTAAGATATTTCATTTAGATTATCCCCTAGTATTTGGATCGGATTAATTGCTCATAGGGTCTTACTGGCGTAGGTAAGTGAAATTGCTTGCGCTATTGAGATGAAAATTTGTATAAATGTTAGGTTTACCTATCTTGGTAACTTGGGAACTTTGGATCACATATCAAATTGGTAATTTCTCTTCTGTTTCAAGCTAAAATAAAATCTGCGAAAGCCTGTTAAAGGGTTAGCAACCGTTATTGCACAGTCGAGTTTATAATTTAATGAGTGGGATAAAAATGCCACTAAACCTTAATATGACAACAAGGAATTCTTATTTTCAATTATGGCTAAGACCCCGTTACTTGTTTCATTCAAAGCTAAATATCTTGGAAACGGTTGCAGTTATTTTTACCAAACATAACTGAGAATCATCTCGATAGACAATGCTCTCAATAATAATAAAAAACACTTTCGAATCGGCCCATCTGTTTTGGAGCAACAGCTGATACACATGTTAAACTTATAACATCCCTCTTTTTTCGTTGGGGGTTAAATATAAAACTACTTACAAATTATAATTAAAATTTAAAGGCTTTGTAAAACAGGGAAATTGCCCGTCGTTATATCATTACCATTAGAGACGATTAATTACTTCTAAACACATTTTTTTCCACAAAAATCCACAATAAAGTAGATAATCGTAGGTTTTAGATAGGTACCTTTCGTACGTTTGACCTTTACTAAATGTTTATTCCACCTTCTGGGTGTGACATTTAAAAGAACACAATAGTGTTTTTAAAATTGTACAAGGTAGTGGCTTTAATTTACCTTGTTCAACGTGTAAGCTGTTAATAACCACAGCCATAACTTAACCTCTCATCAGAGACTTACACAAATATCCTGTTACTGTTTATATATTAGAAATTAAAAAAAAAAAAAACCGAAAGAAAGGAATTAAAAAAAACCTATTACTTGAAGTTTAGCATTGCAAGATACTTTGACCCTAGTTCATACCACAACATAGATGACACCAAGTGGTGACTGGTAAAAGTTAACCCAAACCCAGTACTCGAAATGATTTGTGCACCATTTGTCATGCCTGATAAATGGTGCGGTGTGGTGGTACAGTTTTCTATAGCAAAGAGTCTCCTAGCAAAACCACGCACAGATGGACAGACAGAGAAGCCTTAGTAATATCACATTAACCTTAATTAAAAAGCAATCTAAATACAAAGTAAGAAATATGCAAAATAACGCGGCATTACGTGCCAGAAATGCCGATGCTCTCCGGACTCGATTACTTCAAAGATGTGCTAAAAGATGCCGTTTAAGCCAAATTGCTCGGCCTACGACACGACTCCATTTGCAAATTAGACAGCAACTTGCTTACCTACAAAAATAGACTCTAAATGTTTACTACAAAAAAAGTGTTTTTGAACTGATCACTGATTTTATGAGAATTGTAACATGTTTTTGGACTGAAATCTATTATATTTGTTACATACCTACTTCATATTCCAGAGTTTACCACGTATTTACCACAAGGATACTCGTAAGAGTCGTAAGTGTACCAAACAAGCCCAATTTAAAAATAAGTGTTTTCAGTTCCGTTGATTATTTTACAGATTTGAATTTCAAATTACTACGATTGAATTAGCGAGCTAAGTCTTTCAAGTACCATGTAGCCGAGTGTTTTTCAAAAAATGTATAAGTCATATTGATAATATAAACAAATATCAAAAACATTATTTACGAAAATTGTTTCAGTATCACGATTTCTGCAATTAATTAACAGTATTTTAATCTACTTATTGTATACTAGCTGTTGCCCGCGACTTCGTCCGCGTGGAATCTTATCTTGAAAAGTTTACATCTTTATTATATTATTTTCAGATCTAAACAATGTTGAAATTACTTTTCTTTTTTTGCAAGTTGATGACTTTGATGTTGGTTACTGTAATTCAACAAAAAATAAATAATAATAAATATTGAAGTGCTGCTCCCATTCAATAAACGTGTTTTTTTTTGCCATTTTATACGTAATGGTACCGAACTTCGTACGCGAGTTCGACTCGCTCTTGGCCTCTTTTTAGTTTTTTTTCGGCTAAATTGCTCTAATTACGCGGAATCATTATGAACTCAGGTTTCAAGTCCCGCACTCAAAATAAATATTTGATCTTCAAACAAATTTTCAACCCCTTTTTCACCACCTTCTGGGCTGAATTTTCAAAAACGAACTCACTTTTCTTGTATTCTGATAATATGCCCTTATACAAAGTTTCAAGTCCTGCGCTCAAAAAAATGTTTGATCTCAATACAAACTATCAACCTCCTTTTTACCGCCTCAGGGGTTGAATTTTCAAAAACGCTGAAATAACTTTTTTTGATTTCTAATTATATGCCTTTATACAAAGTTTCAAGTCCGGCGCTCAAAAAAAGGTTTGATCTCCATTCCATCCCAAACATTCAACCCCTTTTTAGGGTTCCGTACCCAAAGGGTAAAAACGGGACCCTATTACTGAGACTTCACTGTCCGTCCGTCCGTCCGTCCGTCAGTCTGTCACCAGGCTGTATCTCAAGAACGGTGATAGCTAGACAGTTGAAATTTTCACAGATGATGTATTTCTATTGCCGCTATAACAACAAATACTAAAAATAAAATAAAATAAATATTTAAGGGGGGCTTCCATACGACAAACTTGTTATAGATATATATATAGGTACGGAACCCTTCATGCGCGAGTCGGACTCGCACTTGCCCAATTTTTCACCATATTCAGGGCTACATATAATTTCAAAAACGCTGAATCACTTTTTTTGTATTCTAATAATACGCCTCTATTTAAAGTTTCAAGTCCCACACTCAAAATTTTTTTTAATCTTCATACAAACTTTCAACCCCTTTTCACCACCTTCAGGGCTGAATTTTCAAAAACGCTGAAATTTCTTTTCTTGTATTCTAATTATATGCACTAATACAAAGTTTAAAGTCCCGCGCTCAGAAAAAGGTTTGATCTCCATTCAAAGTTTCAACCCCTTATTTACCAGTTTCAGGGATGAATTTTCAAAAACACTTAAATCAGTTTTCTTTTATTTTATTTTAATACCTATTTACAAAGTTTCAAGTTCCTAGCCTAAAATTAAAATTGAACCCCGAGACAAACTTTCATCCCCCTTTTAACCCTCTTAGAGGTTGAATTTATAATGACGTTAAATTAATGTTATTTTGTTATTATTATATATGCCTTAGTCAAAGAATTTGTAATGGAATCAAACTTTCAACCCTTTTTAACCATTTTAGGGGACGAATTATTGAAAACGCTGAAATTACTTTCCTTGTATTTTAATTATATGCTTTTATACAAAGTTTAAAGTCCCACGCTCAAGAAAAGGTTTGATCTCCATACAAACTTTCAACCCCCTTTTTACCACCTAAGAGGATGAATTTTCAAAAACGCTGAAATCACTTTTGTTCCATTTTATTTGCATAACTTTTTACGAAGTTTAAAGTTCCTAGCTTAAAATTAAATTTGAACCCCAAGACGAACTTTCATCCCCCTTTTAACCCCCTTAGAGGTTGAATCTTTGATGACGTTAAATTAATGTTATTTTGTTATTATTGTATATGCCTTAATAAGAAGTTTCAAGGAATTTGTAATGGATTCACACTTTCAACCCATTTTTAACCCTTTTAGCGGACGAATTTTTGAAAACGCTGAAATAACTTTTCTTGTATTCTAATAGTATGCCTTTACACAAAGATTCAAGTCCCGCGCTCAAAAAAATACTTGATCTCCATACAAACTTTCAACCCCTTTTTTACCACCTTAGGGGATGAATTTTCAAAAACGTTGAAATAAGTTTTCTTTTATTTTATTTTGATATCTTCTAACAAAGTTTCAAGTTCCTAGCTTTAAAAAAAACTTGTATCCCATACAAACTTTGCACCCCTTTTTAACACCCTTAATAATAATAATAATAATAATAATATATAAAATCAACACCGTAAGCACACCACACCTATACACAAGAACCAGATTACTTGGTTAAACCCGTATCTGGCCCTATAAAAAACCCGACGTAAAGTCGAGATGGGAAAAAAATCCACAAACATAATAATAATAATAAAGCCTTTTTTTATTTCCAATAGGTTCTTAAATTTAGTTTTTTAACATTCAACATGCATTTTGAAAAATAGTAGTAATTTAATTTAATATATTTGACAATGAAACAGCATTTTCCTGCAGAAAATGGTGCCATTTCTTATATCTAAATATATTACCTACTATTTCCTAACTTCATTCAATCAATCGATATTTATTTATCTTACATAATATTTAACATTAACAATTCATAAGTGATTAAAATTTAAATTAAATATTGCACAATTATAATAATATTGAAATAAATTAATTATTATGGAGTTCTGTATATAAAGCATTTAGTTTTTATTGAATATTTTTGTTCATTAATAAATTATACGTTCTATTGGGCTGTCCATTTCTGGACATAGGCCTCCTCCATCCTGTGCCACTCGTCTCGGTCGGCGGCGACTCGCGTCCAGGCGACGCCGGCGGTGGCGACGATGTCGTCTCGCCAGCGGCGGCGCGGGCGGCCCCGAGGTCGCGCCGCTCCGCGCGGATACCAGTGCAGTATCTTTTCACTCCATCGTTCGTCAGTAGTGCGTGCCGTGTGTCCAGCCCATCGCCATTTTAGGCGACATGCCATTTCCGCGGCGTCTATTACGTTTGTCTTCTGGCGAATAATTTTATTACGCACTTTGTTCTGTAGCTTTAGGCCTAGAATACTTCTTTCAGCTGCTCTTTGGAAGACTTGGATTTTGTTGATAAGTTCTTTTGTCAGTGGCCATGTTTGGCATCCATACAGTAGAGTTGGTGTAACGACGGAATCCATAAGTTTTTTCTTCAGTTTTATGCCAATTTTTGACTTGAAGATATGTTTGTAGGACCAGTATGCACTCCATGCTTTTTTTATTCGTCTCTCTACCTGCTTTATAGGGTAGGGTTCTGTAAAGGAGATGTTCTGACCCAGGTATGTATAATCGTTCACATATTCTATATTTTTAGAGTGAACTTGTAGGGGTACAGGGTCGCCATTAGTCATGATACTGGTTTTTTCGTGGTTCATCTCTAATCCGCATTCCTTACTTTCGTGGTGTAGTGTATTCAACATATATTCGAGCTCGTCGTGGTTGTTCGATATCAGCACAATGTCGTCTGCAAAGCGCAGATGATGAAGGCGGTAACCGTTTATGTTGATTCCGCAGTTTTGCCAGTTCAGTCTACGAAATATGTATTCGAGTAAGGCCGTGAAAAGGTTCGGTGAAACTGGGTCTCCCTGTCTAACTCCACATTTAATGTTGAAGTAATCGCCCTTCTGGTCTAATCTAATAGATGATCTTCCTTTGCTGTATATTTCTCGAAGTATGTTTATGTACTTAGTTTCGACGCCTTGCTCTTCTAGTGCCAGCCATAATTTTGAATGTGATATAGTGTCGAAAGCTTTTTTGTAATCTACAAAAGCGATGTAGAGTTGAATGCCATATTCTTTGTATTTTTCTATAATCTGTTGCAGCGTGAAAATGTGGTCGATTGTAGAGTAATTGCGTCTGAAGCCTGCTTGCTCTACTGGTTGTTGGCATTCGAGAGCGCATCTGATCCTATTTAGAAGTAGGATTGTAAATAGTTTATAGGTGGATTGTAACAGGCTTATTGGGCGGTAGTTATTGACATTAAACGGGTCTCCTTTTTTGTATATAAGAGTTATGACCGATGATTCCCAATCCACTGGTATTTTTTCTTCTTTTAAAATGTCGTTAAAAAGTTGCGTGAGAAGAGGTGTGAGTGGCTCGCGAATCGCTTTAATAATATCGTTTGTTATCCCGTCTTCTCCCGGACTTTTTGATGTTTTTAATTGGTTGATAGCGTGGTGAACTTCGCTTTGCAATATTGGCGCTACATCATTTGACTCTTGTTTATTTGTTTGGTGTACGTCTTGGGTTTCCGAGTTGTAGAGATTCTCATAGAATGATGTGGCTATTTTAAGTATATTATTCCTGTTTGTGTATGGCTGTCCTGCAATGTCTTTAAGACATGGTATCCAGATTTTGTGATCTAAGATTCGTTTATTTCCTCGTTTAGCAGATCCTTTTCTTTCGAGTTCCTCTTCAATAATTTTTAATTTGTAGTTTAATTTGTTTCTTTTTATTTTTTGACGAATCTTTGAGTATGTTTGTTTTAGTCTCTTTTTTTCGTCAGCAGTCTTAAAGACCTTACTTTTTAATGCAGTTCGTTCTTGTATAAGTTTTGTTATATTTTCCGTAATTATAATTGATTTTTTCTTCGCTTTTTGGTTTGTTGGTAGTTTAGAGGTGCATTCTTTTATTCTATGTGTAATATTTATATAGTGTTCCTGGATATTAGTGAATTGCAGTGATTCAATGGATTCTGCGAAGATATTTTTTAATGACTCTTTTTCAATAGCGCTGAATTCTTTAACTTTTCCTTTAAATAGAGCCCTGGATTTTTTATCTTTGTGCAGTAAAGAGAAGGTAGCCCGTACCATTCTATGGTCGGTAGGGTGTGATGTATTTATAATCTGTATATTTTGAATATTTTTTATTTTTCGTTTTTTGGCTATAATGAAGTCGATTTCGTTGAATGTTCTTTCGTCTGGTGACATCCAAGTCCATTTCTGTTTTGATTTTTTCTTGAAATAAGTATTCATCAGATATAGTTCGTTTTCCAAACAGAAGTCGACAAGAGTATTGCCTCGGTTATTCCGATCCCCGTAGCCCCACGGGCCCATGGCCTCTCTATCCTCAGGAGTACGTGATCCGATCTTGGCGTTAAAATCTCCTATAGCGAACAGATTGGGATGAGTGTTGCTAAGAGCGGAGCGCAGCTCGTTATAGAAAGTTTCTATGTCTACTTCCGAGGCGTTTTCTGTGGGCGCATATACCTGGATAATTGTTATAGGTGTTTTTTCTATAGTAAGGTCTAGTCTAGCCACTCTGTCCGAAATCGGTTTAAAATCTTCTATATACCTTTTAAGCTCCTTTTTAATCATAAATCCGACTCCATTTCTACCACTGGTTTTGCCTGTGTACATCAATATGTATTCGTCGTATTCTTCTATATTTGTGCCTACTTTTTTAATTTCGGAGAGTCCGAGTATATGCCATTTTATATTTTCTAGCGCATGTTCAAGTTCGTCTTGTCTGCCTGCGCCTACCAGAGATCTTACATTCAAAGTTGCGATATATAGCTTTCCATTTTGATGCTCTTGGTTTCGCTCTTTTTTATTATTCTTTTTATGATTTTTATTCTTTTTATGATTTTTATGTGACTCTTGTGTGGAGGGTGGCGGTCTACTGCTCCCACGGGGACCGGCCGGACTGGGAGAGGATGATTGGTTTTTTTGGGTTTCTTTCTGCTTGTCGACGTGTGTTGAACGATGTATTGTAGGATATTTTACTCTATCTGCTGCGTTGCGTAATTGAATTGGGAGGTCGTGAGAGAGCCGCTTTAATTGCTATTTTGTGCCTTCGCTTTGGCTGATATTCGTACTTTGTGACTCAGAGGAATGTATGTCTGGGTAGGTGAAAGTTGGTGTTTTTAAAATAAAGTTATCCATTGTATTCGTTTTGTTGATCTTCTTAGGTTGGTTAATACTTTGATTTGAGTAATCTATTGTTATTGTTTCAGGCGATTCTGGTAGACTTCGCTTTTTGCTTTGCGTTCCTTGTGGTTGCGTGGGCTGATTTTTTTGGTGGTCGTTTTCGTTTTTGAGTATGATAAGTTTGTCATACTTGATAACCGCTTTACGTCCTTGTTCTCTCTCTTTTTCTACCTCTTTCTGAAGTTCCTTTCGCTTATTCAGGACCTCCAGGGGATAATCTTCCTTAATATAGTATTGTGTTGTCTCTAGTCTTTTCTTATTTTGTTGTATTTTTATTTTTAACCCCATTGTGAGCATCGTGACGACAATGGGCCTTATCTTCTCCCCTTTCTTTCCGAGTCTTCTCACATATTCTATGCAATTATCTTCGCATTTAATTTTTAAAATATTTGTTATAATTCCACGTGCAATTGTTTCTAAACCGTGGTAGCTCCTTTCCGTTTCTTCTACACCAAAAAACAGTAAATTTTTTCTTCTCTTAAATCTTTCCAGATTCGCGATAGCAATATTTTGTTTTTCTAAATTTTGTTCGAGTTGCTCATTTTTTGATTCTAGATATTTAAATTTATCGTTAATATTATTATTTATCGTATTTTTTATATCTTCCTTCATATCCTGCATGTCCACCTTCTGTTGTCTTATTTCTTCCTGCATAGTTCTCAACATAGTCTTAATTTCGTCCATTTTGATTTCAGCGCCCTCTCTTAGTATGAGTGGGCAATATTAAGAAAATCGTTACGGTGCGAAATGGTTACTGCGCTCACTAGTTCCGCGCGAGTCCACTATGTTATCGATGCGGCGTAGTGTTATTGGCTATTTCCAATAGATGGCGTTAACAGCGATAAGGAGCTGAATGATATTGCAGTTATTGTTTCAATTCTACAAATTTTAGGTTACTTTTCTTTTAAACTTTTTCTAGCACCTTACACCATACGTCACGTTAATATGTGTATTGTACTTCTTCAAATTAACAGATTGTTTTAGGTGCTACATGGTTTATTTATCACTGTTAAAGTCACTTAACGTCACTTTGTTTTCTTTCCTTTATCACTTGTTTTTGGAAGTTATGTCCACTTTCACTACATAGTTATTATATATAGCGATGATTTCACTGTTTTGCTATAATTATTACACGGTTTTAAGACAAATTATACACTTTCGTAATTTTTAATTAATATTTTGTACGGAGCCAATGTTTACTATGGCACAGCAGCGCCCTCTCTCACTTTAACACCCTTAGGGATTGAATTTTTCAAAATCGCTTCTTATCTCTAGCCCACGTTATAAAAGTAACCTACTGTGCAAAAATCAACTCTCTAACATTAGTTGTTTCGGCTGTGCGTTGATGAGTCAGTCAGGACTTCTTCTTTTATATATATAGATTACAAATATAGGAATATTTTTAGACCCTGACCAGGCTTGAAATGGCTTCTTGTGCCGTGTCCATAATAACCCGTTTTAGGTAGAAGTAAAATATAGTTACCTAAACTAATGAGAAATTAGAACGATAACAACGTAATCAAATGTTACTTAAATTACTTTCCCGTAATCAGTACAAACGAATTAGTGAAGCCGAAATGATCTCTGACCCGTCCGACGCCAATCAATCAACCTGATCCCGCTAAACACCGCATTCTGATCTCCTAGCGTCAAAATACTCCAACGAAACTGAACCCACCGGAATAAAGTATAAGGTTTCTATGCCATTGTTCGTTAAAGCCACGTTTAGTTTTCACATTGACGTGATTAATGAAATAGATCGAGCGGTACACGGGGAAGTGTCTAATCGGTACATTGATGTATTAGTTGAAATAATAGCGGCACAAAGAAAAAACTTTTTGTATAATGAAGATCACTGTAGAGACTCGAGATAATAATAGCTTTATAAAACTCTGTTAGCTCAATGACACAAATAACGATTGTATTTGTCATAGTAATGTAACTGTATTTAAATTTGTAAATAGAATACGCGTTGTTTAGAACTCGAAATCTGAAAATGCCTAGATACTCAATGAAAACCGAAACATTGCAAAATTTGATAATACTGTTGATGTTAAAGCTTTTAATAATTAACAGCTAACTACTAATTATTGGATTGCAATTTGACTAGCGTAGGATTAAATTGCGTAGCTATGACTTCACATAGTGCCGTTTATGCTTGCATTAAGGTAAGCTTTCACTGATCTACCTCAAATATGTGTAATGTCGTAGAATGTGTGGAATCGGTAGTCTAGAATGAGTACCTATTGGTGGGGCTTTCTTTGAGTTTGGAATGTTTTTTTTTTATAAAAATGCGTCAGATATTTTACGTTACGTTAAAAACTCAGGTGAGCTACCCTAAGTCTTGAAAAAATGTGACCTGTAAGTCAACGACATCAATAAATACGAGTCAATACTGCATTTGTTACCGCTTACAAGGGAATTTAAACCTATGGGTTCTCGTTGACCTGCAATCTTAAAATTCGACAAGACGCAGCAGCATGCATGTAGCATATCTACCATACATAGGGATAATTTAAAAACTGGCAGTGTGTAAGTATGGGCCAATGTTATACAAAAGCGCCAATGTTGCCCCGATTGACTGTACCTTATGCTCTTTATTATTCTTTTTAAATATGCGATGCGCATTTAATGTAAAAATTGGTTCAGTGGTTCTTAAATAAGTACAAATTCATCCCAATCTCTTCAAATCATGACTATATACCTGAAATAAATAATATTTATTATTTACCATTATTACAATAGAAAAGAAACTTAATACGAAATGTAGGCAAGTATCTGTTTCTGTACGCGGCCTCTTCCAAAACGCAGCTCTATGAGCGTTTATCCTTACCAAGGGATATTACGCCCGGGATTGATGGATGGAGCGCCTTTATCAACTATTTACGAAACTATTAAAGCCTCCAACAAAAACATCTCCGCATTCGCCGACGCATTAACAAGAGAGGTATTTGCATAAATTTGCGTTAAGTTAATGGGGTCCCTTGACAAGTTTAATCTTGTCTTTAGAATTTATTGCCGTCTACTGTCGACTGCAACCTTCTGGCCTTTGCATTGGCTGAATAAATATTGGGCTTTGCTCTAAACCCAGCAGTCAGGGCTATAATTTTGGGCACTCACGTGGGGATGAATGGTGGAATTAGGAGAGTTCTGCGTACTTTGAAAAGATCGGATGTAAATGTTCAGAAATTATTACTGCATCTCTTGCATAAATATGATTTTGTTTTACAGTTAAAGCAGACATAATCTTTAAGTCATAGTTTAGAATAGTTGAAATATGTCTCTTTATTCACTTTCAACCTCCATATCTCTGTCATTTTGTAAAAATATCGAAAACTGACTCGGCAAAAATTTGTACAGTCGCCATCAGACATATCGTAGAATGTGAGGTATTCATAAATATCTGAACACGACTCTTATTGACTGGGCGTTACAGTACATGTTCACATATTTATGAACGCCTTATATGCTACGATATATCTGATGGCGACAGTATAAAGGTAATTTAATTATTGAACCCAATTTTACGAGAATCGGTTGAGCAATAGAGCTGGCAGACGAGAACAGTCGGAAATCCTGACAAACGTATATCCAAACAACATCTTCGAAGGCATTTTCAAGAAAGATACAAATCTTTGTTATTTTTATCACTATCGTACAAATGGTTGACCATACTCGTATCATCATCATCATCCTCCTAGCCTTTGTCCCATTTTTTGAGAATGAATTCTTACCATACTCGTATATCAACCTTAAAAACAAATACCGTTTCTCAGACCAAACCTCGTTTGCTAAGGTTCTTTGTGTTAATATGTTTAAAAGAAAACTGAAAATTCGCCTTTCAAAACAAGTGGAAACACGATTAGAAAGGGGGTAGTTTAGAAGTTTTCACATTTGGAGTATCCAGCGGCTTGTAAACTTGCCCGGCGCAGCTCAGTTCAGGGGTCGGGCTTACGGCCCGCGATACAATTGCGAGTTGCCAGACAACGTTTGGAAGAAGTCATGAGAAGTGGTCATTGAAACGCAATCAGCTATCATCATATGCCTTAACATCTTAATAAGAGGAATATTACCTATAAACTGTTTTTATGGCATTCTTAGAAATCACTAAAGATCCCGTTGCTTGAGCCACAGTGGGATGAATATTTAGCATTTAAGGCGTTTTTTTCGTCATTATCAGAAAATGACGAAAACATACAAGGTTGAAATATATGTATCCTAGAGTATCCCGAAACCTCCCAAGTGTGATCTCAGTTAGATCATACTTAATTAAAACGACTGACTCTTCCGTTGCGGTCCTAAACGTGAAAAAAGAATAATACTAGAACCGCGCGGTTAGAACGCTCGAAGAATCACCCAGTGACGGCCGAAAGATTGGAATGTAAAGACAAGAACGTTAGATGTTCAAGTTTACGGAGCAATCCTCCTCTCATTCCGGTGTGTAGTAGTTATTGCGAACCTCAATATGTAGTCTCCGTAAATCGCGTCAGGTGTCGTAAAAATATTATCTTCATCTATTATAATACATCTAACATTGAAATTTTGCTTGATAGATTAGCTATACAACACACATTGGAAAGCCTGCTCCATACCAGAGTTCACTTTTCGTTAAGTGACACTACGTTCAAACGTCAACCAACCCATTATCCATAAAACGCATAAAATACTTGAACAAATATAAAAGCTAGTATTAAATATGAAGAAATGATCAAACCACGAGACAAAATTATCTTAGACAAACATACAAACACACTGTGAGTGTGATGTATTAGAAACACCATAACGGCACTTCTCCTATGAGTTAGTCCACATAAGCTTTTAACTCAACGGTCAGCGGATTTCCTCTTATAGAAAATTTCCAGTAACTTTTCGCATCAAGAAAACGTTTCCAGCCGTCTTAGCCGCGACTGGCACTCACCCCTTATCTTGCACTGTGCAACAGTCTTACCTTATCTTGATCTTGTAATATTTTCAATGTTATCAAACATTGACATTATAATATACAGAGAGTATTATGAGAGTAAATAAGTGGGATTTTCTGTCCGGTACTCGGGGAGAAAATCTCACTTCATGGCAAAGAAAAGACGTAAAAACTTTAGACAAACCACGGGCGATAATTAGTAAAGTTCCAGATCGCATATTGGTTGCCCTCAACTTCAGTTTGGGCCACAAACACCTGCGAATTGGGACATTCTCTAATTCGTAATGCACTATTAAATGTAAGTACAGAAATGTACATAATGTAGTATAAAAGTAATTAATTGATTTGATCAAAATAAAAGGTCTGATTTAAGAGCCGTTTTCGTCATTAGTTAAGTTGGTATTATTAGAACTCAAGTATATTCCTGTCCCAGGTATGACTGTCATAAATGCGTACCAACCTGCTTAGGTCCAGGTGTCATTACTAAACCACTGCTACCATAGATCAGTCTTGCGACGCTACTGCGGTGTCTCTAATCTAAAGATTAGGCTGATTAATGTTAACCCAGTGGTTACATTAAACGACATTAGGCAGAATTACCTGGCAATTCTCGGTTACCACACTAATTGCGTTTATATTTGCGTGAGATTATAATTTGAAACAAAAGGTGAAGATGCTGCTATATTATTTTATTTTAGCAAAATTTTATATATAACTAGCTGTGCCCATCGTACCTACCTTCTCATCCTACGGGAACACCATATTTATTTTCGGGATAAAAAGTAGCTTAATCTGTTAATCCAAGGTATCAGCTACAATATAAGATTTTATAAAAATTGGTCCAACCATACAAACTTTAGCTAAAACTCACAAACTTTCGCCTTTTTAATATAAGTCTTATTTGTGTGATAATCATAACACGATTGTAGGTAATTTTTATAGATTATTAAAGTCTTCATAAGCAAACTATGACATTAAAAAAACTTATTCAAAAGTCAAAAGTCAAAAGTATTTTATTCAAAGTAAATTCCAAGCGAATATTTTTTTAAGGTCAATTTTTACATTAAATAACTTAACTATAGACAATATATTAACTTAACATCTTAACTTAACTTTACAAAATGGAAATGCCTTGTTATGCTGCAGTTGAGGCGTCCGACCATACGTCTTTGTCTGCTACGTATTCCTCTGGTGTATAATAAGCTTTTCTTTGCAAAGTTTGCTTTATCACTAATTTAAATTTATTTTCCGACAGACAAATAATATGGTCGGGCAACTTATTGTAGTAGCGTGTACAGAGCCCCACAAATGACTTTTGAACCTTACTTAACCTAGTGCCTACTGATAACAATTTATCCTTATTTCGAGTGTTAAAATCGTGTATGTCACATCTTTTGCGGAATAGTCTAAGGTTTTTCCTAACATAAATAATATTTTCATAAATGTACTGACTAGGTACGGTCATAATACCGATTGTCTTGAACAATTCTCTTAGGGAATCACGGGTCTGTAGTCCGTATATCGCACGGATGGCTCGTTTTTGTAAAACGAATATTGCACTCACATCTGCAGCACTTCCCCACAGCAACAGCCCGTAGGACATGACACTGTGAAAGTAACTAAAGTAAACAAGCCTTGCCGTAGCTACATCAGTTAAAAGTCTTATTCTTTTCACAGCGTAAGCCGCCGAACTTAGCCTTTTAGCAAGTGCTGCAATGTGCGTACCCCATTGTAGTCTGGAATCTACCGTTATCCCCAAAAAAACCGTGTTATCTACTGTCTCTAATTCCTCGTTATTAATCATTAATCCTTGTATGCAATGTTTAACATTGGGAAGCTTAAAGTGTACGCACTTGGTTTTTTTTGCGTTTAGTACAAGGTTGTTAGCTGTAAACCATTCATGAGTTTTCTGTAGAGCATCATTTATATTTGTTATATCCGGAGATGCTCTTTCAACTTTAAAAATGAGAGAAGTATTAAAAGGGTAAAAACATTATTTAAAGCCATAACATCCCATTTTCGTGACCAATTAACTAAAGGTGCTAAGCATCGAAGTTTTCAACTAGCCGTCGTCTGACATTGATATATAGCTAGCAGACATTACAGCATTAAAAAAAAATAACTGTTTTAAGTTACAGAAACTGATATACCTACCTTGTCTGAACACGATCGATTAATACAACAAACTTTATAAATTTAGGTCTTCACCTCTGAACTGAACCTATTTCACGAGACTCGGGCACTCGAACCAACTTTAGCTGATATTAATTTGTCAAGAGAAGCGCGAGATTCACGGCGTGCGGTCGCTTTGATATACGCTACCGGAACAGCGCAGAACAGAGTCCTCGTTTGAGAATTGTACGCTGTCAAGTGACAAGCGTTTGTTTTTTATCGTCCAGCTTATAAGTACCTCCTACGAGGATGCACCACATCATAAGGCTGCCTGTCTACTGAAACAGAGCGGAGGAAATTTTAAAGGGTGATTATAGAATCACCCTTAATATTTCCTCTTTTGCTTAGGCGTTTCAACCGCCGTCAGTCCGCTGTCAATAGTATTGAAAGTATGAGCTACATCAAGGTGCAAACTTTCATACAATGACATACTGTAACGGTACTTCTTACCGTAATTGATCTAATTTAAAGCATCTAATGGCCCATTGCTTTGATATTTATGACAGCGAACTGACGGCGGTTGAAACGCCTGTAGAATCACCCCTAACCAATCCAATCAAGCTACGTCTCTGTAAAGCCCAAAGGAAGTGGATTTAAATCTAAGGAATATGATTCGTCCATTTTAAATAATATATCTTCGCTTCTGTAGATAGCGTCTAATCAATCGCACAGTGCAATTAACAGAGACGTTTGAGGAGTTTACGTTGTCTAGTTGTATGGGTTTTTACCCACAATAGTACTATCACACCTCAAAAGCCTCTTAAGACTGGAGACCACGAAATTAAAAACAGTAGGTAAACACGCACAACCACTTTTTAATGAATACCGCAGCATGTACATGTTAGATTAATCGTTTTCTATCGAGCCACCTCTCTGGTCCCGCCAGTATTCTCTGTGTTTTCGTGGATAGAATATTATGTTCAGTTCGTATTTAACGTGGCTTGAGGTTGTTAGACGATTAATTTACTCTCAGATAATATAACCACGGAATGTAAATCTAAGCCAGTCTATTGGATCTCATGTTTATTGTATAATTTCTTAGATATTAATGATCCTATTTGGCTTTAGTGATTAATTGAGGATTTCAAAATATTTAAATTAAGCCTTTGAAATTAAAATAATCCATTTACTGTCAATATTCACACTTTATATATCTCAATACAAATATAATTACAACAAATCCTATATAATGTCATAGTAATTTAGTTACGTTTCTTATCAGATGGTTATTTCCTTGATCTTTCTTCACCAATTTGATATAAACATTCTGGAGAATATTTTGCAAGAAATTATGCCCAAGCGACAAATATTCAAATATCCAAATCTAAAAATCATAATAACATTACCAATGAGCTCCTACTTTCTTTCCTTCTCCTTAAAACTACTGTACATTATGATATTTGACGCAGTATGTTCGCCAGAAAACCGGCTACTCGCTGAGGGACCTGAGGGTGTTCCAGTTGCATTCGCGCCACTACGTGCACTTCAGCTCGTTTGTAGTGCGCGTGCCGCGGCCGCTCCAGGACACCATCGCGTGTGCTGATTTCTGGCCGAAAGGTGTCGTGTTTCGTCGGTTCCGGGGCAACCTACCAAATCCAACACCCGAGATGTCGGAACAACGTGGCCACGCCGTTTCGCCGTCAAAATAAACATTGTTCGGTTCATGACGCATTGGTGTAAACTGTAATGTTATGTAACCTGTTTTTCAATAAATAAATAAATAATAAATAAATAAATATTTACTCCTTTGATTTTTGAAGTCTACATCAGATCTTACCATGATATTAAATTAACATTAATCAATGGTGATGGCTAATGGTATCAGCAACAATGACTTCACTGTACCCCACTCAGTGCAAAACTTAACTTTTCCTTTTACCACTTCATCCCTACATGTTTGTAGGAAGTCGAGGTTGTTTCCATTGTGCAGTGATCCCGGCTCTCACAATGGGCCAAAAACACCTCGACCGCTGGGTCCCTATGATTTATGCCTACTCTGACGAGGGCCGTTGAACAGTTTTTACATTAAGTAGGGATAGAAAAGCGGGCATCAACATAATATACATTTTCTCGAAGAACAGTGACTTCTATAATAGTAGGTATAGAAGCTAAGTTCTAAAATTGTATTGAAAATCGGTTTTCTACGGAGAGGGGTATGAGTATGAATTATTTTAGGAAAATTTTATCAGCGCGTGGGTGTTTGCACTCATCAGTTAGTAAAAATATTTCTCCATTCATCACGTTGAAGCAGCTAGATGGGTTATATACCTATGATACATTTTACCCGATAACGGCAAAGGAAAAAGTGTTATCCGGGCCAAGATGCGTCTAGTATACGTTTAAAGAACCCCGCACAAAATGATCAGTAAAAGCCGTTCGGTCGATACGGCTGAACGATAGTTCGCGAAGACCATGATTATCGAAAGTCTTATTTTTGGAAAGGACGATTTGTTTTACTGAACTCTGTTGATGGTCGATTTGCGCTAATAACACGCAATTTGCATATTTTTCGCTTTAAGCCACCTCTTTTAAAATTAAAATAAAAGTGATTAAGTATTGTAGGTAGCCTATAAATGCCAACTAGTTAATCATTACTGAAAGCAGCTAAAATAGTTAAAATTTACATACCTCTATATGGATGTGATAAAGCTGATATATTACTAATTGGTGGCCTAATTATGTGACGGGAAATACAATAAATTAAAAAATCTACCTAAAATATAACTATGATATTTGTTATGCTAAAGCACCTCAAGTTTTATGTTTAAACTTCAAAGTGCTCTCCCTAACCGGCTTCACCCCAGGGGATGGGAATTGCCCGATTTCCTCAATGACTTTATTACTGATTTAAACGAATCCGGATGTGATACCCTGTAAAAAGAGCCTTTATTAAATGTAGTTAAGTGGTCACCTTTGAGACATGTCTTTTTTTATTTAATGTAAAGGCTTTAGTCTTTATACAGAGTATCGAATCCGGATTCGTTTAAATCAGCAATTTCACACTACCTTTAAATTATATCGTCACTTTGTAATTGACAACATTTCATATTTCTAACAGGTAGAGATTAATATCGAGATCAAGAGAGATTTGCGTCGTTGAACACCCTAAAAAATATTTTAATTTATCTTTCTGCATGTAAAGAATTATAAGAAAATACATAAAATAACCGAAATCTATGACAACTATACATGAATAGAGTTTTAGTCTTCAACCTATCTGCAAAAAAAAATAAGCTGTCAATAATGTTAAGCTCAAAGTCATTGTTTTTTTTTTAATTACTTAGACACCAGACTAAAGTAACCTATAGATTGTGTCATAGGTTTGGAGTTTCGACATTATAGAATAAGTAAATTTTAATAAAAAAGTCATCTCAGAAGAAAAATATAAAAACAGTATTTAAGTCCTCTTTTTAAGCGGAACAGAAAAGCAATAAAATTGTGGTATCAAAAATATAAAATGTTGTCAATTATGGTCAATAAATAGAAGGACAGCCAATTCTCGTGCTGCATGACAATCGTCAATCTTACGTTTTATTTGAAATATTTTAAAATTTTGGTTGTATGTATCTTCAAAACAGGGTATGTATATAAAATCTATTTTATTTTTCATGAACTGTACCTTTGTAAATTGGCATTACGTTATAATTTTATTTCGCAATAAGTCGTCTTCCGTTTATTTGATATAGCTAAATAATCTCATTTCAAGGCCACTAATTACGAACATAATGAACTATTTAATAACATTAAGTACTGTCGTTTCTGGACCCTCAATTTAAAAATATTTTCTTTTCTTGGGCTCTAAAGCATTCAAGCCCAATGCCGACCTAAATCAATTTTATGATCCTTCACCGACCAGGAAAATTTATAACGACAGAACCGTTCTTTTCATTCGTTCGAAAGCGAATTTTAAGAGGAATTCGTTCACAAATCATTCAGTGAACGACGTGTAAAGAAATCGCATAAAGAACTTCGTGTAAGTGAATGCTCGTTTCAGGTCGAATCTAAATTAGTAGATAAATGGAATAGGCTGGAAATGATTTATTCGTTTTAATTTCGATTTTTAGGGCCCTGTAGCCCTGCGAGGAGACCTTGTAGTTTCATCATCTCTCCGTCCGTCTGCGTCTTAGCTTTCTGAAAGCTGTAATTTTGCATTGGTTAGTAGAGTGGATCAAAATATTTTTTTTTGGAATTAAATATTCTAATAGGAATAAAAACTTGCTCTAGTTGATTACGATTAAGATTTAGTTCTACACGATAGCAATCGGAATAGGTTTTTTGCCTCCGCAAGGTCGTTGAAGTTTCCTAAAAACCTATACTAGACCCAAATTTTTCAAAACTCTAACCGCATTTATAATGATATATATGATGTTTACTATAGTTATTCTCATTAAATACATAGTTATTCATTTAAAGTAAGGCCTGTTTCTTTCAAATTTAACCTCAAGACGAATCATGCCAAAATAAGGCAAAATAGTAATATGAATGGGTTCTATAATAATGGTTTCTGAATAACTATTATTGTTAATTTAATAAATTTATACCCTCTTAATAATGTTTTTTAATCTTGTGATCGTTACGGCTAATAATTCTGCATCAGTGTTTTTTTGAAAATTTGACTTGTTTCCACATTTTTTTAATTATTTATAGCGATGCGGGGGCAAAAAACGTTATTTAAAAAATATGAAAAAAAATCGTCTCGCATCTTTATACTATGCTACAACTTTTAAGAACTATTAGAAGTTAAACATGTGTTACGGACAGCTAGGCTAATTTAATAAATAAATAAATGATTAATATATTTGTAAACTGTTAGGCAAAAATAGTATTAAGACAAATAAATAATTATTCCTTATGTTACCTAATGCCCTAAAAAGCGGCGATATTACGTGTGTATAACACTTATTTTCCTAAAAACATTACTGTAAGAGAGCTCCCAAATATAATGTATGAAGGATAGTTAAAAGACCACGGCGTCTTAAAATAAACAAGTATGACTCATCCTTGTAACTTTCCGCTCACAGTCAAAGACAAAGGAGTCATGTTGTTTACATTGAATGTAAAACTTAAGGATAAAATTTAGAATATCCTGAAACTTTGTAATAATGTTCCTCATGAACACATAAGTAAATTCTCTTAATATTATACCGGCCGCAACCTGCTGCGAGCACGGCAAACATAAAAGTAACACGGCGCGTCGCGCGCTCCGGCTAATGAGAGACCGGGAAGGTGTATATCCCGACCCGTGCGAGCGAGACGGCCTCTGAGTCGGAACAAAGAAGTTGCATCAATTTTATGTAATTGTAATTAAATGGGAGCTCTCACATGAAAATAACATGTGTAATTGTGTTCTTCGAACAAACATTGTCATTAACTATAAGTTAAATATAAGTTAAGAATTGTAATTTGAATAGAATCAGCAAATGTAACGGAGCGGGCGTCCCCCTAAGAAATGTAAACAAACCCTGAACGAATCATATAAAAGGACGTCCGTTTCTGCCATCTGGGAAGTTCATCTTTTGTCTGCGTAGAGTCACGACTCCGTAGTCAGCGCGTTGATCATCGATCCGCCACAGTTCAGCACTTGCCTTGTCAACACTCTCAGTTCTTGTTCTCCGTAATTACCATCTTCCTGTATTGGAGTAGCGTAGTACCATCGGTCCGCGAATTAGTTTATTAGTGTCAGCGTAGTACCATCGGTCCGCGATTAGTGTTAAATTCATTTAGACAGAGACTATATTAGTTAAGAGTAATTTAAGTGTTTTTCCGATCCGTTGTTGTGTTAATTGTTAATTTCTTGTGTAATATATTTCGTTGATTTCACCTTTGCGTTTTACGTTTTCGTCCGTTTCGTTTACCCTATTCTCACACAAGTCCGCTTAGCTCCATACTCATCCCTGAGTTACGGAGCGTCCATGTGACCGATAGCCGACGGACGCGGTTATCGTTAACAACATGTAAAGTTTTTTTTTTCTCATACAAGCGCGATCCACCCTATTGGTTAGTACTATTACGTATACATCACGCATACATCACGCCGATAAATCAATACAAACATGACGATAATTCTCGAATTTGGTTAATAGAATAGTAATAATATTTCATAAGTTCTTATTTTACAGTAGGTAATAAAGAGCCAACTATTCGGCATTTTTGCCGACTTATCGGATACTATTACTGGATAAATTATCCAGGGTGGACACATAACCTAAATATAAACATAAAAGCACTTAACTAAAATAACGTATGAAAGTTCAATTTTTAGTGTTTAATATTTACAAGAAGTTATTGAACTGAAGAAATATGACTGCCACATTTAATATTGTAACAAAACTTGCGAGCCTCTATCGGAAATCCCCTCTTTTTCCGTAAGAGCACGAAAGCTTGTTTACGAAGCTTTTTGGCATAAAAACATTTCACAAACGTGTGAATATCGGCTTCCGCCGGCATCTAGGACATTTCTTTTGAAGAGAGAATGTAAGGCCTCCTCGATAAAAGTACTTTGTTAAAGCTTCTGAATTATCAAAGAAAATTAGAAAGAGAAGTTTACGCTTTACGTGAAATCGTTTTCGGGGAAATAACTTGTTAGTGTCGGTTTCTAACTCACGTGTTAACCTATAATTTATTTTAATGAATCACACACATCTCGAACTGTACGATCAAAACAATACAAAAGATATTAAATATTCCTAAAATAACTTAAAGTAAGAATGAGTGATTGACTATCAAGATAAAGATATATGTTTAGTTAATATTATATTTATTTATTATAGTAGTAATAGTAAAATATATTTTGTATATTTTCATCAATAAGACGTACAACATATTAATGAAAACATATTAATACAAACGGACATGGGCGCTAATTCGACTGTATTTTGAGATATCGCCAAATAAGCGTTATATGTTTATGGAATGAAATTGAAAGTAATATGATATCTATTTCATCGGAAACGAATGTCGTTAGTTCAGCTTAAATCTGGTTCTTATTCATGAAACTTTCCAACTAAGTCGCTTATCAAGTTTTCCCTTATTAATCAAAACCTACGCGGTTAATTAAAAATCAAAAGCTTAATAATGACAATAAAGTAACACAATCATTACCGATCATTACACCGGCAACAAGATGCCATGTTTCGTCGATTAACATAATCGAAGCACAAATAGAAAAAGACCTAAACGTAACTTTAACGTTTGATTAAACAATAATCTATGTAGCTTAAAGATAAGATTTAATTTTGTCTGTATTAAATTAGAATCATAAAGCATTTGGATATGGAAGTCGTTTTATATTAATGCAGTCATTACCACTCGCATTCAGTTTCTTCACACGAATAACTTTTATTTTGTTTTTATGTCTTCATTATGTGTATTAATTTTTGTAGGTGGTGTAATGAATGTGATTCGAATGTTAAAGGGAAGTATTTTATTTTATGACTGTTTCCGCTTTATCACCCGTTATTTTAACTGTATTTTTCTTTTATTTATATGATCCAAAAGAATGGGAAACAAATATAAAAAAGATGCACCTACGGACAAACTTTTCGGGTTACACACAATGAAATCTCTCGAAAATTAATGCAGCTGGATTCATACAGTTCAAGCTTTTTCTTTTTTATAAAGGGTAAAGTATTTCAAGTAAACAATGCAAAGATAAGGGAAAAATCGATAGATCTCCTGACTTGGCATTGGGATGGTGGAATGGTTGATACGTTGGACCGGGAATCCAGAGATACCGGGTTCGTTTCCAGTCCTGGTCTCATCTGGTTACATATTTGAATTTTTCTTTGTGCTGCTTGGATCTTTGCATTGGTGAAAATTCACAACAGCAAATGATGCTTTCATAGAGCAACAACGCAAATTACTAAAAAAAAAACTAAATCACCGTGTGCCTATATTATTATAAGGTCAGTGACCTTTATTATTTGTCCGTGAAAGTATACATTGTTTTTGAGCTGTGACGGCATACACTGCCTGTTATTTCATGTATACAGATAATGGTGTGCATAAACTTACTCCGATGACTCAATGACCCAAAGTGAGTCTTGGCCTCTGTTAAGAGATTCCGCCATTCTTTGTGATATATATAGCGCTGTCTCCAGCCAGTTTTCGCCATTCAACTCCACCAGATTTGCCTCCTCTGCGATATCTGGGGTCGCCGACGAGCTGTCATCCAGTCCGTCTAGCACAACTATGCTTCGCGACTCTCTTCGCACGATCTTAACGTCACCCGTCACTCTCTCACAGTACTGTATAGAAAGAGATAGGTAATATATCTTGCGCGAGAAAGAGTCGCGAGTCACAGTTGTGCTAGAGCTGCGGTCGACCCAAATATGCTTGCCTAAAACCACGATTATTTTATGTGTGCATAAAACCATAAATTGGTATGACGCAAAAAATAATATTGTTATACAGTAATTTTATATTATGCAGTAACTAACGTTAAATTATTTTGTCGCTGATTTTATTGACCGAAAAAGCTGCGGTAGCACTTACAGATCAAACTAAATTTTCACGAGAACTGGTTAAGAAATGCGGCCTGAGGCGAAAACAGACAGAAATCCGGACATCCGAACATTGAAACATCCGTACATGCAAAAGTTTCTTCGGCCTAGCTGAAACGGAACTCGCTCGGACAAAAAGATAGAAATAAAGATAGATAAAGTAGAAATGGCTCACACGTACGCCGGCTCCAAATACCTTCTCCTTAACCTTATGAGTAACGATCTCATAATAATTTACATATTATACAAATAATAACTGTTTACCTCAACCGAGTGATCTCCCACGCGTCTCAGACTATGCCTCGAGATAAATGGCTCTTTAATAGTTGTAAATAACTTATAAATACCATATTATACACTTCTTTGGTATTTGCGTGGTAAGTATAAGTTTATTTATTACTTGAATCTTGAGTAAATTAACTGTTTAAACGGCTTTATAACTACAAATAATGTTTTCGTAGAACACTCAAGCGGCAATATTGGCTTATTACTCAAAATTGAATAGACAATGGGTAGGTGATGTCTTATTTAAACAAATTTGATTTGAATAGGTAACCACTCAAATTTGAATAGTACACAATAGCTTTCTAAGACTTTTCATTAAAAAATAAGATAACCAATATTTTGAAACAGTTTAAGAATCCCAATGGTGTAAAGAAATATTTTTGAGGTCATTTCTTATGGTAAAATCTGTCACAGCAAACATGACATGAGTTACTTCATTCACTGCAATACTGTACCATGTCGTCATTGAGTAAAGTCAAGGTCAAATTGAAACAAGTATCTTCACGCTAAAACAATGATTAAAAAGGTATATGTTTCTTTTACGGGACAAGTTAGACATGTACATATGTATACATATAACTAAATGGATTTCATGTAACCTACAAGACTTCGTCAATACTATCAAACTTGGAATATTTGATTTATTTTGTTAAATCATACGTAAATCTGATAAAATGGCTCCATCCGCCAGTCTATTTTCAACTCCTGCACATACCCATTAGTAAGATAGTAAAATAAAGAAATCGAACACATCCCGTACGTGGGACTCGCACCATTTCACTGATTGACACTTTTCGAAATGGCCGCCTTGGTAATGACGAAACATTAAGGTAATGATAGTTATACGTAGGTATCGCTTTGTATGGTATCTCATTTGTTATAAAGAATATGAAGTTCCCAAATGGTTGATATAAATTGAGATATCAGTCTTAATGATGAAGATAGTGGTTTAATGGATCAATTTATTTACAAAGCATGACATAATTGAATGTGCCACTTAGGTGTTAGACAAACACATACTGTAATTTTAGGTTTACAGCTAAAATATAAAATAGACCATGACGTCATCGGCCAATTTCAGCTCAAGATGTAAAAGAGTGTTTGAAAACGCGCGATAGCTATAAAAAAATCTATCCTGGGCGCGTTTTTTCTTTTTTTTAAACGCACATAATTTCATGTAAAGTAGGTAAGTAATTAGTCACTGAATGCCTGCAGTGCATATTTTAAACATTTTTAAGCACTGCTCAGTCAGTAATAATGTAGAAACGATTTTCTTTGTAACCGAAAAACTGGGGCTTGGCAAAGTTTTGAAAACTTTCGCGTCGCATAGTTTGAAAATAAGTCGTCCGGACTCCGAACTCAAAGGCTTTTAATGAGCTTATTGGAAAAAGAGCCGTACATATTCCGAAAAAAAACATAATTTTTAAAGTTCCGTAGCCAAATGGCAAAAAACGGAACCCTTATAGATTCGTCATGTCTGTCTGTCCGTCTGTCCGTCTGTCTGTCCGTCTGTCCGTCCGTATGTCACAGCCATTTTTTTCCGAAACTATAAGAGCTATACTGTTGAAACTTGGTAGGTAGATGTATTCTGTGAACCGCATTAAGATTTTGATGCAAAAATAAAAAAATAATAATAAATATTGGGGGCTCCCCATACTTAGACCTGAAACTCAAAATTTTTTTTTTCATCAAATACATACGTGTGGCGTATCTATGGATAGGTCTTCAAAAATGATATCGAGGTTTTTAAAAATTTTTTTTTCTCAACCGAATAGTTTGCGAGACAGACGCTTCCAAAGTGGAAAAAGTTGGTCCCCCCCCCCCTCTAACTTCTAAAATAAGAAAATGAAAAATCTAAAAAAAACATATGATGTACATTACTATAAAAACTACCAACGAAAATTGTTTTGAACGAGATCTAGTAAGTAGTTTTTTTTTAATACCTAACTTTGCACCTAATTTATACGCGGCGCTATACATACCAGGTGCAAACTTAACTTAACCACTTAGGGATGGAAAGTGTTTGTACGGAACCCTCGGTGCGCGAGTCCGACTCGCACTTGGCCGGTTTTTTTTCTATCGTTCTGCTTTAACTAATAATTTTTTTGCTGAAGGTTATTTATTTCCGGTTCATGGTTATTCTTTTAAAAATCTCTAGGGAAAGTAAATTAATTTTACACCCCAAGTGAGATTTGAACTGGCACATCCAACAGCTTTCCAAGAAAACCCGGTAACCTTAACCAGCTTGGTTTTATAATTTTGAAAGCAATCGCTTCATTTTTGTCTTTTACGCTTTATAGCACTCTGTGGAAATCTGCGTTTTTTTAATGCAGAACATATATGTATACATAAGTAAAAATATATAGTTGCTACGGCCAAACTTTGAAAAAAAAAAACTACTGCGTACTGTTAACTTTTAACCGAATTACAAAAATAGACGTCGTATATCATTAGACATTTGCGGTAAAAGGTAACGACAAAAGTCGGTAAAAGCACCCGTCATTAAAGATAAAGGCGCTAATAAATAGAAGTTCGTCTAAAGTAAGGGTTGTAGGTAATTTGATTTCGGCGTGAAGTTTGTCCGAAAGGGTGTTGTTCAAGCGGCAATTTTGGCAACTTGAACTTTGGCCCGAGTTGTCGGTTCGGAATTTACGGGGTTAGACAACTTTTTGCTTTGAGACAGCCAAGTTTTTGTGTAGTGGCTATTTTGAAGTTTATATTTATAGCCTATGGAAAAAATGTTTCGACCCAAATAATTTAGGCTGAACGACAAATTCAAGTAATAGGGTAAATGCCATCCCAGGACTTATCCTATCGCTGGAGGCAAATTCACTTGGCTTACCAAGTGAATTTGCCTCCAACGAGTTTCGGCTTGTAATTTTTTTCGATGATGTGGCTTTGTATTGGTAAAAATTATGCAAAATTTGAGCCACCAAAAGTTTTTTAATTTAAAAAAAGAAAAACGAAATTATGATCTTTTTCAATATATTATTTTCTAGCAAGCTGATTTTGACGTGCATCACGTATAATGTGCATATAGCAAAGACAATTAAATGACATCAATTGTAGGATATATTGTCATACAAAAGATAAATTACTTAAAAAAAAAAATATTACTTCCACGTCAGCGACACCTCCAATTTTTTTACCAAAGCTAAAGTTAAAGCTACAAAATGAATGTATTTTCTTAGTTTTATCTGTGGTAGGACAAGGTCTTTTTTTAATTGAATACATCACTATACATTTTCTCTACCCGCTCGTTGAAAGTACTCGATTAAAAACTCTTTATAGAAACGTGCATGCCTATAATGAACACTGGCCACGTATAAAAAAAAATGTTCCTTCTGTGCCGGTTATTTACATGAACTTCGAATATTTATCGGATATCATAAATAATAATGGATTACAGGATTAGTATAGGCAATTCCGGGATTCCCCATACAAAATATCCCGCGGATTGTCATTTACAGTATTATTAATGTTTATCGTTTTTTTGTAAATACATTTTTATTGAAATGGATTTTACCTGTAACTTTGCTTGCTACAGTTTTTTTATACAAAGATATTTGAGCGACGTATCGGCCATATGTGACGTAACACGGGAAAAGGTACCTTATGGAGGTTTCTAGTTACGGAGATATTCAATGTTGTGTAAAAATTGGTAAAAATGGCGTTTTTTTTATTATTCCTATTTAGTAAAATATACGTTACGACGCGTCTTTGCCTATCTTTATTATTGTTATAGGCGAATTAAAGGCTGAATAATATGCTTCTAAAGTTTAGTACAAAAGGTACTTTATGGCGGTGTAATTAAAAAATGTTAGAAATACTTGTCGTAACTTGCTCAGTTTTTGTCCTTCATCAGGTCTTCCCAAAGTGTTTCCTTTGCAAGCCTTTCCCGAAGTGCTTCCTCGTCAGTCTCAGCCCAGTTCCAGTGATCTGCAGTCTGTTCCGATACGTAAAAAGCCTACATGCTCATACTGTGGTGAGGCAGGTCACAGAAACCAAGTACGTGTCGGTGTCTTTTTAGGGTTCCGTAGCCAAATGGCAAAAAACGGAACCCTTATAGATTCGTCATGTCTGTCCGTCTGTCCGTCTGTCCGTCCGTATGTCACAGCCATTTTTTTCCGAAACTATAAGAGCTATACTGTTGAAACTTGGTAGGTAGATGTATTCTGTGAACCGCATTAAGATTTTGATGCAAAAATAAAAAAATAATTGTGGGAGGAAGGCCGGGACTATCCCGATCAGCCGTGTCATTGTCCATAATGTAAGCGCAGACACAAACACTCACTCACTCGAAATAACAACACGTACGACGGAAATAACACCACGTGAAGATAGTTAATAATTCGAAAGGAAACGTGGTGGTCCCAGAGACAGCGTTACACATCGACCGTCTCGATCCGCGCTCTCCGTCAGAATGACGTGACAGCTCGCCCGACAGCAAGCCACCCCTTCCCCCATGATGTCATCGCTACTTAGCTGTCAACAACTCCGTAACGCCATCTCTGATTCCACTCAGACTATTCTGACGCTTCCTTCACTCGTCCATGATCGATATCGTGCCGTAGTACATCGCTATGCCGCTAGATAGTGCTGTTACAGCCTACGTCAGTACGTCAGTGGTGCTGCTTCGACACGGCCATCCTGCTTGTCACACGTCCTCGGGTGACTGACCTGCCAACAAAACGGACAGAAAACATCTGATACGCTCGGCCAATTCTGACCCAAATAAGGGGTAAGAATAAGCGTACACGTCATATGATAATCAAATTTATTAAACCATCTCACAAAATCAACACAGTTTCATTCATCGTACTACCTTAACACATAACACAAATACCATAGTGCACTGAACTCTCATCAATGGACACAATGATCCAAAGGAACCCACATAACCTTCTATGATCCGAAAGCATGGCTCATAGGGACACCTTCTATAGTCGACATTTGGACAATAGGAACACACAACATCACACAGGAGATCGTCATTACCAATTTTGGTAACGGAACACTCACATTACAATCTTCACTACTTTTGATAGGCAAACGAACGCGACCGATAGTAACATACCCCATATTTACCTTTCAAAATATAGTGGGACTCTTAATACTATAATCAACATACCATAATTACAAACATTCGTAACAGCGAAACTTTATCACTCTGGATCAGATTGCTCAATTTCCTCAACAATATCTGTTGGCACATAACCGTCCGGCATACCGCGTAAACGGTCATGAGCGTATTTGTACGTTCGAAAGTCAAATTTATGACAAATGGTCTTGCAATTTACAATACTACATGTCAATATCTCTAATAAGCTCGCTTCAGTAAGTCTATTTACTGCACAGTACTAACAATTTTAGCTAGACTGATACATGTCCTACATAGTCACTGAATAATGCACCCGTTTGCCATGAAACTTAATGGAAATCAACTTGTCCATAAGCGATCACTCGGCAAACAAATCACAATAAAATGAGAACTCCTCACCAGATTGCCTCATATAGTTTGGTGACGTCACACGTCAACCCTCGTCCCAGTGGATGAAGGCGCCCTGCCGCTTGCTTTCACGCGGTTCTTTGCGTGATGTCTTGTACCACGGCAGCTGAAGCAGACGACTCATGGCTTCGCTCTTAGCTGCTAAGTTCGCGTATCTTTTCCTAAAACAAAAACTTCAAGCACAGTATCACAAAGCTCGGTCATTTCTAACCTTAAATCCAACAAAAAAAGGAAATTCAAATCAATCTAACAAAGTTAGGTACACTGAAATTATGATTCGTTAATGTGAACAAATAATCGACGACGTAGATGCAACAAGAGATTTAAATCAAATTATTATTTGCACTTTAATAACAAACTTTACTTTGTATGATAAACCTTTGGATTACCAAGGCTTTACCGATTATGAACCATTCATGATAAAAATCAAACCTCAATTTCAAATTCTTGTTCTAATATTTTCCTAATCCTATTAGTGTCTCCAGTTTAAATATTTTAGGCTAAAGCGATCACCACAGTTAAAAGTAACATTAGAATCGTTTAAACAAATCTCAGGCTCACCAGTTCTTACGGAAGTTATAGGCGCTAAACTATACACCAGCTAATGTACACCGAGTAAGAAACTATTCAAAATGTCAACAAATTAAATTCTACAGAACGATTGGAAAATCATGAACAGAGGGTAGATTATTAAAGCAGCCGCTCCTTCTACTAAGTACTGTGTATGCTTAGAATAATAATTCTAAGTGTGTATGATTGATGCACCCTCACAGCGCAATTTTAAAATGATAAACTTTAATAAGGGTAGGTAAACTGCGTAGTGGTCATATTAATCAACACTAAATCTCTGTAGAAACATTTCGCGTTTAGTCATATTATATCGCTACGAAAACAATCGTTACAAAACTGCAATAAACTTTGTTTCAAATGATTAATAATTTCTATCACGCAATATTCAACTTTTACTTAGAGTGTTGCTTTTACCAGTATACCCGTTAGTACATTTTTTTGACAAATACCCACTAAACTGAATAAGTGCGACTCAAGTCTACCCCAGAATCTAGCTACACTTTTATTTGTGAACAAAATATCGGAATCGTAGTGAAAAGTTAACGACTGACCTGATGTGTTTTTAAAATCTGTCGGTGGGGCCATGGTGCCTACGTCCACGCGTCGCTCGTAGTTGACCGTCGCTTCTGGGTCACTTCTACTGGTGCAACAACTGACGATGTGTCCCGCTGTTCTTGAAGTAAACAATGAACTTCGATGTAGTTTGTATTGTGACTGCTGGCTTTTGTCGCCGAGGTGGTAAGTTGTAGTTTTCTTTTATACGAAGTAAGAAATCGAATTTTTCATGTCCGTTTCTCTCGCAATGAAAACAATTTAAACAGTGGAATCTTCATTTGTTTTCATACGGTTTTGCAGGTCTCCGTGACGGTGTTAGCTTGAGTTTCAATAACGGAAACGATTGTAGCTCCTGTTCCTTGATTTAGTGGTGTCAAGTTCGTTGTATTTCAAAAAGTAGCCACAAACTTTTTTCTTCCGTTTTATTCGCTTCGTGTTCCATCATTCTTCGTGTTCGCTCATGGGCCGTAGATACCATCCCAACTTCTGATGTGGGAGGAAGGCCGGGACTATCCCGATCAGCCGTGTCATTGTCCATAATGTAAGCGCAGACACAAACACTCACTCACTCGAAATAACAACACGTACGACGGAAATAACACCACGTGAAGATAGTTAATAATTCGAAAGGAAACGTGGTGGTCCCAGAGACAGCGTTACACATCGACCGTCTCGATCCGCGCTCTCCGTCAGAATGACGTGACAGCTCGCCCGACAGCAAGCCACCCCTTCCCCCATGATGTCATCGCTACTTAGCTGTCAACAACTCCGTAACGCCATCTCTGATTCCACTCAGACTATTCTGACGCTTCCTTCACTCGTCCATGATCGATATCGTGCCGTAGTACATCGCTATGCCGCTAGATAGTGCTGTTACAGCCTACGTCAGTACGTCAGTGGTGCTGCTTCGACATAATAATAAATATTGGGGGCTCCCCATACTTAGAACTGAAACTCAAAAATTTTTTTTTCATCAAACACAATACGTGTGGGGTATCTATGGATAGGTCTTCAAAAATTATATCGAGGTTTCTAAAATATTTTTTTCTAAACCGAATAGTTTGCGTGACAGACGCTTCCAAAGTGGAAAAAAGTTGGTCCCCCCCCCTCTAACTTCTAAAATAAGAAAATGAAAAATCTCAAAAAAACATATGATGTACATTACTATAAAAACTACCAACGAAAATTGTTTTGAACGAGATCTAGTAAGTAGTTTTTTTTTAATATTTTAATACCTAACTTTGCACCTAATTTATATGGGGCGCTATACATACCAGGTGCAAACTTAACTTAACCACTTAGGGATGGAAAGTGTTTGTACGGAACCCTCGGTGCGCGAGTCCGACTCGCACTTGGCCGGTTTTTTTTGTAAGAAAAGGCGTTCAGAACAGACAAATCAGTAAAGTCATGTAACTGAGCCATAAGGTACCTTTTCTTTGCTTATATTGTACTAGCGGCCGCCCGCGACTTCGTCCGCGTAGATTTTTGATGATGACAAAGATATTAAAATAGGTAGGTAAGGAATTTTATTCTTAGTTAATTCACCCCCTTAGGGGCAGAATTTTTCAAAACGCTGAAATCACTTTTTTGTATTTGATTAAGTAAGCGTTCTACAAAGTTTCAACTCTCTACTTCAATAAATAAAGTTTCTCCCATATAAACATTCCACCCCTATTTAACCCCTTAAGGGATGGAATTTTCTAAAACGCTGAAAGTACTTTTTGTGTTTTTTAATAAGTAATCTTTCTACAAAGTTTCAAGTCTTTAGCTGAAAAAAAAAGTTCCCCCCCATACAAACTTTTAACCCCTTTTTAACCCTTTTAAAGGACGTATTTTTGAAAACGCTGAAATTACTTTTCTTGTATTCTAATAGTGTACCTTTAAACAAAAATTCAAGTCCCGCGCTCAACAAAATACTTAATCTCCATACAAACTTTTAACCCATTTTTTACCACCTTAGGGGGTGAATTTTCAAAAACGCTGAAATTAGTTTTCTTTGATTTTATTTTAATACTTTTTTACAAATTTTCAAGTCTCTAGCTCAAAAAAAAAAGTTTCCCCCATACAAACTTTGCACCCCTTTTTAACACCCTTAGGGATTGAATTTTTCAAAATCGCTTCTTATCTCTAGCCCACGTTATAAAAGTAACCAACTGTGCAAAAATCAACTCTATAACATTAGTAGTTTCGGCTGTACGTTGATGAGTCAGTCAGGACTTCTTCTTTTATATATATAGATTTGTTGTTTTTAAATAAGATTATAAGAAAGAACTGATTATTTTCGTAATTATTAAGTATTAAAATAATAATAGAGATTAATGAAAGCGTTTTTCAAAATGTAAATCATAGAAATTGATTGATTGTACTGATGTACTAGGTGTTCTCCTCCATAAGGTACCTTTTTAAAAATGTATGGAACAAAGACTGTTATAGTTATGTAACTTTAAGTGACTCAAAAAGTAAAAATTTGTGTCGGATAACGTTGTTAAAAGTTTTATATGATGTTAATTAAAGACTTTTGTTGAAATATGTAGAAAAATTATGATGTTTGTTACTTTAAAAGTAAAAACTGTCATTATCTCTGATTTTGCATGAAAACATTGAAAGTGTTAATTTTCCTTCAATTCTCGTTTTATTTGTTATTTATTTTCTTTTGGAGTCGTTATAGAACACTTAGACATACAAATCTAACATTCTTATTCTCAAGAAAAGGAAAAGTTAAGCTAAACACGATTTATTAGAAATAGGGTAGTAGGCATATTCGTTGATAAATTTAAATGTTTGGACGTGTAATATTATGGGTTATTGCAATATTTTCTGAAAAACAGAAGCCCAAAGAATCATTTTCCGTAGCCCACTATGTAACTTACAACAGGAACATAGTTTTTGAAACAGTTAAACTTCAATTGCCAATTTCTCAAAATCGCTGAATTAGCAATAAATATTTCAAAAAATTATATCTCAGTAAGTACGCAATCTAGAAAGATGATTTTTTCTGCTATCGATAGCTCAAAAGCTGTAGTTTATTAGGGTATGCTTAACTCCATACCCGCCATAAGGTACCTTTGCCCGTGGGACGTCACATATTGCCTAAAGTATACATAAAAATGTTCTGAGTTTTGAACAGATGACAAAGTTACCTCGAATTTTGTCCCAGCTAGAGTAAAAAATATACAGTTCTTAAGTTTTTTTATTGGCCATATTGCCTAAAGTAGACATATATACTGGTCTGAATTTCAAACAGATGACATAGTTACATCGAATTTACTCCCAACTTGAGTAAAAAATATTCAGCAACAGTTTTCTTTTATTGTTTGCTAGTATACAATGGTACAAAATGGGAGTCATTGATCGGAACTGCAGACTACGCCGATAAGTCGGTAACCAGTGTAAGCCGCCGACACGCCGCATTGTGTGAGCGCCGAGCGTCACTGCGCCCGCCGATCGTCAATTACAACATTATCCCTATTAATTGGTTTATTTCGACAGCATTTTTAGGGTTCCGTACCCAAAGGGTAAAAAACGGGACCCTTTTACTAAGACTCCGCTGTCCGTTTGTCTGTCTGTCTATCTGTCCCTCTGTCACCAGGCTGTATCTCATGAACCGTGATAGCTATACAGTTGAAATTTCACAGATGATGTATTTCTGTTGCCGCTATAAAAAATATACCTACTAAAAACAGAATTAAATTTATATTAAAGTGGGACACAACAAATGTGATCGGTTGCGTTAACTTTGTACCTCATTTTTATACGGGGCCATGCATACCAGGTGCAAACTTAATTTAACCCGGCTAGTTAAGATGGGAAGTTTTCTGTTTTTACGGAACCGGTGTGCAAGTCCGACTCGCACTTAGCTTAGCTTCTTTTTTTTTTAATTTTATAAAACCTGACTGTATTCGCTTGCTTAAAAGTTATTAAAATTGATTATAGAAAATGTTATTTAATGCAATTGGAAATTTAAAATTTATTTTCGAGCTTATATCTAATCACAGCGGTACATTCAGTAATACGGTTAGATGTTAATTAAAATCGAATTGGGCACCTGGATGAGTAATACGTATATCAAGCCTTCAATTTCGATGTAAAAATTAAAATCGCTAAATTACACAAGCGTATTCCATTTTCAATAAATTACATTTAATTCCCCGTCCAATTTGGTGTGAATTCGTATTGATTCGGTTTTGTGGAACAACGAGCAGTCGTCGTTTGTTCGGCTTATTTGCAGTCAGCGGGATGGCGCGCCATTAACAAGTGATGGCTTCACGGGATATAGGTAGTCCTGTGATTTCACTAAATAAAAAAAAAAAATGTTTAATTAAATTGCAATGGTAGTTGTATAACGATATAATCGTGGTTTGATCACGGTGGAAAATTCTAAATCTTGTTTGTTTTACAACTTAATTCAGTACTGACTGGACCGAGACTTTAAATTTTTGATAAACATAAAAAATAAATCAGCCAAGTTCGAGTCGGACTCGCGCACGAAGGCTTCCGTACTGTGAAAGCAGTTTAATTTATTTATTATTATTATTATTTGATGTTATAAATAACACATACTACATATATAATAATACATACTCTATGAAAATTTCGACTGCTACCAATCAACCCTTAAAATACACGTAATACCTTTGGAGACACCTTTAATTATGAACTTTTATTTATTTTCAGTATTTGGTCTTTGGGTACAAAACCACGTCGTCGTCCTTTATTCAGCTTTTCTACTGCTATTTTGTACACTGTGATAATACCGATCAAACAAAATTATGCATAGTCGCACTGGTATCGGTATTCATGTGAATTTGTTTAAATTAATAAATTCCATATGTACCTATGAATGAAGTTTGCACAGATAATTTGCATAATAAATTATTTTGATTACTTGGAGTTTAAACATTTATTCAGAAACAATATAGAGATAATAATTAACATAAAACCTTAAATAAAAATTAAAAACTAGACTTAAAAATAAACTATAGATAAAAAATTTGGCCCAAATCGCCGTCTATTGGCAGCGTGCCCAGAAGGCTGGCAGCATTGCCGCGTTGAATGGCAAAGCTGATACGCTGTGCAAGATTTGAACCAGCCCTCTGGTCACGCGTCAACTCGACTAACCTGCGGCTACACTCTTTAAAGACCCTGTGGGCGCTTTCACCCCAGGGCCCCAGAGTCTCGACCCCAAACGGCTCAAATATGCATCCACTATTAATGTTTGCATATTATTTTGCATACCGCACATCAGTAATGAGTTTCGTAAATACACATTACACGTATTTTATTTTTTATTGTCTTGTTTAGCGTTTACTATACTATTTAACAACTTTATTTAAACAAGCTCTTATGCGAGGCACGAGTCCATTTTCATTCCAGCATAGTGCCGGCAATCGACATTATAAATCTCCTCGCAACCCTCTCAAAACTTTGTCAATTCCAAAGACCATCAAAGCAAATTACATTGTTTACCGGCACCGTTGCTGGCACTTAACACTGCCAGTAACCCGACTGCAGCGCCCTCTAACGAATCCGCATCTCATGCACACAAATTACACACAATTACTAGATGCACCACCACCAATAAAACCAGATCTCCCCACCCTCTACAATTACTAACAAACGCTGACGACGAAAGAAATGAATCGAGACATATCACAGATCACGTTATACAAGCCGTCGGCGCCAGCTATTGTGACGTCGATGAGGTGAATTTAACTTTAAGCGGAGTTTGTAAAGTTGTAATTTGTTTACATCCGGGCACGGTGGATTTGGTCGGAGCAATACAAATTGATCCCATCAGAGACGTCGGATCTCGGTAATACCGCGTTTAAGAACGCTACAATGCTTAGATAGTTCCTGAAATCTCACTATTTATTAGGGCATTAGGAAAGGTTTGTGCGCCTGCTTTTACTCCAGTGGTCCTGTCATAGAGTGCTTTTCAATTGTTTATGCTATTTATCATATCATATCAATTACAATACTGAAAGTCGAGCCACCACCAGGCGGCTAAGTTTATTAAGGTTTTATAGTTTGTTTTATTTCAATTTAATGTATTTATGTAATGTATTTGGTATGTAAAATAGACATTAATGTTCTGTACTACACACTACACTTGCGTCATGGATGGTTTGCGATTAGCCCGCACCGCATATTATAATGATGAGTGGACAATTTTAAGTTGTAATAATGTTTTTAAATCTAGTATTAATTAATTGAAAAATATATATATATTAATCTACTTTTCTTCATATATTAATTATATGTTTTACTTTTGCTATTCGTGTTTTTTATGTAAATTTTTCTCAAAGACAACTTAGTTGATTTATGAAACCACACCTGGGCAAATAAAATAGCAAATCAAATATGAAATTGGGCTATAAACTAAAGAAATAGAGCTATCCTGTGTTTTGCTTCCTTGACAGGAAAATGATTGGCTATACATTTGTGGAATATATTTCTCGTTCATACTCCTTATCAATTTTTGTGTTGTTTTAGAAGGGTTCCGTACCCAAAGGTGCTAACGGGACCCTATTTATTACTAAGCCTGCGCAGTCTGTGCTCGTTTGTTACAGGGTTGTATGTTTACAACCTTAATAAGTAGAGACTTAAAATATTCGCATAATGTGCATTGCTATATGGCCGTTATTCCAACAAATTTAGTATTTGTTAATTAAAGGGGTACCATGTAAAAAAAACATAATACTTAGATCTGCACAATATAAATTCTCATATAGTTAATATGTATGTAGTTTAAAGGCAGACGAGGAAGAGGAAGGCCAAGAATAAGTTAATAAAAGAGAAAGTAGACGTCATGTCGTATAGGGAAGTCAAGGAAGTGTCTATGGACAGAGTGAGATGGAGAAGACTACATACGTCATCAGCTACACCGACCAGAATTTGACTCTTAAATGTATGATTATGATAATAATATTAAGAAAAACACATGGTTACATAATATAAGGGATAGATGTTATTGCCTGTATCGGGAGGCACCGCTCTTTTTTAAGGTAAAAAGTTATGTTTATCAGGTGTACTGCAATTAAGAATAAGGGATAGTAAAGTTATATACATCCCTACTAATATTATAAACGCGAAAGTTTGTAAGTATGGATGGATGTTTGTTACTCTTTCACGTAAAAGCTACTGAATGGATTTTAATGAAACTTTACAATAATATAGCTTATACCAGAATAACACATAGGCTACAATTTATAAAGATATTGTGTTTCCGTGGGATAAGCGGGACAGCTAGTATTACATATTTTATGTCTAAATAATGACTACCAGTCACAACTATAACATCGAAATTAAATACTGGTCGCACTACCACTGCGCCACCCCCGTCGTCGTTACTAAAGCCTAGTCTAAAATCGATATCTCCACCGAACATGGATCATTCCTATGGATGCAGCTTCCGTTGATTCAGACTGATTCTAACAGGGGATTTAAATCTAAGCTGAGATTTTCTATGATTTGTTGCACAATTCCAAATGCCGATGCCGATGAGTTCGTTTCCTAGTCCAGTTTTAAATAACGCTCGTGGTGTGGTGTTTTCAGATATACATACATCAACTTAGGTACACTCTGTTTTTTATTAAAAGCCAACAAAGACAGTCTGCATATGTGCTAGATTCTGGGTGCAAAAGTGCAAGCGGACTGCACTGCACCCTTGGTTTGCAGTTTTGATGCAGTAATGTTAACTGGACAGAACTGTATGGAAACTGCAGCAATAATGTAGCTCAAATTTATATCAGCTTTAGTCCTATAAAAACTTACTATGTCTTTGATTATTATTCTGCGAGTTTCGTACCCTATAGACCATCTTATGTGGGTATTCAAAGGCCATTCAAAACAAAAGGACAAATAAACATAATTGAATTAACAATACTAAAAAAAAACTTTCACAAAACAAATCACACACATGACCAGCATACAATATCAAAATTAAATTCAATAATCAATCTCATATTTTATTCATCAAACAACCCCTAACGAATTAACACAGACAACAAATCGAAAACAAATTCAATCAGCATTGTATTCAAATCGGTGGATAATTCCAAGTGTCAGCGTTTCGTTGTTCGTCGTGTCGATCAGATAGTGATACGATCTGTCGTGATCATCCGAGGGAATGCGGGTGACGCGGTCGTAGATGTAATTTGAAAAGATAGGGCAGCTGGTAAAAACATGTCTGATCTTTGTTACTAGTATTATATAATCTGTGTCTTTGATAAGTTTCATTTATATCTATATTGTTTATAAGACGAAATATTTGAAATTGAAGATATTTTACAAATAATCATTTCTTAACAAAAAATAAATAATGAAATGATAAGAAATAGTTCGAGTTACTAAAAAAATACCTTAATCACGATAAGTGTGCATATGATTTCTGAAAAACTCCCTCTATGTTTCCAAAATCCCATCATCAAATCCTACCCTCATTACAATGGAAGCAGCTGGAAAGTATACCCTTTCATACAACAAAAATATATTTTTAAATCGGTCTTCGAGTCATCGGGGAACATCTCTGGGGAATATATTTTTCAACTTTGCCTAATCAAAAATCTCGTACATTACATCTGAAATCGTACCCTGTCTAAAAATACTACTCCGCTTTCAGCACTATTGCCAACGGAGAACCAATCAGATTAGCTAGCATTGTCACAGAAATAGCAACGTTTTCTTCGCCGAAGCGGCCCCGCTGTTTATCATTTCTGTGGCATCAGCTTATCGCGCCACATAAATTATTGACAATTGGCTGATGGTAGATAAACTGTCTGTTTCGACAATTTGTCGCGTTGATCTGTTGATTGTAAATTCGTTTTAAATCCGGGGAAAGTGGGTGATTTGTTTAAAATGCTACTGCAAGAAGAAAGTCGAAACTGGGCTTAAGTGAGAAAGTGCAAAATTGTTCCTGTATGTAATGTTCTCTTTGAGGGGTAAATGTTTATCTATGCATGTAGACCCTATGTATAGTCAATCTGCCAAACAAATATGTGAGGCAAGGGGTTTTCTGTGCAGGGTACAATATTCCTTATAATGTAAAGTGTTCGAAAATATTATACATGTAGATCGTATACAAACAATAGAAGGTTCTGTGAACCTCAACTTGGCACGGGCCAACACAGTGTGTACTCGTAAATATGGTGACGATATATACCCGGACGGTTTGGGAATCGGTTATTCACAAGCTGAACTTCAAATGTACAGTCGCCATCAGATATATAGCAGCGTATAAGGCGTTCATAAATATCTGAACATGACTCATATTGACTGAGCGTTACAGTATATGTTCAGATATTTTTGAACGCCTTATATGCTGCGATGTATCTGATGGCGACTGTACAAACCCTATATTTTCACATTAGCTGCCATGCCTAATCATTATCAGAAATAGCCAGAGTATAGCAAAACGCGAAATAATTATTCCCATCTGGCTAATAACGAAAGCCGCAATCAAATAGGTAAGTTTACGCGTTACGATTCCCTTCCACAGAAGGTAGGATTTATATTTATATAACTTATACGTATACAGAAAAGGTATCTAAAAAGATTCCAAAAGTATAGTCTCAAAAATATATTCCTAACTGTACCATAAAACAGGACATTGTGGAACGGTTATTATTATATGGCGGTTATGCTTAGATATACATTATAATCTTCCATCGCCGTTCCGACCCGGATTTGCGTGCTCTATCGACACGAGACATCAAGATGGAGATACCAATAATACAATTACAATATTGTGATTGAGTTTGTTGACTTCATTATTGAGGCAAAATCTGCTGACGACTACAACACAACACGTGAAAGCCTAGGAACTCTTTTTTCACAAGGCGCCTGTGTTCGTGAACAGGCTAAACAGCTGAATTATATATTTTTGAGTGGTGTATTTTTTCATTTCATTGCATATGTTTGAGAAAAGCACTATGCATGCCTTAGCCGTAAAAAGGGCTTGCCGGCTTCGTATCACTATCCGTCTATACCTACTCATCCGGCATGCCCTCCTTTCCCGGCGTCTGCACCTGCAGTAATATACTATTACTAAACTGGCGTATTTTCTACACTTATATCGTCATCTAGTTTTCATACCACAAGCATTAATTAGTTCAATTTGTTTTATGACTGTCCCAGACATATATTTCATTCTTTTCTCTTTCAATTTCAGAAATTACAAAAGTCATCTCATCATACAACTCCTATTATTGGTTAACTCCGCGTGAAGTATCAACTACATTACGCAATGTGTATTCAAAGACGGCTCAATCCCCGTGTTTGTACAGGATGCTTTGTTTTCCCGTGTTTGAATAGGGCGTTTCAGTTTGACAGCAGAATAAAATTGTGTGATCAACGTCCTGAGGGTTATTGGGGAATGTGTGAGTCACATTTGGAGTTTGCAGCTATTACTTCTAGTATACTTAACTTAGTAGTAGTAACAACTCTTAGACTCGAACGACTCATCTTTTAAATAAACTTCAGAGTAAACACTAAGGATTTTTTTTGTGATAGCTTCATATTTAAGCTACCTACTTTTGAAGTAGGTACCTAAATCAGTATAAATATGTGAGATTTCATATAAAAATAATTTATACTCGATAATTACTGTAATTTGAAACAATTACATCCAAATTTATTTATTTTTCCGTATACACATCGGAGGCCCGCCATTCATTTTAGTTAACATTGGCTTTACATTATTATTATTTCTTATTTATCTTTATGTTCAAAATGGGCAAAAACTAAATTACATTAAAATGTCGTTTTGCATACATAAAAATATTGTTTAAGTTAGTACAACAACTCAATATTGGGTAATAAGCGTTAAAGATTTAAAATTATAAGCCGCGAAAACGCCAAGTAACAACATAAATAAAAATAAGTTTATGAAACTCGGATTAGTACAATCGGAAACAATGTGTAAATGCGTTAACGTTTAACTATTAATTTGATGGCAGTAGGTACTTTATCGTAAGTTATATTAAGTCCAGTACAAGCAAAACTAAGCCCTAAGTCACGGCTTTAAAGTTCTATAGATTAACTTGACGCACTGTTTTGTCAGCGTGATAGCAACCTTAAATCGTTACGTTAAAGGACACGAGGAAGCTATTTGAATTGTTTAGTGAAAAGCGAAGCATAAATGATTCGGTGGTCGATTCAATAAATTTAACATCGATTTGTCAATAGTCCATGTTTTTGCGTATACTCGTAACTGTCTATATGTCTGTGTGTGATTATTGATTGGGAAAGACCGCATTTAAACGTTTTTCGGCAGTTCAGTCAGTGTGTAGAGATATTTATTCATCTATACTCTATTTCAGAAATACTAAGCATAGATAGCATAGATTTGACAACGCGGTTGGCGCAGTGGTTAAGCAACTGCCTACTGAGCCGACGGTCCTGGGTTCGAATCCCGGCAAGGGCAAATATTTGTGTGATGAACTCGATTATTTGTGCCTGGGTCATTTATGTTATTTGTATTTAAGTATGTATTTATCTATATAAGTATGTTTATCGTCGTCTAGTGTCCATAACACAAGCCTACTAGAGCTTACTGTGGGACTAGATTGATTTGTGTGAGGTTGTCCGATATTTATTTATTTATTTATTTATAGATTGTGCTAATTATTGTTGTATTGATCCTCAACCCATGATTGCACATTGCCTGACTTATGGCATACTAAGAAGATAACCAATCTTTAAATACTTACCAATAAGTCCTAGAACTCGCATATAAATATGTGATCACTAAACTTGGCACCAATTAACCAAATTTTATCATTCTCGTTTTATACAAAACGAAAATTATACGGGTACAGCTGAAAGTCGCTGCAGATGCAGACTGGGCAGCGGTTAGTATGCTTATCAGCTTCCTTTGAATTGTTTGCGACTAAAAGAAGTCGAGTTTAGACGTAACTAAGTGCTTAAATGTTGGAGAATCAAATCATTTAAATAACAATATGTTTTTGTTATTTAAATGATTTGATTCCTCGACATTTAAATGGCCAACAATACTAAGTTTTGGACAAATGACCCAAAGAAAAACTTATTTCAATGCTATCGGATTTCGCGCGACAAGACAATAACAAAGCTATTGAACATATAAATATAGGTACCTAGTATGAATTCAAAAGTTTTATTCCCATAATTATGAAACGTGTCGAAGTCAAATTTTCGTTAGATTTTTTTTCCGTAGCTGTTCATACTTCAGCGTTGTTATAAGGTTAGCGTTTCAACCTTTCCCTGTTTACTATCGTAGATTCTTAGCGGTTATATTTCAAAACTTGGGCAAGTGCGAGTCCGACTCGCGTATGAAGGGTTCCGTACCATAATCTATAACAAGTTTTTTGTATGACAGCCCCCCTTAAATATTTATTTTATTTTATTTCTAGTATTTGTTATTATAGCGGCAATAGAAATACATCATCTGTGAAAATTTCAACTGTCTAGTCAACGGTTCTTGAAATACAGCCTAGTGACAGACGGACGGACGGACGGAAAGTGAAGTCTCAGTAATAGGGTCCCGTTTTTTTCCTTTGGGTACGGAACCCTAAAAACCATAAAAAATATATACGGCGTAAAAAAGGTTGGCAAAACATGGAATGATGGAAAAAAAATATTTCGATGTTGTCATGGTCTAATAAAACAAGGTCTTCCATTCCCAGAGTGACACAAGCCTACGTCACAATAACATTGCCACTTTATTTCAACATAACATGTTATATGGGTACATTATAACTATGGTTAATTAGTTAAAAAAAATATTTATAATTCTATAATTTTCATTTATATGTATTTCATCTTAAATTTTACAACAACACGTCATTTTTAATTATTCGTTAGCAATATCTTCCGATGCACGAAATAAACTTCAGACGTTCGGGTAATTCTAATTACACTACTGGCATCACAGGATAGTGCTGTCACATTTGACAATCTGTCATTTTGTCCCTGAACAACGCGTCCTTGTCTAACGCGTGTTAATTGTTATTTCCTTCTCGCTTACTTTCAGCAATCGCAGCGTTTTCCAAACTGTTCACATCGTAAACTTGGTAATTAATGTTTGTTACGAAAATGGTTGGCTGTTCTATTCGGAACTGTAAGAGTAGGAGTGAAATGGGCATAATAAGATTTTATACGTTTCCTAAAAAAGAATCCGTAGCCAATGAATGGCTTCGCTATTGTGGGCTGAAAACATATAAAAATGGTATGTATACATACTTATCGACAATAATTACTATTAATTATAAAATCTTAAGTTCTATGTTTGCTTGTTGACTAAAAATACTAAAATACATTGCCGGCTATGTCGCTTCAAGATTTATGGGAAAGTACCCACATCTTGGGAACAACTCGGAACCTGACTTAGAACCTAGAAGTGGTTCCTGTGAGTGGATTAACTTTATATCGAGGGGAAAATTGATTTATCCATGTGAAGAGCTCATAAAAGTCGCTCAAACAGTGGAAAATGAGTTTGAGAAATACCATGGCCGGACACTATGCAAAGATAAATATGCTGGTGCGTTGTGTATAACAAAGCTGCGTTAGTGCTAAGGATCGTCATTATTTTTGTAGGGTTTGATGAGATAAAACGAAGTAAAGTAGGACGAAAATCGTAAAATTTATCTTTAAAAGCCTAGCTGATATAATAATAATAATAGATAAATATTAAGGGACAATCTTACACAAATCGACTTAGTACCAAACTAAGCAAAGCATGTACTATGGGTACTTAGACGTCGATAGACATAATATATAAATACATATATAGATAACATCCATGACTCAAGCACAAATATTCGAGTTAATCACACAAATATTTGCCCTGGCCGGGATTTGAACCCAGGACCGCCGGCTCAGTAGGCAAGTGCTTACAAAGTGAGCCAACCGCGGCGGCATATTGTACACAAGCACGTCAAAAACAATACCCTCAAATAGAAAAGCTTATTAGAAATTCGCTGTAATACTTTGCTTTGCTTAGTCAGAACGAGGACATAGTTACATAAGACTAAAAGAATTAAATAAAAAAAATCGTTAGTAATCAACTCCAGAAGAAATTAAAAAGAAAATTGCTGTGAAAAGTGTCGAACACCGTTTATTGATTTGATGTGGATTCGTTTTTCAAAAGTTTCTCTTGTATAGATAAATACAATTTTGATTTAATACATTAGATTTGTTTTATTGTACTACCTATGTTTCTACATGAATAACTTAAAATTAATGCCATTTAAATATTTTTCACCGTTGGTTAAAATTCTCCCACATTTTAAAGTTTGAGAATCTGTGAACAGCATGATGACGTAGGCTTGTGTCAGTCACGTGGTTCGCGAGTCTCGGAATGGAATACCTGGCGGAGTATATTATTATACCATGGATGTTGTGATTGACTACGTAACTATGCCCTGTTGTCGAACCATTAGGATATTCTAAATGAAGCTATCAAAATCTCAATACGACCCTCTATATGCTTACCGCTTACCCAACCCAAACACAACCCGTAAACAAATTGCTTCACATCCCAAAATTCGATCACGTTGCGTAGCTCAGTAACACTTAAGTCTTTATGTTTGTCTAATGTACGAATACTATATGCTAACTCCGACATCTACAATGTTGATATAATTCACAATACGGAAAAGTTTTCGTAAATAGAAATGAATGTATACATGCAGATAACAAAAAAATGCTCGTGTTACGAGTACCACTTTTGTAATTTACATATATCATAATGTATTAAAGTTCTAAGGTGGTAGACCCGTTTCTTGGCTGACTGAAATTAAGTTCTATTAAAAACTGCCGATGGCATCCTGTAGTAATGACATCATAGACTACGTCATAGGAGAGGGGGTCATTCAAAGTTACCGCCAAAGAGTAGGTATGTGTTGAAATGTCTTTTTTGGTGAAGTCATCTCATCTTAGATATTAAGTACACGCGACCAGAAAATCAAAAAGGTAGACGAAGCCGACAAGCACCCAGGTGTGAGCTGTTGTGTAAGCTACAAACTCTGTTCGCCACGCGTAATGGGTCTGTCTTATCTAAATTTATAAAGCAAGCATTTAATTCGTAAATTAATCATTGAATTACACTAGTACATCAGTCGTAAATCTAATATCCTGTCGCTTACTCCTTTTCGCTATTACCTTGAATTGACTGAAGTTAAGTCCAGCGTAAGCTGGAAACGGAACCTCCTGTGGAACGGAACCGGTCCATGCGAGGGTGCCATATGCGCTTAATCTGTCGCACTCGAATTAGTTCGTTTAACGGACCATTCAAACGGAGTCTAATATCTTTGGGATTATGCATTTTGATTTGGAATCTGATTGTCTCTTATAAGCTCCTATATTTTGCTGCTTTGAATACCACTGAAATATTGTTAAGCTTTTTTACAGTTCTCATTGCTGGATACGTTCCGTGAAATGTAGAAGTTTCTGAGAGTTAATAAAAAAACAGGGTTATCGTTTAACTGGTATTTCCATTAAGGTTACAAAAACCCAACCATCATACAATAGACTGGAGTAGACTGGGGAAGTCAAAGTAAACAGTTAGGCCACTTACAAAGGCATACATTTTTTACAAGTCATGAAATTACAAATCATTAGATATGGTGTAATAACGGAATTCCAAAGTAACTGATTTTTTGCATTTCATAGCCAACCCGGCTTACCTCGAATATAATGTGGGTATGGGTGATGGTTCTATATAAAATCTACCTCAAACCGTACATATAAATTCACTATTATGGGTATATAATACCAAACACGCGCCTCATTTACACCTAATTCCATTTCCTCACCCTCCAAGGATAGCAGTCCCTATCACCCTTTAAATTTTACATTAAGATCGAGTCCACAAGCCGAATTGTTTGCCCAAACATTACACGACACATGCTACCATGAATTATTATAGACCTCCATAAGACCGATCTCTACCTTAAATACTGTAGTGTGTTGAATAGTAAAAACAATTGAATTAAACAAGTTCAGATACTATATTTAAGTACCTGCAATACTTGGCAGCGACGGCGGTGGCATGGACGAGCGCAATTCAGCGATGTTTTTTGACAACATATAATATGATGATGTGCGACTCGGCCGGTGCCAAAGATTCCTCCAGAAAAATGTACTCATGTGATTATTTTGACTTTAAACAGTTATACAGGAAATGGTACATATACATACCGAAGACTTACATATGAGAAGTGTCCATAATTATTTATCCAGATAAATAGTGCATACGGCTATGAAATTACCTACGTGTCATATTGAGTCTGTTAAATTGAAGTTTAACCAAAATAATGAAATATACGCTTAAGTAAGTTGCTGAGATGAGACTGCTAAGGGACGTTAAGGAATTACACCAGCAGATGGTATAGCTGAGTTCATTTAACTCCCAAGCAATTTGTCATAGAGGCGATGATAGCCGTTATTTAGTACAGTTTCTGACGGATTTATGTGTTCCGGGAATATATGAGGGTGACTAGTTTCGTGGATACTAATTCAGATGGTATTTATAACACCATGCTGACGCTGAAATGTGGCTATCCATACCCAGTTCAGTGTCTAGTAACTAGAATGGAAGTCATACATGGAGTTTGCAAATGGGACTGGGACAATACGATTTTTTACAACGTATGTTACACTAGCTGCGCCCGCGTTACCCGCCCATCCCACGGGAATACTACATTTACTACATTACAAAGAGTAGCCTTTTTGTTAATCTAGGGTGTCATCTACCTTCACTCCAAAATTTATAAAAATTGGGCCAACCGTTTGAGCGTGAAGAAGTAACAAACCTACATAAACGCACTCACAAACTTTCGCCTTTATAATATTAGTGTGATTTCAGAAATCATTTCTTAGAATAGGACTATACCGCAATACATGATTAAATAATAAATTGTGACAGTACGAATAAGTTTATCACGCGCAAAGAAAATTTGTGAAACAAACCTGTTGACAGGCGGTGCCACTGTTTAAGAATTACCCTAATTACTGCTGTCTACATACAGTTGGCCACGAATGTCTACACCATGTCTCAAGTCTCATTTGGCTTTCATCGAGAATATGTATAGGTACAACTTCGGAATTTTTTTCATACCGCAGCGCAGCTGGGTAAAATGTATCCATACCATATCCGTATCATACTGAACAAAAGACGATCCTGCATCACGCCATTATTATTTTTTTCTGAGATGATGTCCCCTCTCCATTGGAAACTTATTTTCAATTCAAATCTTAAATTTTATAATAGTATGGATTTGATATACGTAAGTAGAAATATGACGCATCGTAAAGAAAACTTGCTACACAATCCGTGGTGAAGGAGCACTCTTATACATTTCAATCCTTAACGGACCGTTTGTTCACTGTTTCCAAAACTATGTAAAACTGTCTACATTTAGCCGGCCACGCAAACTAAGTCTGAAGCTCACATGAATGAGGGGCCTGATAAAAGAAATTCCACCGAGATCAAACGGAGGGAAATAAATTGTCGGAAACGCTGCCCTCGACTTGCGAACTAAAACATGTCGGTTCATTTGAAAAGCTGCTATAAATAGGATTTTTAAATGTATATTCTCTACTATAATAATAATGAGTGTATGTTTAATTCCAATAATTATCAGGCAGAGCAACGCATTTTTTTTTCTTACTAGCATTAACCCGCGGCTTCGCCCGCGTTCCTATACAATATACATTATCCTACGGAAACGATTCTCTTTTTTTCAGGTTAAAAATTAGGCTATTTGTTAAAGTTAGGGTATAATCTGCTTATCCCTCATGCAATCCGTCTAGCCGTTTTATTGTTGAAAAGCTTGAATGCATTTATTACGGCTGCAGGAAGTTTCCCGATGACTACTCCTCCAGTCCCGCCGCGCCGCCCGCACTGGCCTTGACGACAATCGAGATGGCACCAAATACAAATGGGTGGTTCTACTCAGGAGGGACGAAAATGAAGTGATTTGCGGCACACCATTTCTTTAGCATCTAAGGTCAGGAAAGTAGCTTAACGCCTAGCGGAGGTCGTTCTTTTACTGATCTCAAACGGGCCAGTCAAAAAATAAAATATATCAAATTTATGACCATTTAAACAATATATGTGCCCAGGAGACTGAGGATAGGATACTGAGATTATTGTAAGTTTTTAGCCAATAACTACGTCAATGCAACATTTAATATTGAAATCATGCAGTTCTGTACTCTAATGCAACGAATTTACGACCTATGAATGCAAAAAAAAAATTATATAGAAAACAATGGATTTTAAATAAATACGGGCCAGGATACTGTTAAGCTGACTGGCCGTAGCACAACTTCACTTACACAACTCGCCGTAGCGACTAAGCCAACCGCGAACCGAGACAAACGCGATCATTTATATGCTAACTTCACTTCGATCTTTCACTCAGACCGAACAGCAACGCGCTAGACGTGGTAACTCAAACTGATTTTAAAGTGTTTTGATGTAGCAGGAGACTGAGGTAAAAGACGAGGGACAAAATATAATGCACTTTTTTTAATAAGTTTCGCATTTAAGGTAAAATTAGACAAACAAATTGAAACTACATATATTATAGATTTCTATTTTAGCGAAAATATTACGTACATACTCAAAATGCAGTTATGATGCAGTGATTAAGCTTTCATTTTGCCCGAGAGACATGCCTGGAGACTGAGAATTTGGCACTTTAAAGTACAATTTTTGAGAGATATATATTTAGGGCTTAGCTAATTTTCAGTGTCATACTAGAAACCATTTAGTTGTACAGTTTCGATCGTAAATCAATATAATTTGCCCACAAAAACTATACAAAATAAGGTGAGCCACGGAAAATTCCCTTGTGAGTAGAACCAGCCAAATTTAAACATCTATTAGGTTTAAGGTAAATTTCCAATTCAAGGTAAATTTTCCATTTCATAAATAAATAAGGTACATTTGCAAGTTAATTACCATTTACATTATCTCCCTGTGTATTGAAAGTAATTTTGCATAACAATCATTTCGACTGTGTCATCTCATTTCATCATACATTAACTGATCAGGAAAATTGCGTCAGCTTCAGAAAGTAGCGACGCGGCTATGAATCCGCGTATGTATACAGTAAGTACATATGAACGATGAATGAACTTGCTGCTCTATTTGAGCTATATGAGCTATATATATTTGAGAAGCAACATATATGAAAGACTTTTTTGAACCATCTGGATTTTCTTATCTGTACCAGTCCTTGGGCAGTGAGCAAGAAATCTTTCGGCAAATCGGATCTTCTCTGTTGGGATGTTCGCATGACGTTTTATTATTCGCTACCTCAGCTTTATCTATCATTGTCACACGCCCACACCGCCGTTAGCGTATTGTCCTTTTTATTAACTTTTTTAACAGGGGTGCGTCTATGTGTGCGTATAGTAGGTACAGCGTGTGCATATTGATGCATGAGATGTATTCGAGCGTTGAAATATAAGCTGGTGGAATTTTTTGATGACTAGCGCAAGGGTTCCCAAACTTTTGCTGTTTAACAGCGCACTTACGATTTAGTATTTTGTCTCATCGCTTTAGCGGAAGGCATTATTGTACCTTTACAAAAGATCTGTTTTCGAAAAGCAAAAAGGAGCGCGAGCTCTTTACTCTCTCCGACGCATCAGAGCATACACTTTGAAATAACTTTTTTTTTTTATTTTATTTATTTATTCCTTACTTACATTTGAGTATACAGTATAGTATAAAGAATGGTATGTAAAAGAGTAAGGTCAGGAATCCTCCGTACTAGTAACTTATCTGTTCTCTTCTAGATTATTTATATATCAGTCCAGAACAACATTAGAAACTACACAATAGAGATTTCATCTAAGATATCGTTATTTTCTTCCTATTATTATCCTCGTTTAAGAATAATGTTAAATAGGGTGACATGTCATTTATTTTAAAGACACGTATAACATCAAATAGGTTTTCCGCAGACTAAGCGCAGAGAAAGACGTCGAGTTGGGGAAAACCAGCCCGACCAAACCTAATTCATAATATTCCTAAGCAAACTTTTGTAAGATAAAAAAATTGTAACTGGCTACAATCAATCTGTTTCTTTGTAAGTATTTCTCTTTAGCACTGGAACTAAGCAGAAACCTATTCATTTAAAGATAAATGCTATCCTTTTAACCGGGATCCTAATTACTTCCACATAAAAGTATACAACATAAAACATGATAATATAAAGGGGAGCTATCTTTGCCCACATGAACAGGCGCGGACAAAGTCCGTAGTGCAGTGGACGGTTAGCGTTATAAATTATGGAGGAGAGGTTCCGTAGGTTTTTATTTTGATGGTAATAAAGTGTTTGAGTATTTTTATCAAAATAATTTCCCAAATAAAGTAATATGAAATACACATTACATATCAGTAAAGTACAAAAATGCACTGTTAATGTCAGCGAGCCTATGGTAATTGACTTTATATCGCGATAAATAGATACAGAACACAACTAACGTCATCAAGATAGGTTCACTACATACGTGCTGCAAGCCGAGTTATTAGCAGAAGTGCTAGGGTCTTCACTGGTTGTCATACGTCATTTAAATCGTTTTGCTCGCATTTTATGATCCATGGTTAGTCTATGCACCAAGATCCGTTTGACGCCTATATTCGGCAAACAAAGCGCGTGTTTGTAACCACTGTTAGAGGCGAAGGCCGACGGTCCCCAACCAACAAAACAGACTAGTGGCTAATAGGTAGATCACGAAGGAGAGAACATTCTGTCTGTCTTTTATTTCATGATTTAAGCTAAAACTAAAGTAGGACCCGGAAATATTTGCACAGAATTTATTTAGCTACCAAAAAACCAAAAACGGTGACACTGATACTAGAACCCTAAAAGTCATCGCATTATCAACGTTGTGCTCCATTAACTTTTAATCAGATTAATTTTCATCACAATAAACGCAGGATGGACGTCGGAGATAAAGTAATTCATTGCGGGTAAATTTCGCTATCTGTTCATTTACGAAATAAAAACTGTTACTCTATTTAACGTCATACTCGCATGTTATGTTTGGTGATATAAGTGTGGGAATGGGGCAGGGAAAACGCATAAGATGGTCTTAGCTTCTTTTATTTACATTATATACATCTTTATATACAAATCTTCATCCGTCCACTACTAAATCATTCTATCGTCTGACACTCTCCGTCATACTCGTACGTTAAATCTAACACATTCCTTATTTCATTCAATTCGAACTAGCATTCATCGTCTATCAGCCAGCTCCTTATATTATACCAGTATCAATCCCACACTCGGCCCTCCTGCACTCATGTCTGTCCTCAGACATGCATCGTCTAGCTTCCATTCTTCATGTCATCATCATCAATATCTCACTTACGTCTTCATATCACCGTAACACTTATTTACATCGTCGAAAGGAAACAAAATAAACAAAACACGTAACACTATTCTGGCCTTTCCTTCTTGAGCTTGGATGTCCACTTCTTCCGTCTCGTCGTCTTCGTCGTTCCAATCCATCAACTGCGTCGTACCATTCCAAACGTCGTTCCTTCTCTACGTCTTAACCATTCCTTTCCATCTTCGTCGTCATCGTCGTCTTTCACCTCATTGTCCACGTGGTTCAGGTCCATTATTAAGTTGTTGAAACCTGTAAGCGCCTCGTCATTTTGTTACGGTCTTGATATCTTCCTTCGTCGTTTGCGTTCTACGTTTCATCCTAACCCCATCCCGGACGAGCCTCCAAAATTGTGGGAATGGGGCAGGGAAAAACCGCATAAGATGGTCTTAGCTTCTTTTATTTACATTATATACATCTTTATATACAAATCTTCATCCGTCCACTACTAAATCATTCTATCGTCTGACACTCTCCGTCATACGTCAAATCTAACACATTCCTTATTTCATTCAATTCGAACTAGCATTAATCGTCTATCAGCCAGCTCCTTATATTATACCAGTATCAATCCCACATAAGTATTGATTAAAAGTTACATGACCTCACCAAATAACTGGCTACACGTTGTAGTTTCTATTTTTTTTGGTATTTCATCTTCTTGACACGTTCGATTTGGTGATATTATTAAATTCTTCAGATTTTAGTAAATTTAAGCAATAAATAAAGTCCACTGTTTTTTGTAAGCACATTTACCGATTTGGAACATACCGGAGAATTACTTGTGTTTATCTTACACAGAATCGCCATGAACTCTTGATTATTCACTTAAAACTGACCAAATAAAACAAAACTATCTTGTAAAATGATTAAACCGTCTAAAATATCTTGATGTTTACTCACTCTATTCTGAAGCTTAATGAATTAAATCAATTTAACTATATTAATAAACGGGTCGATTCAATAAATAGGCATTAATTAAGTAAAGCCTTACTTGATGTTGACTCTTTGAAGTAAGATCGCTGGAATAATTAGATTAGTAAAGGTTTACTCACCACTTGTTTGGAATTAATTTGTCACAAAATCTAGATATGTTTAAGGAAGAAGTAAAAAAATGTTAACAAGGGCCTCTTGCTGGATAAATCAAATCAAAATACTTTCTTTCCTATGCATGCAGTCTTTGTGAGTAAAGTATCTTCTATTTTCTCGTACATGTAAAGCTCGTGTGCAAGATGATTCCCGACTAGTGTTTATTTTAATCGCTCGCTCGTACCTCGCTCGTGAATAGAAATAACACTCATCTAAAACCACTTACCTTGCACAATTGTATAATAAATAACTAAATATTATCGCAAGGCCAGGATCTACCAAACTTTACAGAAAACACCTATATACATAAGTAGGTACATAAGATTGTGTATGCCTAAAATGAGACATTCATTTGAATGAGATCCAGTTTCAGATGAATGATCATTATTGAAAATAATAAATTTCAATCTTTTGATGAAGCGAGCGAAGATAAACTCTGTTTAGTAATTAAGCCTTTGTATAATGACAAACTTGTCATGCATCTTCACAAACTCAGAAATAATTGACAACATTTCATATTTTTAAGACTATCATTTTATTACTTTTCTGAATTCTGCTTAAAAAGATGAAGTAATCTCTGTTTTTATTTATTTTCTGAGATGATTATTTATTTTATTATTAATTTATAAAAACATACTCATTTTAAAATGTGGCAACACCAAAACCAGAACATAATGAAACGGTTACTTTAGTCGGTTTTCTTATTAAAAAAAAACTTAATAAAACTCGGTATGCATCTGTCATCTGTCAACGTCAAATAAAAAAAAATCTATGTTTTCGCTCTTTGGTTTAGACAACAACCCTATTCAGCCCGTATTGTCTTAGATTGCAGTTATTTGATGTATTTTCTTATATTTCCTTAAATACAGAAGAATAAATTCCAAGATTTTTTTTCAAGGTACACGACATGAAGGTTTTCGACTTATCTCTCGAACCGTACCCAGGCTGTAAAAGGCAAACGGTCATTATCTGATTGGTGCGATCTAAATACTGGAGTGCCCCAAGGTGGTATTCTATCTCCCCTGCTGTTTTCTGTCTTCATCAACCTTATAACGACTAATCTTCTCAGTTCTTACCATTTGTATGCTGACGACTTACAAATTTATTCCCAAGCAGACGTCAGTGACATTAACTCTGCTGTCTCTCTGATTAACGATGATCTGAACCACATCGCTGATTGGTCTAGTAGATTTGGCATTTGTGTTAATCCCACTAAATGCCAGGCTATAATTTTGGGCAGTCAGCGGCAACTTTCTAAGCTCCCAGCCACCTCTGTTGCTCCGATCCTCTTCGATGGTGAGCACATTCCCCTCTCCAAGCAGGTAAAGAATCTCGGTTTAGTGTTAGACTCTAACCTGGCATGGAATGGTCAACTTTCGGAGGTAAGTCGGAAGGTCACTGGTACGTTGCGCAACCTTTATAAATTTAAAAACTTTCTTCCAGTAAGTACCAAAAAGTTACTTGTGCAGGCGTTGGTGTTACCTCTTATTGATTATGCTGATGTGTGCCTCACGAACATCACACAAGAGTCCCTCAACAAACTTGATCGTCTTCTTAATAATGGTATACGGTTCATTTTCGGACTTCGAAAATACGATCATGTTTCATTATTTCGCCGTCAGCTTAACTGGCTTCCTATTCGTAGTCGCAGATCCCTCAGGATCCTTTGCTGTCTGTTTTCTATCCTGTTCGAGCCTTCTACACCAGGATATCTCAAAAGTAAATTCATTTTTCAAACTCCCCGTCCAGGCTGTGAACTTCGTTCCTCTCGAACTCTCAAACTTTCCATTCCCTCGCACCATACTGGTTTTATGTCTAATTCTTTCGCCGTTCAGGCATGCCGTCTCTGGAATTCACTCCCTCTCTCTATCAGACAAGCCCCAAGCAAGGTAGCTTTCAAGTGTATGCTGCGTAAGCATCTGCTGGAACAAGAGCTCGAATAGTTCATCCATCATCCCATGTTGTAGACTTTCGTATATATTTATATATATATTATATTATGTATATATCTGTATATTTATTATATTATAGTGTGTAAATGTAGGTATATGTATTTTTGTATAAACAGTAATATAATATTTTGTATTTACTTGTACTCTAGATCCTCTCTGTACCATCAGATTTCTGATTTGCACCCACTTCTAGTATCTCTGTTTGGCCCTATGGTTGACTGGTAGAGAATGCCATTTGGCATTAAGTCCGCCATTTGTATTGACTTTTGTTTTGTGTAATAAAGTTTAAATAAATAAATAAAATAAAAGGCAAAAATCCTAACCTATTTGGTTACACAATATAAATATACGTCATAGTACGAGAGCCCACGACCAAAATTTTTGTCTCATAGCAATACGGCCAAAACCGTATCAAATCGATAGATACGATTATCCTGAACTCGAAAATACCAATATAAGACATTTTCCGCGTAGCGTTTGATCTGACCGAATTTTCAAAATTGTCAAAGAATTTTACCGAACTGCATCATAGCAATATGTCTGATTTGCAGACTGTAGTTGAATGATAGTTCTGAGATACCGGAAACATATTTTTCAGACGTTAGTGGTGTAGCGCAAACCCGTAAAATCACTTAAAAAAATTAAAAATGAGACAAAAAAAATGTCTCATAGCAATACGTCTGAAAATCTTTTTTATTAGTAAATTTTGGTTATTTGATGCGAACAAAACAATTTTCAGACGGAAATGTGAGCGCATTAAATTTTGAGACCATTTTGAAAATGTTAACAAATTTTACCGATCGGTATCATAGCAATATGTCTGAAAATTGTTGGACATGATAAAATAAGTTGTCCACATGTGCAAAAAATTTATATCAGACAAATTAAGTGTAGCACCTTCTCTATCAGACAACTTTTCGATACTCAGATATCATTTAAAAATCGTATTGAGGCGTTTTGAATTTTCTGTTACAAACCAATGAATACGTTGCGACCCTGAATTTATTAGATGATAATTAACAAAGAATTTACCCGAAACCGTAACATTAAAGTTGAAGGACTGAAATAAATCGCACAAAAGGAAACTGGGATGAAGTTAAAAAAAAACGGTTTATTCAAAGTTACAAAATATTCTCGTATTCAATCGCTGTCGGATTCGGAATTCTGATTGATTTGATAGTTTTGGTTTTATTTAAAGCACACTTGAGTAACTTTTACAAAAGAAATAAGTAATGACATCTGTCATCTGTCAAAGTACATATAATAGACAAGGGAGATTCTTGAATATCTATGAAGGCTGTAAATTTAAAAAAACATTTAACAGAGGCGTCGGCCAGGCGACTCCGAAACGTTATTTTCGTTTTTGGGAGTATATGCTACACTTAAAGTGTCTGAAAACAGGTTTTTGGTAATCATGGCAGCAATACGAAAAGTTGAAAAAAAAAAATATCCGTATTGCTATGATACAGGTCGGCTAAATTTGTTGACATTTTCAAAAATGCGCTCAGGCTATATGCTACGCGCAAAATGTCTGAAAACAAACTTTTTGGTAATACAATTATAAAATCTATGTAGGGGAGAAGTGGCATGAAAGAGCCAGGTTTTGAAAGAGCCACTTGTATTATTTCGGAAGTTTGAGTACAGATTTGGTTGGCAATATTATTTTTAGGTGGCAATACTGATTTTCCGTCACCCACAAACATTTGACAGTTCACCGAAACCAACAGACGCCGGTACATCGAGTCAAAGTTTTGGGAACTCAAAAGTAAGCTTTTTGCTTCATTTTATTTGTTTTTTGGTATTTTATAGTTAACAATTATAGGCAAATGGATTATAGATTCAGTTTGTGCATATATTTGGCCTTGCAGCTTCATAAAAACTTAGCTGCAACCGCTTTGATATTGTCGTTATTTTGAACGTTATATTTGTTTTTGGAACAAGTCGTGAAAGAGCCGGTTGAATGGGCATTGAAAGAGCCGGCTCTTTCATAGTAAAATAACGTAATGCTATAAACTCATATTTTTATATATTATTAAATTATTTGCTTCAAATATTGCATTATGGAGAACGCTGGTCCAAAAAAAAAGAAAAAGACCCGAAAGCTTAATATTAGCAATATTATTTTTAAGATTTTGAGGATTTATTGATGTTGGTTTTAACTTTTGATAGAAGATATTATTTTTTATTAGATTTATTTTAAAGACTGTTATTAATAAAAAATCCGCTTGTATGTTAGGTTATCTAGTAGGTATATGTGACTAATTAATATGTTAAAATTAAAGCGTTTGTAAGGATTACTCAAAATGATTGATAGAATAAAAAATCCTGAAAAATGTTAGTACTAATTACTTAAAAAGTCTGTTTTGTTTGTGTATTTCAGTTTTTTTCATGTCGCCTTTATTGTTGTTTTTGATAATTTTCATAATTACGCGTTGTAATACGAACCGGCTTTTTCAAAACTTGTAGCGGCTCTTTCAATACCGAATAGTGATGAAAGAGCCAAATGACACTTTTTTTTGAAATGCATATCTTATTGATATTTGTATGTTGTTTAAGATTTATTTGTACCAAATTGCATACTCAAATAAATAAAGAATAAATTACAAAAAACAAATTATATTTTTTTTCATTGTAGGTTGTATTTTTTCCTCTGTAAAGAAAACTGGCTCTTTCATGCCACTTCTCCCCTACATTTTATTTTTTTTTTTTTTATTTTTTTTTTTTTTATTTTTTTTTTATTTTCACTATCAGACGTATTGCTATAATACCGACTGTCTTTTTTTTTGACACAGCAGAAATGGCCTCCCACGCAGTTGCTACACTTTCGACCGTTACTACACACCTAGTCGGGTTCAGAATCATACAATCTAACGACTTTATAGGGTTTTTGCCGTATTGCTATGAGACATGGTTTTGGTCGTGGGCTCTCGTACTATCAGGTTAAATTAATATAAAAAAAAACTAAAACTGTTTTGAAATTATTAAAATTTGGAAAAGCGATGCAATCGGACAAATGAAATGTTTCTAGTGTAGGTAGGTATATAGGTACCCAAATTAAACATGTACAAAAGTTAACTTGAGGGCTCTATTCCGGTAAGACTTCGAACAATAAATGAGCAATAAGACACAAAATAATGTATACTCATGACTACTTGTTGAATATTATGTGTGTAATATTTTCATTTGCTTCTCTTTCATAACTTACATTGAATCTGTTCATGACACAGCTTACCCTCTCCACTGTGTCATAGACAAAAGGTCACAGCTCCCTCCGGGTGGCGCCGAATTTTCTTAACAGTTGTTACCGCAGTCCTAAACACACACCGCAATAATTTGTACTAATTCCGCAACTTCTTGATTCGCTGTTTCTTTACCGCTATACGAGCTGTCTTAGGGATATATGTTTTGGTCAGAACCATATAAGCATACCTATACGCTTAATATATTGTTCTGACCACTGACAATATGAATACTGGCTTCAGTCAAATTGCATACTACAATTGTCAGCTACTTTTGATGCTGACTGTACACACACACACACACCCATACATATAAATACATATATGTATATACATATATCTAATGCTAACTTCAGCATTATTATTAGGTATATTAAGTTTAACAATTTTTGGGCTTAATTCAACGAGTCTAATGAGTTATATTGGAATCTGTACAGTAATTAAGTACATTCCTACAAAGTTTCACGTTAATATTAATAATTAATACATAATAATTAATGTATTTTATTTAATTATTTTATTTTATTTACACTATAAAGTAAAATCAGCAAACTATAACAGATTTTTAGTTTTTTATGATTTTCCTATTGTTATCACTTTATCAGTTTGGTAACTTTTGACCGGTAAAGTATGTCACGTCAAAACGTCTTGTAGTAGGTATGTAAGGTATGAGTGTTCCAAACCTCTAAATAAAATACATAATATTGAAAAGAATATGAAGGTAAAGCATTAAAATAAGGACAAAGGTTCCTAACAATAAATTGAACATAATTAAGTATCCCAAATGAATGCCAACCGTAAAACCCGCCTTGAATGGAATTGAAACTGAATACTAAACTGGTCCTCTTTTTGTTTAGCGCAGAAGTCTATTTATGGGAATAAAAGCTTCTTATGCTTAAAATAGGTCCTAAATTCGATGCCGCATTGCGATATCTACAGGTAAGCAGTAGCTCGGCTTTATCACGGCCATATAGAATCATGTGGCTAAATACGCAAACCCATTAATTTCGGAGTGAAATACCTACATGGGTTCGCGGACACTTACTCACTGCGTGCACTTGACCTGCGATTCTACAGACGTATTTTGGTTATAAGAGATAACATTGGCATTGTCAATTTATGGCAGGTATGGCCCCGATATTACTACATAGTATAAAACAAAGTCGCTTCTTGCTGTCTGTCCCTATGTATGTTTAGATTTTTATAACTACACAACGGATTTTGACGCGGTTTTTTAATAAATAGAGTGATTCAAGAGGAAGATTTATATATATAATACATGCATAATTTAGCAACCGAAACCGGGGCGGGTCGCTAGTATGTAACGAACTTAGTAGCAATATGAGTCGCCACATTGAACATTATGTCATTCATGACTTTCAAAATTGAGTAATACATTCATCTCAAAGAAAAAGTAAGTCACGATTATTCGCATAAAGCGCAGTGCTATAGAATGCAGAATATGTCATCAGCGATATCGCAGACACGTGGCATTTGAAAACTCCAATGTAGCCCCATTACTTCGTAAAACTTTTTGAAATAGCATCTTGCTAATCAACGCAACTTCTCAATTCCCAGCAGAATGGAGTCGTCACGTCCACTGACGTAAATATTAATAATTCATGCACTCCACAACTTTATTAAAGAAGCCGCATAATTATCCACAGGATCCATCGAGAATCGAATGCTATTAAGTTATATTTCCATTACTTGGATTGATGTGCGAGTATAACGTTTTAGTTGTCTGTCATAGTTAACTACTACGACTATAAATTACAATTCATCAATATATCTTAAATCGATCATATTTCAAATAAAGCTTTGATATAATTAGGTGACGACGACGACGATGACTAACTATTAGGGCTAGGGAACTCAGCAAAAGTCTTAATAGCTCGATGCAGACGTTGTTTAGGCGCGCTACGTACGGCGCGAACCGTACAGTGCGATTTTTTGATAATAATATCTAACGGATCGGAAACGGATTGAAACTAATTTTCGTACAAGGATAGCTGAACGTCCAAAAATAGTTATAGGATACTTTTAACTTGACTACAGAAAATAAAAATGTTTTAGGCGGGCGAAGCCTTAATCCCTAGGAACTAATATTAGGGCTTATCACAGAAATGTTTAGGTACCTACTATGAAAGTTCTTATTATTTTTTGCTTTTTTAAAATGTAGGATTTTGTAATTAGTCAACAAAAAACAATACAAATGGTCAAAATAAATGTTTTAAGCCGTTAATACATTTGTTTAATATGTCCCACGAAAATGTTAATAAGATTATTAAAAAGTCAAAACAGCTATACGTTTTAAATAGTTCTAACTTTGGGCTGACTGGTATCCTAGAGAACTTTAAACAATTATTTTTCTTATGTTTTTTTCTGTACAATATGCAGTCACAACAATTGACGTAGTTACCGCGCCGCTGTACGGGTAGCAGTCCACATATACACGTTCGAAACATCATGTTGCGCCGTTCCAGAGAATTTCACGTGAGTGTAAACCGATTAATATACAATAATAATATTACACTTAATTTTGTTGCAGGTATGCTCTGAGATATTCCAGTAACTTTGGTAAGCAAAGGAGAGATGGTGCATTAATTCTATAACAAGCAGTATGCACAAGCTAATATCATCATCTAAATGCATTCGAAGTTACATTAGACAGCAGGCGCCATCGCCAACTTCATTAGATACGTGTGTGATTTGTCACATTTGCACAGTAAACGTTGCTTGTAACATTAACTAACGTTACTTCAATTGAGGTTGAAGGTGAAATTAATAAACCTTATTGAAATTGTTAATGTTGAAATTGAATTGTAAGTGGCTAGTCATACTTTGAAAAATTCACATAAAGCTACCAATTTCCATCTCAGTTATGATTATGTAACAATTGAAAATATTCTGTAGAGGGTATATGAAATATCAGTTAGCAATAAAAGTAACGTAACGTAACAAATTTCACTTTATTTATTGTAAGGTAACGTTTAAAAGTATTTTTGTCTTTAAAATAAAATAATTTCACGAACTGAGCAAAGAGCCCAATCAAACAAAACGTAAACACTTGCTTAACTTACTGTCATGCATTCATTCTACAATTATACTCTTTAAATGTAGAGATCGTTTCATATAAACTCAGGTAAAATTACGGTCTAATTGCAGAATTCATTTCCTACATCCATCTCTTTCACTTGGAAAACGTTGAAAAGTCTTAAAATAAATTAAAACAGCCATAAATCATACACAGTTTTAGACAAATGAATCGCAGTTTTAATTGTAACGAAACCATTTATCTTTAAGTATCTTTGGCGTCGGAAACAATTAGAGGAGGGACGAGGGCAGAAAGGCGAGTGATTAAAACATCACGCGTGGATGAGGACTGTTTGAAGGGACGGGTCAAACATAGTGGGCATAGTTACTTCAGTAGCACAAGTTTCCCGAAACGTGGTGCTAGGCAAATCAGTAGATATGTCTAATAGTATAAATTGACGATGTGGTTGGCGCACTGGTAAAGCAGCTGCCTACTAAGCCGGTGGTCCTGGGTTCGAATCCCGGCAAGGGCAAATATATGTGTGGTGAACTCGAATATTTGTGCCTGGGTAAGTATTTATTTATCTATATAAGTATGTATATCGTCGTCTGGTGTCCATATTGCAAGCCTATTAGAGCTTACTGTGGGACTAGATCGATTTGTGTGACGTTGTCCGATATTTATTATTTTTTTGAATTTTGTTTTTTAGTAGCTAATTATTTCAAAATAGATAACTACTCCTGTACGGGAATCTTCGATAACTAAGAGGTACCAGGATAAAAACGAAGCAGCCTGGCACATGAATTTATTGACAACACTTGAAAAACAATATAATTTCAAGAAATAGACTTAGACAAAACATAGACAATATAAAATCAATATGAAACCTTAACAACCCCTATTGCCCTCGAGTCAACAGTATTCCTGTAGGTATGTTTCCTACTACGTTATATTTGAGTTAACTTTATACCAATCCTAAAAAAAATGGGTAGGTAGTCCTATTTGCTGATAAATCTCCTTCATAGCTGTAGACTTGCACATGTGTGCAAGTTTAGATTATAAAACTAGTTTCTAGGTATATTTTTGATTTATGGTGTATTTAACTTTTCCGTATATTAATAACTGGCGTAAGTGGTCTAGTACTGTAGCCTTAATAGTTTACCAGATTTCATCTTTACTCCAAGCCCTTTTTATATTGTCATACTGCCCTTTTCAAAGCAACATGCTCGCATTCTCTGCTCATGCTCGCTGCTGCTCAACATGCTCGGTTCCAAACTACCATCCCTAGTGGAATTTGAAATGTAGATCTGAACGATCTGTCTAATTGCTATCGGTTCATTCTGAGCATACTGATGCTGATTTACAAGCGTGTTGTACCATTCCAGAGGGTTTTAATTTTTGATGGAAACCAAAAAAATCGGATCACAGCTTTTTTTTTCTTATCTGTCTTCTGTCCGTTATAAAATATATGTGTATTGGGTTGAATCTGTACAAGTCATTTTCATGAATGTTGAAAGGTCTTCAATAACCGCGCCAATTTACTATTTTACTTGCTATTTAGCTTACTGTTCTAAAAACGGGTTTGGGGTTTCCAAACTACATCCCTATTGGAATTTGAAATGTAGATCTGAAACGGTCTGTCTAATTGCTATCGGCTCACTCTTCGCATACTGATGTTGGTTTGCAGTGTTGTGCCTTAAGAAATTAATAAACATGCCAGAGACATACTTTACTGTAAATAATATCCCACCAAAAACATTCTGTAAAAAACTAGCCAAGTCTCGATGGAGCTGCTTGATTATCTCTAAAAAGTAATGAAATCTAGACAAAGTCGTACCAAGTCTAAGGTTCCTTACTGCGATTTCTTTATTATTATAGTTAATGTTGTGTGACTTGGCCGTTGAAGAGTACACAAGGGTACAACACCAGGTGCTCCATGACACCATTGCACCAATCTGTCCCCAGAACCGCTACAAGTCAATTTTGTTTACACGTAATGTTGTATCTGTTGTAACTACCTATGTTTGTTAAGCGAGATAATAGCCCATACTGGTATTGGTAATTTGACGCTAGTGTCTCATTTTAGGCTGTTGTTGATTGTGCAGCACATGCATTCAGCATTGACAATGCTGACTTCTGCTTTCTTCTTTTTGGAGCGTCAAATCGACCACCGATCTAACATAAAATAGACGTACAGACGGACTTCTATCAATGATTAGAGGTCCATCTGTACTAGAAATATTTTTTATACTGTTGGTTTCAGGCTCGCCTATACATAAATATTATTGAAATACGCAGCTTTATCAAGCCTACAATTGACTGGTTATTGAATCAACGTTTTCCAAGTGGCAATTTTCCATCGTCAATGGGTAGCGGTTCTGGCGACAGATTGATGCAATGGTGTCATGGAGCACCTGGTGTTGTACCCTTGTGTACTCTTCAACGGCCAAGTCACACAATATTAACTATAATAATAAAGAAATCGCAGTAAGGAACCTTAGACTTGGTACGACTTTGTCTAGATTTCATTACTTTTTAGAGATAATCAAGCAGCTCCATCGAGACTTGGCTAGTTTTTTACAGAATGTTTTTGGTGGGATTTCACTTCTTTTTGTAGAAACGTGGGCATATTGTTTTATAACAACCTGCTAATTCACTTTAGCAAACCTCACGAAATAATAAGCGAAATCAACGAAATGCAAATAATCCCTCCTAATCCCTAGCAAACGTTTTCGAGCGCAATAGAAGAATGTCGTAAACGACTGTAACGCGGCCGGTTGCCACTTCGCCATATAAGATTATCGGAAAAACAAACGTAGGCGCGTTTTAAAATACAGTTAGCGCCATCTAGCGACGTGTGCGGCGGGTATCACCGCCACTCTTAGTCCAATGCATTATATTTTGACCAAATTTTGAGCGAAATTAATATTTTGGTGTAATTTGTTTATTTAATTTGTGTAATGTTCGAGTAGAATAAAGTTAATCGTTCGACTATTTCTTCTTGTAAACTTGTAAGTATAAGTATAAAAGCCAGTCTAGTCTTACCCAGAGTTTTCCTTTAATTTTATTTATATGCGTATTAAAAGCAGAAGGGGAGGCATTCGCCCAGCGGGTACGTATTACAATGCCGAAGTTAAAAATACCGAATTTCATAAGACCTATGGACGGAAGACCGAAAATAAAAATTTCGAAAGTTTATTTGACCGAAAGTTTAAAATTCCGAATGAACGTTTGATCGAAAGGATGAAATACCGAATATTATAATCCCGAAGACTGTAATCCCGAAGAATGAAATCCCGAAGACTGTAATTCCGAAGATTATAATCCCGAAGACTATGATCCTGCCTGAAGGTTGTAATCCGGAATATTATTTAAACTGTCGAGAATTATATTTCTGTAGTCTTACAGATTCTAATGTTTATTTTATACAAAGAATATTAACCTAAATTACGTAACCTACTTGCCTACTACTATACTTACTATTTATAAGTGAACTCTTCTGTGGAACCGATCTGCTCCGGCGCTGCGGGATGTGCAACCCCTCCGCCCTAGCGTTAGAAAGTGCGGGCATCAAGCGAGTCGCAGCAGCTGAGGCTGGTCGCCGAAGGTGACCAAAAAGCCGAAGCTGCGGAGGCGAGCGCTGACAGCTTCGGTTCCAGACAAGTTCGGTTCGGTTGGCAGTCCATGACAGAATATTTTATCATAATATCGACTATTTAGTGTCATAATTTCCCACTCTCCCGGACTCTTTCCTTTTCTTAATCGACTTGCCACAGAACCGAAGCTGTCAACCCCGATTCCACGTGGTCTTGTCTGCCCTACCCCAAGAGTGTATATAAAAGGCCGGAGGCGCGGAGGGAGGGCAGCCCCCGGCCGCCATAAGAAAGTGCGGGCATCAAGCGAGCCGCAGTCGCACTTTCTTACGCTAGGGCGGAGGGGCTGAACATCCCGCAGCGCCGGAGCAGATCGGTTCCACGGAAAAGTCAGATTAGTTTAGTGTCCTGACACTTTTAAAGTGCTCATTGACTTTCGGGATTATGAAATTTCGAGATTTTGAACTTTCGATTTTCTGAAAATAGTAATTTGAGCTTCGGTTTATCGAATATCGCCTTTGAACTTTCGGTATTTTGACCATCGGTATTTCAACTACTAGGTATTATGAACTTTCGGGATTGTAAAACGTAACCCGCCCAGCTGTGGGACGCTATAGGCTAGATTAAATTAGAAGATGTGTACCCACTACGCTGGATTTTTTCAATGACAGTCGATTTTTTAATGTACCAATAGTAGAAGGGGGCATTACCATATCTCTAATACAGCTGAGACCAGCTGAGGGTTCTTCATCAAATAAATAATAAATAAATAAATATCGGACAACCTCACACGAATCGATCTAGTCCCAAATTAAGCTCTAAAAGGCTTGTGTTATGGGTACTAGACGACGATAGACATACTTATATAGATAAAGATATACTTAAATACATAGAACAACCTTGACCCAAGCACAAATATTCGAGTTCATCACACAAATAGTTGCCCTGGCCGGGACTCGAACCCGGGACCGCCGGCTCAGTAGGGAGGTGTCTACAAACCGAGCCAAACGCGTCGTCAAAATACTTCAGACCTTGGATTTTTGACATCAAATGAAGCGGCCCACTAAGTTGAATATCAAAATACTTAAACGGGTTTACTCACGTCATAGAAGTCGAATAACGCTCGACATGTTTCGAATCGGTACGCGATCCATCATCAGGAGAGATGATCATTCGCGACGGCGGCCAACCGAATACCGCCTTTACAAAAAATATTCATCTTGTTGTAGGTATGTCGATCTCTAATAGTTTGGTTGGGCTCTTGTGTTTTCTAATCAGAGTACTCCAGATCTTCGATTATCCTAGTTTTTAGGGTTCCGTACCCAAAGGGTAAAAACGAGACCCTATTACTGAGACTTCGCTGTCCGTCCGTCCGTCCGTCCGTCCGACCGTCCGTCCGTCTGTCACCAGGCTGTATATCACGAACGGTGATAGCTAGACAGTTGAAATTTTCACAGATGATCTATTTCTATTGCCGCTATAACAACAAATACTAAAAATAAAATAAAATAAATATTTAAGGGCTCCCATACAACAAACTTGTTTTATGGTACGGAACCCTTCATGCGCGAGTCGGACTCGCACTTGGCCAATTTTTATAGTTTTCGCTTTATGTGGCCATTAAACCCTAACTCTGTACCAAATTTCAGCTCTCTGAATTTATGGGAAGTACTAGTTCTTTACTGATGATCATGAGTGAGTGAGTGAATGAGTGAGTGAGTGTCGTAAATGCGAAACTTTGCTTTCGCTTAACTTCGGAACTAAATGACCTACAGACTTGAAATTTTGGATTTTAAGTATGTGATTATAGCTTACTGGATGACAAAAACTTCTGCGTTCTGGTCTTATCCAGAGGTGCTCAAATAGGGGCCTGAAAATGCGGCGAAATGGTTCCAGTAAAGGATGGTACGGCAGTGTTTGCTTCGCGCTCGACTTGGCGGGGGCACTGCCGTGCCCCCCGATAAAAAACCTGTCTCTTGCGCCTAAGTCAGTTTGTTGGTATCGCTTTAGGTGAACTTAAGGAATCTCTACAGGCTATTTTTATGAATTTTGAAGAGGTAGATAGTGGAAGGAACTTATACATAATTTATTATGTTATCTTCAATACGATAACAATAACAATTACCGTTAACATGCTGCCGTTATACTTGAATAATTAAAAAAAAATTGTTTGTTTAATTATATTAATGTTGCGCCTATTAGTTTTTACACAGTTTTGAGTAAATAATGCAATTCGACGATTTCCCAAGCAAACAAATATATTAGAAAAAAAATTCCGATACGATACGAGTAAGAATAAAATCAAACATTTGAATCTCTCGGTACCCGAAGTCCAAATCAAGTAGCAAATAAACTGAATAAAACAGTAAACCGTGAAATTGCTTAAACCGCAACTCTTAAATCCGAACGTTTTCAGCGAACTTCGAAATTTACGGTCGACCTAAAGCCTGGACCCAATATGGGGGCAAGTCGCAAGTGGCAAGTACAGCAGCAACTTGCCAGTGGGTGACCGGGCCTCGACTCGATAATTCATACAGAGAAGGAAGTGGCTCAATTTGCGCACCCCACTCGCCTGTAAACAAGGAAACTGGTCTCATTTAGTTTCGGGAATAACTAAGATATTTCACTTTCGTTCGAGTAAACTTTGCTTGTTAAAATTCATTCGGGTCGTTTGGTTTGACTTACAATTCAGGTTTATTTCTTTGCACATTATCTTAGTAAATTCTACATGTACAAATACATTCGTAGAGCAATAATTTACGTTTTAATAAAAAAAAGAAAACGTAGCTCTAAATGCGCTTCAATTTATAACGAATGACGTAAAAGCATTGAACTGAATTAAATATACATAGAGTCTCAGATCAGGAATGAAAAAGACATTAAAGCGACAATCTTGCGTTTTATGCGAATAACTTTTACGATTGTTCGGAATACAAGTAGGCACCATGTAGCATCGGATTTCCCCTGGTAGTCGTTCCCCGTAATCGCAGTACAAAGTTTTAGTTTTACTTTATTCAAGACTAAGAACCAAGTTAGGGAATCCTATTCAATTATTTAAGAGTGCAGTGGATTAAATTAAAAAAGAGCTATCAACGCGAGGGTAAACTCTGCGTTTGACGAAGTAGAAAAGTTTAAATTAAATTCAAACAAGGTCGGGATTCGCAACGCACACGCTCGTTGCTAAATAACGACAATCTAGTTTTAATTGCTATCATTTATCCGATATTTTGTCTCGCTGCAGATTTCTGGCTTTAACATATTAATGAAGAGAACATTGTTAAACTCGAAAGAACACTTAATCTGTGGGAGTTGGTAAATGTTTAATATTTAGTGTTCCTTTTTATGAATTTTAATTAACTCGAGGTCGCCAGAGACGATGTTAAAACTGGAAATAAAACTTCAAGTGACCATTAAGATGCTGATATGGGTTTCAGGCGTAGTGTGTTTTTAAATATGCTTTTGATGCGCTCTTATCGGGGTTATCTATTAATTTTACTCTATGGTTTATTACGAAGGTCGGGCTGGGTTTTTATAGCGGCGCTTGCGGCTGCCACTCCGTTTTTAATGACTCTATTAAAGAGATTAATAGGGTCTATCGTTTAAAAAAACATCTCTTCTTTTTCTTTCCGTACAAATTTAATTAATGTTTGATACAGATCTCGTAGGTGCGTTGATGTTTAGGGTTATGTTCTGTCGTTTACCATTTTGTTTCGTATTGAAACATGATATTTCTATTCGTTAGTACGGTATCTAACTTTGATCTTAGGGGAATTATTGTTTTATGGAATTGATAAAAAGTAGGAATTAGCCTTTATTGGAGTGTGTTTATTGCTTTCTTCTGTATTATTTATGTTTTATAACTAATTCATATAACTTCTGAATGGAAATAACGTTTTGTAAGTTAATAATTTGAATTTCCTTCATTTTATCGTTTATTTAGATTCTCAGTCAATAACCTTGGATCGTTTTTCCAAAAACCGTATTACCAGCATCGAGCGTTTAACTCGCAATGACGTCTACTTACCCAAAGCAAAACAGTTTAGTATCGATCAGTCTGATCACAGCTAGCTAACCGGATTGATCATATCCGCCATCCCTACTTTCATTATCTTATACTTCTTACATGTGTCTATCCTGTTTACCCCTAAAAGTAAAGAGGGAGAGAACGTGATTGCTCGTTGGGTTTGGTTGCATTGCGAAGTTTCGTATTACTAGGCGGGTCCCCTCGGTCCTTCTACATGAGCTGCCACCCAATTTGGCGTCGTACGCCTGCAGGTTTTTGCACGCATTCCCTTAATAAGGGACTTCAGACGTACGTAATGCTATCTGGTGAATGCTTTGCTATTTAGATGGAAAATATTTTGGGTTTACTGGATTAGCTGCTATTTTGGGTCACTGAGCTGGAAACTGTTTATATACCATACTAATTGTTTCAATTGTCAAGAAGCCGCAGCTGCAGTGAAGTAAACTGCTCAGACCTCTGCTAAGAGTTGCATTACCTACATAAAAGGTTAAGTTTATATTAAGTTTGCAGCGTCAGAAAATTTTAATAGGGAGTATCCCAAAAATCTCGGGCCTTTCAGGACTCTCGACAGTACATTTGTCCAAGAATGGAAATCCTAATTTTAAATGAATGGAAAATTTCAATAGTATAATATTAATCAATTTTAAGCATAAGCGAGAGATAACATATTTGGACACATGCGAATATTTGAGCAAAGATTTCTTGTCTAATTTTAGGTATTAATTTTAAAAAGCGTTTCAGCCCCAAACGGCTAAGCTGAGCTTTAATCGAATTCTCCCTAAAATTTACGTATTCACGTTACAGAGTCCCGCGTGTCGTTGTCTCAACTTGTTCCATCCAGACGTCAGTGGCGCTCCGCCTCTCGAGTCGGGAGCACGTCCGTACGCCGCGTTGAACTGAATCACGAGCTTAAACACGATACCACGAAAGCGATTCTTGAAATCAACGCGAACTTTCGAATCTTATATAATTTCAGTGTTAAATTTTGTGTTTCCGTTTTCCCCATTTGTGTTCTGTGTATTTCGTTTTGTTTAAATTTTAAGGTTTGCGTACTAGACGCGACTATTGTGATACAATGTCCATTCAACGGCCGTTAACGCGGTGAAGATGCCTCTAATATACCATCATTTCGCTTCATGAGGGTACATTGAGCAGCATGATTTTAAAAATAGGAGGGAAACCTCCCGTCAAAACACCGGCCAAGGTGGAGAAAGAAGTGAAAAAGACGAAATGCGATGACAAATGTCCAGGGGATCCTTGGATGTACTGTGTGGTGTTATGGTGTGCGTGTGCCATGAGCCTGATATCCAGTGGGTATAGTCTATATAAGCAGCAGGGTCTGCAGGAGAGGTTGGGGATACTGGAGGAACAGCATCTGGCGCTGAGGAGTGCGGTTCTTGAGCCTCAGCAGCCGCTGGTAGAAAGGCTGCGGAGGGAGGTGCTGTCGCGTCCACCAGCTAATTGGAGAGCGAGGAGGAGCATCAGAGACTACGGAGATTGCGGATGTCCTGCAGGTCAGAAACAGTTTTTATTTACAAGAGAACTTAATGTTGTTATATCTCTTCCCTCATTTTTTATAGATAAAAGTTATCGTTCGAAACGGCACAGAGTTTTCAACCACACATTCGTCTAAATTAAAGGTTTTTTTACAATAAACAACGGTTTGGTTACAAAATTATTTTCATATTTGTCGTACCTAGTACATAGTTAGCATAGCATGTGATAAAATTCCAATCGTTAGTAGGTAATACGATTCTAATAAGACTTGCTTATTTGATTCTCATCATAGAAATATCCCAAACAAAAAGTTCCGCTCAAATTAAATATTGGATCGTTACCCAACACGAACAAATCCAATTGGTAGACCGTAGAACAAATGCAATATTTATTCTGGCTCGGTATAACTGTCATATTACTGTCAATATTTAACTGATGACTTGACCAATATTTGAGAAACAAATCCATGGTTTAAAAACAACAAAGAAAGAGATGAAAAAGAGAATGTGTTTTAATGAATAACTAAGTATATATTGAGCTGAGACTAATATATAGGAAAGTACGAATTGTATCTAATCTAGTCTATATTGCATAATTTATAAAAAAAAATAAGATTTTATAGATAACTTGACATTTAATCACTTAGAACATACTCCAGTATAGACTATTTTTTATGTTTTTTTTCTTCCGTAGATATTTAACCTTAACTTGCCTACTGAAAGCTTAACATTGTCATGAACAAATGCCAATATTATGCCAATCGTTTAATATTATTTGTAGCTGACATTTAATCGTAGGATATATCTTCATTTCATATGCCTATCGTCGTATTGTATGGTTACTCATTATGGGGGGATGAAAATACCCTCGGGCGATTGGTAGTGAAATGAAATTACTGCTTCATTATTCTAGGCATACATTTTCATTGGTAATTATTTGCAAATTTCGAAAAAAATTCTGTTCGGGAGAACCAAACATCATTGATATAATTATATATTACGTAATTTATGTCAAAGTACTGACAAAAATAACAAAAATAATTCACACATCGTCATTAATTACACTGTAAAAGTTTTGCGAAGGGCCGCTTTTAAGCGTTAAACGAACCAAAAGTAGAAAGATGGCAGAAATAATCTACGATACTTTATTTAGAAATATGATTTTTTCATCGCATACTGCACCAAACTGTACATTTATATGGTATAATAGTATAAGTATTATTTTTAGATTAAATCAAGTAGAAGATATAAAACCTTCGCTTTCCAAATCCCATTAAATTTACTTGGGTTCCGTAAACCATTCTCCAACCATCCCTTTACACTTTGTCAGTCACCATTGCATTCTCGATTCCTTCTTTAATTTTCTCCTCCACCAAACTTCGGTCAACTAACAAAGCATGTAACTAACACTCACGGAGGCTGCAAAGCTATTAAATTTTTTTTTCACCGCAACTCCTAGTTAATCCGGGGTTGAAAGCTGTCACCCGGGCCGCTGATCGAAAAAATGATAAACGCGAGGGTGACACTCGCGAGGGTCTCGTACACTTAACAGCAGGAAGGAATCGACTCAAACATAAAGTAGAGGATGAACGAATGTTTTGAAATATAATTTATTTGCCTAACGGATGTACGATTAAAATTGATACCTGTAATAAATTGAACTTTATTTAGGCATAAACAGTACATTGTACACCAGCTATAAATTACAATACCTTAAATAATGAAGTTGTCAATATATTACGCGCTCAAAAATATGTTCTAGAACTTAAGTCAAGTCATGGCAGTATAAATAAGAGCCTATATATAGTTTGTCTGAAATAAAAACAAAACATTTAGCTAAAAATCTAAAAAATTGTGTTTTGTTTAATGCAAATAGACTAAGTATAAATTGGGCCACTGTTTCTAAAAATAACAATCTCTTCACGATGAAATTATAATGTTTGCTAAAAAAAAACACAAAGCACTCTTATTACTTGACTTTTACTGGAAAATATTAACAACCCGCATATTTTTTACGTTCATTCGGTGTTTAAATCTTTTGTACAGTCTATTAGAGCTTATGAATTTTATGATTGAGTACCTACTTTCTATTATGAGTACGTAGAAGTATAGGATAAATAAATAGGGAATAAGTTAGGAAGATGTATATTTAAAGTAAAATATTTTGATTATAACGAAAAAGTACTTCAAAATACGAGATTAAACACAATTCAAGATAAGGTTGACACATTGCCTAATAAAATTTACTCTATATAAAATACTCACTCAAAGAGAGGCCTCTATATCCTTAACGTAACTATTATAAACGTAAAAATATTATAGACATAACTATGCCATTGAGTCTGAGGGGATTAAGAAATTCCAATTTGATCGTGTTATATGGACGTTCCTATGCCAATACAAATGTGAAAAATAAAAACAAAAATCCCCATTGGGAGCTAAACGGTCACCCCGTAATTTCCAATTAATGTCGTAAATAATGTGAGAACCAAATAAAAGAGTGGCGATATCGCAGGCGATAAAATGTCGCGTGCGACTGACGCGGTCGCCCTTGCTGTTTATTCGGATTATTGGAAGTAAACGCGGGCTTAGGTCGCACGCATACGAGCGACAAAACAAGCAGCTTACCTTTATGTTGCGTCTTTTAAAACAAGAGAACCGCGCTTTACCATAGTACTTAGTATCCTTTGTTACTCTTCAGATGCAAAGAATTATGATTATGAATAGTGATGGCCGTTCCCGGGAACATTCCCAATGAGGGGAATATAGGGGAATTTAGGATTTGTATATGAATAACATTTATTTTATGACATTCTCTATATAAGAAAATGTTTATCTATTTAATAGGTTAGCAATTCAATAGAAAAAAATATAAAAAGTCAGCTGTAAATGTAAATTTCCAATGCTCCCGGGAATATTCCCATTGTTCCCCGGGAATATTCCCAATGTTCCCGGGAATATTCTCATTGTTCCCGAGGAATATTCCACAAGTCTTTAAATTACTCTCAGGAATAACATGGTAAAATAAATACCAGTGAGACAAGCAAGTTAATTACTGATAGAGAAGGAATAGAGAAAACACGTGTGTTGTCAACGCAATTAGCAAAATAATTGTATTTTATTTAGGTTTTATTGTTTTATGTATCTATTTATTTCATTATTTCAATAGTATTTTAAATAGGTAGTGTATAGTAATACCAAAGACAGGCATGCCATAATTCATACCCTGCCAGAAACATAAAATAAAAAAATGAATATCAGCATTTAATCTTTTGCAATATTTGATAAAATTATTTTTCTTTAATCAGTTGGATCCAGGCAGGGTTCCATAGCCGTTATCACAAATATATTACAAGATCAAGAAGAGAAGTCTTGTTTTGGTGCGGGGGGTCATCCCCCCGAGCCCTAGTTTCGTAAATCTACTCATGACTTGAAAGTTCAAAGTTGTGTTTATTATCTAAATACGAAGGCTCTGCCTCCGAGAGTGTCTCTTGTAGTCATCGTCCCATCACTTTGAATTTAAGCTATCATGTTTCTGTTCTTGGTAGTTGCTTTGATTTTAGTGCCATCGCCGCTTGTCATAGCTCCACTTGTGACTTCAAAGTTAAATCTTATAATCATCGTTTCCAAAGTTGACTTAAAATAATCAAAAGACTAACTATCTTGTTTCCCTTCTGTTAGGTTTCTCCCTAACGCCCCCCGTATCTTATAGTCTTCGACTCCTCAGTAGATTTTACAAATTCAGAAGACATAAATACTATCTTGTCATTTTCGGATTCGACTGTAACTTTTTGCTGGAAACGTTATTCGCCCCATCAATGAGGCGCATATTTGGCGCACTTTCAGTGGATTATATCTGCTATGTCTCTGTAGCCGAAAATCTCGCTGACTGTCTTTCGCTGACGTCTTTAATGATTCCAGGCCAACTTCTGGTTTCAAAGATCTTCTTAAATGCAGCGTAACCTCGTTTGATCCGTCAGTAGTTTCAAAACCAGCCAAGAGAAGACACATGCATTGATTTCAAATCCGTTAATTGACTTACCGCTCTTCCTTGTAATAGCTGAGGAGATACGCTATGTGTTACACGTCTTCGATTTGGAAAGCTGCTTCCTCAACTTCAATATGTGTCTGCTTCAGATTGCGCAGTCTATGTCTACAACATTGTCATTTCTCAAATGAGTTTGCGGGAAGATAAGCTGTGTTCAAGAAATTTTCAGCTCTTAGAATTATTTCTGCAGCATGGTGTTATTGGAGTAGGAGGTAGCTAGGCTAGAAGCTTCTGAATTAACCTACCAACAAAACCACTAGGCATACTACCGCAAAATGGACACGTACACGAAACCAATCTGATTGTAGATTCATAAAATATGTCATGCTGGACCAGATGAATTGTTTTGTGGCAGCGCGTCAGTGTTACTGTTTTTTTTCTGCTAACTGCTAACAAAGTCATACAAGCAAGTTTTACTTCTCTAAGTACCCTTTATGAGTTGGTCGACTATTATTACTCGTAAACTTGTAAAGCCTACCCTAGCAGCGTTTATATAGCCAATACCCAAGTACTCTCAAAATTTGCAATTTAAAGTTTGATATTTCACAAACAGATCTATAAATCGGAAAATTGTTGCAACAAACCTGCAACATTTTGTAAGGCCTATCCAACGACATATCACACCATGGGGTAGACTAGAAAAAAAAAGACATCCCCACTTTAGTGTAGGGGGAGGTACAGTAAAAAAGTATTTTTCCAAGAATTTGGTCTACCAATTTGTCAAAATGACTAATATGTATAACCATGCTAAATTATAACTTTCTAGTACTAAAAGTTTCTCTAGTACTAAGAAAAGTTCAATGTTCCCCAGGGGAATATTCCCGGGAACAGGAATATTCCCGCGGCCCATCACTAATTAATTATGAATCAACATTTTAATCATGTGATTCCTTGCTCGATTACGGTGTCACGAGAGAACAAATTTAATAAAATCTGTCACACGTGTAGTTGAGAAATGGTCTACAATGTACAAAAAGCATAAAATCGTACTGTAAAGAATTTGGATTAACAGGATATTTTTCATGAGCATTTTGGTTAAACCTAGATAAATTGACCGTCTAATTCTGATACAAATATATTTACGGCAGCAATCATTATATGGACCACACTTAACGCAAAAGTGCGGCCGGTCTAACACATTTGCGGATAAACAGAAACAGGCCTGCCGCTCGGACGCCCAATTGTAAGCGTATCGGGGGTTGAACGGATCATTGACGTCATTGTAACAGTCGCTAATGGTGACGAACCAGACAAACAACACGCTTGCCTCGTTTCATTTGATTTGTTATGCGTCGTCACACACACACTATTTTTCGCACATAATTGGGTAACATTCATACTGAAATAAATAGGTATTGGTGCTATTGCAAATACACCAACTAATTTCTAAATCATTCGTCAAGGTGTGTCAATAATAACTATGTGTGTCGTATTAAGTATTATACTATTTAAAATGTTGGCACTTTTAAATGTTGAGTTACGTCCCATTGTTCTAGAAATCCCCAGATTACGGCATACTATAATTATAGGCACCAGTCAAAATGTTCAGTTGAGTAAACTTTTGGTGACGGTGTCAAAATTGGACTTTTCGATAGAGTAACAAGGTCTTTTACGCCCTTAACACATCACTCAATTCGAGTCTATTATCAAACCCTTCAACAAAAGCATTTAATTCCCACAGTTTAATCACTATTCCATGACCATCTGCCACGTCCATTGATAAGTGGTCACTATTGTTAGTTCTGGAATAATGGTTATTTTTGTCCCTTCACCCACGTAACTTGAAATCGATGAACTGGTCATATTACACGGAATGGGAGGCGTTTACTTGAATGATTCAGCGTACCTATATCGTGTTGCGTGCTATTTCTGTTATGGGGACACTGCTTTCAAGCATCGCATTATCAGACTTTAAGCTTTTAATTATACCTACATTAGTCATAGCAATTATATGACTTAACTTGTTATAACGACAAATTTCAAACCAAATGAGGCACGTCTAATTTTAATCTAAGTATTTTAAGATAGCAGCAAATATACTTTAATTTTGGGGTCTAGTATTGTAATATAACCCTTTTTACGATATGAACGTTGAACTGATACCTATTGGATTGCTGTTGCTATTCGGGCTGCATCAAGTGATATCATCAAAAGTTGCCATTTAAAGGTAAATAGTTATTACATTGCTAAAATAAAAATATATAGCTCGGTGATATTTCTAACAGATGTTATGTTATAATAAGAAGCGGCTATTAAATAGCCCGAGATTGTAGTTTACCCATTAAATATCTACATTAATTACATAATCATATATTTGTTCACTCAAGACACAAGAATACAAAGGCGTTTAATACCAGGCACACCCAAAGGAAGTCGTCGCGCTACCTATAATTCAGAGAACCAGACTAATTATATGGTTTTGTTCTACCGGCACTAGTTCGTACCATTGTTCAGAACTTGATGCCTAACTTAATCTGGTGATAGTTAAGACTGGGAGCTGGATTTTGGATGTAAATGGGCTAAATAATGTTATGTCTTTGTCCTGCTACAATGGCTACATTTCGGTAGTAGGTACCTACAATATATATACTTGTTATATTTGGCATTCGTTAATCTAAAAACTTAATTTGCTTATGTTTCACCTATTAAGCGCTGATTTTCAACTGTGTTCTTAATGTACTTTTGCCTTTCAAGGTACAAATGTGCTCCTTTCATCAGTGGTTTTACTCTGCGTAGTCTGTATCTTTATATCAGGAAAACGAAATTGACCTCAGTGGCCAAATTAAATTCAGATTGATATTACCTATATCCACTAATATCCAGTATATCAGCCACATATCCGTCACAGCCATATCATGTGATATAGCCACTATATATATCCGTGCATAGCGTGAAGAACTTGATAACTCGACTTATACGTTTTTTTATGTATTGGCGTAATGGCTTTCTACGGCCAAGTTTTTGTAGGAAAAAAAATTATACCTCGATATCTATGATACTTTTGAAGATATGGCCTGACATGATATTGATATCTCGATATTTAGCGGATGTTTTATTTAAAAAAACGAAATATCAGCGCGATGAGGCACAAAAAATATTGCATATCAACTTATTTCAACGTATTCTCAAAAAACAAAAAAGCATTCGTAATTTGACAAAACAAGATATTAGAATGACGACAAGCACACTTTAACGATAATAATTGAATATGTCGTTTTATCTCATTATACAAAACTACCGTAAATTCATATGTCAATTTATCATTTAACGATAAAACTTACGTAAATTTATAAGTCAATTCATCATTTTCAGGTTAATGGACACAGCAAATAATAAGTTGACATAATTAATTATTCATAATTTATCGAAATGTATATTTCGATTTGTCAAGTTATTCTCACATCTAAGGTGTACTCTGGTACAAAGAAAAACACTGATAACTGTACATTTGTGAACTAATAAAACCTTAGTACAACGTGTTAAGGTCCATGGGGTATAGTTAAGTGTCTTCGTATGTATCATTCACATTACCGGTACCTTGTCAACCATCTACCAGTTTTATTTATTGGATATTGAAGGCATAAACATGGTGAACTGTCATGTCAAAATATTTAAAAACTGATTTTGGAAAACCCAATGTGGGGAGAAATTAAAGATCTGCAGGCGTCTTATAGTAAAGACTATTAGAAAAACAAAATAGCGCAGCGATCTTGCAAGACACAAGACTGCTCAGAGTTGGTACATTCAGAAAAAACGCATAAGAAACAAAGATGTTGCCAGTTAAAAGTAAAATAAATTCATCTAGTTTTTCTGTAGAATAAGTGCTTTTGCATTACTGAATTAAAGACGATTCATTTACTTATTCAATATTTTTATAACTTTTAATTTTATTTTCTTCGGGTTTCGTGACTAAAATAAAACAATTCAAACGGATTGTATCACATTTATTCATTGTTTGTGCCTTTCTGACGTATTTGGCACAGAAAATTTGTGTTTTTCTCAGTCAAAAATAGTTGCCGAAACGTCAGGAGACTCAAACAACGAACACACGCGGTATAATCCATTTAAATCGTCTTATATAAACAAAACAATTATAAAGAAACGATAGAATTGCTTGATTGATACCCTATTCTATGCGATGAATATGTTGATAAGTTTAATATCTCACAAAATACAATGTTTCTACCAAAATAAGTAAAATAATTAAAAACTTTGCATAAAATTACTCTTAAATCAATTTAGACATTTCAATTATATAGAAAAACTGATTTTTAGGGATTAAATTAAAAAACATTTTCACTAATTTGGGCACTAATGTATGGGGAATAACTTGATAAGTCGATGGTCAGTATGTTGATAAGTCTAATATCTCACAGAATACAATGTTTCTACCAAAATAAGTAAAATAATTGAAAAGATTGCATAAAATTACCCTTAAATCAAGCTATAAGTACCAGTTTTAGTTGAAAACAGATTTTGGAGAAAATCTCAAACTTTAAAATCTCCGCCACGTAAAATTGCCATTTTGGACTTATCAAGTTCTTCACGCCATGCACGGATATATATATATCGATGTTTGCTATTCGAGTTGCATTCAGTGACATCCACAAGTAAAGTATATACTTGTAGCGGTACTTGTACATCCCCATTATATAACACATAAAAAAGAAACATAAGCAAACCCTTTATCCAATTATGATGATCTTCAAAACACGCAAGCCCATATTCTTGCGAAATTACTCGTGGCCTGAGGGAAATATTTCATACTACGCCTTTCCTGATACCTTAAGTAACTATTTGCAGAACAGAATTATGTTTGCCCCCAACGGGGCTAAGCTAACAATCCCGATGGTTAATCAAAATAAAGCAAGGGTTGAGATATTTTACCAAAGTTCTTGACCGCTAGCTTAGCTTGGAAGTAACCTTTGTCTAAATTGAACACTTTTTGTTTGCACGTCTAGCATAACTGTGATACGCGACTCTTTGTCGTGCGACATTTACTATCTGTCACTTTCCTTTCACCACCGTGCGAGTCAGACAGGTGATGCTGAGTCGCAAGACAAGCGAAGTCGCGGTAAGATATGCTAGCCCTACAGTTTTAGGATTTTCTCGTGTAATGATTACTTCTACCGCACTGAGTAAATAGTAATATTTTATACAATTTATTAAGGTTGGTGTTAGAAATATTTATTTTCGTGATTATTATTACTGCTATCAATATATCGCAATGTAGTCGTCAGGTAATCAAAATAAACTTAATTTATAAAGTAAGTAGTTGAATTTCAACCACAAAAAATCTAATCAAAAAATGGCAAGAGATACCTAATGCAAAATAATGTCTTAACTTATAACCAAAAAATCCCTAGTGCAGTATAAAAAGAAGGATTACTGATATATCTTGTGAGGTTACAAAAGTATAAAAAAAAAAAAAAAAATCAACATATTTTTGATAGATTAAAATACTTAAACGGGTTTGCTCACGTCGTAGAAGTCGAATAAGGCTCGACATGTTTCGAATCGTGTTCGTTTGGCCGCCGCCGCGACTGATCGTCTCTCCTGATGATGAATCGCGTACCGATTCGAAACAATATATCGAGCGTTATTCGACTTCTACGACGTGAGTAAACCCGTTTAAGTATTTTAATATGTCTGAGACTCACGATAGTTTTCTATGTAAAATGTTTTTGATAGACTTAAGATGAGCAAGGCTCCGCTCTAGTAAGCTGAACTCCCAAACTCCCCGAATGAATACGTTAGCAACATCGATTAGTTCTAACTTCTTTCGACCCCGGGATAGTTTCAGCCAAGTTGTTTATTAATTTAGAATTTCATTTTGATCTTGCGAACTCCGTAATTTTATTAGTATCGGGTTTGGAAGGAATTGCCTTCGCTTGCTCGTTTGGAGTTTGTGTGGTTTTGCTTTATTTAGCGTTTCGCGTTGCGTCTTAATGGTTTAGGTTATATACAGTTAGATGTTTTGTTTATTGAATTAGCTTGTTTGGCTTTTAATTAGTTAGAAATCTTATTTAAGCATTTTACAATAAAACTATTTTTATACCATTTTAGCATACAAACGATGCTATCTACAACTTTTATTGCAAAAAATCATAATATTTCGACTCTTCCATTTTTTTTGTTAGTTGTTGAAGAATGCACCCACACCATCCGTTGTTGCATCACGTGTACCCACCATTTTTATTTGCTCATCAATGTTTCAATTAATCAATTACTAGCGGGGTCCTGCGTGTGAATCTTCAAAAGCAAACCCCGGGTCAAAAGCCTAATTGTCTGTTTGCTCGATGGAGACGTCAGGCCCTATTCACATGCAAATACATCACAAACGACAACAAAACCTAATACAACGTTATAAGAACCCCAGTCGATCGGAGAATTTCATTTAAGTAAAGGGAGAAGTAAATTGAGCAAATTGTGGGACTTTTTCCGTAGATTTATTTGGATTCTAATTGGAGTGTACGTTGTTTCAATTTAGAACGCGGTTGTAAACAAATGCGGGTAGGTTTAAATCGTTTTATTTGATCGAGTTTTTCCTCTGGTCTAAGAAGCTTAGGCTAGGTCCACATGAACGGGCAAAAGCGTTGTAGTGCATTTATGTGAACCTGGCCTTAAATTGTATACCAACAAAAAGTATATTGAACCTTTGATTGATGTTTGAAAAATAGTAATGTATAGTGGCAAAACATTAAACACTTACTTTTGCAAAACAATAATGGGATCTGAAAGGAGATAGATATGTCAAAATGTAATCGAAATCAGCGTTTTCTTTGTCTGCTAAAACATTTCCATTTACTTTTAAGTTCCATTTCTCCACTTCATTAAACTGGGATTGATTTAGAGTACAGTAAATCTTTGAGAGCGCCGATGTGGTGAAAACAATCAGAGAAATGGGCTGTTGGTTAAATTAAACGTGACCGTTGACAGAACGGATGGCGTCGATCCATTAGGAGGCAGGAATCGAACCCTGATCGCAGTCGGCACGTAATGATCTGTTTCGCTTTAATTCTATCTTTGTTTCACTTTACAGTACTATTATTTCTCGTCTTGTATGGGAATAGTCTGTTCTGCCTGTTGGCGTTCTTGTTTTTAACGTGGAAACATTGATTACAATTTTATTATTATTCAGCCTCAAGATCCTTTCATTATTTGGCTATGTCGTGATTTTTATTTGTCTTCTTTTCCTTGTATTGGGTTTTACTACTTCAAAAGTTTTATTTATTATTTAAATAAGTTAAACAGCGTAACAGTAAAAACCAAGGTTATGTGAACTACAAAAATATATATAAACAAAGACTGAAAACTAGTTAGACTTAGGCGACACAATGGCGTGGCTCCGTTGCGTCGTCTGATTTGGTGTAGAATATGGCAGATTGAATGAAACTGACAAAACACGACACCCTTCGGCCAGAAGTCTGCACTTGCGGTACACTAATATCAGTCTTGCAAACCTTTAGCGTTATATATAAACGTTTATCACCACAAAGCCAGGTCCCCGAGGAACACCAGAACCCAATATGTTGTGCCTAAGTTACGCTTGAATTCAAGGCTCAAGACTCTTACTTAAGTCTTGTTCACTTCATAACGATGATACAGTATAATTAAGACACTCTTTCTATGCATCTTTTCAGTGGTTTTTCTGTACATTACAATATAATAAAAAAATGCTTTATTGCACACGAAAATCAGTCACCATAAGAAACACAAATACAATATATCTAATAACGGTAAACATGAAATTAATCAAAAATAAACTACACATTGAGTAGGTACGCAAAAGGCGACGGGAACGCAAATAATTACTTAAAGTTGTATTTCTTGGTTAAAAACCTAACTTACCAATTTAATGAATGTCATTAAAATGAAACATACGTTTGTAATATCATCATTTTACACACACTCTACATTGAGCTAGATCCGAAAGATATACTTTGACAGTACTTTTATTTGTTTATTCCATCTTTCCTTCGTTGTCTATTCCATCACTCAAGAGTGGTGTCTCAAGGAGGGAAGGAAGTTGACGGAAGCTGCGTATTTGCCCAGCAAAGGCTCCAGGGTGTTTGGCTTCAGATAAAAGAATTGAAAGTAAAGCAGGGGTAGATCAAAGAGTGTGAATTTGTTCAATTTTCTTATTGAATGCGTTTGTAATTTTGTTAAAACAACATTGAGATTGCAAAATGTAATGTTACACTTTGATGTTTAGTAATGTGGTACTTTGATGTCGTCGTGCGATTTAGTTTCAGTTGAATGCATTAATGTCTACCAGCTTCAATCAGATAATGTAAAAATTCGTTCAATACATATTAGTGTTAGTTTTTGCTCCTGTGTATCGAAGATATTCTCATTTTGTGAGTTTATGGACCCACACGATTACCTACTTAGCCAGTTCTTAACCAGCTTAAGTTCTTTAAAAAAAAAACATAATACCGTAACTTAATACTAGACGTAAATTAAGTTGATTTGAGAGATAAGGATTGATATTACAGAAAAGCAAAGTTAAATATCATGTGATTATTGTGTTGTTCCTGGAGGATTTTTAGAAAATATGGATGATAACTTATATTTGACCTTATGAATATTGAACAGTCGCTATATTCTACATCTTGTCCCTAATCTCCAGGCGACATTAATGGCGTCTAATTGATACACGAGGCGAACTAACAGAATCGCTGACTTACTAATACTTGACTAATTTTGGAACCGCCGCGAGGGAATAGCTTGTCTGTGGAACACATTCCTGTGCGTGATGTGTTAAAACTGTGGTATGTGTGGTGTTAATGGTGTACCTAATTGTCAATAAATTTATTTGTAGTGCAGTAAAAGAATTCAATCTCAAGTTTGAAAGATAAAAGCTGTAACAGCTACAACAATCTGATGTATAGTAATTAATGGTTTATATGTTTGTATTAATGTAAAAAATCTATTAAATGGTTCATCTATGAACCATTTTACATATTATTTTATTTTAATTACAAAAGAAAAGCAAAATAGTATTATTTTTTATATATACCTTGACTGTAGATACAGGCTGTATAATCCATCCGAACTCTAAAAGCAAATCTACCGACTGACATAAGTAAAAAAAAGCACCTTCTAATAAAATACCAGTGAGGTCGTTTCTCCTTTGTGTGAGTTTCAGATTGCAGATAAACTAGACATTAGAGCGGACATTTTTTTGTACAAACAATATTTTTTTTGTATAAACATCAACAATCCATACAATAGCACTCCCTAAGCGGTACAAAAACGAAAAAAAAAACGACATTTGTCGTTTCAATAAACCCAACGAATACAGTTATCCCCATAAAAGAGTTAAACGGAATTCCAACACTTAACAAACCAATCATAACCCGGGGAAAACAAACACGACAGCAGGTTTAAACGATCCTGACAATCGAAGTTGACTGTTCCAATTAGGTAGGTTTTTAAAGAGGCGTGAGCTTTCACGGCATTAGGTAAACAAGTTGTTTGAAAAGAAATTTAATTTAAAATTATGGAGTAAAGACGATCTTTTAATAGACTGTTCTAAGTATATTTTATGAATAGACCTGCTATGAGTGCGTCTCACGGCACAAAGAAAGGCTCTCTTGGTATTAAGTTAGTGTATGGGGTTAGGTTGTGGGTGCATCGTCAAGGTTTTCTAGGCATTCTATTGAGGCTAGTGGTCATATAATTTTCTCGACGATTTGTAAGTGTGGGATGGAAATGTCTGCAAAACCATTTTATACCGCTAAAGTCATTTAACTTCGTATTTGATTTCCTCGGAGGTAAGTAAATCCCGTTAGTAACTAACCGGTGCATCATTTATTAAGCTCAGCATTTAACACACGAGGTTCTAAAGCTCGAAGCTCGATGAAGTCGTTAGCTGTGTTGATATTTCTTATTTAGACGGTTAACTTTAACTTGAAAGCTTAACGGTAAGCTCGCTAGGTAGGAAATATTGCATGAACTGGCTTGATCAAAGGTTTAAAGTTCGGAAATGGCGCGACACGAATGCCTTTTTTGTTAAAAATCTAATGATTCCTTCAACGAACATGAAGTGTGGGGTATTGGCTAGCTATTGCTTTCGAAGGTTGTAAACCTCGAGCTGAGCACTAGTTTACGATAACTGCAGTCGTGGCTTAATATTGGCGTATATTACTTATTTATGTTTTAAAAGAATTACAGGGTGTACTGTTACATAGGTCAGCTTTAAAATAACCTAGGTCCCTGATTATTTTAAAGTCGATTGATATTGTCGTACTCAAGTGAAGTTCGTGATAATGGCTTATATCTTATCTTATGACATGGTCATTACGGATACACGTCGACCTAGTGGGATCTTTTGTGTGACTCGGGATAGTTAAATCTACTCAAAGATTTGTTCCACCACCTCTATATATCGGTTGATGAAACCCAAGATTGCTAGTAACGATTTTTTTCATTCTAAGTATGGCGAGGGCATGTCATTGTTTCTGCGTCCGCTCCACATATCCTACAAATCTGTATTCTATAATATACAATTACGTATATCGATTCTTGTTCGTCGTACTGCAGTATGAAAAAAAAAATAACATTATAGTAAGCAGACGTACTGTGGTGATAGCTCGAACAGATTTCAATAGTGTCACGGTCAAAATAATATTACAGTTTAAAAATAGTGTTGACGAATCTAAAATTAAAATCCGGCCCCAAGTTGCCTTTGACTTTTAAATCCTCAGGCCAATAACTTACACATTTATACAGTTTTATTATTCCTAACACAATAAACAACTGAGGTTGTAAACAAACAATCAGACACGATATAACTCGGTGTTAAAACCGTTCTTATTACCACTACATAACGGCTAACTTCAATGTTAGGTCTCGTACCGAAGTAACCTAATACAATTCTTATAGCTGCTGTATAAGGTGTGTTTAAGAATGCAGGACGACGTGAAGTCAAGCGTGTTAAGTGTGCCCGTATTGTAATGGGCCCTTTTATTTTTATTGCCTTTTTACTGAGACAATATGCGAAGGACAATGATGATGTATCCTGTACTTAAGAAAAAGTATTCCTTTCTCACTTGAACATTGAACATGTGAGTTGTTTATATAACGTACTTACATGAACATCGCGGTCTGTTTCAATTGCTTTAACAAGAGCTTACACACTGCCGCACACCGGGTGCTTGGCTCCGTCTTCTGTTTTTGTTCGCGTGCCTCGGGGTCGCATTGCATGTCGCATCTGTAGCCATGATGCGTCAGACGATCGAGTTCTACGCCCAGGCTACTTCGTTGTATTCTACCTACAACCTATAAAATAAACTAAACCCAGGGCTTTTAGAAAATTAAAATTGATCAATTTCATTGTCTAATTTTAGCTTAATATAATTTTTGTGAGTTGACGTCATTTTAGAAAGCTGTAATTATTATTATTAAGCTATCAATTATTTTTGTCATTCCTCATTGATTTTGGGTAAGTTCGGAAACAAGACCCCGTAGCGATAGGTATTTTTGTTTTATATTCAAACACAATGGTAGCTTATGATTACCCTAACCACATAAATCGTACCATCCATCACTATACTCCCAGTGACATCTATAAGCAGACAATAAATAGATACCTAATGACGCTTTGTTAACATATGATGAATTATCCTGGTAAAAAGCCCTATTATAGGGGGACAGTCTGTAGGATCAGTGCGGGATTACGATATGATAACGCGTAACTAAATACAATAACGAGTATTAGACATATATTTGTCGGGCGTAGATTAAGTAATTTTGTTAATGAATCCTGCTGAGCCTACCTGACCTATAATATATTTTAATTTATTTTCTAATTTACCACGCGTTTTCAAGGTACAGATATGATTATCAAACAATTCAAAATTATTAAGTAATTCGACGTTCGGTAAGATTCGTTGGTTTTTTTATAACATAATTATTTTCAGTGATTTGTTTCACGAGCGTAAAAAAAAAGTCCTTTAAAAATTTAATCTACCGCAAAATTCGAAACGGCTATCCAGAGGCTGAATTGAATGATTCTAATGATATAATATATCCGAATTAATTTTTTTATCTACTTTAGCGATGTGCACTGAAGTAATAACATTGATTGTATTGTGCCTTTATCTAAAAACTCGTCAATGTCACTGAATGCAGCTCAAATAGCATAAATCGACATAATTAATTAATTGATCTTCGTATCAATAGTACGACATAATTATTATATACATTCGTTTGTCATGCCAGTTAAGATTTTGCCAAAATTCATACATTTCAAAGCCTTGTCTACTTAGGACCCATACAAATATTTTAATGCGTTTCCCACGGATCCGAGTAGCAATAACCGTTTCGAATGTTTATTTTCGTTGGTCAACGAATGGGGCATAAAGCACCCCCAATGCCGTTGACCTCGTGAATCACGCGCTACAAAAAACCGGGGGTGCGGTCAACCCTTTCTCTTTATAATCGTATAGCAGTTATAATCGGGGCTATATGCAGATTGGTTTTCGAGTAATTGGGTATAAATAAAATGTTATTACGAGTTTTTATTTTAATGTTGTTGTTTTGTTATTTAATCCAAGATTTTGTTTGTAGGGAGATAAAGTTTGGATGATAAAAAAATATTCAATTTTTCTTCTTCTCATTGAAATGCACGGGAGATCCCTAGGCTCTGCACTATAAGCTAGGGTCACATTGTCTTTCAGTTCTGTTCAATAAAGGCTAAGGTGTAATACACAATGCAAAGATCGATACACAAAGTATAAAAAAAATCATTAGGTTGCTTGGTGGTTAGGGTGGCTAAATGGTTAACGCGCTGAACCGGTAGCATCCAGAGGTACTCGGGTTCGATTCCCGGTCTCTTCCACCAGGTAACTCATTTTCAATTTTTCTTTAAGCTTTGATCTTTGTATCTATAGTTTGACATTGAATATGTTTACTAAAATCGCTAAATAAAGTAAACATAATGGCGAGTAATTAGTTATATTTTGGACCAGTGTCATTAGAAACATTGATTTTTACCCTTGGTCTTAAACTACCCGCATCCAATCTCTCCCCGCGATCCTCCCAAGACTAGTTCACCTAGAGGGCACCACTTCAAATTACCGTAAATATCATAATAGTAAGTAAATGGAACATTAAGTGTCGTCATGGTGATTCGAACGGTAATCCATCACTTTATCGAAAAACGTTTCATCGATTATCGTTTCCCATAACACTATTCGCAGAATTTTGTTACAACTTAGGAATCATTCATCGAACTTCGTTACATCGCTTGTACATTTGCTCGAATTACCTTTCACACAAGAATCGATTCATCGAATTTCACTTCATTATTTTATCTGTTCATCGACGTAGTCGTTCATCGAATCGCTTTTACTATAATTTTTTGGTTGGGTTAGGTTTAGGTTATTTTTTTTTATGACCTGAAACCCGACTTGGCTAGATCCGACCTGGTTGGGTTAGGTTTAGGTTATTTTTTTTTTATGACCTGAAACCCGATTTGGCTAGATCCGACCTGGTTGGGTTAGGTTTAGGTTATTTTTTTGTATAAATGGGACGTGCCATCTGTGAATCATGTTTCGATGAAAGGTAAATTCGATGAATAGTTAAGCTGCGATTTGAGACAAATTCGAAACAATTTACGTTGAATAGTTGGTCGATGATTCGAAAAGCGATGAATATGTGAATAGAAAAAAAAATGGACATTCGTGGAATAGTTTTCGATGAAATGAAAATCGATGAAAGAAATTTCGATAAAGTGATAGACACCCGATTCGAACACATGCTGGCATTGGTACTTAAACCCCCAAATTAGGCGGTTCATGGGTTCATGCCTGATTGCACAACCTGTGGTGCAGCTGTTCGTACACGCGTATTGGGGTTGCATTCATATTTTATACTTCCTGTTGTTACCTTAGTAAAATTTAGGGAAGTCTTGCTAATATTTTCCTGATTTTTATGTTATGATAAGTATTGTTTTACTTCAAAGTATTCTACGGGACTTTTTTTGGTTGGGTGCGCTTATAATTTTCAACAGACAAAAGACAACTTTTTAATGTATTATTTTTATAACTTAGGCATTATTATCTAAAAAACTTTTTTATATAATAAACCATTAATACAAAGATCAAAACTCAAAGAAAAATTTAAATGCGTAACCATAATTTATGAAACTTATAATTAGTAACATTGTTGCCAATTTATTATTGATCTATCATAATGACAACAATGACGTCATCTATCTATTTAGCACTTATCACGAACACTTTCTTGAGTAGAAAACTGTCGTGAGTCTCAGACATATTAAAATACTTAAATGGGTTTACTCACGTCGTAGAAGTCGAATAACGCTCGTCGTCGTATTCGGTTGGCCGCCGCCGCGACTGATCGTCTCTCCTGATGATGAATCGCGTACCGATTCGAAACATTATTCGACTTCTACGACGTGAGTAAACCCGTTTAAGTATTTTTATACTTTCTTGAGTCTTAAAATTTATAAATAAAACAGTTTACAGCTCACTGAATCCGTTTAAAAACCACGAAGAAATTGTTGTGAAATAGCCGTGGAGTAACACAATAAGTTGAGCAATCATTTTTATTAGGGTTCCGTAGCCAAATGGCAAAAAACGGAACCCTTATAGATTCGTCATGTCTGTCTGTCTGTCTGTCTGTCCGTCTGTCCGTCTGTCCGTCCGTATGTCACAGCCATTTTTTTCCGAAACTATAAGAGCTATACTGTTGAAACTTGGTAGGTAGATGTATTCTGTGAACCGCATTAAGATTTTGATGCAAAAATAAAAAAATTATAATAAATATTGGGGGCTCCCCATACTTAGAACTGAAACTCAATTTTTTTTTTTCATCAAACACATACGTGTGGGGTATCTATGGATAGGTCTTCAAAAATGATATCGAGGTTTTTAAAATATTTTTTTTCTAAACCGAATAGTTTGCGTGACAGACGCTTCCAAAGTGGAAAAAAGTTGGTCCCCCCCCCTCTAACTTCTAAAATAAGACAATGAAAAATCTAAAAAAAACATATGATGTACATTACTATAAAAACTACCAACGAAAATTGTTTTGAACGAGATCTAGTGAGTAGTTTTTTTTTAATACCTAACTTTGCAAGTTTGCACCTAATTTATATGGGGCGCTATACATACCAGGTGCAAACTTAACTTAAACACTTAGGGATGGAAAATGTTTGTACGGAACCCTCGGTGCGCGAGTCCGACTCGCACTTGGCCGGTTTTTTAACAGATAAAAATAACTTTTAACCAAGCTCAATTTCATGAAAATAAAAATAGCCTTAAGAGGCTTTCAGAATTGAAAGAAAGAAAGAAAGAAAACACATTTATTACAGCGAAGAAGACGCACCACCGTTACAAAGCACTTAAAAACTAAATTTATAACTTAACAATATCATACATTTAATTTAAAAAGAAAATTATATAAATATAGGTAGAGGGTATATGATGGTGCTGCCATGTCCACCGCAAAAGGACACCACTCAGCATAATGCTGCTACATTAAGGAATTGTCGCAGCGCTGGTCTTCCGTGGGACCTGAGGTAGGTAGGCGAGAACAGCGACAACAAGTCGGGACGGTAATGTCTACACGCATCTTTTGAATGTTTGTAGCAAAAAATAAACTGATAGGTTACGGGTGCACAATACTATTAAATAAGATAGCCATTAGGTACCTAGTGTGTATATCTGTTGGTGTGTATGTGTTGTGTGTGTATGTCTTTGTGTAAATAGCGTGACACGGTATATAAGAAAATATGGAGTTTGGCATAAAAAGATGTCGGATAAGAAAGAATACGATAAGTATAAGTGGGGTATTAAATATACAGTTTATATAGTACTTAAATTAGGCTCAGAACTTATGAGTTGGAGAGTTGAATATTTAAAAGATATTTTCGAAGTTTTATTTTAAAAGTTTTATTTTAAAACAGAATTGGCAATACTGTTTCGAAAAATATGGTAAATACGTTGATGTTAAAAGCTTAGATGTTTGCAAAGGCAATAATTACAAGTGCCAAGTAAATAGCCATAACGTTTTGTCAGCCATGTGTCAATTGCAATTTGGCATGATGTCAACTCAAATACTCGTGCATTAGGTTAACGACACGACGCAAAAATTACAACGCTGTCAGTTGATACTGTGCCAAAATTGGTACGGCTTTGTAATAACTTTGACTATAGTTTAGATCATTTCATATCGTTGTCTAACGTGTTTTTCATTTAATTGGCTCATTTTTAATTCGAATTGTGCCCACTGTTATGAATCACGTAGCCTAGAATACCTTTTGGTTCAAAAATTGATATTTTTCTTAGTGCCTAATAAGAAAACCGGCCAAGTGCGAGTCGGACCCGCGTACGAAGGGTTCGTACAATCATATACAAAAATGGAAAAAAAAGTTCACGTGTGTTGTATGGGAGCCCTGCTTACATATTTATTTTATTATGTTTTTAGAAATACATCATCTGTGAATATTTCAACTATCACGATTCATGACATAGAGCCTGGTGACAGACAAACAGACAGTGGAGTCTTAGTAATAGGGTCTCGTTTTTACCCTTTCGGTACGGAACCCTAAAAACAAGGATCGTGGGTCATAATTCGAATCCCAGTGCCAGTGCCGTTGATCGTATAAAATATCGCTTTCATACTATTGCGTCAAAAAAAAATGGTATTTGTTAAAAAAATATCTAGAAGAGCTTAAATAATATTACTAACAATTACCACATACTTGCTCATGTAAGCTAAAACAGCATAACCACAAACGACCCAAGTTTATTACCCAACATCAATAATTTAAATTAGTTCTACACATTGTAAATGCAGAATTAAGTGTTATTAAAAGCTCATTTAGTAGCTTTGCTACTATGAACCACTACGCCATTCGTTGTTAGTAGTTCCAGGTAATAAGGTTAATTTGGAATTATTGTACTAGACTATTTAGTGCAAATGCTAGTGCTAATGTGATAGTTATAATGGAAGGTAAAACTAATGTTAGAAGAGGCAGAGGAAGATCAATATTAACTTAATTTCACCAAGTAAAGGAGAAAGTTAGCAATGTGGTCTATTTTCTCAAGTCAGACGATCAAATGCTGACATGGGAATCGGAAGCAATTACTCCAAAGACAAGAGCGTAGTTCATGTAAATAAATAAATAATTATCGGACAACCTCACACAAATCAATCTAGTCCCACAGTAAGTTCTAGTAGGCTTGTGTTATGGGCACTAGACGACGATGAACATATACTTATATAGATAAATAGAAATAACATCCATGACCCAGGCACAAATATTCGAGTTCATCACACAAATATTTTCCCTTGCTCGAACCCAGGACCGTTGGCTCAATAGGCATGCAGTTGCTTATCCACTGCGTGAACTTCGTCGTCAAATGTCACTTTACTATGTGTTTCGTTACTACAACAGGAGTGTACCTATGATAGTTGCGTTTATCACATGATAGCCATACGATTAATCATCTTCGACGTCTGGCACTCTTATAAGCGTGTCAAATAATGATAGATGATTAATCATTTACCTATCACGCGAAAAACGCACACCTGCTGAACAGATTAAAATACATAGTATAGTTAGATCTATTACCACTTTAGCAGTTTAAATTCAACGTCAGTGCGCTGCAATTTATAGATCCAGTTTTAAACCACCATCAAATTCCACTATAAAACCCCGTTTATTATAGCTAAGTCCTCAAGCCAACTAAAATATGAAGTAAACTCCATTCTAAGTGCAGTTTATCCTCCAAAATGGCTTCGACTGCCCGCGCCGCGCTGCGGATGTAAATAGTCCTTATCCATTTTATTGTCAAGGACACAATACAAGGTTTTTGCTCGATAAAGCTTGGCAGTGCTTGCCAAGATCTGTCTTAGTGGCTTTTGTTGATATGGTTAGTTTTTCGCAACTTTTATATTAAGAACAAAACATGAGTAACGCAAGAGCTTAAATAACGACGCTTTATGAGCTCATGTGTTAAATAAGTAACTTCATTTTATAATTCGTATATAAAGTGTTTGTAATAAAATAAAAATAACCATGTCCGTAAATTAAAGAAAAACTTAATGTACCTACACCTTATATATTTTTATAGCTCACTTTTAAAAGGATATCTATCTGCTAAGTACTGCCATCGGTATTCCTACAAAATATCATCTACGAAAGATTATGAGAAAAAATAGGCTTATTACAATATCAACAACTGCCAGTTCATTTTCTCCCGGATATTGTTTCCCGATCAGAAAATCTGTGAGTATAAAAACAATTTAATATCCAAAGCGAAAGTGGTGTAAGTGCAAATAATAATGTTTCAGAATACAGTTTTGTTTGTCCCCTTGTAACGAGATATTAACTCAATTACGTGAGCCGAGGGGATCCCAATTTGATTTGTCCTTTGAAGGGAAAAAACGATGTTAAAATCGCGATAATTGAAAGAGCGATGTTAAATAGTGCCCTTGGGCCGTTTTAATGTAAAATGATTTTTAAAAATATAACGCTGGATGAATTTATTTAGGTTTAACTATAGATGCGAAGCTGGTTGCTAACATTTCTAGCCCAGCGGCTAGAAACGGCTTATTTGGCTTATTATCATTTCTTAGCTGGGGTGTTAGTGCACGACACCTTGCACTTTGTGACTATGCGCTGAAACTTGGCACAGTTGATCCTTAGGTGGTCTTAAGTGAATTCAGACCGGTAGACGTCGATAGACACCACGTGTTTAGTGGGGGGGAGGGGGGGAAGTTCGACGCTGCCGCGCTTTAATTAATGCAACATTTCTCTAAAACTATACATAATATGGCATGTGATATATCATTTTCGGATAAAATAAGGATGAGGAATTTATTTTTTTGACAAAAGTAATGCACTTTCTAACAAAAAACATTGAAAAAGTAGAAAAAACTGAAAAACGTAATTTGTGTTTTTTTATATAGTTGCCAATTATTTTAAAAGTATTACAATAATCTCAAAACAAAAAATATAAACGTAAAGATAGACTTATTTTGTTTCTAAAAATATATAGTTTATTATATATATCTATTGATACATGGGAGATAATAAATAATATCAAGCGTAAGTCAGGGCGATCTCAATGCATGATCGTCCGTGAAGTAGGGTTTAGGTACTGTGTTAAGCAACATTTCTCTAAAACTATACATAATAGGGCATGTGATTTATAATTTTCGGTTAAATGCAGGATGAGAAATCTATTTCTTAACAAAAATAATGCACTTTTTAACAAAAAAGATATTAAAAAGTGGGCTAAACTGAAAAATGACATTTGTGTTTTTTACATAATTTCCAATAATTTTAAAAATATAACAGAAATCTCAAAACAAAAAATATAAACATAAAGCTAAACTTATGTAGTTTCTAAAAATATATAGTTTATTATATATATCTGTTGATACATGGGAGATAATAAATAATATTGAGCGTAGGTCAGTGTGATCTCAATGCATGATCGTCCGTGAAGTAGGGTTTAGGTACTGTGTTAAGCAACATTTTTCTAAAACTATACATAATAGGGCATGTGATTTATAATTTTCGGTTAAATTAAGGATGATGAATCTATTTTTTGAACAAACATAATGCACTTTTTTAACAAAAAAGATATTAAAAGTGGGCTATACGGCACTCATTCAATGAAGTACGCGAAGCTGATCTGAAATAATAATTATGATATACAATATTCTGGTTTAAGTTTTGAGATCCTATTATATTATTTTCAAAAGCAGAAAAACTGACCTATCATATAATGTTACGACATATTTTTTGATAACAGCTATTACCTCCGCAATACGGCCCTCGATTGCTGATTCGAAACCTACAGTTAGGTCTGGAATATATGTATAAGATAGATAAGATTTTTTTATTGCACAATTAACAACAAACAAATTACATATTTATACTATATGAAGGAATCGCAACAAACACGAAGACACGAAAAACCAGCTCGTTCGGACACTTGTACGGGCAATATGGGGACATATTCCTGTACGCCGCAGAAACGTCGACCCTGCAGAAAGTTGAGGAGAAGAAGATAGATGCCCTAGAGATGTGGTGTTGGACGAGAATGCTTGGAGTATTATGGACTGAATTCCATACCAACGATTCTATACTTCGAAAACTTGGCATCAAGCAGCGTTTATCGTCTTTAGTACAGTCTCGTACCTTCACCTTCTTTGGCCACGTATGCCGCCGGGGGGCGGAAGGCTATTGAGCGCTTCTGGTCCACGGAAAGGTTGAGGGACCAGGCCTCCTATGTAAGATCACCTATGTTATGGACAAACTAAATAAAAACTGCAATAAATGCATCATCGTTACTACACGAATGCACGAAGAAGGCGGCTATCAGGTAAGAATGGCGGCGTGTTGTGATGCCTATCACCAATATCTAAAATGATGACCACGACCACTCTGCCGAGAGTGAAACCAACGAAGAACAAAAGGTCATGGAGGAAAGGTTTCCCAAGCTTCAAAAGCACGTCTCTTTCCTTTACCATTGAACGAAGATACCGTGTCACATCCTGTGAATGCGTGAAGGAGGGGTATAATAATTTTGCTCTCTGTGGCCCTGTAAATAAACAAATCTGTATAAAACACCTGTATTTTCTTAATTTACTATGACCAGATATACCATTTTTACCTATCGTGGTGGCGATATCATGATAGCACAGATATTGGTGATGTTATCTTGTTCCTATATGCACCCAAAGTTCCTCAAGCTGAGGTAAAGGTTGCATATTATGTGTAACTGTCAGTACCAACACATCAGTATCCACAGTATCATGAGTCGTGAAGCCTCGATCATAGTAAATTAAGAAAATACGGGTGTTTTATACAGATTTGTTTATTTACAGGGCCACAGAGAGCAAAATTATTATACCCCTCCTTCACGCATTCTTAGGATGTGATACGGTATCTTGGTTTAATGGTAAAGGAAAGAGAAGTGCTTTTCAAGCATGGAAGCCTTTCCTGACCTACTGTAGGTTTCAAGTTAGTGATCAAGCGACGCATTGAGGAGGTAATGGCTTCCATCGAAAAATAGGTCTTAACATCATATGATAGGTCAGTTTTTCTGCTTTTGAAACTGATATAATAGAATAATAGGATCTCAAAACTTAAAAAAGAATATTGTATATCATAATTATTATTTCAGATTCGCTTCATGTACTTCAGTGAATGAGCCTCATATATATATTTTTACCAAGATAGACCAGCAGATAGAACACCTCTCACCGAACAAAGCCACTTTGTATCAGCATTTATCAAGAGGTGGGCGTTTGGGGGTCAGTTATCATGCACTTGGGGTAACTACTTGGGGTTGGACGAAGGTCAACAACAACTGGGAGCCGACATGGACAGACTTGCAATAAATTAATTTCAATTGCGTCGTTTCATTTAAATTTCTAAGAGACATAAACAATAAAATATGTGCACTTTTTGTGTGTTTAAAACATTAACTAAACCCTACGTCACGGACGATCATGCATTGAGATCACCCTGACCTACGCTCAATATTATTTATTATCCAACGGCCCTGGATTACCATGTATCAACACTATCAACAGATATATATAATAAACTATATATTTTTAGAAACTACATAAGTTTAGCTTTATGTTTATATTATTTGTTTTGAGATTTCTGTTATACTTTTAAAATGATTGGAAAGTATGTAAAAAAAAAATCATTTTTCAGTTTAGCCCACTTTTTAATATATTTTTTGTTAAAAAGTGCATTATTTTTGTTAAAAAAATAGATTCCTCATCCTTCATTAAACCGAAAATTATAAATCGCACGCCCTATTATGTATAGTTTTAGAGAAATGTTGCTTAACACAGTACCTAAACCCTACTTCACGGACGATCATGCATTGAGATCGCCCTGACTTACGCTTGATATTATTTATTATCTCCCATGTATCAATAGATATATATAATAAACTATATATTTTTAGAAACAACATAAGTTTAGCTTTACGACTACATTTTTTGTTTTGAGATCACTGTTATACTTTTAAAATAATTGGCAACTATATAAAAAAACACATATTACGTTTTTCAGTTTTTTCTCCTTTTTCAATGTTTTTTGTTAGAAAGTGCATTACTTTTGTCAAAAAAATAAATTCCTCATCCTTATTTTATCCGAAAATGATATATCACATGCCATATTATGTATAGTTTTAGAGAAATGTTGCATTAATTAAAGCGCGGCAGCGTCGAACTTCCCCCCCTCCCCCCCACTAAACACGTGGTGTCTATCGACGTCTACCGGTCTGAATTCACTCAAGACCACCTAAGGATCAACTGTGCCAAGTTTCAGCGCATAGTCACAAAGTGCAAGGTTCCCATACAACAGCGTGCATTATCAACCCAGCATAACAAGCGGCTGGAAACGGCTGCTTACATTTCATTGACATATTCACATGATTCAATGTTTGTTTTTGTTATTTTTCTTTTCATTTATTTACTATAGGATCTATTTAACATAAATAGACATAAACAATGACATTTGCATCTGTATTAAGTGTTAAAAACTCAAAATTCTCTTACAAAATGTGAAAGAGCAGTGGAACTATTTTAATAATTTATTTGTGAGAGATGGAAATAGGTATTTATCAGTTACCTAGTAATAGTAAGCATTTAGTTGTATTTCTATAACGCACCAACGCAACGAGCCTCGCGCACTCATCCCCGCATGCCCCGCGCACCCCTCAGCCCCCCACACGCATTTATCCTGCCGCGCGAGATTCCCGCGTTTGGTTTACAATGATGATTAGATCCAAAATAAACTGATTTAGCTACGTTTATTCTTATAATTTTCATACACCGCCACCTGAACACAAACGTTGTTTCATAGTTTACTTTTCGTATCTGAATTAAGTAGTATTAGTAGGTACAAATGGTGTCTTCGGGGTCTATTTTTTTTAAAAAGAACATAATAAGTGCTACTGTATAACAAAAATAAGAGTTTAACGAAAAAAAATGCAATAAAAATAATTTCTTTATTTGATGCTCAAGTCGGGTATCTACCCGGTATCAAGCGGCTGGTTATTCGTTTCTAGCCGCTGCTTTCGGTTACTACCGGCTTACAAGCCGCTGGTTTACATCTATAGGTTTAACACATTGTTTTGTTTAGATTGTAACCAAACAGCGATCAGTCTCGCTTAAAAAATGTTGATAGTTTACACTCACAGCACGCAACAAAATCGCATTTTCACCCGCCGTCTCCCATTTTCCGAATATCGCGCCGACATGTCAGCTTCCCTATCTCACCGCGGGACGTTTATTGCCCGCGGACCCTGCGGGGGCTCGGGGGAGCAGGGAGGGGAGTCGCGTCGAGATAACGCGACCTTTGTTTGCTTGAATATTAATGAATGTGTTTGAATTTTGCTTTTTCGGGGATAGGACGCTTCCGCGGGTGGTGTTAGCTGTGCGTTTTATTGGAAGTTTGAAATGCAGCTTTTTGAATTTGTTGATTTTACAATATTCATATGCGTTAATTTAGATAACGGGAAGTTTAGTAACAGTAAGTTATCAACGCAATAGACACGCTCAAGGCGTTCTTGAATCTCAGAAAGTACAGTCGACAACAGTAATTATATACCAGTTTCACCTTTAAATTAGAGATGCCACGAATAGTGAATTGGCCGAATACCGAATACCGAATATTCGGCAACGCTGTCGGCCGAAGCGCCGAATATTCGGCCAAATGAGTTGGATTTTTATTTGAAAACAGTTCGCCTAGATCGGAAGGCCGATCCTTACAAGTGGTGGTCAGTAAACGAAAAACAATACCCGAACCTTTCGAAATTTGCAAAAGTTTATCTTTCTTCGCCTGGAAGTAGCGTCTATAGTGAGAGGTTATTTTCTGAGGCTGGTGACGTTTACGATGAAAAGCGCAATCGTTTGCTACCAAATATGCTGAAAAGCTCGTTTTTATCCATCACAACTTACCACTGATTAATTTTAAGTACTAAAATGTTTTAATTTGGAAAGAAATACATAATTTTGAGTAAAATAACGTGTCTTTTTTTACATGATTTGCTATTCGGTATTCGGCCGAATAGTACGCACTATTCGGCCGAATACCGAATAGCAAAAAAGTGGCCGAATAGGCCGAATACCGAATAGTTGCCGAATATTCGTGGCATCTCTACTTTAAATGTAACATTGCCTCCACTTTCAGAATGTTTAAAATAAATTTTCAATAAATATACTTTCGAGAACCCAGGTTCAATGTAGCATTAACTAATTTCCAAAGGCCTAATTTGATACAAGACGAAAAAACATCAAAGGGTCTTCTTAAAAGAGCTTTATACATTATAAACACGTTTTCAATTTGTCGGTTTGTCTGCAAAGTTTGTTTAGGTATTCAAATATTATGAATAAATTAACATCACATTAAAAACAGTGAACAAATGATGAAATAACGCGGAGAAGAAAATTACGAGCTCTCGACGAATGTTTGTTATTTGTCTTTCTTGTGAAATACCAGTAGGTATTTCAGATGCCGAAGATACCATTTACAAAATATGTAACATTCAGTTGTTTTTTTTTATAAACCAGATGGAAAAAATAAACAGAATGGCTTATTTCAGATCTATTCTTAAATTTATTTTGGAAGCCGATCGATTATTTTGGATGTCAATGGATTATGATGCCTATCTATTAATAAATGATTATGATGTTCAGGAATAGACGAAACTCTTTTCTTTTAATTTCTTTGATAATTATACGTTTAACCATTGTGTCTTGTCTGAAATAATTTTATTAGCTAGTTTCAATTACATGCGGTGAAATAGTTGAAAAATAAATAGAAAAATGAGCTTACTCGACAAAATATGGTGGCTAAACTTTATTCACTACGTAGATCTGTATTTTTATATTATTGACTTACAAACAGAAAATAATTTTCTCTTTCGTATAGGTATTTTCTCATTAAAAAAAAACGGGCGTGTTTCAATGTTTCAATGACGCACATATTTGGTAAAATCAGGTGTTCCAACATAACTAAATTTTTCTAGCAAATATTTTGTACTTATATAGATTCAAAGAATTAATAAGAAGCAGTTGCAGTGGATTGCATAAAATTAAGGCTTCTCATTTATTCTTTGTATCTCTATACAAAATAAGAAATGTGGTAATATTACCACAAAAATAGGAGTATCGTTGATTCTGTTAAATATATAATTTTGAAATTTCAAATAATGCAACCAGTAGGTATATTACTACATAATTATAGTTTACTATTCATAGAAATACTATGCTAACATTGTAAGCTGAAACAAGTAACCTTACAAAACTCTATTCTTAGTAAACAAACACAAGCGTAGAGCATCGTCAGCGAAAGTGAGGACAGCTGCAAATTTGGCGGCACGGTTACGCCTCGTTGTCGCTCTTCAAAGTTCTTCGGCTACTCATAACAAAAACAGGACGCGACTGTTTTCTTATGGTGATGCACTTGCAAAGTCATGGACGCGTGCGCAGGAGTATAAAATGTATATATATATATATATATATAAGTAAATATATATATAATATATACAGGGTGGAACGAAACGACGTTATTTCCTTTAACTGTGGCATTATACAGGCTTAGAATATTATTTTCTCCAAATAAACTTTATTAATATCTCTCACCGTTTTCCAGTTATAGCATGTTAAACTTTCATACGAAAAAGTGTGTGTGTACAACCCTATTTTAGAGTGCAATGACCTCTTCATAACACAGTTAACTTTTGTAAACAAACTTTTTACAAATTGCCTAGCCATTTCTTATCGGTTTAAAAACCTTTGAAAATACCCTTAAGATTGTTTTTAGACTTTTTAGTTGACATGATTGATAGACGTTACATTGACTTTTTGTATCGTATGCTGTGTGCAAAAATGCCGGAATTAAACGCTAGAGGCTATTTGAATTTGCTTCTTTTGTACGCGGAGTGCGATTACAATACTGGAGAGACTTTGCGCCAATACCGGAACAGGTATCCTCCTCCTCACCCAACACACTCTAGTACGATATTACGCGCTCTTGACCGTGTTGGTAACAATCGTCCTATTGTGCCACGAACGGGTCAGGATGACCAGCGCGGAGGACGCGTTATTCAACATGATGTCAGATTGGAAGAGAGAGTGCTGCAGTACTTCGAAGATTATCCGAGGTCAAGTTCAAGACAAGCGGGCCGACATTTTCGTATGACTCATACGAAAATACTCAGAATACTAAAACGTGAGGGCCGTCACCCTTACAAAATACAAAGAGTCCAGGCATTACTACCAAGAGATTGCCCCGTTCGCGAAGCCTATTGCCGGTGGCTACTGCAAAAGGTGTTAGAAGACCGAGACTTCATCAAACACGTAATATGGAGTGATGAAAGCTTGTTCACACGGAACGGTATGTGGAACAGGCATAACGAACACGTGTATGCCGAAGAAAATCCGTTTGCCTACCGTTATACGGGACACCAGTATCGTTGGTCTGTTAATGTTTGGGCGGCGATACACGGGGATACAATAATAGGCCCTGTATTTCTGCCTCAGACTTTAAACAGACACGGATACATGGCTCTGTTGAGGATAGAGCTCGACGACTATCTGGATGAGTTGACGCTGGCAGAAAGAAGACGCACTTGGTTCCAACAAGATGGAGCACCAGCTCATTCAGTAGTCGAAGTACGTGAAACACTGAATAATGTGTTTGAGGATCGCTGGATCGGCCGATATGGGCCGCGCCGTTGGCCTCCTAGGTCTCCAGATCTCACACCCTTGGATTTTTTTCTGTGGGGCACCGTAAAGGACATCGTTTACAAGACTGAGTGTGAGACGGCTGAAGAGATGAGGGAAAGGCTAAGGGTGGCCTTTGAAAGTCTTCGCAGAAGAAATAACCGACACAACATCTTGTCGAGGGTGCATCGCCACACGCGGGCACGAGCAGCGGCGTGTATCGTACGCCACGGCGGTACTTTCGAACACCGGATGTAAATGTAGGTAATTGTAAATACTCCCAAACGTCAAATAATAGTTTAAAAAAACTAGGGTTGTACATACATTAAAAAATACAATTTTAATCGATTTTCGTTTTTTTATTATTAAAAGAATTTAACTATTGCAGGTCGATTCTACATGAAATACATAGCATTATAGTTTCAGGAATGAACATCGCTTCGTTCCACCCGGTATATATTTACTTCAATGGGATGAAAGTAGTGTTCCAAAGGACTCGAGCCCTTTAGCTCTTTTATTTAAGGCTGGCCTATATATTTTGACGCCTAAGAGGGCTAAAAGCCTATAAAGCTCTTTAGCCCCCAAGCCACCAGCCTAGACTCTCAGAGCTCGTAACCTTATTTAAAGGCTATAAGTTTAAAGGGCTAAAACTGCCTAAAAGAACTTGTAAACATAATGAGACCTAACAATATTTTGGCCTCCGAACTTCAACAGGCTTGGAGGCTAAAATATGTTTGAAACATGTGACGGCGTGCAAACATTGTAGAAAGTTAAAACAATATAATTAGTATTTATTTATTCATAAAGAGGAATAATATTGTACTTAATTATTTTTTTTTGTTATTCCTATGTATAATGTTGTCTCCATATATTATTTGGCAGCCGGTAGGTAAGTAACAAGAAATCACAAACTCGTCTAGTGCGCTTCATGTTGTTACTTGGCTTTGTTATTGTTACGATATACTACGCTAGTGGCTCCAGGGAACCCGAGCACATTGTGTTTTCCTTTTAAAATTGCCAATTATCTTAAACTGTGGGTTTTGTAATAGACAAACTATTAAGATAACATTTTCATCTGGTAGAAAGAACGACTCGGCTTTGCTTCCGCCATTCTTCGAGCAAAATCGGCACACGTTCATCAAATCGATTGAAACCGTAAACGGATTTGAAATGCCGCTGTGTGAAATCACCTGGTGACAACCATAATTCACTACAATTTCTATCGCTGCTCTTCAAAACCTCGTATCTACTTAGTAGATTTATAGTGAGATATGAGTTTTGTTTTAAGTAGGTATTTGTTACTTTGAGTTCAGGTTGTCAACAGACAAAATGATACCCAAACATGACAGAATGGATAGTGTACCTATTATATGCTTAGCAATGGGTTACTCCTAGCTTAAATCATTTGCCAATGATCGCTAAAAAGGTATAAGCGTACTAAACGTCCTTCACATTATACAGGGTGGAATTTTTCTATGGGCCCTGGAGGGGAACTACCTTAAATCCTTTAGTTAGGTCATTTTACTGAAAGGAAACATTCCTTTATTTTTAAAAAGAAACAAAACTGCAATCAAAGACTTTCCAAAATTTGCTAGCCTCAACCAGGAAAAAACTTGTAATAAGTATAAAATTTCATGGAATCTCATACAACAGATGAGTGTAGGGCTAAGTTTACTGGATAAATTTTATCCAGAACAATAATCCTACTGATTCGTGAAATAAAATATCGAGGGTTTATTTTTTTAATTTTTAGTTGGTTCGATTCCCGGTTGAGGCAAGCAATTTTTTGAAAATCTTTGAATGCAGTTTTGTTTCTTTTTAAAAATAAAGGAATGTTTTCTTTCAGTAAAATGAGCTAACTAAAGAATTTAAGGTAGTTCCCCTCCAGGGCCCATAGAAAAATTCCACCCGGTATATACTAAGGAAGTTTTCCATACTATACCACTATAGTCATCCACCATCATTCAATTTACACAATCGATATTTCAACTACGGTCGGAATTCTTGGTAATATTCGAGTTAACCCTGAAGTGGAATCAGCGCAATGCCTAAAGGATAAGGCAATGGCTAGCGGACAAAGCTACGGCAATAGCTTGTAATATTATAATCGAATACGTATGTAATGCTACCTGTAAACCAGGCATATTGGTCTATATGTTATAACAGTCAGTAATATTTACCTAGGCTTTACAGCATGTACATACTTATTCTATTTAATACACCCGAGATGGATGTTGAAACTGCGGTTGATTTGGTAATAATACTAGAATTAGCCAGCCGCAAACTCGTTATTAGTGGTGCAAATGATAAATGTATTATTATCGTGTGGGATGATGAATTGGCTAACCAGCGCCGTTTGTTAGTTCATATTCATTACAGGTGTTGAATATTTAATCTAATTGTAACATTTGGGATGAAGGCTTTCGAATGAATACCGTGAAATAATATATAATTATGTTTGTTATATATTTCTACCAGTGTATTGTATATTGCTAATCGATGTTCAAGGAAAATATCCACCAATAAGATCTCCTAGGCGCTATTCCTACGCCTCAGGGACAATATTGTAAAGCCGCACCGTCTGCAGTTCAGATCGCATCGCACTTAACGCACTGATGTGTTGGCTTAGAGTTATCACTGCTTTTTTCTGCATTTCTGTACAATGTGGCCGTTTGCGGCGGAATTTTGGCAAAGACGCCTAGTAGACAAATTACATTATTAAAAGCAAAAAAACGAAACGGTCCAACGCAGAACATTTTCTTCCCATTCAGTTCATAAAATTTCGTAAAGATCGGTTAAGTAAACGGCGGTGTAAGAAACAGACGAGAACAAACCTCGGTATGCATGAAAAAAAATTGTACGTCGCGGACATCCGCGTCGCAGTGAATGGCGCCTTAGCGTATTGCATTAACTCGACATTGGTGTTTTCTTCCCATGATCTCTCATTACCAAAGTAGACGTTTACTAGCATAATCTCGGTTAGATAATCAGTGTGAAAAATCTAATATAGGTCCTGATTGATATACTTTCGATGCGAGTCATTTTACTAGTGCCTCCTATAAATTTAATGCGTTCGCAAACCTTAGGTTTAGAGCTTCAGTCCTATTCTGGACAGTTTCCTGAAATCCTCACTCATAATTACATCCCAATGACTCAGTAATTAATTGCCAGCGGGCGGTCTGGGGTTCATTTCCGAGTGGAAGCGGTTAATTCGTGGCGACGATAAGACCCTTTAATTTCCGGCAGTCACCTGTCAGTGGGGAGTTTTGACGCCATTTTGCATGTACACTTCCGATTTGGTAGTTACTATCGGGTTGAATTATGTTAAGTAAAGATGTGATAAGGGTGAGAAGAGTACGTCAAGATTTTGTAGTGAAGAACTTTAGTTGATGTTACGCAATATAAAAAATAATATGAATATAAATGATTCCGTTTATTTTACACATTAGGTCGAGCTGAATTATTCGTTTAAGTATGTTTAAGTGACCTATTATATATTAATATAAAATTACTATATGACCGAATGATAACTCTAAACCTTTTGAAAATTTAAAAGAATTTCATAAAAACATTGAAATGTTGGAAGTTGAAGAAGTTTTATAAGAAATCCAGTTCAATGAAGACAGTGAGGTGAATGACCAAAGAAATTTAAATGAAGGGCGTCAAGTTATAAATATTATGATCATATTGCGACTATAAAGCAGCCAATAAAATTATTATTACATTCGGTTTTGGTTTCACTCTGCTTTAAAATAATATAACTTGACACCAGCCTGTCCCGTTTATTACAAAAAAGGCCTTAACTAGAGTTGGAATCAATAAAGTTAAAGGCGTTCTGTACAACACAAGTATGGAAGATTATCATAAACTCGTTATCGAAATGCGATGATCGAGATTGGAATTTATGAACATTTTATGTTACATCTTTTATTTTATCGACATTTTTCTCAATACTAACGTAGGTACCTAATGTGTTTTTGAAATTGCTTTACAGGTTATGTGGTAAATAATTCAAAGTAACTGACCATTTTCTGATTATTTTGATATTATACGTACACCCATAACAAATTTAACTTTCTAGTGCACACTAAAGCTTACCCACGGACGAACAGACAGTCAGACGAACCTGACGAAACTGGAAGGCAACAATGTTATATTATTTATTGAATGTTGATGTAGCCACAATACAACGTTACCCTTGCTGAGAAGTTCTGAGCAATAATTGACAGCTTCACGCCATCCCTCTTTGTATTATCTGAAGATTGTCCAAAATCCCCGGACACTTGAGCCCTTCGTTCACCAGGGACTTTTATTTGGTTAATATTACTTTGTCATGGCAAATGTCACTTAAACAGAACAGAGTACGCAGCGAATGCGACGTGTAAAAAGCCCAGAAACATGGCTACTGAATAAATGATTCGGCCTGATTTGATTACGGAAGCAAAGTGGCTTCTTCGCGTACTGCTCGTGTACATTGTTTAGTTTACATTGTGAAACAGGAGCCTGTATTTCTTATATTTGGATATGAGTATGTAAAATGTATAATTGAATGATTTACTGTTTATTATCAGTGAATCAGTTTTGATTGAAAACAAAACACTCGAGGTAAAAATGTAACAATCGGCACAAGTGTCATTTATTTTACAACTAGCTGTGCCCCGCGGTGTTACCCGCTCATCCCACGGGAACACTAAATTTATTCGGGATGAAAAGTATCCTATGTCCTTCCCCGGGACTGAAACTATCTATATACCAAATTTCATCTAAATCGGTTCAGCGGTTTAAGCGTGAAGAGGTAACAGACAGACAGACAGACAGACAGACAGACAGACAGACAGACAGACAGACAGACAGACAGACACACTTTCGCATTTATAATATTAGTATGGATTAGATGGTATAATCATTACTGCAAGAAAGAAAATCTTTATAATCAATTGTGCTGCTTTACCATAATCGTTTAAACGTATTCTATAACCATCTGAAGATAGACAGGTAGATACCTTTTTGCAAATACTACTTAGTTGAGATCCGTCCAGCCCATTATGGCCAGATTAGGCTACAAAGATACACTTATTACAATTAGTTCTTCTATAACATCATACTAATCGTTAATTCGTTATTATATAAGTGAAAGTTTGTGAGTGTGTTTATGTGTATGTTTGTTACTTCTTCACGCTTAAACGGCTGGATCAATTTTGATAAACTTTGGTACCTATATAAATCACATAGTCATGTTTTTTTTTTCACCGCTCATTATAGCATATAGAATTGAGACTTTGTGTCAGTAGGTACCTATTCTTCTTAATCGTCGTGACGGAGTCTCATTTAGTCTACCGATCCGAAGTACATATATTCATATATCCCAGCTAAACCCTCGTTGCGCCGTGCACATGCAAATAGCTGTCTGTTTTCACTTATCCAATTTACGCTGGAGGCGCGCGGCGTGTTAATTGAGTCCATGCTTGTTTTGTATGGATTAACCTTGTACGTGGCCTTTGAAAATTGTGATTACTTTAGACGATAGCGACTTAAGTCCGGGAATTTTGTGCTTCGAGTTTTGCCATGGGTGTTATTTAGAAGAGATGGAGAGATTAGAATACGCATTAGTTATGTCTTGTTAAAAACTTAATGTCACTCTTAATTGACAACATTTCATATTTATAACAGGTGGAAATTAATATAGAGATCGACAGGGCTTTATGTCGTGTACCTTAAAAAAAAATCTTGGAATTTATTCTTCTGTATTTAAGGAAATATAAGAAAATACATCAAATAACTGCAACCTAAGACAATACGGGCTGAATAGGGTTGTTGTCTAAACCAAAGAGCGAAAACATAGAATTTTTTTTTATTTGACGGTGACAGATGACAGATGCATACCGAGTTTTATTAAGTTTTTTTTTAATAAGAAAACCGACTAAAGTAACCGTTCCATTAAGTTCTGGTTTTGGTGTTGCCACATTTTAAAATGAGTATGTTTTTATAAATTAATAATAAAATAAATAATCATCTCAGAAAATAAATAAAAACAGAGATTACTTCATCTTTTTAAGCAGAATTCAGAAAAGTAATAAAATGATAGTCTTAAAAATATGAAATGTTGTCAATTACATATCAAATTGAAGATCTAATTTTATAGGCTTTTGAGAATTCACCCTTAGTCCCCTTTGGTTTATAGATTAGTCAAAATCGAAGGACTTCTGTCTAACAAGCACCGCCTTAAATAATTGAAAATACATAAGAGATCAGTATAGCTAACAGCAAACTCAAAAAAATCTTTGGCTGTGTTTGATGCTGAGTTGCCAATACATTGAACTTGATATCATCGCAACACTTGTGGGACCAGCCAGCACAGCTACGCCAATTGTTTTCGCCTTGTCTCTGATGCAATACCTAAAATATAAAATTAAATACTTAGCTGCAATACCTGTCATAGTATGAATATATTTATGTAGTCAAAATGATGTTATAAAGTTGCATAGAATAAAGTATTTCTATCCTGGAACCGGTGTCACCGTAAATCCCGCACGCGTAATATGACGGTATTCAGCGAGTATTTATGTATTCAGCCAGTATTTATGCGCGCTTCGCTTCCGGGTCATTTATCCCCTCGCTCATCCTGCAATAAAAATACGACGCCATTGACGGAAATAATAATGCCGTCAACTATGGGGTTACATTTTTTGTCACTTTACGACGTGGTAGAAGTTTGATGATAAAAATGTAATAAAAACTGTTTCATGTGACTTGTATATTAGACAACAGAATATTATATTAAATATTATTTCATAAAGGTTCCACATTCGTTACTAAATCTCTCGTGTGACTTGAACTATGTGCGTTTTTGCATAGAACGTACTAGAATAACAAAAAGTTCGAGTAGGTACCGAAACAGTGCTTCTTTTACTATAACTATTGTGAGACATATTTCATAATGATAAAAACCGGTCTAAACTCACGTAAAATTTTCAGGAATGGCCCGACAGGTTTCAAGCTCGTACGGAGCATCTCTATCCGTGCTGCTACGCCACTAAAGGTCCACCCTATTGTGGGTGTACGGAAAGCTATACCTGATGAAGAGCTCCATACGAGTTTGGAACATGTCGGGCCGTTCACGACAATTTTTACGTGAGTTAAAACCGTTTTTTTTTATAAATATTACAGTGCTTCTACTTTAAAACTGACACTCGAATCTAAAGTTATTACTTCTCAGAACGCAAGCGTCATGGATTTACTGGATTTACCAATTATATTTTGTCTCTTAACTGCACATGTCATCATCATCATTTCAACTAGAAAACACTAATTCCTGGACAAAATGCCTCAAGGACCTCGACGACGATCGACTTTGATACCCTGTATCCAGAGATTTCCTTTATTGTTTTACACATTCTATATTTCGAGAGTATTGCATGAATAGACAGTGCAGTATTATAGCGAGACTCACATCTGGCATAGATCGCATAGCTTTGGCCGCGAGCCAGCGGTATCGTCACCAGTGTCGTTAGCTCAATATCCGCAGGAAACACTATGACTGCCCTGTGTTACAAGGGAGATTGGAGTCAAGCGATTATTGTCCACTAATGTTACGGGGTTGGGGATGGCGGCGTAGTTTATTTATGTTGACTACAATCCCTTAGGTATCTTACAAACAAAAATTGAAAATATTTCTTGCAATAGTTTAATGATCATATTTGGTGACATGATACTTTAGAGTGTCTTTCATTTATTTCAACAATACAAACATACATAATTAAATGAATAAGGCGTTACTTGGCGGATATACATATTAACTAAAAATAGTAATATTGCTTTGCTGATCCGCGATTTTATATCGCGGATCAGCAAAGCAATATTACTATTTTTAGTTAATACAAACATAATTGTGTATAATAATGAGAATATTTTGATATAAAACTGGAAAAGAAAACCATGAATATTCACCCTGATATTTCGTCACATTACTGGAAATACCAGTTATTTTTAAATATTACGTTATTGACATTGAAGTTTAATGTTTTTGTAATAATGGGTATTTGCAGTAGTAGTATGATTTATGAAATGCCTGGATTTCCATCATTGACACTCCCGTGAGTAAAATAACTTAGAAACTTTAATGACGTCTGTGCGATACTAATTTACGTATCTTAACATCGGATATCAAAATCAATAAAAATCAGTACGAGGAGATTTTTATTGATATCAAAATCAATAAAAATCAGTACGAGGAGATTGTATCTAATAAAATAGCCCACAAGGTTATTCCGTCAAATCTCTTCAAAGAGCTGTTCGTGGTATCGCAACTCAAAGGTGTTAAACCTATTCGAGGCTCGAGTTAGGGCGTCTAGACTAGCACTTGACGCCCTCGAGCGCGTTACAGACTCTTGTGACTTTGGTTGTGTCGATAGGCGAAAGGAAAGTACAAAATCTAGACCGATCTTTTGATAACTTACATTCTTCACTTCTGAACAGTAAATCGTGGGAGTTGTACGATACCGCCAGTTTAGCAATATTTCGGGTTTATTACGGCATTAGAAATAGCAAGTGGATATCAGAAATATCCATATTTGCTATTTGAATTAAATGTACATATTGTCTTTAATAATATATTGCTCAGTCCTACCATTTTTACTTCACTGATTGAATTTTACGCCTCAAATTAAACTGCATCTTATTATTTAAATAAAATAACTTATACCTACGGATTATATCGCGTATATCAATTAATATTTGAGCCTCCCTGATAAATAAATGATGATGATGTCCTCCCAGACGTATCCGTCGACGGCGACACCCTAACAAAGAACGTATTTTACGTTTGCCTACGCGCGTGACTAGCAAACCCGAATTTGGTTTTGAAAATGCGGCAGCATGTAGCACAGTACAGGTCCCCATCTGTGTTATTGGAGCGGAGCGAGCGAAGCGAGCGAAGCTCCCATGGATCGACTCGAATGGACTTCGTAACAATGCGCAGATCTCAGCGAGTTCTCAACCGATTTTAGAAATTTTTGTTTTAAAATGCAAAAATTAAATTTAGCTAGGTCGTGACGAAGACAAAATTTGGAAAAAAAAAAACTCCGCTCCAATCTATGGTGCAAGCTTAGCCGGTGGCTGACTCTGCATCGACCTAGTAAGTGTAGTGGTAGTTGGCTGAGTTTTACGGAGTTGACATTTGGCGTCAAGGTCTTCAAGACGGATGCGCTCAAAGTTATCAAGACCCGCATTGACAGCATTTCGCCAATCCAATCTGTGAGCAGCCAGCTCCTCCCACGACTCACATGGTATGCTCACTTCAGACAAATGGTGTTTCAGGACATCCCTATAACGCAGGTATTGCCTACCTCCAGCTTTACGTTTACCTGAGGCTAGCTCAGATTAAAAAAAAGTGTAAAAAAAAATGTGTGACAGTCGTGGAAATCGACGAAGATATTATATATTTATCTTATTATATTTTAATGCTATTGAACTAAGCACATAATTATATTCTCAATTAGCATAAAAATTGTTGCGGTAAAGCAAGTTTAGCGTTCATCGCTAAGGTAATATAGTCGTGAGATCGTGACACAAAAAAAAACAACATATTATGATTGTTAAATGTCCAATTGAGCCCCGTTTTATACAGTCACTGTCACTATGGTCTGTGGTCACTATATACCTATCTTTATTTAATTGGCAATACTTAAAAATAGTTCAGTCCTACTATGGTAATAATCCTTTTTAATTTATTAACAAAACACTGTCTCTTTATAGATTTTTTATAGATACAACCTGCAAAGTTACTCTTTCGAGCATGTGTACCTACATCCAATTTTGTGGTGTTTGCACCTACAATGTGAACATAAATCCCAGTGACGCCTATTACCCAGTAAATCACGTTGAGATAATAAGGAGCGATACGAGATGAAATCTTAAACAGAATGTACTCGAGTAAAATGGGTGACGTGTTTCGTTTAAACTGACGCACATCTTCTTAATGGGTTTGCAGACGAATTAAATGAGGCCTCTTAAATATAGGGTTTTTACGCTGAGTTAATTCTTTACTGTTAAATTCTGCAATTACTTACTGTAATTATTTTATTAATAAAATAGCTCAACATTTCATGAAATTAAGAAAAAAAGAACAATAAAAGTAAGGGACTTTGAAATATGAGTCTTCCAAAGTACGCGAATTCGATGAATTAAAAAAAGTTTATTTGAAATTGTTTTCTTAAATCCTCAATTTAACAAAACAATACTTAATCGCAAACTTAGAACCGTTGTACTTAAAACGCACTTTTTCAAAATCGTTCTGCCAAAATGGTAATGGACGTCGAACTTTAACGGTAATTTCTTACTTTTAGAGCCGTCTAAATGAGTTAGTCATGAACATACATTTGATCCCAACAAAAATAGGATCGATTTCCATACTCAAAAAAAAAACATTAAGCCAATTGTTCAGGAACTTACCTACTTAATTTTATTTTCAATTCACTAGTAGAATTATATTGACGTCATAATATTGGTTAAAACAATCAGCTGAATCTATGAACAAAAAGAGGACAATGCCTTGATCGTGTTTACTATTATTTACCATGAAAAGAAATCAGTATAATTCAGCAGACAACAAACACCTACAATATTAAAATGAATTTGTGAGATTAATGTTCTCAAACACAATAAACTTGGCGAACCCGTCTTTGCCAATATTATTACTGCTTATTTCTTCAATCGAATCTTTAGTTCATAGTAATATTAATATTATTAATACCAAAATTAAAATTAATCTAAAATATTCGTGAGAAAGCCCGCTGATATGATATTAAAAATTAACGTAAAATATTTTACTACTTGCTTTTGTAGGTTATATCTTTCTCATTTTTCTAGTGAAGTATATAATAAGAATTATAAGGCAGTTTATGTTCTGTTTATTTTAGTAGAAACAATGTGCATTTTTAAATTTAATTAAGTAATACAGTTCACAATGATTTCATAAATTAAATGTAATCTGTGAAGAGCTAGTCAACATGTCACATATGTGAACGAACGAAAACTTATTGGATAGTTTCATAATGAAGTTTAATAATACATATCTAAATTTTGGTTTGGTCACATTTTCTCGTATCTGCCAATATAATATAAAATTCTTCAAGATTGATAAACGAGAGTTAGGTATAATATCTTCTACTGCGCCCGCCCCAATACCCGGGGTAATTAAAATGTTAATAGTTTCTGATGCGGCGTCTCTGCCGACGCCCTCATGAATATTGAGCGTTAAGGTTCTGAAGCCACAGATTAAATATAGTTCCATTAGAAGTTTTCTACTATGGAGTAGAAGAGCAAATCGACTGAGAAGAAGTCGTCAGTCTATTTGCTCTTAGCAGAGCGGTTGTGGTCACGTCGGTTGTAGAACAGACACAGATCTCAGCTTGATCTCCCGCCATCTCTCCGGGTTGGCAGACCGTTTGACGCAGTCAGATACGACAGTTTCTTACTGAGGATTATATTTGATAAGTCCGGCGCATTAGTGCCTACCGCGTGACCTGGTCGGTTCCGTCCAATTATCATATACAGTTTTGGTAACCTACCTAGACATGGTTTTCACTCAAAAACTCAAGCTCAGCTGCCAATAGCTAAATTAAATTATCATTTTGTATTGCACGTGTTTAAAGTTAGGTGATTTGAAATCTCTTGTTCCCAGTAGTTAGCCACGCGCACAATTAATATAACCGACGTTCCGTTGAACAAAACAAACCTATGACAGAAACGCTATTAAATATGTATGTGTATATTGTGTATATATTATATAATATTAATTATATACTATATAATTCAATAGGGTCCAAACTATTGGTATTTAACTTTTGGTAATCGTTTTATTTCATATTTTATACAACTACGGCGACTGAATAGTATCATCAAGGTGGAATACAGTCTGTGAGAGACGATATTAATTCCCGTTTTGTATTATGTAATCATTTGTGAAAATCGTATAAGTTTAAATCAATATAGCTTACAGTCTGTGAGGTTACGATGTACTACTGTATTCACTGAATTCTTAATTATTTATGTTCTGATTACATGGAATAACAGTCTTAAATTAGAAAATGGCGGGCTCACTCACAGTTATGGCTGCTGCGGTGTGACCTCCAAACATTAAGATCATTCCTGACCAAACAGTTTCTAAAAAACTAGAATAAGTCATTCAAATAAACATACAACTAAACATAGTCAAACCACGACAAACTCTACATTATTTCGTCATAAAATATTATTTCACTATACTACTCTTATTACTACTACCACGACAAAACTTAGGTACTACACGATTATCTACTCTTAGTCATGGATGCGGGATCAACATTGATCAGTAACATATTCACTTAATAGTTACAACGTTAATTATAATAAAAGATAGTAGTAGTTAACTGTGAGTAATTGAAACCGTGCATCTTTGATACGCCGCATACAATTACGGCGGTAATAAGCTACTGGGCAAAAACTCCTTTATTTTTACGGCAACTGGCTATAAAATGCCGTTTAACTGGATATTTTATGAGAATTCTTATGGAAATGTTGGCGTTTTACTTCTTTACCGGTATTTCTATGAATTAAACATTGCGTACCCATAATTATTATATTTTATAAAAAAAGAAAATAATATTTTCGCATTTCCGTACAACGTAATTTTTTTAAAGAGAAAAATAACGGGCATTTCTGCAGTTGTGTGGAATTCATTTTGAGTAGAATCACGAATAGGAAAAATCTCGTTTGTGTAGTCGATCACATAATCCATTACGAGTTGTTATAAATATTTCTCATAGTCAAGTAGATTTTTACCAATTCAATTTTCAAAAAATATATTATGTTAAATGTGTATCTGTGCCTTAACTTCCATGTTAATCAACTTATAGGCTTCGTATCTAACCAAATCAAATCGCTCAAACGTGTCCCGCTAACTCACTATTAACTTGTCACAACCAGGATACCTTTCTACCTGACTCGATATATCAATCCGCGACATCAGATAGCGATTATAATAAAACTAGATTTACTGGGTGATTTCATGAAAATTACTGGATTTAACTAAAGGGATAAATGCTTCAATTCTACTTTGACACTGATATCTATTCGAGATCTCTTTACCTACTACATTTCTAACCCAGTAATGTTTGACATTTTATATCACATTGAGATGAATATACTTTCTTTTGATGGGCGTAAAATTGGAAATGACGAGTCACGTCGTTAAAATACAAATGAACTATGTGTAATTTTACCATATCCCTTTATAATATCAACTTTGTAATCGTCGCCCAACTAGACTAGCTAACATGAGAACATGATACAACATATTGAGTGATATGCAGATTTCCGATGCCGCAAAATATTACTTAATTGAAGATATCGCAAAGCTTCGTCGAATTTGCCCTTGATTTGACTAAACTGGGTTAAGGCTTATGAAAAGATCAAGCGAGAATAACATGCGACATAAATTATAGATACTATCTTCTTTCCGCGTTTGTCAAATGGAAATGGAACGTAAGTTATCGTAATATAGCAGCAACATTAAATGAGTGTGGATTAAAAATGAAGTGCCTATTAATGCATCCCGTATCGTTCACAAGCGCATGCTACTTCAAAGTGATGCATACAATAGATCCGCAGGCGTCATTATATTACACTCGTACACACTCAACCAGTCACTGATATTCAAACAACAATTACGTAGCCTAAGAAGGCTAGTATTATAAGAGTATGCTGCGTACGTTATTTTGCAGCCCGAACCTTCAAGGCGAGTTTCATAAAATCTTTTTCTTCACACATGATGTGACTATGATGATCTCCGATTTATAATAAAATATCACTTTTTGCCATTAAAATATTGTCTATTTATTAGTATAATTTTGTGTAAATATTATAAAAGTATGGTTTTAATTGATATAAATAAGAGCACTTATTGCATTTTCTTTCTCAATGTTTCACAAAGCTATGTTTTAGAGAAAACAAAGTAAATACTACTTTTAACTAGGAAGAATCACCCATTTACCAGACCACACACGTGAGGCACAACCGCAATGCGTCTTCCATTTTGTATCGAAGATCTGACAGTTCGTGGAATTGCGAAAGAGGGAATATTATAGAGGACTGTTAAACATTTTTTGTTCGTAGGATTTAAGGGCACGTAGGTATGATTATGTCGATTATTCAAATGTCTTATTTGAATGTCAATATAGGTAATATCTAGGGTCTTCAGCTTGCTTGATTACGGTTATTACGGTTAAACTGGCGCTTTTGAGCTTGGGATCCAAGCTTTGCCTCCGTGCATAATCCAATAAGTACTTGGGTACTTATAATACGTATTATTTATTATAATTCAAGTCAAAAATATACACATACAAAAAAAAATACTTATAATAATATTCTTATTTAATAGTTATAAAAACGGTTTAAACTCATGTAAAAATTGTCAGGGCCGTTCCTGACAATTTTTACGTGAGTTTAAACCGTTTTTTAATTATTAAAGATGTCACACGATAGTTTTAATAATATTAATATTCTTATTGTTACTTGTGTCACGCTGTATTATATTATTATTTATCATATTGATTTGGATCGAATACATTATTTCTTTTTTAAACATAAACTAATAATTTTGACAAAGAAGATCAAATGCCACACCGCGTTTGGTCTGCGGTGACTCGACGATGTCGCGTTATTCTATGGAAAAAAGATAAATGAAAACATACTTAAAATTCCATTCGTTACAAGATGGAAGAATAGCGAGTATAAGTGAAAAATCTTAGTAAACTAAATGATGTCTTATGATTACCACCTACTTGGCCCAGCGAGGATAAATCATAAATCGTTTATTGCTTGATTGTGCGATACAAAGCAGTTGAAGAATATCACAATCTACTGCCCTATGGCATACAATACAAAACAAAAGCGTCTCCGTTTCAATATCGGCAAAAAAAAATTCGTACGTCCGTTTGTCCAGATGTCCGGCTGCCCTCGCCTACAAGTGGCATTTCTCAACCAACTTCCGTAAAATATTGTCAGCAGATTTCATAATTATATTTTTTTTTCATCGATTCTGTTCTAGATTTTTTTCAAAATCGAAGAGATAGGAGGGTTGAAAATCATATCCAAACGGGTTCCAGCCATATCCAAACATCAGACTCGCGAAATCTAGAACTCAAAGAGCCACTATTTAGTACCATATTTATGTAAAACTATCTAAATACGAGTCAACGTAGAGTACGTATAATTCAGTTACGCTCTTGCTGCTTAGTTAATTGATTAGTGATTACATATTCCGCCACCGTAACGCGAGTTACAAGTTAATGTGCCGATATGAAGTCGTATTAACATTAATGACTAGTGTAGATGTCGAGATACGTAATGTTTTCAGCAATTAATCTTCATTCCACCGGTCTGCCTTACGATTAAATTAGTAAATTGGATTATTTCTACTTTGATGTGGATATATTACAGAAACGTATGTTGATACGATGGTGTTCGTTTGGAAAGTTTAGTAATTTGGTACGTACTACGTTGTTTTGTTACGAAAACGTTGAAAATAAAGGCCTTAAATCAACTTTACTTATTACTAAAGTTGATGTTATCTTATTACATCAGTTTTTTTTTGTTTATATATTGACTGCGGGTCCATGTGGGCCCTTTGCTTGTCTTGGCGCTGGCGCGCCTCGTCCATCCGGACGAGGCGCCGAGAAGACACTTAACCTAATTAAAAACTAACTTAACTACTAACCTTATCCATAGGGATCTCGGATTGGGGTTTCGGTTGGTGACGGGCAGCAGCCGCGGCTGCGATCACCTCGTCCGAATCACCTGGGTTATTCCTGCGTTTTGCCTCCCAATGGGAGGCCCTTGAGTGATAATGCGCCCTCACCACGTTGAACGCGGGGGCGCCGGGTTTCTGTCGCGACAGGGGCTTCCACCTGGTGTGCTTCCTGATGGAGTCCCTGGCAGTGTTGGTGGTGGTGGTGGTGCGTAGAGCATGTGCGTGCGTATCTCTGTGGTTTGGTGTAGCTGGTTGTGTGTGAGTTGGTTGGTGTTTTATGTGTGCCATTTTGCGAACTTAGTTCGAGTCGTCGGTGGCAAAGTCCGACTCCTCATCCGTCCAGTAGCGGATGCGACGCATAATTTGTTGGGGATTGGTGGCAAATTCAAGAGATAGCTTGTTCGGTCTGTCAGTCAGTACGTGTCTGGGGCGTCGACGTCTGGCAGGCACATTTACTGGTGGGGTATAGTCAATAGCTTTTTGTATAAGAGGGTTCTTTGAAGTTGAGGCCTTTTCATAAAAGCGTTCAGAGCACCGCTTTAGCCAGGCCTGAACCGGCTCTATGTGAAAATCTCTATGAAGATCGGTATTTCTGATATTAATTACATCAGTCCGGAATATTCCCTTTATTTGTATACGTTAAGCTATGTCCACACTGTGCCCTTTTTACGTTCAACTTGCGCTTTCGTCTATTGCTATCTTGCTCATTTTTGTATGATGCGAGCAAGATAGCAATAGACGAAAGCGCAAGTTGAACGTGAAAAGGGCACAGTGTGAAAGCTTTAGCAATGTATTTTATCTATCTTGAAATAATAACGTGTCAATGTCACTTAATACAGTTCGAATACCTAGTAAAAATCTAAACACCAGCCATGCCACGGATATAGCCCTCAAATTGCTAAACATCAATGTATATTGAATTATGCCCAAGTTCTCACACATTGCCTAGCGTTGAACGAGCAAACGAAATACTTCAATCCAACCACTACACAATAAACCAACTCAAAATTGTGTACAAACACGCAAAAACAAAACAAAAGCGGGGTCGGTGTGAGATGTAAATAAACAATACGGGTTGTCGGTCCGAGCGTTATCGGGGACGACACGGTCTCCAGATATCAATATTCTGGATTATTTCTTATGGAGTCCAACATAAATTTGTACGGTCGACGAATAATCTGGATACATGGTTCGGAGAATCCTTTTTGATGTCCTCACTCCTCCAGTTTGTTGAGTTGGCTTAGGATTGTTTTTTTTCGGAAACGTATCTCTATAAGGTTCCAGGGAAAGGTTGCCCTTCAAATATGTATATTTTATATAATACGTATATATGTTTTAATTAATTCAATATATGGTACAGTCAGCCAAGAAAGTGGTGCACCAAGGTGGTGGACCAAGTTTTGGCTTACTTTACCAATTTTCAACAAGCTATGCTTATTTTTTAGCCAATTAAAATACTATTGTCACGGTTATCATTGAATCTGAAAAATCAGATAAGTACATGAAGCATGTCACTTTTTTACCTTTGTCAGTAGTATGGCTACTCTTTATTATGACGACGAATGTTACCATCATAGGTCCGCGGTTAATAAATTTACTTAGCAATCAAACACCTCACAAATACGTACATACACGTATTGGATTGATCTGATAAGATCTTTTTATCAAATATCCTGGAACAGGGTTCGGCTCTTAGTCGAGATACGATACGGATCGGGATGGGCCACTTCGGTTAACATCGGGGGAACAAATGTTCGAATAGACGAGATGTTTGGGATCTGATCGTTTGTGTTTCCGGGTCTTAAAAAAATGTTTTCGATCTTTTTTCAGTACCAAAATGGTCAATATCGCTATGTAGAACAGTTTGTCACTTATTGCTTTTATCTTAAAACTTTTAGCGACATATTTTATAAAGTATATTTTACTTCAATTGAAGCAAATACGAGTTAGAAGAATGAATAAGAATGACAGTAAGTGCTTCTGAATGAAGTTTACTTAAGATCCAAATTGCGTAAAATTTCATTAAATTCCACGGCTTAGTAATGAAATTTGACGCAAGTAAATCCTTTTCGGCAAACGGCTTTATGAAATTCGCTTATAACCCTTTTAGCTTTATTTGCTTTGACATCTTCAATTAAAACCACTATTTTTGTAATTTAACAGAAAATGTCACATGATAATGTTAAAACATACCTATTGGATTTTTTTAAAGCATTTAATGCCCTGTAAACGTTTTTACTGGCATGGGTCGTACAATATAATATAATAAGTCTTTTAAACAAAATTTTACATATATCTATAGTACTAATTGCGATAAGCGGCTGACACGACAGATCATGAACATGAATTGTGTACCAATTCGAAACAATGTCAAGCGATTCCACTTATACGACGTGAGTAAATCCATTTTATATGCATATAATTGATATAATATTGTAATATACTAACGTAAAGCTTAATCTTCGTATAATATGCATGTCAATCGAATTAAACCCCAGGCACAGATTACATATTAGTTTAGTAGCACTGTTTTAAAACACACTTTAATAATGCATTAAAATTATAGAACTAATAAGCTGTTCCCTTATTGAGTAATGTGTGTTAATAGCCCGATAAAAGCCGAATGAAAGGCACGCGACTAAAGTAAACAAGGATCAGATTCCGCCCTTCATCATATTGTTTACGCTACAGTTTTTGTCGTCCACCCACAACGGATAGGCTAATAAAAACACTACCGACTCTGTCTCGAGCAAGGCAAAAAAACAGACAAATGATGTCTTTAAAGATTTTGTTCGGGAAGCGATTTTGAATAAATAAATGCTTTTTTTGAGAATAACGGACTACAACAGTACTAGATTATTTTTGTACCAATCAAGGTTATTTCTTTAAAGATAATATAAATAAATAAATATCAGACAACCTCACACAAATCAATCTAGTCCCAAATTAACTTCAACAAGGCTCATGTTATAGGTACCTACTTACTAGACGACTATATATGTACATACTTATATAGATACATATATACTTAAATACATAGAATATATCATACCCACGACCCAAGCACAAATATTCCAGTTCATCCACAAATATTTGCCCTGGCCGGGTTTCGAACCCGGGACAGCCGGCTCAGTAGGCAGGTCTCTACAAACTGAGATAACCGCGTCGTCAAGATTATCTAGTTAGATTAGTAACGTAGGTATAAAAATAAAAGAGATATTTCTGTTAATATCATCAGCGCGTATTTTTGACAATTATGTGAGTACCTAATCGTTTAAACATGGTTTATAATGACTAAGGATCAATTGCTTACGCACGATTGATCTCAATCATGCTCTAATAACTTGATGACAAATACTAGATCATATTCCTTCCTCTACTCAATGAGCGTATCCTAATTCATTGGCCTGTAACTGATACGCTTCCAAGAAATAGCAATGAAATATCTCATGCGTGTTTTTTTTTTATATATTATAAGATTTATAAGAAAAAAAAACGGCAAACATGGCCGCTTCCTAGCACCCCTGAGGAACTTTTTTGTGAAAATGCAGCCCCAGGGTTTCGCAGTTTCACAGTATGGCACCCAAGCTCAACTGTATAAGGACAAAACAATAGGGGCTGATAGTAATCGTAACTGGGGACGCAAGATATATTGAGTAGGAAGCTGTGTAACTATTATAACCGTAGTTCATTTTATGTATTTTTTTCATCTTTAAACACCATGTCATACAATTATCAAAGACCAAATTGTTATCTATTCCCATATTGTTATTTATCATGTTTGTCGATGAATATCGAATCAGTCTTTGCTCAAAAAGTCGTATGTAAACAGTAAAGTATCTATTCATACTTAGATGTGACTTCGATCAATATACAACAATCGAATATACTTACGAAACATCGAACTTGTATCAATTGCTCAAGTCGGTATTAATAACCAAGATAAATATTTTTTTCAATTACACACAATAAATACTTACATACCTATGTGCTTAACCAACACTAGGTAATAAATATAACAGTCAGCACGAATCAATCACACTGAAATATAAACATGCTTCCCTACTCAAACGACTCACTTTGTCTTTAACAATATTATCGTCATTTTTCTAAATAAGTCGTCCTGTTATTTATTTGTTTCGGGGGTATAATAGGTTCCATAGGTCACAGCGTGTGGTCCACGTCGGTGGTCCAACCATAGGGGGTGCGTTGTGAAGACCTATACTTTTTTATAGTATCCACACTATTCTTGGTTTCATTTATAACCAGCGAAATACTATAAATGTTAACATTTTATTCTTCAGTTACCAGATATATCAGGATTACTGACTAAAAACCACCAGAATAATATAACTGAAACTTCTTCGTCTACCTTGGCCTACAATGAACACGTTTAGGCTCAAATTCTACTAACAAAAATTCTGCTACAATAATAAAATAGTAACGGCACTTCTGGATCTGGAGGTAATCAAAATCAAAACAAAATTGCACCCAATCCGGTTCCTGTCTGCAGCCTCTAAACTAACAATTTTCCCCTAGGGATCAATATAATCCCTTTCTTTAGTTTATCTCAAGTTTCCACCCCTCACAAACATTGCAACGCCCTTTACAAAGATGATCCTAAAACTTTGGCAATACAACGTAATGTTTCTCTTGATACGAATATAGCACCGGATACTGTTTATTGATCAGCATCCTAGTAAACGTGAATCGAGCATTCAGTAATAAAACAGCTCATTACAGTATCTCTATTGGAAACTATGACGTCATCGGCATTCCAATCTTTAGATGCAGTAACAACTTCATTAATTAAGAACGCTCCATTTAATGAAAATTGTTCCTTATTAGTTGAAGAGTAGAGTTTAGTACGGCGGGAAGATGCTGTAGAAGTTAATGGAGTTCTTATGATAGTTTAGTGTTGACATAGTTCTCGATTCACAGTTCAGGAAGTGTAAAGTGCAATTAGAGTGCATTTTTATTTATTAACTACCTGTTGTAATAAATATTTTTGGTGACTGATGCGGTATTAAACTTTCAACGCACACAACAATAGATTAAACAAGTAATGATGCGTCGCGTAACGCAGTGCTTGACTTTATTACCTACCATTCTATTATATATATTATTAAACGCAAATTCAAATACAACCCTTTAATTACAGTGATTTACTTAATTGACAGCATTGATGGAAAACGTATACGAGTAGTTAGCCATATGTAGATGTTCTCTTTGACTTGTTTTAATTAAGTACACGGTTTCTTCTAAAACCCCAACAATATCACGAGAGACGTAGTTTTCCCTTGGGCCACAATAACATACGTAATTATTTTAATTATGTTAATAAAGTTGTCATTAATAAGCCTTATGCTTGGACCAAAATCAATACAGTAAGCAGGGCTCAGGACTTAATCCGATTATCTATTTTTAAAAGGATCACGTGGGGTTTGAAGTTTGTTTTATTTTGGTATCGGAACAGTCTACGAATTCTTTCACTTTTAATTTTTATTAGCTCTCTAGTAGTTTTATTCTTCTTTTTATTAGCTGGCTATTGAAAAACATTATAAACTTTATAATTATCAGATTTTCTTTTATGTAGATGCTAGATTGTGTCGGCCCTTTTACTAGGATAACGACTGTCGTCCTTATTTATTTTCTAAGTGTTTTTTTTTTCTGTTTAGCCGTTTTGGCCGTATAAGGAGGCAAATATATTTCAACTGATATACATATGAATTTGTTATCAATGCCCATACGAAACAAAAGGAAACGTGCATCGCGTTTTTAAGATTCCTGAAATCGCGTCCTTGTCCCATAGAATATTGGTTTTCAGCATATTTTTTTTCAAAATCAAGTCTTATAGTAGTATCAGTGAGATAAACATAATCATTCCGTGTAGCAGCTGTAATTCAATTGCCCTAGACGTACTTTCTTTTGTCAGCTATATGAAAATTCTTCTACAATAAAGGATTTCCCGGATCCCATCAACACCCACTCCATCCTCTTGTCACATCATGAACATGTCAGTATTGTTACCGGACAACACAAATAGCCACAATTAGTTAATTGTCCGTCGCGTGTCCTGACTCGTTTGCTAACGTGCTTCTATTTTCTGTAATTGGATGGAATGTGACATGTTTGTTGGATCGTCGCATTGTGGCATAAAATGTTACCTGCAACTGTGGCCATTTACAACACTTTACCTTGAATTGACAAGTGTCAACGACGATAAGCGACGAAAGGTGTAAATGGATTGAGTATGGAAATCTCTATTCCATACAACATCAGTAAGATCCGATCTTCGTCCTACATTTACCGAATCTAAATCCCATCGTATGAGGTTTAGGTATATTGTTTCCAAACCTATACATAAGAAATAATTAGTTACTTTAGTGAGGTCTTCTTGGTACCTACACTTTGACAAACCTTCGTCTTTCAGTCTCTTCTGATTTATAAATCTATCAAATATATATTATGTATTATTATCTAATGTATGATATAAACCAAGACAGATAACCAATTTAGAATTTTGCTAACTTTGTAAATAGATGTTTTAATATATAAACTTATTTATATGGAAGGACTGATGAAAAATTCAATGATATACTGATATCAATTTCTGGGGTTGACACAAAGTTAGCGTTGACGACGGTATCTGAACTAAAAAAAAGTTTAAGTATTTGGCGAATCCAAGAGTAAAAGAGTTATCTCGGAGTTTGGAACATGTCTTGTCCAAGGACCTGATTTATATCCCGGGGGATTTAAGCAATATATTATTTAGTTCAAGCATCTACTTCTTGTATGTATAACGAACCTGATTCCAGTTCTTATAGTCTATTTCACATAGCTTTGTGCGTTTGACATCTGTCAGCATCTCATTACATTTTAATCGGATTTAGGTTATAAAATGAATTGAGATGGCACATGATACACGCACGAAACTATATGTAATGGACTATAGTAAAAATACGTTACGACGGAATGAAAATGTAAGTGTTTGTGATTTCGATATTTCTGGTTCGCCGTATCAAACGACTGGGCATTTAAAAAAAACGATACCTAATTTTTCAGATACTTGCGGATTGAGAAGGCCTTTGTTATGTGTAATCTATGTATATGAACACTTTATTGAACACAAAAATTTGAAATAAATTTCAAAACAATAAGTTCAAAGGCGAACTTATCTTTAGGGATCACTTCTAGTGAACCTTTAAGTTAAATGTAAATGCTTGATAAACCAAGCAATATTTACAATACAAAAGAGGAAAACTACAGGTACAATCTATGCTAGTTATGGAAACTTTGTTTTTTTTTTTTTTAACTCGATCAAAAAAGGCAGGCCAAATCGACTCAAATTACAACGCAATACATTATACACTCAAAAACCTTATTAAAATTCATTTATTTTGCCGCAAAGTAAATGTACAATCCATCAAGCGGGATCATCCACTGCGTATATTTTTATTTATCACCGCAACCGGGGTCTACAAAAGAGATTTCATTACTCGCCGCTGAAAGATTTCATTCACTTTCAGGTCGACAAAATTTAATATTACTCTTGGAACGATTGGTCGGCGGGTGTCAGCCGTTTTTAATATTATATTGGGTGCGGAAGAAATATTATTAGTGACTCGAAATTAGTTTGAAGTCGCGCGTTAGTAGGAATGGAACTTTTACTTTCTAGTGAGTTTTTCACCAGTATTATAGGACCGGTACATCTTCATGATTTGATCAAAGAAAGTGTAAGATAGAGCTAATCAGAACATACACCCAAATCACGATGGAATGCTCCTATTGGAATTATTCATGCGACACCACTAAGCTCTACTGAGTTGACATCGGTCTGTAAATATTCCTATTTAAATATTCTTTTCACGACACTGCTCGAAAATGTGGTTATAGAATACCTGAATCCAGTACACAAAACAGCTCTTATATGTGCATTTGTAAACTGTATATCTATGTTAGCTCCCAACACGACAACAATGTAGCACCTTACGGTCACAGTTCGTATCTACACATGAATTTCATAGTAAGATACGACTTTTTAGAAAATATTTCAGAGTTATTTTCTCGGCCGGCTCAAACGACAATTTAACCAATCAAAGCTTAATCATCTGCTGCATGTCAAATTAAATTGACCAATGAGAATGCGTCATTTATGAGGTGTATTTTTCTCTTAAATTTATAAATACCCGCAAAGGAGTTTATTTTCTTAAGTAAGATAATACTCCTCAGATTTACTTTTTAAAACGTTTTCGTTAAAAAGGTTTTACCCCGAAAATCATGAACATTTATATTTTAAAATTAGTAATGGGGCGTAAAACAATTTCCTAATTTCTGCAATTACTTATTTTTCAACAAATTAACAGTTTTCAACAAATAAACACATTAAATTATATACTTATATATTGAGTTCATAATATTTTTTTAATTCGGCTTAAAAGCCATGACTCCATTGCGATGCGCGCATGCGCTACAAGGCAGCCGCCATATTTTAAAAAGCAAATGTATTGTTTAGTAAATATTAAATATTGGTTTTGTGATGTGCTTAATTTAATAATGTTCTCATTGACTCGCGAAATAAATAATATTAGGAACGTATATTAATATTGACGCGTAACGTTACAATGATCTTTCAGTGTAGAATGTAGGTATAGTTGAGTTGTTTAGCTGAGTGTAATAACCAAGTGTAACCTAGACTAAATGTTTAGTTGAAAGTGAGGTAAGTTTTAATATTTTTGTTATTTTATAATAAATGGGTTTAAAATCGTCGTTGTGTCGTTTGAATCCAGGGGCACAATCAGCTTTACGTATAAAATAGCCCTAATTTTTACAAAAATGAGGCTGCAACAAGGCGCCCAAGTAGTTTACATATAAAAATACTCGTATTTTAATGTATTTCCTCGCAGTAGTCGTGAAAAGCACTCTGTTCAGTCTCGGCTGAAAGTACAATAGATGAACTCGTATTATCGAAGGCCTCCCCTGCGGGTCGGCCTTCAAAATTTACTCGTTCATCTATTGCTTACTTTACAGCCTCTACAACAATGTACTATTGCTTTTGTTTTCTTTTCATATGAAGTGATCTATACAAGGGTTTTTATTATATCCACCGTTATTCATTCATACATTATCATACCTTCTCAACTTTAATTATTTTTTTGAATCAACTGTCTTATTTCACGTACTTGATCGGGACGTGACCGGGTACGTCCCGATCAAGTATGCACCTGATATCTATGCCGCCACATACAAAAAATACGCAAACTTAATGCGACGGGGTTAACGAAGTTGCGATCTTCTCAAGACATCGCCACATCTCGCCATTTGACACGTCAAAAGTGACAGATGGCGATATAACTCAAAAATTGGTCGAAGTGAGCCACAGGTTTGTCGTTGAAAACAAAAACTCTTCTTGTTGTTTTTTTTTTTTTTACTTAAATCCAGTTAAATCACAATAACCGTTTTTCCGCTCTAATGGCAACCAAAATTTTCATTTGCAATGTCTAAAACCTCACGCATATTGGTTTGCTAGGTTGCAACGTAGGTACTCGGCGCTTCGAAGACAACACTAAATTCGGCCGTGGCGTAGCGCCTACCACTATAACACACTTCGCCATTCATTCGAACGATAAGCCACGTGAATAATTCACGAAGTGTCGCGGCGTCAATCTTACGAGTGTCGAGTGCTGGGCTGACGGTTGACGGCACGGGTGTCCGAGCGTCTTATTGGGTTGAGTGACTGTGGCTGGGTTAAGATCTGGATTGTTTTTTGTTTTGTTTTTGGGAGTTATTTTGTTTTATCTTGTTGTATAACTAACTGATGATGCTAAATTCTTTCAGTGATGATGCCAGTATCGATGATAAAGATTAAAGTGAACACAACATTTACGGTCACGTTTACCCAGAAAAAAGTAACACAACGTACTGAAAATATTCTGAGTAGTATCTAGATAAATTTTACCCGAAGAACTAATCAATAGAAATTGCATTTTACATTGTATACTTTGCTCTTCTATTTTTTAATTAATTCTTAGTATATTTATATCCTTTAAATTATAAGTTCTATGTCACCTAATTCTTAAGTTATTTCAAAAATACAAGAGCAAAGAATACATCGTAAAATGTGATTTTATAGATTATTTACGTCTGCGGGCAATTTTTTTTCTTTATCCTAATACTCGTACCGTACTAAACTCCAATAGCCCTACACGCATTTGTTCAAGTCTTCGTAAAATGTGATTTTATAGATAATTTACTTCTGCGGCCAATTTTTTTTTCTTTATCCTAATACTCGTACCGTACTAAACTCCAATAGCCCTACACGCATTTGTAAGTAAGTAAGTTAACGCTTTATTGTACACAAAAACAGTTAAAAAATACATCTATTTCAATTAACATATAGGTACAAAGGCGAACTTATCCCTATAAGGGATATCCCTCTGGAAGACTGGAAGAGATCTTCCAGTTAACCTTCCAATAGCCCTACACGCATTTGTTCAAGTATTTTCTCTAACATTTTAAAGTATATTTGTCTACAACATATTTTTTGTCGCTGCATCTCAATGAGCCGTATTTATATTCTTTTTTTATGTCACCACAAACACTCACCATGTTGTTTCTTGTTTCAGGTATGTGACAATGTCTACAACTTCATCCGACGGTATGACTTAAGAAATTAGAAAACCTGTCAATATATTCTTGTTCCTGACAAACAATGACATGACAATCTGACAACATTGTTTTGCTTTCGCGCCGTTAAGTTTTAAACTTTGTTACTGGTGTAATAAAACTTCGTGGTTTAAAATTAGGTTGGACAACAATGTTGGGAAGGTAAGATGTGTAAAATGTTCTGAATAAAATTGAGGGTTCCGCGGCAATTTACAATAATACAATTATTTAATTTATGAAAGCTTTCCCGGTGACTTGATTTACGGTAAAAAGCCTTATCCACTTACAATCCACCCATCTACAATGCTTTGATAATCACTTTGCGCTCTGGATTCATGGCCACGCCTTCTTCTCACTTAAAGGTAAATAAGTAGGCACATCTCTAATATGGACGTAATGGCTATATTTCGAATGGATGTCATTAGAAACGCTGAACTAAAAGTTTTGCGTTAATAATAATAGGCGTGTAGGCATTTCTTTAAGTTGTTAATTGATCCTATTTTCAATAAGAATAAAATGTCTATAGAGTGCTCTATATAAAAGTAAAAAATTACTGTTAAGTTTATTTTTTTAATTTTTGTTCTTTATTTTGTGATATATTGAGTTTTTTTTTATATAACATAATTATATCCATAGTATAATTATAGTATATGGTATAATTTTAACACTAGTCTACACCCCTATTAAAGAAGTTTATCAAGCTGCATAAGATAAAAATTCATGTGCTAGTCAAGATACCAAGATTTTATGGAACCCTAAAAGATAGCGACGCAGAGTTTGTTGCATTTGATTGCTTTCATGTCCGACAAAAAGACTTGTACAGCCCGTCGACCGATACGATAGCTTGTCGGATATGTTCCAGTATGAGTAGGAGGATATCAATAGGATTGAAAATTGATTTTGTTATCGCCGAGATATTAAAATCGACAGTGGGTGTTATGGTTTGTCGGGTCCCTACTAACCACATGGTTTACAGCGGCTACTTTCTTTGTAGGTACAGTTTCCTTTATGTCACGAACGCGGGTTGGTCAAACTTGTGTGGGAAAATGTACATGCAAAACGTTAGTTCATCATTTTAAAGTCTTACTGGGACATTGTGTAGCGCACTCCGTGGGACAAAACAACGGTATGTACTGGGTATGCATTATTTAGCATACGAGTACCAAGACATTATATTATTATACATAACGGGTAGGCTTGTTTAGTTTAATGTCTGAAACCGTAATTAAATGCAGCTACTGTAAGTCCGGCAACTTTCAATAAGCAATCTTACAATACTCTAGCCTGATAAAGAAAACTGTCACTTTAGGAAAATATAATTGTTAGGTATATCAACCGATTTAAATTCTTCTTCTGAAGTGATATCGAATTCGTTATCTTTTTAGGTCATTTCATTATGCTTAATCATGCAGTCATGTTAATTTATTTATTTATTGCACGAGAGAAAACTTATCGTACAAAAGGCGGACTTAATGCCGTGAGGCATTCTCTACCAGTCAACCTTCGGGCAAAGCAGATAAGTTGTGGTGTTAATATTAAAGTAAAAGGCCGTGACAAGCTATTGCCGATTTGCCGCGCAAAACCATGCAGTAAGTGTTGCACCGGCGGCAGATGATTATTGTGATAACAAAAAAATTATACCTACGGCTCTGCTAGTTAGATTATGCGATAGGCTGGTATCGAATGTAAACACTTTTTTGTAGTACATGAATAAGACATAAGAATATGATGATAAACCATGCAGATAAAAATAAGCTAAATATGAAGAGATCCTTTTGTTATTACTATGAGATGTGTTGACAATGTGCGCGGAAATTCACCTTGAAGACTAATAATACTCCTCAGATTTACTTTTTAAAACGTTTTCGTTAAAAAGGTTTTACCCCGAAAATCATGAACATTTATATTTTAAAATTAGTAATGGGGCGTAAAACAATTTCCTAATTTCTGCAATTACTTATTTTTCAACAAATTAACAGTTTTCAACAAATAAACACATTAAATTATATACTTATATATTGAGTTCATAATATTTTTTTAATTCGGCTTAAAAGCCATGACTCCATTGCGATGCGCGCATGCGCTACAAGGCAGCCGCCATATTTTAAAAAGCAAATGTATTGTTTAGTAAATATTAAATATTGGTTTTGTGATGTGCTTAATTTAATAATGTTCTCATTGACTCGCGAAATAAATAATATTAGGAACGTATATTAATATTGACGCGTAACGTTACAATGATCTTTCAGTGTAGAATGTAGGTATAGTTGAGTTGTTTAGCTGAGTGTAATAACCAAGTGTAACCTAGACTAAATGTTTAGTTGAAAGTGAGGTAAGTTTTAATATTTTTGTTATTTTATAATAAATGGGTTTAAAATCGTCGTTGTGTCGTTTGAATCCAGGGGCACAATCAGCTTTACGTATAAAATAGCCCTAATTTTTACAAAAATGAGGCTGCAACAAGGCGCCCAAGTAGTTTACATATAAAAATACTCGTATTTTAATGTATTTCCTCGCAGTAGTCGTGAAAAGCACTCTGTTCAGTCTCGGCTGAAAGTACAATAGATGAACTCGTATTATCGAAGGCCTCCCCTGGGGGTCGGCCTTCAAAATTTACTCGTTCATCTATTGCTTACTTTACAGCCTCTACAACAATGTACTATTGCTTTTGTTTTCTTTTCATATGAAGTGATCTATACAAGGGTTTTTATTATATCCACCGTTATTCATTCATACATTATCATACCTTCTCAACTTTAATTATTTTTTTGAATCAACTGTCTTATTTCACGTACTTGATCGGGACGTGACCGGGTACGTCCCGATCAAGTATGCACCTGATATCTATGCCGCCACATACAAAAAATACGCAAACTTAATGCGACGGGGTTAACGAAGTTGCGATCTTCTCAAGACATCGCCACATCTCGCCATTTGACACGTCAAAAGTGACAGATGGCGATACCTTGAAGACCGGTAGGCCAGAGATTGATATATACTAGACGGTGTCCACAATTCATCCACGTGGTTACGGCCGCGCATTAAATTTGTCCGATACAAAGGTAGAAAGCGGATCAGAGTACCCAGTTGTGGGCTAATGCGGAAGCGAATAGAGCCATTCAGTACATAGTGTGACCTAGTCTTGATCAAACACTAAAGCATAGGTGTCCCATCGCGAGCACGTGATGCAACAAAAACAAATGAAATTTTCATATCACTTTTTGTTAGATGACAGACGAGAGAGCACCCTAATAGTACATTACTGCAGAGGCCGCGAAATAGGGAATTGTTGGCCGAGTAGTAATAGATGGCCGAGTGATAACGAGGCCATCTAGAGATACGAGGCCGACGATCCCTGTTCGCGCCGAGGCTTGTATAGTGCTTTTCTCAAATTAATCCAAGGAAATAATACAAATGTTCAACTTAAATATTCATATATTTTTCACCTCACTAGCTCGGAAAGCCCAGTTTGTTTGTTTGATATCTATTGAGAAAATCGCTTTTTATCCACATGTGGAGAAAGAATTTTGACGTTTCAACGCAGCTAAAGTAAAATTTGACATAAGCTTATTTTCTGAAAAATCCCGTTTAAAATACCTACATGAAAGCTAATTAGACCTTAGTTTTAATAAATGGCAAATTGGTTGATTATTGCAGATATTTTTCAACGATATAGTACAAACCCTTATTCTTTTTTCCTCGCTGTAGTGAGGTGAAAAGTTTTGTGTTATACACGGGCGAAAAGTTATTTTACGTCTCGTGTATTGAAACACTCGCTACGCTCAGGATTCTATTTTGAACCACTCGCTTCGCTCGTGGTCAATCATAGGATCCTTTCGCTAGCTCGTGTTTCGAATAAACACTCGCGGGTAAAATACAACTTTCCCCCCTTGTATAACAAATAACTATTTACCACGATCATAAGAACAACATTTCCTTGGATGTTTGAGAAAATAAAGTTACCATACCTTCAGCCTAGGTAGTCACTTCGACATAATGACTGTAAATCTTGAATGTCTTATATTAAAAGTCAGTTTCGCTTTAACGAATAGCTCACTTACAACAATAACGATTACGCTCACCAGATAGTGTTCAAAGAGTTTCCTATTTCACAAATATCCTAACATGTCTCGAAGCTACGGCACAATCAATAAAGTACGTTTTCTCAAACATGCAATGAAATATTGTCTTTGCGTTCCTTATAATAGGCTCGGAAGTATCGGTTTTTGGGCGCAACAACTCGAGAGGACTGTAAAGGGATTTCATACTGCTTTTCAGGCCTAGGCCTGCAAAGTAACTTTTTTTTTGTTTCAACAACAAGGTCATTCACACAGCTGGCTGGTTTGACAAAAAGCAGGTTTTGTTTTTAAAGGTTGGTTGTTAGACACTTGTGGAAAAAAAAATTCAAGATGGCGACTTTTTTTTTTCAATATTTCAAATTGGTGCTACGCGGCTAAAACTCGGTATCGGGGGGCTCTCGGGGCTCAAAAATATGAATCTGAAATCTTGTCCGAAAATTCGGTCAAATTCGGAAAATATCGAAAAAAAAACGATTTGTATGGAGAACATTTCAAATTGGTCCTAGGAGGCTGAAATTCGGTATCCGGGGGTTTTTGGGGCTCCTGAGTCAGAATCTGAAATCGGATTTTTTAAATTCAGTCAAATTCGGTATCGGGGGGCTCTCGGGGCTCAAAAATATGAATCTGAAATCTTGTCCGAAAATTCGGTCAAATTCGGAAAATATCGAAAAAAAAAAACGATTTGTATGGAGAAAATTTCAGATTGGTCCTAGGGGGCTGAAATTCGGTATCCAGGGGTTTTTGGGGCTCCTGAGTCAGAATCTGAAATCGGATTTTTAAAATTCGGTCAAATTCGGATTCGGGGGCTCTCGGGGCTCAAAAATATGAATCTGAAATCTTGTCCGAAAATTCGGTCAAATTCGGAAAATGTCGAAAAAAAACGATTTGTATGGAGAAAATTTTAAATTGGTCCTAGGAGGCTGAAATTCGGTATCCGGGTGTTTTTGGGGCTCCTGAGTCAGAATCTGAAATCGGATTTTTTAAATTCGGTCAAATCGGTATCGGGGGGCTCTCGGGGCTCAAAAATATGAATCTGAAATCTTGTCCGAAAATTCGGTCGAATTCGGAAAATATAAAAAAAAAAACGATTTTGTATGGAGAAAATTTCAAATTGGTCCTAGGAGGCTGAAATTCGGTATCCGGGGGTTTTTGGGGCTCCTGAGTCAGAATCTGAAATCGGATTTTTAAAATTCGGTCAAATTCGGAAAATATCGGACAAACAATATTAAGTGTTATTCTTTGAAGTATATTTTTTTATTTCATTGTATGTTTGAGAAAAGCACTATACATGCCTCGTCGTGAAAACGGATTCCCGGCCTCGTATCACTATCCGGCCTCGCTCGCACGCTCGCTCGGCCGTATATACCTACTTGGCCGGAAATCCTCATTTTCCCGGCCTCTGATGTAATGTACTATTACTGTGTATTGTAATACCGAGTTAGCTCTGTTAGAGGAGATAACCGCGAGTATATTTGCAGAAATATTGTAATGTTGTTGTTTAGATACCATTACTTTGTTAAGGTGATATGTTACATTTTTCTAGTGATTTTGGAATAGTAAATAATTATTCTGATTTACTTATGTATGTTGAGACAAATAAGAATGCACAGTAATTGACCCAGCGAGCGAAGCGTCTCCGTTTCAGTTTGGCCCAAAAAAAAAACGTATTTCCGGATCTTTGGATGGCTAGATGCTTTTCGCTTAAAGGTTGCATTTCTCAACCGAATAAAAAAAAAATGAAAATAGCGGAGATATGTCAAATTTCAGCAATTTTGAAACAAAATTGCGAGGTTTATTGCTTACAGACTCACTATTATAAGAAGTTTGGCAGTGGGCGGGGCACATTGCTCGTAGAATCGAATAGCCGTTGGGGCAGAAAGGTTCTTGAGTGGCGACCGCAGACCGGAAGATGCAGTGTGGAAGGTCCCCAACAAGGTGAACCGACGACGTGGTTAGGATCGCGGGCAGAAATTGGATGAGGGCGGCGCAAGATCGATCGTTGTGGAGAACTTTGTGGGAGACCTTTGTCCAGCAGGGGACGTCTATTGGCTGATATTATGATGAAACGTTACAAATTACGCGCAATAGTTGCAGCACACAACATTGCTGTCGTTCTGTTATTCTCCATTGTCTAGAGTAGGTACAGTTAGTACTTCATCCAGTTCTTCGTTTAGTAGTTTTTAGGTATGTTCAATATCAATGTAACAAATACGAACCCTTAATTTACAACGTGTTTTTTTTATGTCAGGGGGCAAACGAGCGAACGGATCGCCTGACGAAAGCCATAAAAAATGTATAGAAAAAACGCCGTAAAAAAACATGAAAAATAAGTTCAAGTGTCTACTCAATAAACTTGGCAAGAATTGCTTGATAAAAACAAAAAAGTATAAAGTAGGCACTGCAGTAAAATGTCGCGCATAATATTTATGGTAACGTTAACGTGGGCTGGCTTACAAAGGAGCATTAAATTTGACCTATCAGAATATTTCTACACATTTTACTTTGTTATAATTATAAGCTTTGTCAACACGCTCCAACGCTTTAATCTAAAGTATTCATCTTATATTTAATCTATAGTATCTTATAGTCATTTTCGTATATTATCACTAAAATAAGGTAGTGCTACCCGTTTTTAATAGGTTCTAAATCAAAATAGATGACTGTTTGACAGTGTAACTGTGTGTACAGCCGGCACCAAAAGGAGTTGACAATTTTACTACTGGCTTATGTCAAATTCTGCCGTGCTAAGCTACGGGCGACCTTTTGCTATGGAGCTCCATACAAAAAGGTCGCCTTTTAGCTTTACACGGCAGAACTGCATACTAAAATTGTAAGGTACTGTCGATGCTGACTGTACATAAATCCATCGAAATGTTCAAATCAAAAGTGTTAACTATGGCTTTAATGTACTTATATAGCCAAAGGAATGAAAATGGGTATACAAGGACATTATAACTTAAAATAGAGATATAATAAAAAAATAAGAACTGGCTTCATTGCTTTTATACGTACTTATACGAGTATTGGTTTATAAAAGTTAGTGAGTATTTGAGTATGTACTTAAGCCGTAAATCTAAAGGTATAAAGATCTCTCCCTCAGCTTAATATTAGAATAATATGAGAGAAGGGAGTAAAAGTTATTCCAGCAGTTACTTAGCTGATGAATTACTTACTTTTTATCGTTCGACGTCCCCCTGTATACTTATACAGCACGCAAAACAACTCTGCGTAAAACTTTAACTTCTCCTAAAAGTTGTCGACACTGTTAGCAAATATCAAAACATAGCTGTCAATTTATCCTCCATTTTGTCTTTAAGGGTATAAAGTCGATATTTGAGTGGTCGAAAAGGTAATTTCATGCACAAATTTCGTTTGCAGCTGTTGTAATTCTATTTACAAGGGTATTGTAGACAATTTCTTTCTTGAGTCGTGAAGTTTTGTTAGCGAGCGATGTTCGCTGGAAGATGTTTCTTGCTGTCTGTGGATTATGAAAATTATAAGGAAATTGCTTGCAGATGCGATTACATTACACGCTGCAAAGAAGTAGGTTATACAGTCATCTTTATCTCCGCTTTGTTTATTATTCCATTGAAGTAATATTTATACTTCATAAACACCAAATCTATGACCGTTATAATGATTAATTTAAAAAACCGGCCAAGTGCGAGTCGGACTCGCGCACCGAGAGTTCCGTACAAACACTTTCCATCCCTAAGTGGTTAAGTTAAGTTTGCACCTGTTATGTATAGCGCCCCATATAAATTAGGTGCAAAGTTAGGTATTAAAAAAACTATTTACTAGATCTCGTTCAAAACAATTTTCGTTGGTAGTTTTTATAGTAATGTACATCATATGTTTTTAGTAGATTTTTCATTTTCTTATTTTAGAAGTTAGAGGGGGGGGGACCAACTTTTTTCCACTTTGGAAGCGTCTGTCACGCAAACTATTCGGTTTAGAAAATAAATATTTTAGAAACCTCGATATAATTTTTGAAGACCTACCCATAGATACCCCACACCACACGAATGTGTTTGATGAAAAAAAAAATTGAGTTTCAGTTCTAAGTATGGGGAGCCCCCAATATTCATTATTATTATTTTTATTTTTGCATCAAAATCTTAATGCGGTTCACAGAATACATCTACCTACCAAGTTTCAACAGTATAGCTCTTATAGTTTCGGAAAAAATGGCTGTGACATACGGACGGACAGACGGACAGACGGACAGACAGACGGACAGACGGACAGACAGACATGACGAATCTATAAGGGTTCCGTTTTTTGCCATTTGGTTACGGAACCTTAAAAATGCTCAGGTATCAAGACTGATGAAATTTGGAGAACAATTCCCCTAAAACAGTGGAGTGGTCCCCACCACTCACCACATCAAGGTTGAATCAGGAAATGATAATTTATATGAATTAATTGGATATAGCTACTGATCGCATAATACTACTACATATACAGTTTAATGAAAGCTAAAAGATGCCCGCGAACTTGTATAATATTATTTTTATATTATAAAAGCCTACTGTAAATATTTTTTAGTCCTTATGATTATTTATGTTAGTTGACACCAACTGACAATATACCGCGTATTTGATCAAACTCCATAGGTTCAGAGCCAAGCCGAATTGTCTCCCAAGGCCCAATATATACACGGTGAACAGCGAATTGAGTCTTCGTACTAGTTTCTGTAGCTTTACCACGCTATTGTATGACATTTCTAGTGAAATTCCCATTTAATGTCGGTTTACTATTGAAGAGTTCGTGCTACTTCAGGTAATAAAAATGTGTGAACATTGTCTGAACACATTGCGTAAATAATAAGAGAAAAGTTTTGCGTTCGACATCTGCCGACGTATTATTCAGCATGAGTAAAACTTTTGATGTTATTAGGATGTTATGTATATGTGACGGTAAAGCAAGATTTTTTTATTATTAAAGATCTAAGCATACATAGGGACAGACAGACAGACAGACTGACAGGAAACGACTATGCTCGTATCGAAAATAAAATTTCCTTTACAGTCGTTTCTTGCAACGCACTCGCAAAAATCTTCTCTTTATTGTTACATCAGTTAATTGAAAATATAATGAGTAGTTTTCTTCTGTTTATCCTTTTTAGGGTTCCGTACCCAAAGGGTAAAAACGCGACCCTATTACTAAGACTACGCTGTTTGACTGTCTGTCCCTCTGTCACCAGTCTGTATCTCATGAACCGTGATAGCTAGACGACGTACTTATTTCTGTTGCCACTATAATAACAAATACTAAAAACAGAATAAAAAAAATAAAAAATTAAGTGAGGCTCCTATACAACAAACGTGATCCGTTGCGTTAACTTTGCACCTCATTTGTATGCGGCGCCATACATACCAGGTGCAAACTTAACTTAACCCGGCCAATTAAAATGGGAAGTGTTTGCACGGAACCCATGGTGCGCGAGTCCGACTCGCACTTGGCCGTTTTTTATTACCCATTTTAGCCAACCTGTCGTTCTACTTAAAATGATTTACGAATAGCCGCGACCGTCTAGGCATCTTTATTAACCAGCCTGTCACATCAACTTAAGTAAGCACTTACTGCACGATTAATCCAATTTGTAGTGGAGCACGCGACGCTTCCGAAACATTTTGAACACGCGAGCTGTTGCTCCTTGCAAAAAAGGGGTTGTAATATATCGGTCACACGCTAAGCTTAAGGGCACGTTTGCATTAGGCCTGCATCTGTATTCGTCTCCTGAACTGAAACTGTAGTTGCAGACTTTCGAACTTTTAGTAAGGTGATCAATATCATCACCGTCATTATTGCCTGGATGAAGGTTGTAAAGGATTTCCTCGAGGACTAAAATAAAGCTGCCATAATACAAAGTTTGCCTATGATCTCTAGGTACAGTCGCCATCAGATATATCGCAGCATATAAGGCGTTCATAAATATCTGAACATGTTCTGTAACGCCCAGTCGATAAGAATCGTGTTCAGATATTTATGAACGCCTTATATGCTGCGATATATCTGATGGCGACTGTACCAGATAGACATTTTAATTTTTTTGTTTTTAAAAGAGTTAATCAGTCGAGTTATTGAGCTTTTAAATATTTTTACATCACCCTAGTCCATAAGTGTGATTATCTGCTCGCTGCGCGGGGAGAAGATCTCACTTCCTGGCCAAGGCAAGACATAAAACTTTAGATAAACCACAGGTGGAAATTCGAAAAGCCCGAGATCGCGTATTTATGGCCCTCACCTTCAGTTTGGGCCACAAAAACCTGCGATCTGAGACATCCACTTATTGACCGCCCTCGGTATGCATTAAAATTAAAAGCTCCAACTACAGCATGCTTTAGTATAACAAAAATTATATAACAATCAAACTTAATGTAATTTTCAATTCCGTGCATATGATATTTCGGTTATTTCGTAAATGTATTTGAAACATTCAATTATTATTTGTGCAATTGTTTAGTTTGTTTACTAAAAGCTTAAACCTGACACACAAACCCCAATGGATTTTCATTCTCACCACACAATATACGAGTACAACAGAACAGCGTGTTGCGAGTGTTGCGACAACAATGCGTATGTTTGCATTCTTTTTGTGTCGTGCAAACAAGTTTTCGAGGCATTTTCTGTTTCGGCCATGCTCGTTTGGACATTTTGATTTCAATAAAAGTTAGGGCTCTGTCATATTATTTTTTTCTTTGGCTCTATTCTGATAGATTCTCTTCTTGCATGTAGGTGGTGTGTATTTCGTTCGAATTCAATACCATATTAATATGCGCCGTGTAAAGCGAAACGAGTACCTATTTTTGTTAAAAATATTAAAGGCGTTGAAACTTCGTTGACGGTTGACTGATAGAGAATGCCTCATGGCATTAAGTCCGCCTTTTGTACGATGAGGTTTCTTTTGTGCAATAAATATTAAATAAAATAAATAAACAAAATAAACTTAATACCGATCAAAATATGGCTGAATAGCTTTTCCAATATCACTCGTCCGCCCACTATTATTATTTTAAGAACCAAAGAACAGTATTCATTTATCAGTTAATGACAAGCTGAATCCTATGGACAAAAGATAACATTTAGTTGACTAAGTACCGATTGAGCTATAACAGTTTAATATATTCACTTAATGCGTACTAAATCAAATAAAAACAGGAAGGTCATTGGTCTTTTAATTGTTATGTTAAAAGTAGCAATTAGGCTTATATCGTTTATGAATTAAGTATAAACTTTGTCGTTGAAATATAGATAAGCATTCCAGTAGTTTCCAGACACGAGCAAAACGTAAGCAATATATTCTAATATTTTACCAATAGAAGTGTTAACAAGGTGAGCTTAAACTATAAGTCATAACTGGGCACAAAATTGCTGTTTTAATAACAGCACGCTTTTATACAAAGCCATAAGACACAGTGGGCTAGTGGCACTGTCACGAAAATAAACTTTATTTATTTTACTACTAGACAGTTTGAAGATACAAAGTAATCTTTGTTACTCGTGTTTTGACATAGCGAGATGAGACTGCTGAATTGTCTACCAACTATATATGCAACAAATGATTTTGTTTGTCTGATTTTAAGGCTACTGCATGTTTACCGTTGGACTATGTATTTACTGATAAATAATTATCTTTGGTTCCAAATAATCATTGCAGATTATTTTAACATCTTATTACGTCTCTTAGTACTTGGTCTTATAAAATGGTATTTTAGCTGTGGCTAATTCAACATATCAAATCACATCTGTCCGAGATCTCGCCACTATAGTTCTACTTCAGCGATATGCTTCACTCAAAGGGTTGCTTTATGACATGTTCTTTATTTTAGGATTCATATACTTACATAATTTTGTAAACGTAAAGTTCACTCACCATCGTCTATCAACTTTTGCTGCTCAAATAGCAAATATCGATATACCTACGTCCATCAGCTGAGTACATCCATCATGGTCGTAATAAATCTAAGATATTGTTATAGTGGGAATATCGCAATGCCCCGTCGAATTTGCGCCCTAGTCCGTTTGTTCTAACTAAAATGCTCTATCCGTTTTATTCAGCTTTACGGTGAGCTTTCTACAAACACTTCTTTCTGCTTCTTCGCTGAACAAAGTTTAAATGCGAAGAACTTTTACGGCGGCCATAAAATCACCGTTTCTACTTCATTACCGGTTCTATAAATTATAAATAAGACGGGCAGCTTGTAAATATTTTTTTCACGTGGTAGTAAAGAGGGTTGGTAATATCGAACACTTTAACGGGGGCAATATTCGACGTTTCAATGTGATACTGATAGGACAGATATACGTACCTAATTAATTAAAACAAACTATCGAACGAACCAAACTCACGATTTTGGTCAATTTGGTTGGAAAATAACGAGGCGCAAATATGTGTTTAGAAATATGACACTTTATACTTTCGCGGTTTGTACATAATCGTGCATTATTTTACTACCCATCCACTTTATTACCTACACAATTTCGTCGGGTAGTGCTATTTGGCCGATATCTCCAGTAATAACTCGCTGATTCACCAGTACATCTGAGACCACAGCGTGTGCAACTGTGCAACAACGCCGAAACGTTAGATTATAATGGTAAATGAGAAGTGTTATCGATACATGACGACATCGTAATTAACCTATCAAGAACATTATTATCCCTCTGTACAAGCGTTTTAGTAAAGGTAACTAAAGTATCAGGACGTTATCGTAGAAGGCAATTCATGCGTTTTATAGGTTATAACGTTTTATTCGTCAGTTCCGAGTTTATTGATTGGACTCTAGAACAGATGGGTCTCATACATAGCCAATTTATGTAATGGCTGAAACATAATCTTAACGGTTGGAAGTTTAAATTGTTAGATAAACTTTAAGTAAAGGATTTGCAACTTTTATTTAACATTCTGATTGTACATAGTAATGAACATTTTAGAAATAACTATCTGTAATAATAAGTACCACGTCCTTGGTGTGATGATAATACGAGTAGGGGAAAGTGGGGGAAACGCGAACACCTAAGGGAAAACTTAAATAAAACAGAAATATCAAGACTCAGAATTTCGTTTATTCATTTAAAGTTAAGTTTAACTATTTGGCTAACTAATTAAGTAATGAACAATGAAAATACTTTAATAAAATGTAATATTAAGAACAAAAAACAAAACCCTTAGTGTTCGGGTTTACCCAACTCTAGTCGGGTAATTACGAACAACCAGTGGGGTAATTACGAATAAAGATTTGAACTCTTTTAATCAGCCTAATTACAACAAAGATCACATTTATAACCTGCCGAGAGTAGGTTAATCACAAATTAACAATTTTAGTTTATAATCAGTCTTAGTTACGACAGAGATCACATTTATAACCCGCCGATGAGGACTGTCCATCTGTGCATTTCTCATCAGCCCATTCTTTACATACGAAGCACATGATCCAGTCTTCATCGGGAGGACTTACATATTTATCCTTACAAAAAATACAATAGTAGGTAGTCATAATTTTTATTTTTTCCTTTTTTGCCTGGCTCTGCCTTGTTCGAGATTACCCGACGTGGTTTGTTCGCCTTTACCCGCAGGACAAGAACAGTAAAAGTGTTAAAAAATATTCCAGGTTATTTTATTGTGGCGGTTGGCGTCATTGTCAATAAAATTGTTAATACATGAGTATTCCACCAAGCAAATGTCGAATTACGATAGTTGATGGAAGTAAAGCTACATCAAGTTACATTTACGCAAAAACTACATCAAAAACACACAAAATATTGAAATGTTCATACCTTGACACGTGCGCGCGTCCGCCTCACTCTTGTTGTTGACCGGCACTGCCAGTGACGTAAACTTCAAGATAGCGGTGGACGATATATTGTCATCTCTTTCTAACATAGTAGAACTATCGCGGTCGGGATTACCCGCCGTTCGCGTTTCCCCTACTCTCCCTTAAAGCAATCAATACACACTGAACGAATAGGTATTTTTGTAAGAGTTGCATCGTATACGATATTTACCCCGTGAGTTTGTTTCGAAATTGTTGGATTTTGTAATTTTTTACGTTTTCAATCCCCATATCTCCGCCATTTTGAAAAAAATCGATGAAATAATTCGACAAATAGATTCTACCGACACTATTTCACGACAATCGGTTGTGAAATACGACCTCTAGGCGAGTCCTCTGGTTTGGCTGAACATTGAAACATACGAAAGAATTTTTGGCCAAGCTGAAACGAAGACGCTTCGCTCGCTTGATCTATTAATATTATATATTGCTATACTAGTCAACGAGCTTGAGACATCGAGAATGTCAGCTCCAGTGTAGATCGTGAGATCAATTTTCGTTTGTGCGTTGATCTTTATATTTGTATTAAGTAAGTAGAAGATTTCACAAGATTGTATTCCATATAGTATCCCAAGTAGCACGGAGTTTGCATAATTTATACAGCCTTTATTCAGCTTAAATTAGTCGTATAAGGGCTGAATAAGCGCTTATGCAGCTTTTGTACTGCGTGGGATATCAGTATCACACTTTGCCGACTGGTTAAATTAATAATCGTAAGCAATATCTGTTCCATGTTCGCTGAAAAACAAGCATTCCTTACAAAGTTAATTACTTACTATCCAACAAGTAAATTACTATGGTCATAAACTGCATGGAGGTTTCAAGTAAATTGCAATAAGCAACACTCTCCACCAACTTCCAACTAAAGTAACTCGCGTAATACAATTTGATAAAACTCGCTCCATCTGGAGTCGGGAAGTTATGAACAAACTCATCCGTCAGTTAATCATACCGTTTACTGTCTGGGCTTCGTCTTTTATCGCACGAGGGTTCCTTTTGGAATTAAATTTCATAATAATCTTATTAAGAACATTTGTAAGCATGTAGGTGCTGTGAGAAAAGTACAGTCATCGTAACAAGCGAGCTCTAATGTTCTGACAATGGAGCCGTGTGCATGTTCGTGAGAACCTTGCTTGGTTAAACATGTGTAATGATGGTGACTGTACCAGCATATCACCATTCGGCAACTAGGTACGTTTGGAGATTTGTAGTTGTTTTTTTATTAATATTTAATTAACGAGCTTAAATTTGTAGATTTATGATTGTTTTTTTTTCTCCGCGGTTACCAGCGTATTAACTAATCGTTTGTTCGTTTGTCACGAAATAGCATCATATTTTACGCACCGTATATTTCATATTAAATACAAGAAAGAGACAGAATAACTTCCGTTTCTTCGTTAGCTAAGGGTACAGGTACTTATAAAAATATATTATACCTACCTGTACCTGTGGAATATGTATAGGTAGCTAAAGACGGTCTTCCCTACGCTGCATAATGATACGAGATCATTGATCGTTTACCAAAAAAATTAAACATAGCAATAGATCGTTACATAAACGGTCGTTAAAAACGTAATTTAGGTATGTAATAATAATCAGTTAAATGTAATTATGAATTGAATTTATGGCACTTAAAAGTATCTAGTAAATGTCAGACTTGATTGGTTTGGAAAGTGTCAGGCGACTCAGGCGTGACAGTTGTTTTAGTGGTTACTACTAGGTTTTTAGTGCCTATTAAATTCCGGTATAGCTTTAATGGGTTCTTAAAATAACACGTTGTAGATAATGTTACTTTGTACCGATTTTAATATTTTTAATCAATATATTAAAGGTTTAATAGAGATTCAACGAGGGTTTCCTCGGCGTCGGCGAAAAAGAATAGATTTTAACCTTTAGTCGCCTTGATATATGAATATCATTATTTAAATTGATGGATTGATTTTCTTTTTCGTCTAGTGACGAACTTAATGTCATAAGGTATTTTTTTAACAGTCAAACATTAAAATAAACAGAAACATGTATGGTGAAGAGCCTGTAAACTCTGAAAACTAATTTTCGCATAAGCAAAATATTGGGATATTAGGGAAGAGTTTCTACGTTACTTACCGATTTTGGTCTTAACCCTTACCGAAATGAAACAAGTCAAAATCTGAATATTGTCAATAAAGACTTTGTCAAGATTGTCCCGAAATCTCAAACAGATGTGAATTTTATTGCTCACTAGCTGTGCCCCGCGGTGTTACCCGCTCGTCTCACGGGAACACTAAATTTATTCAGGATGAAAAGTATCCTATGTCCTTTCCCGGATCTCAAACTATCTCCATTCCAAATTTCATCTAAGTCGGTTCAGCGGTTTAAGCATGAAGAGGTAACAGACAGACAGACACACTTTCGCATTTATAATATTAGTATGGATTGCATCATTTCAGAAATAAAATGAGGGTGATTGTATGCAGTTAAGGGTTTACCAAAAGATTTATGTTTCACTAACGCAATTACAATACTTACATAAATAAAGATTCATTATTATTTCACGGTTGGGTTGCGCAATGAAAAGATAATCAGTGAGTAAGTAACAGAATTTCTCCCCTAATGTAATGATTATTAAACCGTATAAGGAAAATAACTCATTCAATTTTATGGCTATAGGATCAGTAGGTTCTTAAAATCGTAAACTGAAATTGCATCACTTAACCAGTAAATCCTTTGGTTTACACGGATATATGTTCATAGCAAGTAATTTTACAACGTTTGCTAAATATTATGTTTATGGCAGTATGCGTACGCAAAGTCTGCATGAGAAAACAAAGAGATTGCAGGTTTTACTATTCCTTTGAATTGCATCTTTAGAAATTCGTAACAGTTATAGTATTTACAGTTACGTACCTATTGTAAGGTCAGCACCAAAAGTAGCTAACAATTGTGAAAAGTTTTAGTTAGGAAGTATAATAAAATTAATAACAAATGAAACAATAAAAAATATTTGAACTTTATTGCACACCACCAAATTCAATTCAAATGGCATTATCTACCTAGTCGACTATGGGACCAATTAGCATAGATACTAGAATTTATGTTATGTACCTAGATAATAAGTAAATATAAAGGACATAATTGGGTAAAAATCGTAATATAAATAAATATCGGACTAACCTCACACAAACCGATCTAGTCCCACGATGACGATGAACGTACTTATACAGATAAATACATACTTAAATACAAATAACATTTTTATTTGTATTTAAGTATGTATTTATTTTTAAATTATGTAGATAATAAGTAAATATAAAGGACATAATGGGTACGTATTACAATCCCGAAAGTTCATAATACCTACAGTTGAAATACCGATGGTCAAAATACCGAAAATCAAAATACCGAAAGTACGAAAAGCCGATATTCGATATACCGATGCTCAAAAGACCTATTTTGAAAAGATCGAAAGTTCAAAATCTCGAATTTTATAATACCGAAAGTTTAAAATCTCGAAATTTTATAATCCCGAAAGTTTTGAATCTCGAAATTTTATAATCCCGAAAGTCAAACATTGTCAGTAAAATGCCAATGAAAAAATATTTTCTTTTTTTTAAGAATATGATCATAACTACAATAAAAGGAGCGTTTTTTAGGGATATAAAAAAAAAAACTAACCTAACCTAATCCGGCCGAGTCGGATCTGCTCTGAAAGGTGAATCATTTAAAGTTTGAGAATAGGTTGAGGTGAATCAATCACCTTTCAGAGCAGATCCGACTCGGCCGGGTTAGGTTAGGTTAGTTTTTTTTTTATATCCCTAAAAACGCTCCTTTTGTTGTACTATTTTAATCGTTCGGCATTTGAACTGTAGGAATTCTAGCCGTCGGGATTACAGTCTTCGGGATTACAATCTTCGGGATTATAGTCTTCGGGATTACAGTCTTCGGGATTACAGTCTTCGGGATTTCATCCTTTCGGTCAAACGTTCTTTCGGGATTTTAAACTTTCGGTCAAATAAACATTCGACATTTTAATTTTCGGCCTTCCATCCATAGGTCTTATGAAATTCGGTAAGTATTTTGAACTTTGGCATTGTAATACGTACCCGACATAATTGGGTAAAAATCGTAATATAAATAAATATCGGACTAACCTCACACAAACCGATCTAGTCCCACGATGACGATGAACGTACTGATACAGATAAATACATACTTAAATACAAATAACATTTTTATTTGTATTTAAGTATGTATTTATCCTTGCCTGGATTCGAACCCAGGACCGCCGGCTCAGTAGGCAGCTGCTTTACCACTGTGCCAACTGCGTCGTCGTAATAGCTATTTAACATTCGTGTAGTAACTGTAACTTCCTTTTTAGTGCCTACTTATTGCGCAATAATTAATTGTACGACTACCCCACGTCAACTCTACAGCGATCCTGTTGCCCTTTAACTGACATTATTCACTGTAACGGTTAAACTTCACCGAAGTTTCGGTACTTGCCAACAAAAACACGTAACGTCCCCCCTCCTCGCGAGTTATAAACGGATGGACACTTAAAATCGCAGTAACCCTTCGGCGCTATCAATTTTCTAATGCAGTTAACGTCAAGTACTGTCTCGCGGTTAAAAGTACAGTCGCACCGATGTTGATACTCATAATCTAGGTATTATAAAGTTTTATTGCCTTATAGATTATTATTTCAAGAAAAAATTTAACAGCGTGATGTTGGACCGAGCGAGCAAAGCGGCCCTTTCGGCGTCGACAACATTTTTAGGCGATCGTTGTCAGGACGAGGATTACCTTTGTGGTGTATAGACACCTTTATGATAATAAAGTGTCCCCACCCCTGCCCGGGTGCCGGCATTGCTATGGGAGACGTCAACGGGAACGGGCAGTCGTGGTCGACAGAAAACCCATTTAAGTGTTTTATTGAATCTACTCCCGCACGGAACCACAGGACATCACACTGGCGACGAGGATTAAAAAAAACCCAAACAAGAAATGATATCCTTTTAAATATTTCCGAAAAACGAAAAGAAAAAGAAAAAGTGGGTATAGTGGCTTAGAATATTGAAGTACCTACAACAAAAGTCACATAACATTGTGATCAGTATCAGTACTTTGTGCAGTTATGTCAAAAAAATATAGAACAGAGAAATCGAAAACAAACCGATAACGGTCGGCGTAATTAGTAAACAGAATGTGCCCGCTAATATTTACCTAAATGCATTCCCGTTGTTGTGTTATGGTAACAAATTGTTAAATTCGACATAGATATACCTACAATTAAAATATTTGGTTAAGTATTAAATAAAATGCTTGATGGTTGTTAGACAGCCAGTTACAAATTCGTTATCTACCTACAAATGTTTCGTTACATATTAATATTTCTAAATAAAGTTACACATTAAAACTGAATTGTTCAAATAAAGACTACCATGAAACTAACAAAAGGAAGGCAGTACTGTTGTGTAACGAAAATATTCAACATTCTTGTACATATCTAGCTGTCGCGCAATAAGTTGTTATGATATTATTTGGATCTGTGTTCAATTTATGATAATAACTTGAACAATATTACTATTCCATACGATTCTTAGTAGGTAAGTGAGTAATTAATATTGAAAACCCACACCTACCTGTACCTATTTACATCGTAACGTGATCAGGTTAGCTAGCATCAGCTGGACTAAAATATACCTACATACTTTCGATGTAAATAGGTTAGTGTGTTATTTTTAAATATATCATGTTTTACGGATTACCTACACAACAACAATAACAAAGAGTGCCTGTAAATATTAGTGAATTAAAATAAGTTATGGGGAAGTGAAGCCCCCCGAGTTCCTCATAAACTGGCAACTAAATAACATCAGTTTATGCAATTCACACCTACTTATATACTGCCCGTCTATGCAAACATATATGAAGGAGTAAAAGCTGCATGAGTTCTACATAGACTGAATGTACCTAATCGCATTTACAATTCTCGAGGCAATCCTTAGTATTATTATGTTTCTAAGTGCGAGCTAAGTGCAAGTAAATATAACATAACAAACACAAAAGAGCGTAAGCTCACCGAGTTTGTCATGTCTTAAGACTGAAAATAATGTGTCAATTATTTGTACTATATGTTATGTAGCAATCAAGATTCAAGGAGTGAAAAGTCCTCGAGGTTCTTTGTAAAAGAGCCAAGAGTAATGAATACCCCTGGTATCAAACAAAAGGTGGAAAGGCCTAATCCAGATACTGTTCATTTTGTCCCCCATACAAGTACCTATGTTTCCTTTTATCAACCAAACCGAAGTATCGACTGATGTTCGGCAGTAACAAATTTGACGTTACTAATCGCCAATATATGCGTGAATTAGTTGTGACATCGGGAGTAGACTATGTGCAAGTGTACCTAAATAAAACAAGAATAACAATATAAGAGTCACTTGATCAGTCAGTTTGTACGGAAACATAAAGACATCTATATAAAACGCGGTGGCATTCCCTCATCACGATCTATCCGCCATAAGAATAGGCTCGTTCCACCGCCCGATAAACTGAAACTGCTATCCTCAGGCCCATTAATAATGTCAATTAAGACTTATAATAATTTACCTGATGCTTTAAAAGAAGAAGAAGACGATAAAAAGTATATAATTAAACTAAAGCAACTACTACTAACTAAAGCCTATTACACGCTAAATGAATACTTAGAAGATAAATTATAAACACTTAGTAAGTCCTCCTCTCCCTAACATTGCAGTAACCAACAGGGTTCACAATGATCTGTAGCTTCAAGTTAACATCTGTACCTACTATTGTGATATTGCAATAAATGATTGAGTATTGAGTACATTATTCGTTTGAAAGACGTTGTATAGAAACAAGTAAGCAAACACATTAATGTACACAAAAGCAGTTAAAAAATACAACTACTTATTACAAAAAGCACAGGTACAGTTGGAAATTCGCATCTAAATAAAACAATATTTAACTAGCCCGTCAGGGTGTCTATCATAATGGTGACACACAACTCTTTAGGATTGGACCATAGTTAAAACAAGACTATGAGATTAAAACAAAACCAACAGGATTGGCGGAAAACAACCCTATTCAGGGTATCAAAATAAAATCAGTTGAGCTGTTTCAGCACGAAACAACTTCAACACAAGCTGTCATTGATTGGAAATGACAGGCGGGAAATAAAATGATCTACGGATCAGCCTTAAAAAGCAGCTCGTGGCTTTGGCCAATGTCAGTTTAGTAATATTAACTTTATAAAGAATAATAAACCATGCCTGTATATGTTCGAAAAAATATATTTACATCATACACCGTAGCAAAATACCATTTCTCATGTTCACTTGAAATGTCCCTTAAAAAGTAGATGAACTACAAAAGAAGCCGTCACGCGTTGGCAATGAAAGAAAAAAAAGTAGTCTTCTAAAATGTAAGTCGTATAGATGGCCGTAATAGGGATACAAATGCTACAGTAATTCCGTCGTAGAGGGCTAATCGCGAAATTGATTGAATATATAATAAACAAGGCATTTATTTAACAACACTTAAACTCGACAACTAGTATTATACTCAGAATAAGGTATATAACAAAAGAATATATACTAGTAGTAACGACATCTAAAGTATCCGTGCATTATAAATAAACGATTACGAGTACAAGCAAATCCTATAACACAGGTATTATGGTAAAGACATCTTAAAGTAAATTGTCGTTTGTGGCGTTTAAAGTACATCTTCAGTTAGAAATTATCAATCACTAGTACAGCGCAGTTACTTCCCTACGTATTTGTTTATTTCTTGGGGTACGTATGTACATAAAAATCGTAATCAATTAATCATATTATAGTAGTATTCTTACAATAAACAAATGAAAACTTCCTCTCAATATTATGTAATTTGATTGGGTATAATTAAAAGGTATTTTGATTGAGGAATTTATGTTATTCCGTTATATCTTTTCTACTAGGTAGACTGAATAATCATTACATCGGGTTTACAATAATAAAGGTATAATGCTGTATAAAAAGTGCCGAAGGAGCACAAAGTCCAAACAAAAAATGCCGAAGGGGCACAAACTACAAAAATGCCGAAGGGGCACAAAGAACAAAAAATAATAATAATAATAATAAATAATAATGCACTGCTAATTTGGAAACAAAAAAATGCCGAAGGGGCCAAAATGTACCATAGTTTACAAAATGTACCATAGTGTACAAAATGTACTATGGTGTACAAAATGTACCATGGTGTACAAAATGTACTATAGTCTACAAAATGTACCAAAGTGTACAAAATGTACTATGGTGTACAAAATGTACCTTGGTGTACAAACTGTACCATGGTGTACAAAATGTACCATGGTATACAAAATGTACTATAGTCTACAAAATGTACCATAGTGTACAAAATGTACCATGGTGTACAAAATGTACCATGGTGTACAAAATTTACCATGGTGTACAAAATGTACCACGGTATACATTATATACAAAATGCTAACGTGCATACAAAAAACGCCAATGGGCACAAAATAACAAGGTGCCAGAGGGACCACAAAGGTGAAAAACTTGCCAATAAACATATAAATAGTAAAATGTTTAATTAATAAATAATAAATAAATATTAAGGGACAATCATACACAAATCGACCTAGTCCCAAACTAAGCAAAGCTTGTACTATGGGTACTAGACGATGATATTAATAATTATATTTATAAATATATATATATATATATATATATTAAGGCTGTGAAACCTGCGACCTGCTTTAGAATGAAGTGTAAACGATTGTGGTTCCTATTTTCAAAAAACTAATTTTAGACTTTCAGTACTTATGATAAATGAGTCTTCGTGATTATACATACATTAAAACAGTGCTGTCCCTGAATTAAATGGTAAAATGAATAAAATTTGGGTTGGACGAGGGTTTTCCAAATTGAAGACTGTTTTAATGGAGAGACGCAGCATTTATAATATTTTGCATCTAGTCTAGTTAATAATGATCCACGAGCCCTCATAAGAGACGTGGGTGGTGTGTTTACCTATGTATTTTCCTTGAGTTATACTCACCTGTAACTTTAAATATAAATTTCAATAATTCAGTAATAATTTGCGATTCCTTATGAAGTTACTACGGTATTTGAGATTATGGTCGGTGTACCAATCAGTTGTGTAAATTTCACTATATAGAAATTCTAAAGTAAACAGATTTTCTTTTCAAGTGATGACTAGTCAACGCCGGTTTAGTATTCTGAAATACTTACATTTCGTGAAATTTTTAACTTCATACCAAAAATTGGAAAATGTATATTTCATTGAAAAAGGCAAACTGTGCGTTTTCTTGCGGCGCTTCTTTCTCACAAAGGCCTTAGTTGGAAGCGCTGGTAGATTCCTAAATTTTCGAAAATAATAGCTTCATAGTACATTAATTCACGGGTAAATGAATATATATATGTAATCCAATGTTATGATTGGCGAAAGCAATAAAATAAAAATAACTGTTACAATACCAAATACAAAATATTCCATTACTTAATTCATTCCATTTACCAATAAAGAACAAGTACCTAAAAAAATAAAAATAAAAAAGAAAGAAACACAAATGGAAAGAGGAGGGAACGGAAACGATAACATAGAATTATTTAATGATGTAAAAATGAAGACAAAATTATTGAACTTGAAACTACTAAATAATAAGTATCACTCACTAAATTAACTTCATGTATGCATAAACTTATGGTTAAAAGCCTTGTCTCAAAAGGAGATTAAATACCGAATACGCGAATAGTAACAAAGAAAAAACATTTCTTTATGACACATTTATTACAAATTTACAATACAGTTGTTGATAAGATTAAACTCGTGTTACATTTCAATGTACATTCAAATTCATGATTAAGGATTAAATTAAAAATATTACATTTCCAACTACAGTCACAGAATAAAGACACTACTACAGTCTAGTGACCGAGATATTACTAATAGGTATGTTGTGCATACCAGTTACTTTGAACTATGTTGTCTGTTTTGCTCACTGCGCCGACTCACAAGCAAACCATATTAATGGCGAAACTCTCATCCTCGCTGTCACAGCGAACGTGCTGGATGCACTACACCGCCACGATAACCGTGCTCAGCTGAACCCTGAGTCTGAGCAAATGCTTCGCACCTTGGTGTTTGGCGTAGCTGGCTGGTGTGGGGCATCTAGAGGTAAGCCTCGAATTTAGTTCTATTCACTCAGACGGAGCAGTGAGCGAATCCGCAGAATATTTGTAATTACTAATAATATGAATCAATCTAGATTCCAGAAATATATTAAATGTACATGTAATACAATGGTGATATGAAATGTTAATACCTAGTAATAATTAAATAAATAAGGTGTCAATAAATAACTATTTCGAATTTATCAAAAGAGGATGGTGTGGTGTATAGACACCTTTATGATAATAAAGTGTCCCCACCCCTGCCCGGGTGCCGGCATTGCTATGGGAGACGTCAACGGGAACGGGCAGTCGTGGTCGACAGAAAACCCATTTAAGTGTTTTATTGAATCTACTCCCGCACGGAACCACAGGACATCACAACCTTATCAACCGATTATCATGAAATCTTGTGAGTAGCTTCAATAAGTAATATCGTTTTTTTTTTTCGTATCATATTTTCGATATTTTTCAAAATGGCATAGGGATAAAATCAGCCATTTTGAAACAAATTCGCGAGGTCTACAGCTCACAGATCCACGAGTAGGTAGATTTCACAGGCCGTCGCCAATTAACCATCATCACGCTTTCTTTTGGTCACAATATCGTTGCGATCAGACCAAAAATGTTCCACGGACAATTTTTGATTCATGCTTATGTATCCTTAAGATTTAACGGTACGTTTTATTCATTCAATTACACTCAAGCAAAAAAGAAGATTTGATATGCATATCTCCTTCTCTGCGAACGAAGATGACCGTATTTTTTAGTTTCAATGGGTATCAAATGTTTAACTCGAAAACCGAGCTTTGCATTTGAAATGCACCTTTCAAAGAAAGTTACCCAACAAGTATTCATCTGTGCCAACGTGTCTTTCTTTATATCCAGCAAAAACTTGAATTTCACACAACAGCCATTTGATTTCATACAGTTTATTCTAAGGTGTAGATTTATTCCTGGTAATATTTTCCAGGTATATTTATTCTTCGTGTTCAAAAATCGTTAAAAAGCGTCGGTGGATCACTTTTCTATGTGATTTGCTATCCAAATAACATAATTATATTCTAATAAGCTAAGTGCTACGAGTTACCTCAATTATCTTATTTTCAGCATTCGCGCTCATTTATAGCTCAAAAGAAAAAAACAGATTTATCACAATCGATAACAGTCGAATACCGAACAAAACTTAGTAGTGAAAAAAAATATAAAAATATTTACGCTTTTAAATACGATTCCGAGTGTACATCGCCGCATTTCTATAAATAACGCATAGGAAACCGCACATTGCGCGGCGGATAGACAGTCTAATTTCACGGCCATACATTTCGAAATTGTATCGTTACAATAGTGTTTATACATTTTATACCTAAATGTGACGTTTGTATACTTACTTATACATATACTAGAAGCTACACTTATACATATACTTATATATAGCCTGCAACGAGAACCACGTAAAACCTTTTTTCTTTATTATAGTCTGGTATAATGGATCCTATAACCCTATTTGGATGTCCAGCTAAAATTAGCTATAAATCCGTGCAGTCATATCGGCGTGATGAGCGCACAAACACGTTTTTACCAAGAGACGGCGCTGTACAGCTTTCACCGTGCGCGTTTAGACAAATCCTATAAAGATCGCGTAGTAAAATGAAAACATAAAAATATATTGAAAAATAGTATACATGCAATACTATTTTACAATACAATTTTAGAATTTAATAAAAAAATAGAAGTACGTCAAGACTTCAGGCATGAAATGATCATGAGGATATCGTGAATGATTCATTGACTGTACAGATAAAAAGGCTCTTATAACACATACATTATTCGCGCACACAAAATCAAAATAATATCTACAATTTATCAGCCCTTATCAAAACATACTGTTAAAAAACGGTATAAAAGGCCTCGATCGCATGTGTTATTGTCCATAACACACATAAATACTATCGGAAAACGATTTGGACTCAGACGGCCGGGTAAAACAAAGGAAAGTTTTTATAACACAGGCGATTGCCGTTATCCGGAGACGTACAGTCGGGGAAACAAGTGCGGAAATATTTTTGATTCCACCCCAAAAGGTTATACTTCATACTAAAGGTTGCCCCAGATCAACTAGACATAGAGACAAAATACACTTGCCAAAGCACTTTAAAAGCAATGCTCCATATATGTCGGTACAGATTTATAACAAATTACCCAAGCAAATAAGAGAATGACATCCTAAACTATTTAAAGGAGCTCTTAATAAATGGCGTCTATATATTTAATTAAACTATACAAAGATATCAGAGCTCAATGAAAAATTTAAATGAGAAATTCTATCTTATTGCTTCTACTCTGTAAAGGATTTTTTGTCAGGCAATAATTAATAATATAAAATTACTATTGTAACTAGAATGTCAAATATAATAATATATAATTATTCAATGGTATCCATACAATAAGCAGGGCTAAAATTTAGCACACACTGTAAATGTTTGCATGCCTCTACGGTAGAACTTCACTATTTAGATCACTTACTATTTACTACATCATCTTATATACCTACTATGTTCTTGCAAATAAAAAAATCATTCATTCATCCAGAACAATAATTTATCTTATTGAAAAATAAAGTAATGAGAAATGATTCAAAGTGACTTATAGGCACAGTGAGGTACGGTCAGTCTGAGCTAACAGCTTTCGCATTCTGATGATATTTAAAGTCCAAATAACCTTATGACAACGGATTATAAAAGAGTTCAGTAATATTAAATATTTTAAATCCAATCTCAAAATTAAATAGTTACGTACTTCAGCAAAGAAGCGTTTTATTATTCAAAATTTAATTGAGCAACTAGATCAGGAGATTAAACGCAAAACAATTATAAATAGACATAGGTATTATTATAGAACGGAGCTGGTATCTGGAGCAACCCTACGGAAGAAAGCAACAATATAATTATTTATTATCTTCGCAGCATTGTGACGAAACAAACCGTTACCGGTTCGAACCGGATAGTGTTTCATAAATCAAAAACACTTAAACGCCAGCTTCCGTCGCTTTAATAACATCGTCACGTTTTATTTTCATCGGCCCTTTTATCTGTCATCTCGTCGGGAATAAAAAATGGATTATGAATAGCGAATGTGTGAAAGAAATATTATATGGTTACGGTTAAGTTGATATAAACTGTAAAAGGGTAAGTTCAAACAGATGCTTTTTGTCGGTATGGGATATTTTGTCGTTGGATAATCATATTGAAAGGTTTCCGCCTAATATCATTAGTACAGGCCAGAAACATTTCCTATAATTAGCAAATTAATATTTTCATTATGCGTTATTAGCACATGACGTTCATTCACCCGCAAAGTAGCAAGGTCATTTTAGGACTTCGAAAACTGTAGTAGAAACGTTACATAAAGGGGTAAGGGAAAAAAACTGGCTTAGTTAATTTATGTTAAAATTGTTTTTTTTTTTATATATATAATAGTCGTAATATTTTACAGTTCATCAAATGACTACCTAAAACGACTAAAACTCGCAGGGTCCCAATTTTTTTGTTATACTTTAATCACTTATTTAGCCATAACGTGATTTCACAACTTCAGCTACCCATACCGTAAAATTTAGCGAATCTTGCCATATTCCTTTTCATGTTACTTAAACTGATGGATGCTTAGTAAGAATACATAAACAAATATGTAAATAGTTGCAATATAACCGTTTGTATCGGACATCTTACTTTCTTATCTCACTGTACCACAAGTGCCGAGTCAAAATGTGGAGTTGTAAAATTTTGGTCACGACTCTCCGTCGCATCGGGGCAAGGCCCTTCAGGGTGGAGCGGGCCCTGGGGACTTGTAGCAGACTGCGGGATACACGTCGCTTGATTGCACACTTCATTACTGTACTGGCTCAAATATTCATTAATGCGTCTAAGCGCTCAACTTCAGGGGTCTCGGTTTTGTAGTATTGAACGTCTTTTATTAAACGCTTTTATTATCATTGTAGAAGCTGAGAGGATATTAAGGCTCGGTACGTACAGGATGCTTATACGTTTTGTCAAATTATCTGTCTACTAAACCAAACAGTGTATTTATATTTGGTTATTCCTTTTCATTAAATATGTTTCTAATACGCATTGATGACTTGAAGCATGCGATAACATAAATGTCAATGATCATCGCATTAGGTATATAAAACGATTTTTATTTGAGACACATCATTCTCATCATTATGATAATGTTTTTGTTTCACACACTTAGGCGACAAGTTTATCTTATTTTTTATTTATTAATAATGACTACTAGTATGACAAGCTGTAAGTAAGTAATTAATACACAATCTCATGACTATTGATAAACGATATTAACATAGCAATTTATTTTGTTACAGGTACGATTTTCATTATGTATGAGGACGAAACTCGCGTTTATAGTTCAGAAAAAAGTACTGCTGCTATTTTGGAATAATGAGGTTGGTTGGAAATGTTGCAATATAATTGGTAATCCCACGCATGGTCGCATACTGTAAGAAATTCGTTACGATAGACTGGTACAAGTTCTTATTCATAACAACAAGAACCACATTAGAAACTACAATAGCTACTTTAAGATGGCAAGTCTAAGTTTATTTTCTTAAGCTTGATGTATTCCGTGCTTTATTATTACAGGTACTAAATTACTAATGAATCATAGATTTTATCAAAGTGGAATAACAGAGATATTTTAGTTCCATGAATGACATGAAATATATTCAGTCGAATTATATGGTATCGCATCAAGACGGGTTTTCATCGATATTGATGATAGCTTTATATGATTTCAGAAAAAACTACTCAAGTTTAATAAGACGCTTGATGAAATGCGGTTTATAATTCATGTACTTTATGTTTAGACATAACGAGTAGTGTTCTGCATTCTACATTTATCTTGCTTATGAGGATCTCATTCTGAGATGATGAAAACAGATAAACAGTTTTTCGCAAACAGCGTACATTAGAGTGTAAATAAATATGATAATTGTATATTATTATATATACCAAGACTCAATTTGAGACTACTGCTTTGTTATCTCAGCTTTTCAAATTGGCGCGTGTCGTTATTACTAAACAAGAAAGTTCTGATCACTATCTGTATCTTTTATATCCTTGTTACTGCCTAATGACGTTCATAACTGGAATCGGGCCGTTGTAAATGAAATTAACTATATTTTAAAGAAAACACAATGTATTATTATCGGTGCACTCATGATTTTAAGTATAAATTAATATAAGAAGAAGACTAGCTTAAACAGGTAGTAGGGGAGGGAAGGTTTGCGAAGAATAATGTCGCAAAAATCTAATTAAACCTGAAACATACGTAACCGTACATATTTCAAAGCCTGTGTAAGAAATGAAACCATAACGACAAGGAAATGAAAACATAAATAATAACAGCAGGGCTCAAAGAAATTACATGGTCGCGAGTGGTAGCTAAATTACAGCCTAGCAACCAACTGCTGAAGTGAAAAGCAGTTGCAAAGATTTCCAATTAACCGCTTTGCTTTTTCATTAGTCTGTAATTAGTAGGTTTTTGAAGGAGCAGTATAATTTGGTTAAAGTCAATAAAGTTAGGGCGACATTTTGCGCTATATGAATTGCTCGCATTCTGTGGTTTTTAGCATAATTTCAAACTAAGCCAAAAAATAAATAAAATAATGTACTGATTTTAGCTTGATAATCCAGTAGATACTATGAGTTCTTTGTTTTGCTGGTACTATAATAATAGGTACTATAATATTATTTGGATAATCCGTAACACAAAGTTGACCAGTAAATGTGGATCGGTGGAAACTTTTACAAACTCCATCAAAGTATTCTAATTAATTAAGATCTTATGTCAGCCCGTGAAGCTAAAGAGGGAAAGTTTCATTAACTTGGAACCTTGGACTACTTTTAAGCTGCATTTTTTTTATTTAAAAAAAAACGCATTCGACATAAAAGATGATATATATTAACAATCCGAATCTACGATATACCATTTACATATTAAAAAACATAGTAAAAAAACTACAAACCATCGATAACCACAACGCAGGTTTCGTCCATTCACTGCTACTACCAAAATGTTGGCAGAAGCCTTTCATCGTTGCTGAAACATTTAAGAAGTGTCGATAGAGGCATTGTTTATTTTGAAATGTCATCGTCATTATCTATTTTCTCTTTATCAGTTTCCTTTTTTAACTAGATCATGATCGTGACCCTCAAACGTTTATTCCTTTTTTGAGCTATTTATTGTCAGGTCCAAGGTACCACTCAAGGAACTACTTCATATATCCTGTGGATTTACTTTAAGTTTTGAATTCCATCTTCTTATTCACATTTTTTGATCATCTCTATCACCTCAAATACTTCTAAATACATTTGATTGAGCCGTCAGTTTCTTTCTTCAATTTACAACAGTGTCTATCAATCGTTATAACTTACGGAACTGTTTCATTATGTATTGATTAGCTCAAATGTCCTCTGTTCATGAGCCCCTAATTGTTCTCAGGTTTTAATCCCAGCTCTGATGATACCTCTCCTGCAATCGTATCTCTAATGCTAGCCCGTTCCGGTCGTTCTGTCTCATTACACGCACGCTGCGCTAAGCGTGGCCCGCAAATTAAAGCGTTTAAGTGCATTAGCAACACCCGGGCTATAAAACCTCTGTAATTCAATCGATGGCTCGTAATTATTAGTTATTATTCGTAATATTGGTAATAATTAGAAGCTACGGCATCATACGTCAGATATCAGTGGAGATAGTACGATAAAAATGATTTATCAGGTACACAGAGCAAGTAATTTTTTTTACCAATTCTATGTACAATTTATTGCTACAACAAGCTTGGCGTTTATTTTAATGGTAAATAGAAATTTTATTGTGTCTCTATTTCTCAGACTAGTTTTAAATTCTACTTTACATGCATTGGTTAGTTGTAAACCATATTCTATTGATACGGTCGTTCGTATTTTATTCTTTGTGCGCTGTCGAAGTACCGGTTATTTTTGTAAAGTAGGTGCTTAAATAGCAGCCACCCCTATTTTTAAATGCATTACTTTCACACTATCAAAGGTGATAGAATCTCCCCTACGATCCTTTCAGAACACAAAAAGGCAAAACAAGCCGAGTCGATGACGTTGCGCTTGCAAAGAATATCGCATTACGTCGCGTGAAACGGAGCGTTTGAAAACGTGTGAGAAAGTGCAGTATGTTATGCATGTATTACGTTAGACAAATTGCTGTCTTAAGATACGACTCACTTTTTGCAGAATACGAAGAGAGCACGACTCACTTGTAAGTGCTCTCTTCGTATTTTGCAAAAAAAAACCTGAAACATTGGTTAAGTAGTAAGAATTGACGAGCTTTTATTGCCGACAGTAATTTCTTGCACAAATGGAAATTACCCCCAATACGACAAGTTTATCTAGTAGTGTTTGGAAGTTCCTTATTCCACCTTCCGTCTCCAAAGTCAGATCAGCTCCAAGATATCAAACTATTCTATTATCATCTGAAACGAATACAAAGTTACATTTTGATACGACAATTAGAAGATTATAATTATTGTTAGTAACTTAGTTTTACAAGTGACGCATAAAAACGTACTAAAACTAAACTTGTACATAGGCAAAATCTCTAATGATTGTCACATATTAAAGAAACCTAAGCTTAAATTGATATTTTAAGAACGGAACCCTAAAAACATGTCCCTTTTGATCACCACACATGTATTGTGTGAACTAACAAGGTAGCTATTTTCGAACACCTCGACAGATGCGAGAATGTGTCGTGCAAAAAACGTACGACACGTTCAAGCGAGCAAATGGAATTGTTAAGTTCTTGTCACATTACGGGAATGTCGTAGACTTTTTACTTGCCATACATTTATCGATCTTGGCAAGATATCAATACCTTGATGATATCGATAAGAAGTTTAAAATATTTAGACTAGTAATTTATTTCAATATGCATGAGCTTTGTACACCTAATTAAAATTTATTAACATGACATTACACTCGTATTGAGTTGAAAATAAAATGCTACACGAGTAATGTAATGCGATGTTTTAGGTACAATCTTGTAAATGCGATAGTATTTAACTACATTTTTAAACAATAGTGTATACATTACACTTATTATAGGAATCTTTTACTTTTTACAAGCTTTGTTAACAAAGCAAAATGCAAAAGATTGTAAGTAACTGGTCTTAAAAAGGAGATTCACCTAACGCTCTAAGTTTTTAATTATTATTTTGCACTGTATCAATTGTACATATATGTTTTTTGTTAATTAGTCTGTGGGTCTTATACAGAAGATTATACAGAAGACCGAAGAGTATAATCGGCCTCTGTGTCTGGCCTTTGTGGACTATGAAAAGGCCTTTGACTCAATCGAAACTTGGTCTGTTCTGGAGTCCTTGAGATATATATATTCAGCCGCCACGATGACTGTGCAAGTACAGAACCAGCAGACAGAACATATCCACCTGCGTCGAGGAGTGCGACAAGGTGATGTCATATCACCGAAACTGTTCACTAACGCACTGGAGGATATGTTCAAGACGCTGGACTGGAGAAACCGTGGCATAAATATAAATGGTCAACACATCTCTCATCTACGATTCGCAGACGACATCGTGATCATGGCCGAGACGTTGCAGGACCTGAAACACATGCTAGACAGCCTGGCAAATTCGTCTCAGCGTATCGGTCTTCGGATGAATTTGGATAAAACCAAAGCTATGTTCAATGAACATATCGATCCGGGACCGGTCGCCGTAAATGGAGTCTCCATCGAAGTTGTTTCCGAATACGTATACCTAGGGCAAATGCTCCAACTAGGTAGAGGCAACTTCGACAAGGAGGCTAAGAGGCGAATACAACTGGGCTGGGCAGCGTTCGGAAAACTGCGTCGAGTCTTCACGTCGCCCATACCTCAAAGTCTAAAAACGAAAGTTTTTAATCAGTGCGTCCTACCTGTTATGACCTACGGAGCCGAGACGTGGCCACTCACCATAAGACTAGTCCACCAATTCAAAGTCGCTCAGCGAGCCATGGAAAGAGCTATGCTTGGTGTGTCTCTTAGGGATCAGATCCGAAACGAAGTAATTCGACAGAGAACCAAAGTTACCGACATAGCACAGCGGATAAGCAAGCTGAAGTGGCAGTGGGCTGGTCATATCTGCCGTAGAGCCGATGACCACTGGGGCAAACGAGTCCTGGAGTGGAGGCCACGAATCGGTAAACGTAGTGTAGGGCGCCCTGTAACAAGGTGGAGCGACGACATTCGTAGGACAGCGGGTAGTAACTGGAGGACGAGAGCTGAAAATCGAGCTCAGTGGCGTGCCATGGGAGAGGCCTATGTCCAGCAGTGGACTGAAACAGGCTGATGATGATGATGATGAGTCTGTGGGACTTATTAGAGGTAAAATTATAACGCTTAAAAGTAAAATAATACGATATGCACTTTGAAATTTAGAATGTTCCACTCTTCATAATGTAAATTTACCTACTCTAGTTAGAAAAGGTTTTATTTAAATGGCTTGTCATCTTTTTTATTCAGTACCAAATCGCTGGCTACTGTAAGTGTCCTACACACCTTGCTCTCCAGACACATTAAATCCAGATTTAGCATCGCTATTCTCACGTGACCATTAGCGACTGAACAGAATAAGGTGTAGCGAACCTGCATTTACAAGCGTCTATGGCGCTTTGCAGTCGGGTGACACCGCGTGTCGCGTTGCGTCAATCACTCGATAATTTACGAGCGCCCGATATCGCTGGTTTAAAGATAGCCGCCTTTGGCCCCGATGTTGGTATTCGTTTGGTGAGAGTTCTTGGAATGTTTTAGATTTTAGGTATATATTAAAAAATGTTATTTCGACAATGTGTGTATAATAACATAATTGACATTATAACATTGTCGTTTTCTCTCTAGGGTGCAATAGTAAAGCAATTAACACAACTCAATTCTAACTAGAACAAAAGCAGAGCTAGGTTCGTTTAGAAAGGTAATCTACCTATTCAAATTATCGGTTAAAAGTGCTGTTTTAGTGCGTCAAAATTATACATCTTGCTTCCGTAGCTACGTGTGTAGGTACGCCAGTGAGTATTCGTTTGTTGGTGCATCTCATGGTTACTAATAATTTTGCAAAGAAATGCACATAATCCGTCAATGCTACTATTCCACTGTTGACAAATTGGAATAAACGAATACGAACGATTGCGAATGACACTAATTATTCTAGCTGTAGGTACCTAATTCATTTGCCCAAAAAACTTTTAACTTAACAGTAAGTACGAAGAAGAGAAGAATAAATAAGACCAGATTACTTATTTTGGTCGGCTTTTTTATAAAATTATACACTACCTAATCAAAAGAACAAGGTTCAAAAACACCGCTACCTATTGTTGGACAGCCTTCGTACTTTACATTAATCGAAAAGAAACAAATGTTTTGACTGAACAGTAAATCACATTTTTTCAAACACACATCCTAATTCTTGAAGTCCATTACATCCCGAAGGATTGTATTACACATTGTCACCTCCACAATTGATAAGGTATCCCTATTGTCAGTCCCGCGGGACCAATAAGTAGCACACAATTTTCTGCCCAGCTTAGTTCTACGGTCGGCTGCATTTCGGTGCGCGCTTCACACGTCTTATTTTAGATCGAATTTGAAAACTGCGATATGGAGTTCACCTTTGAAAATATTTATTACTCACAACAGTAGTTTTGCGAATAGTTTTTAATATCGCGAGTCTGGTTAAAAACTTGACTTGGCCATGTTTAAAATCAGAAGGCGTATCTATTGGTTTATTAGTTTGTCTTACATGCGTCATGGGCAATCAAGTCCACCTAATGATTTGTACCTACGGAGAAAAGAATATGGGCCACAATATATCATAGGCATTTTATTATATATGTATCAAATAAAATTACGATTCCTGATAAATAAGTAAATTAGAAATTGTCGCGTAAACAAAGATGTAAGAAATGCTTAGTTATTCTGCTGTGATGTCAAGGTAGCTGTTCCTGAGGTGTACTGTTAAACGCTGAGCAGCTGTGAGCTTATCATCAATCTATTCGAGCACTTTGGCTATCAGCAATCGCCGAACTGCCTACCATTTAATTTCTCCAATTAATTCCCTGCAACTAGCGTTATCTCGTATACGTACAGCATTCGTATCTTTCTCCAGATCGAGGGGCATAAATTAATTGTTGCTTACATTTTAGGCTGTAAATCTAACGGAGTTTACTGCCACTTTCACCACATCGGCCCAAGCTGTCTAGTTCTATTTCGTAATACAGTAGTTCGCTTTGTCTAGTTGAACGTGGGACTGCAGCGTCTGTTTAATTCAGCAATTTATTATCTACTGCTTTATGAACATTTTGATCAAATATCGAATTACTGTAGTGTAATAATGTTATAAATTACACTTTAATGTAGTCTTCTCTGGCGACTGTTCCCGCGTGGCAAATGCATAATTGGCTTATTCTTTGAATGTTTTATTATTCTAGGATACGAGTACAGCAATTATAGTTTGTCCCATGAGTTATTAAAAAACAAAAACACGTCACAATCATTGCTATGTTTTAATGCGAGTGTATGATAAAAGCAAAATAATATGTACTTACTACTAAATCATGCTTTAATTGAATTGAGTATCAGGAAAGCAAAGTATACAAATAAAGCCCTACTTACTACAGGAACAACCAAATCCTTTTTTTCCCATTATGTGATTTTTAACAAAGGTTGTAAATCTAGCATTATTGAATCAAGCGAGGATTAAGTTCCGTTAGTGCCGGCAGTGTTAGTCTAGCCCAACCGCTACTTACGTGGACGACCTCTTGCCCATTTCAATTTTCCTCGAACCGGATCATAAACGCCAAGATGAAAGGGTCCCGTATGTCAGCACTTGGCTGTAATCACGTCGTTCGAGTCGTAAAGTTTTACCGTGCCAGCTGACACGCTCCCAACAGTACCGACACGACGTGCAATCGACACATCTTGTGCCATTGGTTTCGTTTGAATGTGAAAGTGCGTCAGATAAATGGGAGGCGCGGGTGTTAGTTTCCTTGGATGTGGTTGTTCAATAAAAGGATTGCGATCGTCATCGGGTTTATTTGGAGAAATTCATGCTCATTGGACGTATAATAAGAAGCCAGAAGATCATGAATACCTTTATGTTTTGAGCAGGTCTGTCTTACTTTTCTTTTTTTGTAAGTGATGATGACTAACACTTAGAGTGAGTGAATGGCCTTAACAAAATAGATGGTAAACAAGCTCAAGCCTAGAGTAAAGTAAAACCCACCATTCTCCAAGTTTTGCCATAATAGTATTATTGTAAATAAAAGTGTATAAAATCTATTCTGACCATTATTTGCAATAAACCATCAATTGTTGCTTACAGGACGCAATAAATCAATAACGTACAGGAATACTAACTTTATCACAACATCGTTTGTAAGTATGTTTATTCAAACCATTCCGCCATGAATCATAATATTCAATAGCAACTAAATGCTCGTAGAATCACAATAGGGGCACCATAACTCACAGACTTGCGTGCGACAATGTGGCAGGCCAATACTGGTTGTGACAACACCAAAAAACATCCCATTCACTCATATTCCTTTGTTGTCTTTTTCTATTGAATCGTCTCGTTGCACCCCGATTACAACTTTAACATCTTTAACTACAGCTTTCTATTCCATGACAGATTTATTTTTGGCTAGATATGAACAGGTGTCAAGTATCTGTCTGTCTGTCCGCTTGTCTATTGTGGGTTGTCTTCGACTCTCGAGTAATGTGACACCCCTTTGTTTAGTGGAGTTAGCTTATTGCATACTTGGGTTTGATGAAGAATTTCTTTGACCAATATTTGTCTTGTATCGTATTGTAACTCCGTTATGCTGAACATTTGTTTAGGATAAGTTTTCATAGCAGTAATTAAGTGGTAGCAATTTCTGTAAATCTTATCTTGTCAGCTGATACCTTATCGATTATCAACACAAGACAGTGAGATTAATCTAATTAGAAACCTTAGTTTTTGTTGAGCTGATTTCTCTGTTATTAAAACAATTGGTCTCATACAAATCTGATTAAAAAAAAACTGGATATATAATAATATTTATTGTCAATGACTGTCCGTTGAACACAAATCTAGGGGCTTACAATGGTTACGTTTACCAAATGATAAATAAGCGAAAAAGTATCTATCACTCACTTGCATCTTGTCAAAACTATCGCGTCATAAAAGCAACCATCATAGGCCCGCAGATCGCATCATGTGGCTCCTGGACAATAGTACTTAAGTGAAACTATTATAATTTTCAATATTATTCGTGTCATAAAATTTTCAATACCATTTATTTTTACTGTTCGTTCTACCACTCTCCAAGCATCAGAAGAGGTGAGAGCCAGCCTATTTCCTGCCGTCAGTCGGGGCTCGATTTCCTCCGTTGTACGATATCGACAGTATGCCGGGAGCACGGCCGATAAGGATTTTAACATGCTTGAGGTGTTTAAATAAATCAATTTAAAGGGATTCTACCAAACCATTGATACAAAGAAAACTTGAAATGCGTAACCTGACCGAAGAAACCACCACTTAAAAGAAAAGAAGGAAGGGATTATACCACTTATATTAACTCATTTGAGCTCCCGACATTTTTAAAGCTTTTCAGCTACCGCGTATTCAGGTTAATAAATATTAATAATCTACAAAAGAATAACTTCTATGTATGCGAGTAAAGTTCTCATAAAGTTCAAATGTGACATGTACTCGTTCGTAATTAAGTAATAAAAGTTTAAATGCTGTAACTTACACTATAAAATTTGTATGCTGGATTTCCGGCTGAAATTGTAATAAGTACCAGAGAAATTGTACAACTTCTTCACATTCAACAAATAAATATCATTTCATTTCATTTTATACATTTTGTGCATCTGTAAAACACAAAATTAAAAATATTTATACGAGTCCCACTCTTCATAAGTGGGTACCTACATAGATACATCCATATAGTTAGAATACACGGATAACTGAAGTTTCCGTTTTCTGGTAAAGGTTATTCACAAATCTGAAGAGTATCACATTAAAACAAAACGAAACTGCGAAACATTTCTGAATAAATCTGACTTCTAGATGCAATGCACCAGTATTTCTATTTTAAAATAATTCTGCATTTTAGTCCATTTCATTCTGTCTAGCCCCAAGAGTCTGAATAATTCTATCAGTGCACTGTCGTTCCATTCCATTTGGATTAGGTAACAAATACATTCCTTCAAAAAGTTTCGGATACAGTTATTTATAATATTTAAGTAGGTACTTGCGACTTCTCTTGTGTTACAGGGGTGCCCGACGTTTGATATAACTTGTAACTTTTGATTATTTCCTTTCAAATCTATCAACTTGTGAATTGCCAGATGAATTAGGTTAAGCTAGGTTGAATGAAAAACAAATGAGCGCCTGGTGGTTCAGGGCAAAGTAAACGGTACTTTAAACCACGCGGTAGGTCTCCCTTAAAGTGGACTGACCAAATCAAATCGGCCATAAACTGCCCTCTGCACGAGAGCACCAGACGCGTGCTGAGAGAGAAGAATGGCGCAGCGTGGTTATGCTTGTCACACAAGGAATGGCAGCCACGACATTTCTGCCTACACGACATAGAAGAAGAAATATAGTTATTATGTTAAACATTACGGACCCGTGTTGCAGGTCCATCGGGGACGGTAATTGCTTACCATCAGTGCATCCATTTACTTTACGTTCATCCGTTTGCACAAAAAAATTACCAAACTGTATCATCATATTTTAAACCTTCTACATTACAATATTCATGTCTTCCTTCAACCCGTACAGAGGCATAGAGGTATAATACTATTAGCAGTAACCGTAACTTGCCAAAATATCAGATTCCTCAACTAAACCAACTTATCCCAGCATTAACTATTCTACATGTAAGTTAATTCAATACGGAGCTCTTTGAAGGGAATCAGTTAAACAAGGGGATGATATTTTACCGCCCCCGGGACATATTAATCCCTGTTAAGTAGTATAAATTATTCAGCTTACTTGAGTAGGATAAGGAACACTGTAAAGTCGGCGCTTTGAGTTAAGCGGAAAGATAATGGTCAATAGCCTAAAAAGGCATGTTACTACTATCACTATGCAAAACGAATAAAAAGTACTTCATCCAATGAACATCGTTAATAAAACATACCTACAAAATGCCATATTCAAGCGCAAAGAGTTCCAAACCATTTTTTTTTACACTTAGTGGTTATGGTTGTCATAGAAACACATACTTCATACATTTCAAGAGACGTTTTTGTATTGGTGATATTTATTTGTATTATTTGTTGTTAAAGCAGTTAATGCACATTATGCGAAAGTGCAAGACTCTAAATTTGACGGTTTGATAGATAGAGCCTTGTGACAGACAGATAGACACATAGACAGCGTAGTTTGGATACGGAACCCTAAAAAAAATTATAAAGTATTTCACTTTTACGATCTACTTGTACTAACTATTCAATAAAATTTATTTAAAGATGTTCTGAAACTCCATATCTAGAAATCACAGAGTTTGTGTGCTTTTCACGCACACGGTTTGCTTTTGACAGTACCTACGCAACAACGTAATTTGCAAAATAATGTAAGTACTTTTTTTTGTTTACTGGACTTACTTAAATAAAAGAGTAACAGAACACTTGCACTCTCGTTACCAGGCAAGCGTGTCCTTAGCTGTTTGAAAGCCTTTGTGTTTCGCGGGTTTTTCAGAATAAATGAATATTTTGCATACAAAGTGATGTTGTTTTGTACGTTGCTTAAAAATCTAAACTTAAACGGAAACGTTGGGAGAAAGCTTTATATTTGGAGGTGTCTTTTGTTCTAATGTACTTTTTGTTCTGATATTCAAATGCACTGATCCTAAGATTTATTTAATATCAAGTCAAAAAAAAATGCGAGGCAACTTAAATATAATATTTACGTATTTAGTTAATTCTGTGTTTACTTTAATAAAATCTTTAGCGTTAAATAACAACTTGTCAATAAATAAAAAATATATATAAATATAAATTGAAAGTACAGTTGAAATATATCGGCCAAATCAATGAATGGTTACTGTTTTGGCAGCATCAAACGTAGAACTAAATTTTTGTATGCAATTTGACAAAAACCAATCAAAATTTTGTCAAATTGTCATCTATTTTTACCTTTTAACCGTATATCAATTGAATTAGACGTGACAAATTTATATCCAGAACAGCGTTACATATATAGGTAAAGTACAAAATATATCTATAGGTATAGATGACATTCCAATTCATAACATTGTGTAACAGCTACCATTTTTTATTTCCCGATTTTTACATCGCAAAAGAAAACTTACACAATGTGCTTTGAAATCCCTTCCGACAATCCTCCTTTGAGCTCGAATTTCAAGTAATCTCCGTAAAGGTGCTAAGATCAAATTCTAAGATCCCGCCGGATTTGGTTGTCTACCCGAAGATATCAGTTATACGCTGCACAGAAGGAATTATATACGCCATTGTTAAGCCGGTTCTTTTTTGTCTGTAAAGTAGACTAGGCCACAGTAAAATGTACGGCGCGTTCAAAGGCTTTAGCTATAAATCTTGTATGACACAGTACATACTTTATACAACAACAGACTATGTCTTAATTCGAAAACCATAGACATAAAGTAGCTTATTGAGCTTGGTGTCTTAACTTGCATCATTACGGTTCGTTCATATTACAAAGGACCACTACTACTGTCTAGTAGTTAGTTTCAAAGTAATACAACTCGAAATCCACCAATAACACAATAAGCAATTTCTCATCTAAGTCATAGCTTCCGTGTCTGGCAATACTCTAAGATATTCATCACTGAACGAGCGGGTTTAATCGTGTTAGCACCGTTGTTCGGGCGTTGCAGTTGCTCGGACCAACTTCCAAATGGGTCAGCGAAATATGTCTAAATTGATGGCATGTTAGCCTATTCAAATATGAGCATTAAATTTAACGCATATGGTGACAGGTTTAAATATTCCCATATTATCTTTAAACATTGCTTAGTTACTAGTAGCTCTCTGAGCTTTAGACCTCGCGAACTCTTTTGAAATGGCTGATATATGTAATTTTTTACGTTAAGAACACCCATATCTACTAACTTACTTGGACATGAGACCCTCGAAAGACAAAGTGAACAACATGTTAATTACAACAGATTCTTTAAAAAGTGTGCGTCGAGGATCGAACATAAGTGCAAACAAATGACGCCACAAACAAACAGCATTGATCATACATAAATCATAATCATCATAATTATTGGCCTTTTACATATACATATAACCGTTGAGTTATTCAGCGTCTAATAAAGTGCAGCACTTACGAAGATGGCTATCTAGCCATACGAGAAAAACAGCCACGGTCGCATAATTGACAAATAAATGTTGCGCCTATCGATGAAGAGGAAAGTGAGCTGCACGCCTAACATAAGTATAAGTACATGATAAAGATAAGAAGAAAGAAAAGAGCAACTTGTTACTTCTCTAACAAAATTTGTAATATAGACACCGAGAGGGCCGGCCAAACAATGGGGACACAACAGTTTGAAATTTGAGCTCCACCACATAATCACTTTAAGTAGTATAGAAGACATTTGGGATAATGTAACCCATTGAGGAAATTACACATTCGCTGCAACGGTGACGGGCCGAGGTGCAATCTCACTAATGGAGGGCGTAATAAAATTAGCCGCTCCATGGAGTCCGGAACCGCGGTGTGCCTCAACCGTGGGCAAATAAGGAAGTGGTCGAGTTGGTGGTTTAGTTACTAGAATGGTTTAATTTATGAGTAACACTTCAAACTTTGGTGCTTTAGTTCAAAACGTACCACGCAGCAATGATGAATCAATACTCCAGACTTCGTACTTAATTGCAAAAAAAGGAGTTAATTTTTTTAGCATCTCCCTTTACATGTAAAAAAAAAATGTATTAATTTTATTAATGATTTGTAAAAAAAAAAATATATATATACTTACTAGAAGAAGTACATAATACAGTCAGCATCATAAATTATAGTTAGTAAGTAGCAGTCAAAGTAGCCAAATATGTCACGTAACACGTGCTTCTTGTTAAGTTAATAAAGATCTGTTCCGATATATTTGGCTATTTCGTCGCTACGATCTATTTTATGCTGATTGAACATGTTGATGAATTATCAGTTCTATTTAAGGAACAAAATAATGTTGCACGCCATTTTCTTCACGTCAATGCCGAAATTAAAACACATTAATAATTTAATTTTGCAATATTGTTGTTATATAAACAATTGATATAAAATTCTTAACTATACGTTATTATTTGCTACTCCTTTGAATAACGGTAGTGAATAATTTTTCATGTACTAGAGAAACTAAAGCCGCGAGAATGTTGCATGATATCATGTTGCGTAATCCTTTAGAAATAAAAATGACAATGAACGCAAAATAACAGACCGTGAACAGCAATAGAGACACGGCGGCCAAATATTCCACCAAATTGCAAATATGAGCACAAACCAAGATTCCACCACCCGGTACGTTCTTGGACTCAATTGCCCTGGCACGAATCGTGAATATGCAAAACCCGGCGGTTAAGTGATCATGCTAATTCCAGGTGGAGGAAGGGTGGGTCTTGAATATTCTAAGGTGTGGCTTAGTGGTTACAAGCACGGTCTTACTGCTAAGTGGTTCCGAGTTCAGTCTTGACCGACGGGCTTATGGTGAGATTCACTCGGAATTTATATTGGTACAAAAGAATACCTCTAAGCATTTACATTCATACATATTTCCCAAGTACATGTACAATCAGTATCAAAAGTAGGCGACAATTTTAGTATGCAATTTAATATAACTAATTGTAATCCAGTAGCCAAATTGTCAGCTACAATTTTTGCTTATCGTACCTGCGACTAAATAATAAATATCAGACAACCTCACACAAATCGATCTAGTCCCAAATGAAGCTCAAGCAGGCTTGTGTTACGGGTAATAGACGACAATATAATACATACTTACCTATATAGATAAATATATACTTAAATACATAGAACAACCTGTCTGCTCTGGCCGAGATTCGAACCCGGGACCGCCGGCTCAGTAGGCAGGTCTCTATAAACCGAGCCAACCGCTTCGTCATCGTCGTCGTCGACTAAGATACTATTACTTACCTATCTTTTACAGTATATATTGTTAATTTTTTTTTTGTATTATTTGCCTGCAGTTTTTAATGTTTTACCGATATTTATTTATTATTTATTTATTTAGCAATATTCCAATAAAGTGTTTTCATCTACAGCACTTCAGTGATGAAAATGTCATGCAACATGATTTTGTTCATTTGTCACCCTGCCACATATTAAATATTTGAACTTTTCAAAGCACTAGTAAACGAATTCTACTAACGTTAATTTCTCAGGTTCATTTTACACTCATGTAAACGACTTAGGAACTATTTACATCGAAGTACACTTAAGATAATGTAATGACACATTTGCAGCGTCTGATCATACCGAAAGTTTGTTAACCCTTCCACTCACCAAACCAACCGCAAACTCATTACTATCATACTATTCGAAGCCCCTGAACGCCTTAAGAAACCCCGAGATCCGTTAAAACCTCTAAACCCCAACCCTTGCGAAGGCTAACTGCCCGCACTAGCCCATTATAAATTCAATTACAGGCTTTAGACGCACAATACGGTTGGCTCGACGAACCACCTGGCCCTTCCGCCTTAATAATATTATGACAATACGTCATAGTTTAGTGATTGAGGCAGTTGGTGGTTCAACGTGACAAAATGTTGTTTTTTTAGGGATCCGTACCTCAAAATTAATAAACCGAACCACTGTGCGAGTCTGACTCATACTTGACCGGCTTTTTGATGTATTTACAAAACATGCAAAATTATGTTTCCATTACTCTACTTACACATCACACTAACATAATAAATTAACATTAAATAACACGGAATATTCAATAAACACAATGCTCTTTTGCACGCTTGTCTTTTTAAAACATAAACGACAGGGAAGCATAAAATTGGTTATTCTATTTTCAGCAATGGACCTTTACATTTATTATAAATGATGGTTATAATATAAACGTCAGGTACACTACTAATTTACATCGTTTATACCTGTTCTTGTTTGGGATATTGAAGCGTTTAAATTATGGTAAGTTGTATAAAATATTATACTAGTAAACAACTCCAGCAAAACACTATACAAGCTCAATTAACCGCTGAACGGGACCGCCTGCAGTTGTCATGGTAATCGTGTCATTTGCAACTCGCTACACCGAGTTTCTCATATGCAAATTTTTACACAGAAATAATATATTTTACAAACACTAATCATTGTATAAATATTGACGGTTACGAAGTAATAATGAATTAACTTTCCCTATGCATATTCTTTATCAGTTCAGTTTAAGTCGGTATAAACCCTAATTGGCGTTCAGTAGTTCATATTCATTATCAGTTCAGATTAAGTCGGTATAAACCCTAATATTTGGCGTTCAGTAGTTCATATTCATTATCAGTTCAGTTTAAGTTGGTATAAACCCTAATAATTGGCGTTCAGTAGTTCATATTCATTATCAGTTCAGTTTAAGTCGGTATAAACCCTAATAATTGGCGTTCAGTAGTTCATATTCATTATCAGTTCAGTTTAAGTTGGTATAAACCCTAATAATTGGCGTTCAGTAGTTCATATTCATTATCAGTTCAGTTTAAGTCGGTATAAACCCTAATAATTGGCGTTCAGTAGTTCAATATCAATGGGTTACTTACTAAAGTTTACGTATATCGATACCTCAGTTCACATTCCAACTACAATTATTTCTCCAATAAAATTTGAACCACATAGAGTTGTGCACTAACGTTTTAATTGCAACTACTTTTTCCGAAAAGTTTGTACGATTGTGCTCTAACGTATCGATACAGTACATGATCTCGGAAAAAAAAAATTTTTAGATCAGTGCCCATCCAAAGTAATACTTTCTATTGCACACTTTTAATTATAATTTTGTAGTTATATGTAGTATTCATAGACTATGCTGAGTAAATTAAAATAACACGAACGCACAGAACAATATGGAATATCCAATATAATAATGCAAACCGTTCGAGATCCCCCGACAGCGCAATCTCAACGACACCATCCGCTGCTTAACACATATATAATGCCTCCGAAATGAATTCCTTTACAGCCTCCTTGGGTGTCCTTTTGTTGCTCACAAAGCCTGAAATATTTTATGAAAGGCCGCTGGACATATTGCGGCCACTCGGGTGAAGTCGGGTAGAGTCGGATGTGCTCGTAATCTGACCCGGGTCTTAATAGTTGACAATTCACCACTTAATCCGTAAGGAGTTTTTAGGATGACTTTTGGTGAAATATGCTATCGTTCGTTGAAACCAATTTGGTCACTTATTCAAGTAGAAAATATGTAGTTTCATATTTCATGGAAGTGAAATCTTTTCAACATATGATACTAAACTTTTGTGTATGATGTCTGCTGAAAATATCAGATTCTGTGGCAGTAAAGAGAAATAAGATATTTATGAGTTATTTTACGATGATACAATCTGCGGTTCAGTACACATAAACATGAGAATACTTTCACATTTTATGTGATAAAAGAAGAAATATTATGATTATTAAGTTCTGTTTAGGTCATAAAGAATTTCATAAAGCCACAGATTAAAACCTTTAAAATATAATTTGATTTTAAATGCGGTACCGCGGAAAATCCTTATAGTTCTAGTCTGGATTCCCGACGTCGCATCGTTATTAGGGTTGCCACAGAGTAGGTTTAAAATGCATTTAGGATATTTACGGCTAATAAGTATGTTATATGGTTATGGTTATGGTTATGGGCTCCGTTTTCCGCACTTAGCCCGTGTATAATCGGGCCGTTGTGCGTGCATGTTTGCCAGCTAATAGTCTAGCCAGCCTAACTCCGTCCAGAAGCGCAGGATTCTCCTGGTGTCTCCACAGGCTTCACGAAGTGACCTCGGTGCTTTGAGGATTTCAGCCCGTTGCTTAGCTACGGCGGCGCATTCCAGGATCACGTGGGTAGCTGTTTCTTCGGCCGACAGGCATCCCCTACATAGGGGGCTATCGGTCATTCCTAGAACATATAAGTGCTTGTTAAGTGTGCAGTGTCCAGTGATAGTGCCTACTACTACTCGCAGGGCGGGCCTGCTTAGCGATAATAAGCGCTTTGTCAGGCGTGTGTCCGGGTATGGGACTGTTTCCCGGGACTGCCTGCATGTACTGGTTTCTGCCCATTGATCGGCGTGTTGTGATCGTGTTCTGTGACGAAGCCATGTACGCAGCTGGTTAAACGCCAAGGGGAGCAAGGGATCTGGGCCAATTGCCGATTGATCGGACCCTCTCCTTGCCAGCTGGTCGGCTGCGTCGTTACCTAGAGACTCACTATGCCCTTTTATCCATTGCAACGTGATCCGATTATTCGAACCGATCGTTTGCAACGCTGAGTGACACTCTAGTATGAGCCCGGATTTGATTGTTTTATTCTCCAGAGCTCGTAAGACTGCAGCGCTGTCGGAAACAATACGTATCTTTTGGTCTTTGATACCTCGCGCAGCAACTGCCTTAGCAGCCTGTGTGATGGCAAGGCATTCACATTGGAAGATGGAACTATATTTGCCTAAGGCTATTGATATGTTTACGTTTATTTCAGGTGAGTATATTCCAGCTCCTGTCCCTGTTTGTGTCTTTGACCCGTCCGTATATATGCGTATTTCGTGTATATCGGATTGATCGTTAGGTTCTTCAATCAACTCGATTTCGTATCTCTTATTGAAGTAATGCTGTTTGGGTATCTTGTCGTTGGGAGCAGCTATCATTGGCTTGTGTTTGATAGCCTCCTCAAGTATTTCGGCATGACCCCCGTGTGCTACACCCCAGAGGTTAAGCGTCTTCAGTCTGATAGCTGCTGATGCCGCCTCTTGCTGAATGAACAGTTCAAGGGGTGGCAGTCCTAGCAGTACCTCCATTGCCGCTGTGGGTGTTGTTCTCATGCAGCCCGTCGTTGCTACACAAGCAAGTCTTTGAAATTGCTGCAGTTTATGTTTGGCTGTTGTCAGTTTGGTTCTGGGCCACCAAACCACAGCGCCGTAGGTGATAATAGGTCTTATCACCGCAGTGTAAAGCCACATTGTGATCCTGGGGTTTAAGCCCCAGGTTCTACCAACTAGTCTTTTACACTGCCAAAATACGACGCAGGCTTTGTTCAGTTTGTTTTCTAAGTGTTTGTTCCATAGTAGTTTGTCATCCAGGATGACGCCCAGATACTTGACCTCTTTGCTGAGAGTCAGAGTTGTGTTTTGGAGTTTTGGCAAGCGACTGATATTTATGGTTCGCTTCCTGGTGAACAAGACTAGTTCTGTTTTAGCTGGGTTGACTGACAGGCCATGGTCAGAACACCATTGTTCGACGATTTTGAGTGCCTCTTGCATAAGGTCGCAGAGGGTTGCCTCAAACTTTCCTCTTACGAGGATCGCTACATCGTCTGCATAGCCTACAGTGTAGATGCCTGCCTCGTTGAGCTTCCGGATTAATCCGTCCACTACGAGGTTCCACAGGAGTGGTGATATAACTCCACCCTGTGGGCAGCCTCTTGACACGATAGCTCGAGTTGTGCCATTCACTGTTACCTGTACAGCCCTTTGTCTCAGCATGTTGTCGATCCAACCTGCTACGGTTTGATCGGCTCCATGTCTGAGCAGGGCTTGGCTAATGCTGTTGAATTGCGTCTTGTCGAAGGCTCCTTCGATATCGATGAAAGCCACAAGCGCTGAGGATTGTGTTGATAATGCGTGTTCTATGGGTGAAACAACGCTGTGTAGTGCTGATTCGGTTGATTTGCCTGAACTGTAGGCGTGTTGATCCGGGTGAAGAGGATATTGCGCCAAGGTTCCATCTCTGAGATCGCGATCACAGAGGCGTTCCAGAGTTTTTAATAGGAACGACGTGAGACTTATCGGCCTGTATGACTTGGGCTGCGTATAGTCACTCTTACCTGGTTTGGGTATAAATACCACCTTAACTTCTACTGACTGCAGTAACATACTTATTATCAGTGTATGTTAGTATTTTTGTAAAATATATAATAACCGATCATACATAACCGAGTGTGAAACAATGTCCACTATTGTGCTGAGGCAATGTGTGAATTAAACTATAATTCAACGTAGTGAACTGGCGTTGACTACTTAAACCTTTTTCTAATTTCAGAAATTAGAAAAATAACATTTCTCTTAGATACTGTCGTATTTACTTATTATGACAGATGTATCATATAAGTAAAAACGACAATAATATGTAACAAATGGTAACATTGGCAACCCTATCAGCCAGACGTCAAACGTCTTCGATCACACTGTGGAGCATCTACTCGTAAAATTGCGACGAAATTTCATGACTCGAGAGATTTTATCAGCTTTACTACACTTTTATTTCTCGTCTGCAGACGCTTGTTAATTTACTCAACCGTAAAGTTAGACAGTTATTATTTCAAAAATCGACTATAAAGTTTCTAGTTGATGTTGATTATTAAGTTCGCTTATAATTCAAGTATTTATCAGATTGAGTTTGATATCCATAACAACCTTAGAGATTTTTTTAATGAAATGGTTCAAATATATTAAATAATGGTTTAATAATATTTAATTTAAAACATTTTTATTTTTTGTGGTGTGACTGGATTTTATTTGGTAATTTGTTGGACCTAGAGCGGTTTTAGGAAGCTCTCGTAATGGTTTTTTATTTTTTGTTTGAATATCATAACAATTCGATGTATCTTCTGTGACATAAATTCGAACAATTCGTTTGCCTTCTCGATAACATATTTTTGAAGTGTGTCTAATTAATTTAAAATGGTCGATGTATCCTTATAACACCAACCAATAGCGACGTTGTTTTAGACTTCAATTAAGATAATTTAGATATTTTGTCCCCCCTCGCAAGAAGTTAAGTAGCATAACCATGCGTAGTTGTTAATTGTGTCATTAATCATTCAGTTGTAAGCAAGAGGGACTTACCCCATCGCTACACGTAAGACAATAAGTGGGTAGTTTACGCAGCCGCCGGATTTCCAGCGTATCCTGTTACGTGTGTGTTGAGCAGTGGTCTGACTATAAGCGAATTGGTCTGTTCACCGCTAAGTCGACAAATGAAGACACTTATATAAAAATAATAGGGCTGTAGACTGATGTCAAAACGACAATTGTGTCATGATATAAAGAATTAAAAAAAAAACCAAAAAATAAAAGCCTACGCAAATACCTACGCAAATTTATAGATTTTTTTGTTAAGGTAAGTCCAAAAGTTAATTATTCATTTTTATCAGAATCCAATAAAACAATAATTGTATGATAACACGTATTTAAACGCACTATTTTTTCACGGTCATTTAATTATTATTACCATTTTATTGTTACCAGCCCTGGGTGAGGACGTCACGGCACGCTCTCTATTTGTACGGAGCGTTTTCGACGTTCTTGTAAATGACGAACTTAAATAATAATTTTTGACTCTTAGAGCACTAAATGTTTCATACATACATTTGATTCCCATAGAAATTGGATCCATTGAAATCTACCAACAAAAATATTATATGTTCACTTCATACAAACAATATTTTTACTTCACATTTGTATACATATGAAGGTAGGTAGGCTTATGTTTACAAATTGGTCAAATAGAGCCCCTGGTCCGAAGGTTGAACCAGATTGATTCATTGATTGGTTGTAGGAACACTGTATACGTAATAAATGAGCTTAAACTGAAAAGGATTGTGTTCATTATTATACAGTGTTCCTTGACAATCATTAACTACTCACTGAGACGATTTCGTCTCAGTGAGTAGTTAATGATTGTCCATAGAAAAGTTAAGTTGAAAATAAGTTTGGCACATTATTTGACATAAACTTGAAATGTGTATGTATGGTCTAGAATGAAGCCTAGCGATATCTCGACTACTTATATAGAAAACTCCTCTAAGTCTCGGACAAGTTAAAACCCGGTTTATAATGTATTTCAATACCTACATTAATTTGCAGGGGATATTTAATAATTAGAAAAATTTATCGGTTTCGTGTATCGGTAAAGAATTAAGTAAGTAGAAGAGATAGAGATAAGTTGCTTTTACGCGCATCTTGTATCGTTTTATATTCAACCTATTATTGTGTTAAATAAAGAGAATGAAACACAATAAGAAACAGAATGAAACCAAGGCGGAAATGAAATCTTATCTTAGTTATATTTACCGTGATATAAAAACCCCTTAACCGGCTTTTTTACTCAAATAACGCTGACACTCGGACCACAAGTTTACCTCCTCAGCCTTATCGGGTTGCGAACAAAGCTCGAGGGAGCTTTCATATGATAACTAAAGGGCAAACTCGCACAATGGGGCTTACTGTCTAAAAAGATACTGATTCTGCGCTCAAGCATTGTCTGGATTCTGTAGGCGGTCTAAATGTGGGGAAATAAAAAGTAAATAGGGTAGTTTAGCCGGTTTCCCGGCCCCCTCTGGTTTTCGGCCTCTACGCAGTAAAACTACAATAACAAGAAAATTTTACCTCACTCATTCAAAAAAATACTGTTGTCACTCAAATTCGCTTAACACTGACGCCTCCTAAATGTTTTCGCTTAATAACGTTTCAATTGGCTCGCCAGTACGCCAACGCAATTTAGTCAGTGTGAGTGTGTGTCAAAATTAGTGAAAAAAATAGTCCGCGCCATTTTCTTCAAGGTAAGTTAAAATGTTGATTATTTGGTTTTAGAAACATTGCTTTGACTTCTATACGCTCTAGAAGAGCGTGAAATAATGTCATTTATATTCAAATGTATAAAATATGTAACAAAATCCTTTCAAATGTGATGGCCGGATGACTAGATTGAATTTCGTAAAATCATTTACCTTCCGGCCTCTGGGCCGAGAAATAACTTGAATACGTATATTATTAAATGATCAAAATCACTATTAAATTAAAATCTATTTAATAAACATCATGTCAATTACAAATTTGGATACAATCTCTTTCATTTATTTAGGTGCCGGCCGCATGGATCTTAAACAAATTAATGATTTAAATCAGTTTATGATTGTTTGTTTTTGGCGGCCGAGAACTACATTTTGAATAACTAGTTTTCGGCCTAGGTAAAATGATAATGGCCGGAAAATAGAAACGATTAATTTAGTTTTCGGCCGGTAACGAAAAATTATAAAGGAATGGCCGAAAATAAGTCTTTTAAAAGCGAGTTTACGGCCACTGCGGTTAACATGGCCGAGCATTGGTGGAGAGTATTGTTTGTTTTCGACCGCGGTGACAGAAAGCGGCCGTAAACTAAAAAAAAATTAGTTTTTCGGCTGCTTTATCATGCGGCCGAAAAACTATTTGTATGTGTTCCATTTTCGTCCCTATAAATATAAGACGGCCGAAAGTCGACTCAAATATTTTTAGATTTCAGCCGTATTAATCCAGTAAAAAAAGGTTGCAGCTAATTACATTTTCCATAGATTTTTACTTTTTTGTTTTATTGAATATGAAAACCTATTGTTTCTCAAATAAGGGTCATTTAAAATATAAATAACAGTGGCCGAGAACTGGCTAAATAAACGGCCGTAAACCAAAACAAGCGGCCGAAAGCCAACTTAGTAGCTACTTTCTGATATTTTATATTATAAAAATAAAACTATATTATTCATGGCAAAATGTGATACGAAATAGGAAACTACAATATGTCTAAGATTCGTAAATAATACTTAGACTAAGGTTTGCTAAATATATCGCCCAATAAATCCACCTGAACTCAAAATTTTGCTTACTTGGCCGAAAACCGGCTAAACTACGGTATAATAAAAGGCTAACATTCTCACAGACCAGCCCTATTATTTGCTTCGTTCAGTTCGAAACTGTTATTATAAGATTTTTATATTGAGTTTGAATTTCGAGATACAAAAACAACAATCATTGAAACGCATTATGAATTATTGAAAAGTTTCATAAACTGTTTTTTCTTGAGTATTGTAAAGGAACCCTACATGTGTGATACTGATACTAGATAAATGTGTTTTTAAGAATTTCAAGAACAAAGTTTTAAAAAATAAGTTTCTGGTTGATAAATTGAGATTCGCCTTATTTGTTCTCTGAACTCAAATTATTATTTTTTTCACAAATATAAGAGTCCTGTTTTTTTATATAAATAAATAAATATCGGACAACCTCACACAAATCAATTTAGTCCCACGGTAAGCTCTAGTAGGCTTCTGTTATGAACACTAGACGACGATAAAGATACAAATAACATCCATGACCCAGGCACAAATATTTGAGTTCTGCACGCAAATATTTTCCCTTGCCGGGATTCGAACCCAGGATCGCCGGCTCAGTAGGCAGTTGCTTAACTACTGGGCCAACCGCGTGCCAACGTCCTGTTAATAAGAGTACGACTAAGTATCAAATGGGATAAGCTTGTATGAAGAATTTTATTTGCAAGTTTCTAAGACGATTAAAGGTGATCTTTGTTAATCCGAAAATTATTCAGGACACCAGCTATTAATATCTTACAACGCAAACGGTAAAGTAGGCCTTTTTAAAGAGAAACTGAAATTTTGTAACATCGGATTCATTGAAATGTTAGAAAAGCAATTAGTTGAAACTGAATGAATGAACCATTGATCGTCTAGACCGCAAGTGGAGGTGTACGGACTTACCTTTGTAAGCCCCCTTAAGATGATATATTACTGCTCTTTTCCCAGGCTATCTGTTTATGTTAAAAGTTTCCACCTGGTAAGAATTTGTGTACTAGGCGGCCCTTTTCGGCAGTGGTCTAAGGGAAAATCCTCGGAGGATTAAGTCTGTAACACGCGTTGTAATGATTTTTATACCAAGTTAAGAGAAATAACAGCAGGTCATACATACAATTTAATCACTAATCAGCTTAAAGAACCAGGATTTACATAACATGGTAAAAAACTATTGACTGAAAGAAGGAACCATTGATTGTGTTGACCGCAACTGCAGGTGTTCGGACTTACCTCTATAAGCCACCTCTAAGGGAATTAAGTCTGTAATAAATACTTGGTTCAATTAGACTTCATTCACGGACGCAGTAAGCTCTAAATACGCTGAGTTGTAGGGACGTTTATACCCGAAATACTGTATAAAGTAATTGTATGTGAATGCAATCTTTTCAACTAATAGGTGCAGAAACGTGGTAGTGAATTTGATGCAAGTAGTTTTAAAAATACACTTTTTAAAGATAGTACGTGTCTTGTTGAACATATTATGAAAGAATATGCAAAGGTGCATTCAATTTAGAACTATTGCGACGTGATATAAATAATGTGTGTTTTTTCATTGAAGTCACACTATTTACAAATGCTATAAGTTCTAGTGTTTTTAACTATCCTATATTAGTATCCTACTGATGAAAAGGTGCGAATCCTTAAATAGTGGCTGAACCACGTTGATATTTTTAGATTTTGTAATCAATTTTAGATTTTATAATATATCAATGTAAATAATAACGGGTACCATTACTAAGGCATAAGGCATGCTTCCCAAGCATCGTGTTTCTTGTAAGTATCTGAAGTGTCTACTGTAAATTATCAAAGACTGGACTTGTCAATATCACTACCACACCATAGTAACATAGGTACATCTATCTATTTCCACATCAGCTCTGCCTCTAGTGAAACTGTATCCTCCTTTATTACATTAATTAATTCCCTCCCTCTTGCTCCTTCAGTATCTCATCTTCCCGTCTCGCTCACATCAGTAATGAATGGGTATTAGTATCCTACATTATTGAGCTGTCTTTTTGTTCGTCCTTAATTGTTTTCAGAGGCTTAACGTTTTTTATGGGTCTGCCATTTTGGAAGAGCTGTATTTATACTGTGCTGAAATAAAATACGCCGGTTGTATCAGTCGATAAAAACTTTGTTTTTTTTTTTTTAAGGAAAAATTGTGCATTTCATAATGATGTATTCTATTCATCGTCATCTTGCATCTGAAAAATATGATTAAAACAGCCTGCAGTCAGTAAAGTACCGTTTATCTGCTTTGCCCGAAGGTGGATTGGTTATGTACGCTAAGTTAGCTTTTGTGCAATTAATATTAAATAAATAAATAAAGTGCAGGACTAAAAATCATGGCTTGATAGGCCGATACGAGAGCGACATACGACCACGTAAAGAAATGCTGCATCGCTGAAGCTCCCTTTAAAGAGATATGTATTCTCTTTGGATGGTATGTATCCTGTGGGATTATATACAAATTACTAGATTTCCTATATCCAACATTTCCATAATATATGTAGTAAATACGGCACATTACATAGCAATTACCTATTTCGTTTGTTAATGCTCTGTATGAAAGTACAGATTACAGATTAACTACTAAATCATTATTTAAGATCACTTCCGTACTTCGTCCAAAAAGGGCCCAATTTTTTATGCATCATTTTAACACAAATTTAATCGAAGGATCGAACCCTATTAAACCGGATTCTGAAAGTTTGATAACTAAATATTAAATAATACCTATAATTATTCGTAGGAAGAGCCATTATAGGTGATAAAGTGCTGTTGAAATTAACTTGTTACTTGATCTAGATACGGCACCGTCAGATTAAACGCTTAATAACACGTCTTTATTTATATATGGTTTAATCGGAACATTCATTTTATCTTGAACTGTCTTTGGAACGTAAATATCAATATTTCATCTGCAGTTAAGTGCAGCGCAAAGGCTGTTATTAGCAGAGCAGATAAAACCAGCTAGTTTCGTTTGAACAAATAAAGCACTGATTATTACGTACGTTGAAAAAGTTGCTTTGAGCGGTGAAACGTACTAGTAGTACCTTAATATTATTTTTATTATTCCGTAAAATAATAAAGTGCACAAAACTAGTAGCATTACATTGAAATAGTTTTACTCGTTTTTAAGGGTAATCTACCTAGCTTAAAAAGGAAAGTATGCATTGCGAATTACACTTATTCCTTGTAAATCACGACTATTTAACACTTTAGACATTATTTTGAATCGTTTCTTATCGATTCTGTTTTTGTGGAACTATCCCGATTACGATGCGGAGGATATCATTATTTTTTTTCTTTCATTATTAGCCTTTGAATCAATATTGAAACTTTTAACTTTTTTTTAAAGACTTGGTTAGTTAGGTTTTTTTTGGAGCATATGTTTGCTCATTTATCATTTTGAATTTGTGTAAGTAAATAAGATGAAAACTGCTTAGGAGTATCATTTTTTTTTGTTGAAGAGCCATACAATAAAAGTGAACGTAATTTTTTATTTCGCCCGCTTCTCAAATTACCAACATAATTCAATAGGCTATTTGTAATGGTAAGCGTCTCACATCCAAACTAAATAACATTTAAAGCGCTATAGTAAATTACCACTTTTACGCCTAGCACGGTAATATGCAATGGACATTCAGCATGAGCAGTGACCATTCTGTGTTACTCCTATTATCTATTCTGTGGTTACTCTGTCATGCAATATCTTATAAAAACATTCTAAGGACTGCCCACACTGTCTGTTGTTAGGTGCAAGTAATAAGACTAAAATAGTAAAATTGACTAAAAATATTTAAGTCTTTAGCTTGACTTGTACGACGGTATTTTGCTTTTATGCTCACTCCTTGAAATAACCCTTTAAAGATATGTCACGCACAATTAGTTCTCTTTCCGTAGTTCCACCGCTTTCTGTATTTTTTTACCAATAGCAACTACAGTTGTTGTAGCCTTGTCACTAACTCATAAATATGGAGCATTTTCGAGTTGTATTTTTGGTCGACAACTACCTAAAATTAGGTTTTCCTGTGTCATTTAAGGTAGTATTTAATGGTTACCATTTAGCACATATTGTAAGGCACAACACTGATGAAATTTTGCTCTTGCACCGGTTCTGTCTGTGGCAATGTCTTTAGCACGCATTTGTTTAATTCACTTTCCTCGCCACTATTTTCATTTTCTTTATTCATTGGATATTATTTTTTTCTGTAGGTATTAAATATAATTATTGTTTCCAACGTTACGTGCTAAGATCGTCCGATGGTTATTTTAGAAAGTCTATTAACATTCAGTGAGTACTTACATAATGTACCTAAGTAATTTTTTATCACTATTTGCAAACATTTAGTATTTTATGCTCGAAGATAATTAATGTTTGAACAACCTCTTAGAAATCATCAATCATAGTCACAATGAAGACAAATTTAAATGGCGTACTTCAGTGTTTGTAGTAAGACATTGTGGCAAATAAATTGTTATTAAATATTAAATATGTGGTTATTTACTGATTTAAAGTTGTTTCGATATCATTAATGATTTTGTAATGAATACAACCTTAAGGTCTTACGTTTTTAAACTTGTAGGAGTCCGTTAAACGAGCCTAATCGACTTTTAACGACAGATACTAATGCGCGATAATGATTCCCAATACAACCTTATTAAAGAAGTTATTTATAACATTCAGTGCCTTTGGATTTGAATTGGATTTTGTAATTTTATGTTTGAAAATAATAAAAAATTACAAGTTCTGCTGGTGATAAACTGAAATATTATATATTTTCTCATTTTTGTTTCTTTATACTTCGTTCAAATGACAAAAGCAATTAATATGTAACTGGTTACAATTCGGCATAAACTTTTCTTCTCGCGTTTTCACGAGTTACTCCTAATTTTAGTAAATACTATTCTACTTTTACTTACCCGAAATGATAGTTCAATTAATAAGTGAAGCCGTAATTTTTTTCCTGTATTATAAAACTTATACTTATGTCATCATCATCATCAGCCTATTATTGTCCACTGCTGGACATAGGCCTCTCCAAGTGCACGCCATTGTAAGCGATCCTCGGCTACTCTCATCCAGCTCTTGCCAGCCACCCTGCACAGATCATCGCTCCACCTAGTCTGAGGGCGTCCCACGCTACGCTTGCCAATCCGCGGTCTCCACTCAAGAACAAGTTTACCCCACCGGTTATCGTTTCTTCGGCTAATATGGCCAGCCCACTGCCACTTCAAATTGCTAATACGGTGAGCTATGTCGGTAACTTTGGTTCTCTGATACTTATGTATTAAATTAATAAACATTACAAAAGCTACTTACTCGGTCTCGTCTTATACTGTCCGTTATATAATTTCCCAATTGTTTCGATATCATGACTGTCACTCAAACAGTAAAGCTGCAGTCAATGCCTCCATATTCCTGACAACCCTATACAATCCCTCATAATGTATATATATTATAGCTAGATGCGCACCTTTCATGTTTCGGTCGCCGAATGCATCATGAGGGCTGCCACCTGCCAAATATGATCAATCGGACTTTAAAAATTAAATGGATGCTGGTTAATATTTCGTTCATTAGAATTGATGGATATCTAAATTAACTGTTTTGCTTTTAAGGATTTTTTTAAATATTAAATGAGTTTTTGCGTTTGATGCATTATTGTATGTGTGCAAGTCTAGGAGGTTGCCGTCGTTTAATTATATTATGAGCTTCTATTGGTAACAACGAATGTAATGATGAAATCTTTTGCGATTTAACAACAACAGAACAGATATATTTCAACCAAAACGAAACAAATTAAGTCTATGTGAAATTCATTATTTCGAAGAAAAATCAAAAAGTCTTTAAACACAATCCAATATTCCCGAAATGTCATTAGTAGAGACAAATTAAGAAATATTCACCCGGTAATCGAGTAGGATGACTTGAGAAAAATAGTTCATCATAATAAATCTCACTCTGCAGAGATTGTCCGCCGTAAAAGTCTTTACTTTTAATGTTCTGTTTACCACAACTTCATTTCCCCGAAACGAAACAATAGGTTCCAGGGGGAACTAGCCCTTGCCCAACCTTAATCGAACCGTCATTACACGTCGCAGGGTTCTTGTATTATGCACTTTACTTAATTGCCTAATGGCTTACAGAATACATTCGGAGATGACGGCTTGATTAAAGATGCCTTAAGAATAATGACTGAATGTTCGTAAGTTCTAGTGGTTTCGAAGAACTTAGGGGTAAGCAATGAGAAGTTGTTGACATGTTAATGATTCTAGGTCTTGGTTTGATAAATTAAGGTTTTGTAGGAATATTAAATTTACTTTTAATGCCGACATACTCGTTTCATGTAACGTCTAAAGACGGAAGTATTATTCGTACCTATTTGATAAAACATACGTGAAGAGCTCCAAGTAATGTCACCTAATCCTACACCTGGCCCAAATTAATCACAACAGATTTTTCTTCTTCTTCTATCTATTAGCATAATCCCTGCTCCTGCTAGGGTCCCCTTTCTTATTGGTTTTACTCCACTCCTCAAAGACACTGACCGTTATTTAAAAATATTTTTTGTTTTGTTTCAGGTAAGAAAACGCAACGCACGCCTAAACAAGAAAATAAATACGGAATATATAAATTACCAGCTAAGGTAAACAACAAATGTTTATATCGCCTAAAAAGATAGTTGCGACGCACGTTCTTGCATTGTCTTTTAAGCAGCTATTACACTTTCCTAAATTAGTCACTAACGAGAGGGATGCAGTAATATGTAAGACACGTATGATGATAACTCCATATCACTCCTGCGTATTGCTGCATCCCTCTCGTTAGTGTCTAATTTAGGAAAGTGTAATAGCCGCATTAATGATGTCGCAGAAACGCTACACTTTTAGAACTGCCTCTAAGTATTTTTATTTAGTTCCAATATTTAGACCCAACATTTAATTAGCGATTTGAAAGTGTCTTGTTTCTATCATATCAAAAGGCGTAACTGACCCATAGCATAATTACTTGTATATCATTTGTATTGTAATTGTTCTCGGACAAAGGCTCAGTATTGCTGTGCAGCGGGGAAACGCCGCCAGCATCTTGGGATCATTTCCGCCAATGACCGACCTTGGCTAGAGTTAGGTTAGTGTAGGTTTTAGGTTTTTAAATAGTTATTGTAAATTATCCGTTGCATATTTTAATAGCAATAATCTATTAATTTCAGTACACACTGCCAATGGTGGCCCGCAAATTACCCCTTACCATGATTAAGTAGTGTCCAGCATGCAACACGCTTGTAACTCACGCAAGTGGTTGTTCTGGCCACTCGACTGATGATCATGCAAATGATAGTGCTCAAAACCACAGAATATAAAACACTGTAGATGGCTCTTTTGATCATCGCCAACGCTGTATGGGAATTGTATTGTAGGGATTGTTTGTGTAAAATGCAATGCACATGACCAACGCACGCACAGGCTGCGACTGGCTACGAACGTGCGCCGATTATGTCCGATATCTACCCATCAGAGTATCAACCTTGTTACAACTTATATCTACTCAGGGCTATCCGTACCGTACGTATAAGTACCAAAATAAGTCAGAATCCAGCTAGCCAGGCGTAGTGAGGCCTCGCAGATATAGATAAATATTTACACAAAATATACTTGCCTTCTAAATAGTACTTAGTTTTTGTCACATAGTCAAAATATATTTGTTTAATAAAGCAACTTCGCTCGAATATTTTTTCTAGTGTCCGACCGAAACACGTTTTTCTGCCGAAACCGAAACCGAAACCGAAGGTTCGGTCCTGATTACAGTTTCGGCCGAAACCGGAACCGAAACCGAAACTTTTATAAACGTGATTAAATCGTTGCATAAAATGTCAGCGGGCCGTTCTTTCTAGATCGAATAATGAATACAATGAAAAATTTCGCTGACCGATGGAGCTAAGTGTTCCAATCCAATTTCAGTTTGGTCCAAAATTCTTTCTTATGTACGGACGATTGGATACTTTTCTGTTCTCGCCTGGAAGTCGTATTTCTTAACCGATGCTCATGAATTTTTTTACTTAGATTATTTTTGTCGATTAGAGCAATTTTTGTGTTGACTACAATGTCAGTTCTAAAATACTCTTTGAACAGTACGTGTTGTAAACAACTTGATTAATAATAAACTGCTAATTTGTATCCTGGGTCTTTTCACGTAAACTGCACTATTCTAATTTATATCCCCCACAGTGGTTATGGGCGCCTTGACGATCCAGGATCGTATTTAGTGCAAAAAGGACAAATTATTAATCGTAAGTATGAGTACTGTGAAAATTGAGCAACTCGATCAGAATAAAAGAAGAGAATCCAAGTCGAAGCAATATTAATAAAGAATGACGCCTGGGGATACGTTGATGGCAGTATTGAAAAACCTGCGGAGCCTGGAGAGGCGAAACTTTGGGAGACTGCGGATGCCAAAGCTAAGTCAGACCTCATTCTATCCATAAGTCCGAGTGAATTACGACATCTACGAGGGTGTAAAACATCGCGAGATGTATGGTTGAAATTAAAGGCCATTCACGCGTCAAAAGGACCCGCAAAGAAGGCGACATTGCTCAAACAGTTATTGCTTCATAAATTGGAGGAAGGTGGTGACATAAGAGAACATGTATTACGTTTTTTCGATGTGAGGAGTCAATTAGCAGACATGGATATCGAAATGCATAATGATCTGATTTCGATTATGCTTCTGTACAGTTTACCGGCAAGTTTTAATAACTTTAGATGTGCCATAGAATCTAGAGACATATTACCAGATCCGATTTTAAATAAATTTAACATGAATAAGTGCAATTCAGTATGTACGCCAATGGAAGTGAAGAACCAATTATTAAAATCTAACGAGATTTGTGATGAGTGTGAACGATATCCATATCGTGAATTAATTGGTTCACTTATGTATTTGTCGACGGGAACGAGACCCGACATTACGAACAGCGTAGCAAAGTTGAGTCAATTCCTAGATAGTCCAACTAAACAGTGCTGGAATGCTGCAAAGCGCGTACTGCGTTACTTGAAGCACACAAAAATGCATGGACTTGTGTTTACGAAAACAGGTAATTCACTAAAAGGTTACTCAGACAGTGACTGGGGTGCGTGTCTTGTAGATAGACGTTCTTACTCTGGTTATGTTTTTATGTTTGGAGGCGGATGCGTGTCGTGGAAGTCCCAAAAGCAAAAATGTGTAGCAACATCCACGTGTGAAGCTGAGTATGTGAGCTTGTCGTCCTCGATGAAAGAAGCGATATATCTGAACAGCTTGATGACTGAAATCGGGTTAAGTAAGTTTGCACAATTGACCTTACATGTGGATAATCAAGGGGCGTTGTGTCTTGCTGGTGATCCAATGTACCATTCTCGGAGTAAACACATAGATATCAGGTATCATTTCATAAGAAGTGTATTAAAGAACAACAAAAGTATCGAGCTGAAGTACTTGCCCACAGATTCGATGCTCGCAGATATTTTAACAAAGGCTTTGCCTAAATTTAAGCATTATAGGTGCATGAGTAGTTTAGGCATTGTTAGCTAATTGTTTACCTTGTTAATTAATATTGTGTTCTTTGATACAACTTTGATTTTGTATGTGTTTTTGTTTTATGTCTTTTTGAATATGCACATTAAGGGGGCGTATTGAAATTATTAATTGTGATATTGGGCATAAAACCTATTGTGTATGATATACTGGCCTAGAACTTTGTCAAAGTAAATCTAGAACAGGTTGCTAGTTTAAATTTGTATTAGCAACGTTTGTTTGTGTTGACTACAATGTCAGTTCTAAAATACTCTTTGAACAGTACGTGTTGTAAACAACTTGATTAATAATAAACTGCTAATTTGTATCCTGGGTCTTTTCACGTAAACTGCACTATTCTAATTTATATCCCCCACAATTTTTTAAATGTACAGATGGATATAGAGTTAGGTGGGGGTAGACAAAGTAAAAAAAAATACAAATTTCAGCAATTACACAACAAACTCACGTTTCACTTTTGTTAAATTGTAATTTTAACATTGACACTGGGTTTAAATTAAATTACCCAAAAGGTGAAAAACTGTAAACTGTACTGAGGCAGCCATCTGTTAATTGTAGATCATGTAGATGGTATAAAATGAAACAAGTTTAAAAACCTAGCAACAAAATAATTGGTTGAGTTTTAATTTTTATAATTGCAATCAGTAACTACTAACGCTAATTCAGACGTAGGTACTTATTTTATTACATACACGCTGCAATGACGAATCCTAAAGTAATTTTATGAGATAAGTAAACCTCCTCACTTTTATCCTAAATAACCAATATCGCCGTCAATTTGTTTGTTAATTAAGAAAATTTGCGTTAAAAATTACACTAATTACATTGATCAATTGATAACAAAAACTAAATTAAGTAAATTTAAAGTAAATGTAAATTTTTAACCGCAAATCTCCGCTATTTTGAAAAATTCGTAAAACTGAATCGACGAAAAAATGCTACTTATCGAACATACTCACAAAATTTCATGACAATCGGTTGAGAAATGCGACATTAAGGCAAGGCAACAGTCGGTAAGCGCATAGACATCGAAACATCCGGGCATACGAAAGAATTTTGGGCCACGCTGAAACGAAAATGCTTTGCTCGCTCGGTCAGTTACTTAACATTATTCGGGGAACAAACACAGCCGTCACCTCACTGAGCAAAGTTATTTTAGCGGCCGGTGGAGTCAGGCGAGTGACGCCATATTGCCAGCCGTGCCGACTGCCGAGCGCACCCGACGTTAGCCGAACGCGACCTGACAGTACGATGTTGTAAGTTTCGGCGCGGCCGAAAGGTTCGGCTGTTTTTTGGCCGAAACCGAACCTTTGGCCGAAACATGATTTTTAGGCCGAAACTGGCCGAAACCGAAACCGAAACTTCGGTCGGTCACTAATTTTTTCTTAGCTATAGTCGGTTCAAAAGTCCAGCTATTTCTGTACCAACATTGGTTCAAAGCCGTCCAGCCATTTCGGCGTGATGAGAGGACACAGGAAATTTTTACCAACAGATGACGCTGACTGACCTTCTTCATAGAAAACTGATGTTCAATAGAATTTAAAAAAAATATAATATGTACTATAGATTTTCAGTTGCTCATTCAAAAGAGCATATTTCAGATTCTCGCGTTGCTTGTAAGTGCAGGAGTTGTGTGCGCGGGCGGTGTCAACAATCGCCGGAGTGCATATACCGCTAATTGGATTGACGCACAAATATTTGACGGCGTCTCGGGTTGAGGTAATTTCATTCACAATTTCCATCAAACTCAGCATAATGTTCATATGTTAAAGCGAGAGGTTTTATTAGAAATTTTAATACGAAAATAATTAGAAGAGACTTAACTTTTTAAGGATTTTTTAATTGCTTTTACGTAACTATACTTAAATATTTTTAACAAAATTCACGGCATCGATTAATAAAAAGGCATAAAAAAGTAAATAACACAGCAGAACTCCAGTCGCCCCTTATTTTTACCAAGGCCCTTATTTTAGGTTATAAAAATAAATATAGGCTCTCAAATTATTTTTAGAAAAAATCAGAAGCCGTCTGCTTCAGATAATTGGCTCAAAATAGCGCCACGCCAAAATTTCAGGCAGATTGAAGTCATTCTTTATGATTTTTAGTAAGTTTACGTCTTATTACGATGAAATAAGATCAAAGGTAAATATAGTTTTGACGGCGACTGTAGGCAGTGTCTGTCAATTTTAATTTATACACAGATTAACTTTCTAAATATATCACTGAATTACATTAACGGAAATTTACGCAGACATACATAAGCGGACACAGCTTCTATAAAATTATTAGAATCCAATTACATTTTGACACGAGCGTGCTACACTACACATGAGGTTATTTTGCAGTCCCAGCCTGAAAGACGAGGTACATTATACAGGATGGAACATTTCTAAAGACTGGGCTGACAGGATAGTGTCATCTGAGTGGTCTACAATCGACCTATTATAACTGTAAAGCTGGATTTAAAAGTAATACCAGTCATCAAAATAAAATATTTTATTAACAGTGACAACCCTACTAATTCATAGGTTTTATTTACATTTTTAATTGACACCTGTCAATTAAAAATGTAAATAAATAAAACCTATGAATTAGCTTAGCGATGTTCAAAATATGCTAGGGTTGATATGTGCAGATTTTTACACTAATTTTCAAGAAACTGTATCTTAAAAATGGACAGAAATATTAACATAGTTCATGATGATCAAAAATTAAGTACTCAGTCTGAACAATTCCCTGTTTGCTTAAAAGTCCCTCTATCTGTTCCACCCTGTATATTTACCTATTTCAAAACGTTATAGTACTTCCTGATGACGTATCCTTATTTTTGCCTTTAACGCTACGATTAAATCAGGCTAAAAGTATTATTTCCCTGGGTAGAGTTTTACATGGGCAATGTTCCGGAGATTCTGTGATCTCACCCGTTTCGGGATACATTAAAAATTCAGTAAAAATCCCTTTGTGAAACACGGCTCGGAACAGTGCTTTAAAGAGCTTTTAATTAAACGTTATTGGAAAGAAAATACTCTGGTTATTTTAACCGGACATTTTATCCAGGTATTTTTGTTAAGACAAATTGTACGTAACAACCTATCGATCTTAAGGCAGCAATTTTTGAACAGTAATAAAATGTATCTACTAACAAATCGCTTAGGTATGTTTTACGACAGGAGCAAGCAAGATTGCTACCTAATGTTTATTACCAATCTCTCATTTAAAAATTTGTGTCTAACAGCAAACATTGATTATATTCTCAATATAATGTACAGTATCAGACATAAACGAGATATTGCTCAATTGAAAACCTCGTGAAACCTCGAAGTCGGACCAAAAACGCATTGAAAATTCAAAGCAGCAGAAAAATACTTATCGCTGTAGGTGACCCAACTGATTACACTTTGTGCATCTATTTCGATGACCAAAAATTTTACACATCGTATCATTCATTATCGTATTATCGTATTCATTTACGAGAAATCGATCCTCACTCCCTCACAACCTGCATGACCGTCATAGCTAAGATACCTGATCGTATAAATTACTGATTACTCTCACTGGTGTTTATTAGTGGAACACAGACTCATATCATGTTACCGAGTATATTAGTCGACCCTAGAAAGAAGTGTGAAGGAGAGGAAGAAATGGTTTTTTATTATATAATTTTGTATTACTATGTAGGTAATTATTCAAATACGGATCATGGTTTACTAAAACTCAATGAGTAGTCAAAGAGTTTTTTTTGCTTAAGACTAATAAAAAGGCTTACCGTTCGTAGGTGTGATGACACTGTTGTAGTTGTGCATCAATTTCTTAAAAGAAAAATTGAACATCCCATCGTATCAATACTGTTACTTAATTTGCCAGAAATCGATCCTCACACCCTCGCAACCTGACCGCCATTAGCCAAGACACCCGATCGTACAAATTACTGATTACACTCACTGGTGTTTTATTAGTGGACGACAGACTCATATCATGTTACCGAGTATATTAGCCGAACCCAGAAAGCGGGAAAGTAAGGAGGAAATATCTTTTTAATATAATTTAATATTTTTTATGACTTCGTTCTTACCATGATTTGATTGATTTTGTTTTACACTGCTAGACTCGGACGCCTTCGACATTCAATCTGTTATTGTTAATTTGATTGTAAGAAAAATAATTGGTAGAAATAAAAATTCGTTCATATTGTATTTATTCATCATGGATTAATCTGTTGAGAAAGCTTATTTTTTTTTACATATCAGAGTTATCATTATCATATCATTGAGTAATAAAATAAAAGTGAACTCTAACAGTCATTAAACCTGTTTATTAGCTGGTTAACCAAAGCTGACGTTTATGACTAAACGTTAAAAACCACTCATATTATTACCCCTTGTCACGTTTTTTGTTTTCTTAGTTATTTGAACGCTGTTTTAATGACTCAAATAACTAAGATTTAATTAAAGGAATAATTTAACTGGAGGCAGTGGTAGTGACCCCAACAAATTAATGAAAAAGGATACCATAAAAAAATGAGGGATGCCCGGCGAAAAACATAATCGTCAAACTAAGAACCACCCACAGAAATTACTATCGAAAAAAGTGCACCATCATCATCACGCATGTTTTATGTACTTTTTTTTACAATCTTAACAGTTCGGCAAAACCCGTAAGCATTCGTGTTTTCCCGGAGTTCCACACGTTAGCAGCATTTCACGCTTATCCGCGTCAGGATCACATTTGGCTAATTCGTGGCGGCTGTCATTTTTTCCAAGATGGCGGATAAGGCAGTAATTAGGTGGGTGCCGCGATACCGGCGAGTTATGCTGCCGCTATCACCTCTGCGGTGAACGACTTAAGACACAAGCGTATAAAGCAATATACAAAAGAAAACTGAAGTAATGACAACACCAAATAAAATTAGCTTCCAATGGAAATGCTTCTTTGCTGGGATATCTCAAGATGTAATTTAGAATTGACGATATAAATTTTATAAGTGTATCCTTCAAACTTGACTAAAATGGTATAGGAAAATTTAAATCCTAATAATATTATAAACGTGAAAGTTTGGATGGATGGATGGATGTACGTTCCACTTAATCTCAAAAACTACTGAATAAATTATGATGAAACTTTCCAGTTATGTACCTTATATATCAGAATAGGACATAGGCTATCATTTATATCAAGTTTTATCCCTTTTAGGGACGAAAAACGGGATTAAGCGCGTAATTTCAAGAATCAAGTACATAAAATTTTACAAATTTGAAACAATCACATTTGATTTGACAAACGTCACACACCCATCTGGCAAGACATGTCAAACCAGAGATGCCAGCAGGGCTACTCCGATGTTCAAAATTCAACTGTCGAATAGTGCCATCCTTCTCTATCTACTGTCAAAGTATATTTGAGAGTGAATGGAATATCACTATACGACGGTAAAATTTCGAACATCGCAGTAGCCCTTCAGGTAGGTAGCACGTTCCGTTACGCACATCATCTGAAAATAGTACGTACTTACTTTGATTACCTATGTACTCCCGCTTGGTACATTCCGACCAAAAAGAGTAAAAATTAAAAAGTGGCAATACTATAGTGTCGTCCCCGTTTTCTTATATTTATGAGAAAGGGAGGACACTATAGTATTGCCACTTTTTAATTTCTACTCTTTTAAGTCGGACTGTAGCTGAATATAAATAAAGTAGTAAATAACTGAGTATGCAAATACAGGATAATCAACATATATAAATAATCTTAATAATATTATAAACGTAAAAGTATTAACGTTTGTTCCTCTTAATTTTAAACGATGTTTGATGGACGGTCGCCAGTGTTCGGAAATCGTCGTAAACAGCCAATTGTTGAATTGTGTCTTTCTAAAGACCGATGTGCATTATTTTATTCATCGCTGAGTACAGTATTAGTGCATAAGTTTTCGTATTACTCGGATCTTAGATTCGGATACTCGACAATACCCGAATTGTCAATCAACTACATATATATGCTACTTACTACATAATCGACGTGCTTAAGTCAAGGGCCTGACACCCTTTGATAGAGAAGGATAGCCTAATTGCGATACTTATAAGAGGAAATAGAAAAGAGTGCCATTTTTTGGCTCTATCACCGACCGAGCATTGTTTCATGGTCGGTTTATAGGCACATTTATATTCATGACGAAAACTGGCTGTGTGAAAGCACGAAAAATGATATTGTTTTGAAAATCAACAGTACCAGCACCTCTAGCACAACTGTGACACGCGACTCTTTCTCGCGCGAGAAATGTTACCCATCTCTTTCTTCGCTATACTGTGAGATAGTGACGGGTGATGCTATGTGACGTGACAAGAGTCGCGAAGCGTACTTATGTCAGGCGGGCTGTTTTGTTATTGCGCAACTTAGACGCACACAAATCTTGCAAGGCCGCTTGATTGAGAATTACCTTATTAGGGATGTACATTTTGAGGGGCACGATTTTAACGGGAGAAGCCAAGGAACAAAGTGTACTTATATCACGTATTCCAATTATACCGAATAATTTACCATTTAATTTTAAACGTCTACAGTTTCCATTAAAAGTGTTTAGCATTTTCTATGACTATTAATAAATCGTTACACAAACGGCAAACGTTAAAAGTAGCAGGAATACAAACATTTGTCACGCCATGTTTTTCTCATGAACAGTATGTAGCATGCTCACATCACATGTATCCAAATAAAAAAAATAAACATGTTTTTACTGACCGAAATAAATCATTTAAGATAACTTATTGAAGTACTAAGTTGTAAAAACCAAGTTAGAAAAAATATTAGTACCTACCTACCTAATAATTATTTTGGCCCAATTTCATAATGTCACAATATTCTTTTGTGAATACCATACCTACCTTCTTCGTCAGTTGATTAAGGACCGTCACCATCTCGAGCCATTTCTGAGCGAGCTACTTGAATCGAATGTGACTTAGCCTAGCAACTCCAAAGAGATTCAAAAAGGATGTTTTGCATTTTGTCCATCACTTTCACCAATAGCCCAGAACTAAACTAATAACTAGATTCCATTCGAGTATTGAATAATTACCTGAAAGTGTAATTGTTTTTTATTATTATTGTCAATATCAATTAACGAGTTCTACGCGTACGAAGTCGCGGGCAAAAGCTAGTAAGGGATATTTTATAAGTTTTAAAACGGTATCAGTATTTTAGTCATTGCAACACTTGACGTGTTTACATTTAAAGTGATCGCCCTGACAAACAATACCTAAGTTTACAGAACCGTGTTGTAATTGGGCTTCCTGCCCGTTCAGGTTTTGAAAAGGATAGCCCACTGTATGCACACACAAACGATCTCTTATCTGCCTTAGAACAACTGGTACTTTCTATTTAGGCTTTAAAACTATTTACGGCGTATAAATGTAACGTATCGAAATAATCGCTTTCAAATTTAACATTGTGGCATACAACTCGTTTCCTGTCCGTTCAGGCTTTGATCAGGATAGTGCGCCGGATGCAGCCGCAAACGATGCCTTTGGTATGGCTCCTAGATACGGTAGCTAAGCTTTAACTGAAATTCTCTATGTAGGAATTCGAGGTGTAGAACTGTAGATTTCTTGGTTTCTTGCTTTGCTTGAGATAAATGTAGCTGTAAGCAAATGAGAAAGACCTGTCGGGTTCATCCGCTTGTTACAATTGAATAAGAAAAATAATACAATTAATATTACAGATATACATATATATTTTTTCTCGCATTCGTAGTGAAAAGCATAGTGTTAAACACGTGGCTAAAGGCCATTATGACACTCAGGTATATTTGTCCTTGCTCACTGCGTTCGCTCGTCCAAATATTCACTTTGTGTCATATTGACTTAAATATTTTAGCCCATTTGTTAAACAAACTCAAGACCATTTCCCAAAAGATATGTTTTACAAAAGATAAGCTGTAAGCTGGCAACGTTTGCAATGTGGAAAAGGCGTGGGAAACGCCTAGTTTAAAATACATTAAAATATTTTAATAATCATCACATTAAAATCACAAAGAAAACATCGTATAATATAATGTATAACAAAAAAACGTAATATTTTGACAGTTTTGTATGCTTAAGGACAGGAAGCAATCTTTTACGCCTTGGTCATGCTCGCGTAGACTCTAAATGGGCCGCATTTTCATACTCTAACCAAGTCCCATTTCTACGGCCGACATGTACGTATAGGTAAGTACATAATTTTTTTACTGAACAAGTTAGATATGTCGTCAACTACAGTGTATTTCAATTATTTTATTTTATTTTTGAATGTTATTTGGTTTCGATTTTCAATATTTGAAATGAATTAATGCGCGCAAGGTTTATCTTACGAATATTAAAAAACAGAAAATTTGTGGATTGGTTAATTATTGGGTGTTCGTTACTCAAATAGGTACGCGTTAAACGTTAAATGGATTTAGATAAATCTTGACACAAAGATAGATCATGTCATGGTTTAAAATTGGATTCTATTCACAGTAACGAAGTGGTGAGTAAATGATACTTTTACTTACAATAAATGTGTAAATAACATGTTGCTTTCTAGATTAAATTTGAAAATATAGAAACTGTATTTACTAACTTCACCAAGCGGACCGAAGGGCTTTTTCAACTCCGGCTAGAGTGATTCCGTTGAACAAACTCCTTAATTAGTTAAATCAACTTTTTGCGGCTTTGTCTACGTTCCATTATCTTCTGACCCTTTCGCAGATTCATTCATAATTAATGCGATTTCATTAAGCTGTTTTGGTCAGGTTTTTATTAAATCATAGTCCGTGAAGAATAATTTGATATTAACTGTTTCTATAATAATCGTCTGGCAATGTCGAAGTTCTTCGATTGTTTTCATTATTTTAGTACTGAGTCTGGTCTTTCTTGGTCTTTTGTAGGTACAGACCTATAATTTATTAATTACTTGGGCTATATTATGCATATCATTGATTGTTGGAATTAATCTATTTATCACGTATATGATATAAGAGTCGTGTGGGGCAAGGTATTACGCAGTAAGTGTCTGTTGACATACATGTAGGTACTAAGGAAAAGTATAGATTAAAATATTAAGTAAGATTTTTTCATTTTTAAATAATCCCATTTATTGTGTGTAGACAGTTCTTTATTGATACAAGTGTCAGTAGGTATATAAAATTCAGCCAATTTGCTATAAAAACCCAGTGCAATGCGTTCAAAAATCTATTTGCAGTCAGTCATTCCGGAGAAGATGGGACTCGGGGTGATAAATCAGAGTCTGTGTGGATATGCGCGTTTATGCGCCGTCCATCAAACGATGACAGGGAAGAGGCTGAAATGCACTGGGAGTACATACTTTTTTTAAATACTTTGATAATAAATTAAAAGCAAAAATCCTTTTTCAAAAAGCTTTTGTTTAAATGCTCTAAAATGAAAGAAAATAAAATTTTCGTTTAAAACTTTAAAAACTATCAATTTATAACCTCATTATACACAATTTATATGATCATAAAAGTTTACTATTCAGCAGCGTTGTTGTTGATGGGTAGCAGTAAAATTAGTGCAGTTATAAGTAATAATTTATGTAAGTAAGTCATTTATAAGTGGTAGCACACGAAAATGTTTGTGAGCGCTTTATCCGCCAACAAACTGTCCTCAGTTTGGCGGAATATAAATGTTATAAATACCAAATAAGTTTTTTTATGATAAATAAATAAAAAAAAATTATACTTTACTTCAAGTTCCGCCTCCAGGAGAGAGGGAGAGAAATTAGGGGTGAATTAGTCGCTTACTGACACAGACCGATTTTCACGCGTGCGGAGCCACGGTGACAGCTAGTTTACGAATAACACGACTCCGTCGAGTAATGATCCATTCAAATGGCAAATATGCAAATGATGGTCATCTTTTCATGTGTGAAAACAGACTTTAAAACCTCCTGGTGTCCCACTGTTCAGTATAGACGATGAAAATATTTTACGACCAGCTCGGACCGGAGTGCGTAAAAACTTTATTGACATTAAACCCTGATCCACAGCGCGACCGGCGCATTCCAGCAATATCTCGAACCTTCGAAACAGCACATAGTTATTTCCCGAAACTAAGCAATTTGTCTAGATTTACAAAAAAAAGGAAAACAAATCAAGAGAACATTAAAGCATTTTATTTTAAGTAGATAAATAATTTTCAGTGCATCATACAAAACGTATCATGAGCAGATCTCTAATTTGCTAAAGAAGTATCAAAATTGTATGATAGTAAATAGATAATTGAATAAGACTTAGTTATATTATTCAATTAGATTTCCGGGCATTACTTTACATTAAATACCTGACTCATAATTGGGATGAGGTAATACTGGCTATCCTAGCTACTCGGCGAGCTGGTCACGTCGGGGATTAATGCCCCGAGGAGGGGGATGATTTGTGACGCCACGATAACGGACTGCTTATATCTGGGAGATAATTGTATAATAACTAAGGCATAGTAAGGTATGCGAAGGGAGCATCGTAATGAAGTGACGTAATTTTGAAGACGCTTAGGGAGGGTAAGTTTGGTGAAAATTACTATCCTGACGAGTAATGTAGTGTATTAAGGAATAATGCTGTTCATATTGCGAAATTATTGTGTTATCAGTGAGCGTTAAAGTTGTACCTATGTTTAATTAAGGAATATAGTGAGACTAACATGCACCGTAAACAAAAGGTAACTTCAGCCTTTATTATTGTTTTATTTTACTGCAAACATACATTTTAATTTAGGCTTTAAATAAAGTTTGGTTGTTTGACGATAACAGTATCACATCACAATGTATTTATAGTACTATACAGTACGTCCAATTGATACGTAGAGTCTCGTCGGAGACACGGTACAGAGCGGTCGCATCTGTGCAAGCCATCCCGAACGACCCAAAAACGCCACTTAAATCTTTGAGCCAAAACAATAGCCCCACGCGAAACAATAGTCCGGCCGTCTGTTCGTTCCAACCCCGTCATAAAGTTCAAAATTCTCACTGCGCGTTCGACGTTAAACTTGAAAGATTAGTTTAAACTAACCTCCGCCGCGTTCCCTAAATATCTTCAAACCAAAACCATCGGGCTTATACATAGTGCAGTGCGTCTAGATAACAAATAGCCTAAGTAGTGAGTGCAAACCTAGTGCTGGAGGCAGAAACTGCCGAGTAGAGTACAAAATACAGGAGTAACCACGCTGCGCGCTGCATCAATTAATGACACAGCGGCCCAAGGAGAACTCGGTGAGCTCTTTCCATTATCACTGCATACTTAATGTTCAAAAAATTGAACCATTAAATACCTTAGATATCCGAGTTGAAAAGCTATAAAGATCAGATCAGATCAGATAAGCACGTGCCTAACAACAGACCTCGTCAGGTCCTCGGCAAATTGCACCTCAAAAATTCCCCCGACCTCTTTTAAACCGCCACACTTAGGTTCTATACCTCTACGAAGGATCTGTAATCTAGATGCACTGATCAACTCCAGGCCTTAATAAACTAACAAAGATTATTAAAAGCAGATTTTTATATATATACTTTACTTCACTAATAATTACATCGCTAAATCACAAATCAATAGAGTCCTAAACCTTTTCTATTATTAAACTGACCGAAGCGCATACATACATAAATAACCTCCACGAACGACGAACAGCTATAGTCGAGTTCGACGCCAGAAACAACGGGGCCAAGAATTTCAATCCAAAAACGCGGTCTATTTGCTTTGCAAACACCTAGTTAAAGTTAAATCTCATGGCTCATTAATTGGCGAAACTAAATCTAACATAAACTACTACCTAATACCACGCGCCCAACACAACTCCTAAAATACATACACACATTATTATATTATTATACCATCACTTCCAACGCAATTCACAGAATCTCGAAGAAGCTTGGGTTATAAGACATAATCAAACAAAAATATTCTTTGTTACAATTACAACCCACTCACAGCAAAGCACATGGTCAGTCCGGCAAACACCCCGTTTTATTGCCAACCAAAGCAGCTCGACATATAAAAACCCTTGTTAGAGCACTTACGCAACAGACCATTTTTTTTATCTAAAGCGCACCGCTTCTTCGAACGAAACCACATCTGGCAGCCACAAGTCACCAAAGAGAGTCTGTCAGGCCATATAACAATAGCAATTAAGTAGTAGAAAGTTGACGCAAGTTTGAAAGTTAGGATATCGATCACAATAGATAACTACCTAAGTCACACTGGAGCACAAAACAACACAGCCGGTGTGCATTAAAAACAAACACTACACCATATAACAATAAGTAAAATACCTAGCAACACACATAAATACCCCGACAATACCATCCACTAATAACCTAGACTTTAAGCTCTCCCCACAGCGCGCCTCTCAGGACACGACAACAATCTACAAACATGGAAAGCAAAACGGCAATAAAGAATATACCCGGAGATGGTAACTGTCTTCTTCGAGCTATCGCCCACCAAATCAACGACTTATTTGGATTAACGTTTGATCATCAAGCAATCCGCAGAGACCTCGCACGATATGCCGATGTAAACCAACATGACCAAACAATGCGAAACGCGATCATAAGCAACAAGCCAAACCAAAATGAACAAATTAAGAAATATTTGACTTTGCAAGACCAAGATGAGGTGTGGGGTGGAGCCGATATACTTATATCTGCAGCACAATACTACGGCATCAATGTAATAGTATTTCAAGGCACCCCACTAAAATAAATCATACACTTTACCCCTAAAACACCAGCGACGCGGTAGGCACCATGACCTGGTCTACAGTCACAACCACTACGATTGTTTTGAAAACCACCTGAGTGTAAACACGACTAATAGGTAACACACAACTCACGCGAGCAGAAATAAACCTAAATACCGGAACGCCAGAGGAGAGCAGACGCAACTGGATACCGATTGTCACGACCTAGGCCGCACCACCCGGTTCACAATCACAACCCAATATATAGAACTAACGTGGCAACATGGAACGTTAAAGGAGCAGCTAAACCTAAGAAAAAAACAGATATTGATACGTTACTATAATCAAAATCAATACACATCGCACGCTTACAAGAAACTCACCTAAAAATCGGAACTCATTAATCCGATAACTACAAATGGAGTGTAAGCGGAAATAACTCCAACAGAGGTCTGGCCATCCTTATTAGGAAAAATAGCGGGCTAAAAATTAACTGGAAAGAAACCAATTTGAACAACATGGCAGCGTCAATCGACGTTGATAACAAAACAATATTATTCGTCGTCACAATCACAACACACTGGTCAAACGAAACATCAGCAGCCACAAACGACCTGTCACGCCTACTCCGATTAATAAAGCTCAAGCCAAAAATCCGACCCTAATCGTTCTAGGTGACTTCAATGCACATATCGGGTATAAAGATGCAAAAACACGACGCAACTGTTACCGAATGGGTAAAAACCTATACCATCCAAACAGCAAGAGCAATGGGGAGAATTCACTGACCTAATAAGAATCGAGAAATTCCGATTGGAAACGTCATTCGGCCGAAGTAGCTCTAAAGTAACCTGGCAATCAGGCAGTAAAAAGTCACAAATAGACTACATAATGACCCAAAACAAGAGCTCATCCAACTTTAGCTTCATCAAAGGCCAGCACACGCCGTTACCAAATCATAAAATCATATGGGGCGAACTGAAACCACAAAAATCGAATAAGACCAACATAAACAAAACCTCCCGAGACAAAACCTCAGACGAATCACAATCCTTCAACTACAAGACATTAGTCTACAACATGCTCTAAGATAAAACTACAAAAAAGAAATATCAAAACATCGCACAAGAACTGGCAATGGTACAGAAACGTACAAAATAAAACCCACTCCAATGGCAAGAAGTCACGGAGATAATGAAAACCTCAGCGACAAGAACATTCAAATTTCATCCAAAGTACTCAAAAGAACGCAGAGTAGCGCTAGCAAAACTACAGCAAGCAAAATTCAAGAAAAATCTACGCCCAAGTGACGTAACACGAATAAACAACCTCAGAGAATGCAGACGAAATCTACAAATAATTGAATCAACAGAAGACGAAAGGGAATGCAGAATATTCTTTAAGGGGCTAGCAAATACCCATCTGTCAAGGAGCATGAAAATCACCTACGACTTCTACAGACACACGAGCTCAAGGCAAGACAAAAATAAAAAAACACGCTTATCCCATGGTCCAGAGGGCCCAGCATTGAGCAAATAAGCGACGAAGACACAATAGATCTAGAACCGGAGCCCACGCTAGATGAAATAAAGCATATTATTTAAAAGATGCGTAATGGTACGGCCCCTGGAATAGATCAAACGGTGACTGAGCTAGCAAATCCAGACGAACTCACCAACCAAATATTAACGCAAATGCGGGCAGCGTGGATAACGAATACCCTGCCGGAGACACTTGGACACAATCAATCCAAGTACCGCTACCAAAAACAACGAACCTAAAATCTATAAATGACTACAGACGAATCTCTATCTGCAGCACGGGATACAGGATCTACGCTAATCTACTACTACTGAGCCTGGATGAAACCATTGACGACCTCGAAAGCTACCAGGCAGCATTTCTGAAAAACAGATCTACCTTGTCCTAGCAGTCGACCTAGAAAAAGCATTCGACACAATTGATCTCAACGCCATGAGGGACATATTATGCACGCGAACAAACAAGGCGCTAGCCAATCGTATAGTTAAAGCCGAAATGAACGAATCTACCTGCATCAAGTGGTTTGGACAACAAACCAGGTGGATCAATAAAGGCAAAGGCGTCAAACAGGGTTGCCCTCTCTAAACGCGACTATTCACCATCGTAATGGACGACGTGTTCAGAACACTAGAAGAAGAAATGCCCTTCGTAAAACTCAACCAAGACGAGGAAATACAGTTACCGATTATCTTAGCTTTTGCGGACGACGTGATATCGAACGGCCTCCAACAACTAAATCAGATATACGCGAAGGCCAAAACCTTATTTGAATCAGCAGGTCTAAAGGTGAACGAGACAAAAACAAAACTCCTAGTACGAGACCCAATAAACGAAATAACAGAAACTTCATTAACCTCACCGGGACAACAGTTACTCCAGTGAACGAAATCCGCTACTTGGGTACCTACATAACCTCCTCCCGCAGCAGAAAAAATACGATCAACGAACGGTGCAAGCCAGCGGTAAGAAATGCAAAAGCAGCCCATATGTACTGGAGGGAAAAACTGTAACCAAAAGGATAAAATGCCTTCGGCTATGCTACTACGGACACATCCTGCGACGCCCAAGACCCCACTTGCTGCATTCCGCGTACCGGCACAAAGCGCAAAAACTCAAAGTTGGCCGACCCAGCTTTACATGGAAAAACTCGTTGCACCAGGATATGCAATACTATGACATGAACCCCTCTGAGTGGGCAGAACTTGCATCAGACAAGAACAAATACATCACGGCAGCCCAAAAAATCTACCAACGACAAGAAACCGACAGCGAATCGGAGGATGAAAGTCAGACCAACGAACAGGAAACGTGATACCCCGACGGCTATCCGGTGAACACGACAAGCAAAGACGCCAACGAGAGCACGCGACAACTCACCAACGCTCATCCCCGATGCTCTGCCCCACCTCACCTAACTTCCAATATTGGCTCAAGGTTGCATAATCGGCTGATTGTGGTCGACCGGTTGCGGCTAGTCGGCCCTCCTATCCCATCCCAGAGCGTGTCACTCCTTATAAATCTGTGCCCCCTGGTGTATCCGGCTTGTCCGGGTCAGGCTACGACCTGGCTGGGTGTGGTGCCTATGTTCATGTTCATGTTCATGTACAGTACGTCCAATTGATACGTAAGAATTTTTCCAAAGTATTATTGTCAGCGTCGACCAATAAGTACAGCTGCAAGCGGTCGTCAACATAATATTCTATATGTCATCAAAAAACGATTACTCAGACGTAATTTTTACTAAGCTTTAATTTAGAAAGAAAATGAAGTGAAAGAGTGTCCCCTCTTTTTAATCCCGTAGTCTTAGTAATTAACCACTACCTCACATTTTCTATTTACTATCTCACATGTTGAATGAGCTCATTGATCAAGATTACCTCGCGGCTACCGACCCGCTTGCCTCAATGGACGACCACTACTAGAGGATTAAAGACAGAGGCGCAGAGCAATAGAACCTACTGTATCACTTTACCCCAAAGCCGAAATTTCCTTGAGATCCCCTATGGTTTTCGTAGAACATCTCCTATTAGTTTGGTGGCCTTTATTTAGTGGCACTAAGAGCGATTTTAGGTTGTAAATTGATGTGTGGTATTAATCCTTATATGTAGGGTTTTATGAATGAGGTTTCTTATAAGGTACCGACAATGCTTTAGAAATTGGGCAGATGATATCTGTATGTATAAAGGTTTTTGAACCCGCGGCAAGATAGGTACAATAATATTGATGTTTCATTTGTATTGGTTTAATTTACGAGTATTGGTAAGTCAATTATGTTTGAGCTACTTTTCAAGACTGTGTGTTTTGAAATAAAATTGTGAACCAGAAAAGGAAACATCAGCCTACCAAAACATTCCGTCGGCACGTTTTCCGATATATATAAAAAATACAATAAAACGCGAGGGAGATAACGTTGAAATATTCAAATCGGAGACGCGTTGACAAATTGGTGGTGATAAAAGTTTTTACAACTTTTCCTCGCGTATAATTCGAATTCAGTCGACGAACTATCGCGATAAATCGTCAGGGTAGGGGTCTTTGCACACGAGCACACGGTATCTTTTGTAGCGATGCGATGCAAGCGAGCGGTAAGGCCGTTTCAACCAATAGGGCGGTCATCGCTACTGTTGGTTTGAAATTTGAAATCATCGCCTAATAGACCGAGACAAAGAAAAAACACGTTTTTGTCTAAAACGCTTACATAATCCTAGTTAGCCATAGCAGTAAAAAAATAAAGATACTTGACACATGATTGATGTTCCTTTTACAAAACCTCCAAAATCAAATTCTGTTTTATAAAACCATGCCATTTATAGTAAATGTGCTCCTTTTCCTATACTATCCGTTTACGTTAATTTTGCACCTGGTAATAACTATTATGGTGTCGCATACTAATGATGGCCAAATTTACCAAAACGTAATCTTTACGACATTTTAGGAACTAAATGGGAAAGAATTATTCTGTTATACGTTTTCTGCGCAAATTATTGGTAAATAATTTTTGTACTTGGCGCCGCTTTGTGGCGCAATTTTGGCCAAAAACAGACGCCTGGTATACAAATTTTATAATAATAAGTGCCAAAATCGAAACGGTCCGACACAGAACATTTTCTTCCCATTAATTTCCTAAAATTTCGTAAAGAATTGGTTAAATTTTGAAGGAGGCAACAGACGAGAACGAAACCTCGATTTGTATGGAATATAAGCAGTGGTATTTCGTCTTAAGCACTGAGCTCTTTTCTGCCGCCGAGTTAACTCGAGCATCTGCTCAACGCTCATTGTTGAAAAGTGAAGATACGGGCGACTATGAGACGAAATATTTATTCCAAATTACGTAATAGGTTGTAGTGTTCACTTACCTTGGTAATTCCTTTAAGCGATGAAATTCGGGGCTCCCTTATATCATTCAATGCTCTGTTTATCTCTCTAGCACGTTGTTCGTTCGGTATATTCGCTTGCTTCGATATATTTACTGAAAAGATAAACAATATTAAACTCTAACTCACTGAAAATCGATTTGACGCAGGCTACATGGACATCGCCTCATCTGCAACCGCTCGGACCTAGGACTTCCAACCTCCCCTTTACTCCGTTATCCCACTGCCTTGGTGACTGAGTGAAAATAAAGAACCCTAACCCTGAATTTACTGTTTTTCTCTTTCTACTTTTTTTCTCCTCTTGTCTTTCTCTCTTTCACGTCTGTTATCCTGTCCTTCGACTCCTCGGAGGACCGGGTAACACGACAAGGTACGTAATTAATATAGACGGTTGTTCAAGTGTAATGCGATTATGACTTTCGTGGCACACTCATAGTACGAGGAATCCACACATTCATTCATAATAAAAAAAAAACTACTTTTTATTACAGGAATCAATCAAGAGCAATCGCTACTTTTTCTTAATAAACTACCTCCTATTTCGGACCTCCATGCGGTCAATCGTATCCAGGCATTGCTATTGTAGATCATTATTATAATATGATTTGTAATTTTAAAATGAAAAATGTCTTTGATACTTATAACAAAAAAGACGCAACGCAAAAGTCTTTTAATCCACTTACGAAAGTTTCCACTTTAGTTTTCTAAAGGCGACGCATTTGTATCCTTATGAATCGCCTGAGTAATACCATCCCGTCACATCCATCCCTCGGTTTTCCGCTTAAATATAAGTCACTCATAATTCCGTCTTTTGTCCGCTGATCAGCCATCAGCAATTATGAGTATCAGACAAAAGGGGCTCTTACGTGCAGGCGGTAAGGCACGGTACTCAACGGGTTGGAACTAGTTATGGGGAAAAAGTCGCTGTGACTTTCGCTCCAGTTCCAAATATATCACTGACCATGTAACGCCTGGATGTCACCTAACAGATTACGGCGTCGCGGCAGACCACGACGGAGATGGACAGAGACGACTGTGACTGCCAGCAGTGGGACAGCACAGGCTAAAAATAATAAAAATGTAACGCCTGTCATATCACGTACGTATTAAGTACATAGAAAAATTCCCAAAGGGTTGCCTTTTTCCGGTAATCGCGTAGCTTGTTCTAAAACAAGTTGAAAAACCATACATTACCTCTATATCTCATCATATGTATTTTTTACTTTGATATACTAATAATATTAACGGGAAAGGATATAATAGTAACGGGAGTGACGCGATAGACTGAAAGGTAGAAGAGATATCATTAAAAATATCCATGTATCCTATGTAATTTTGTAATGTTACCTATTCCTTCTAGACGATTCATAGCGATACTCTTTGACGGCCGGTCACAGTGACTTTACCATCGTGGTATTACTTATGGCACATCTCTAGCTAGCACAAAGCGGAATATTGCGGGAGTATTGCGGGATTGCGCGGAATTTCGCGCAATGTGTTAATTAAGCGCTGAGTATTGTTTATGTGTAATGGCGGTAATTTGACTGTATTGTGTTATTCAAATTTGTAACTGCGACGTCGTATTTTACTGATATAGGCAAGATTGCTTTTTACAAAGGAGTTACGCTTCATAAAAGTTAATTAACACGGTAATTTGATGTGGTGTACTTCTATCTCAAATAAAAATATACAATCAAATAGAATTCTGTAAACAGTTCAGAGTATTATTGGTGTGTATATTCCAAAATTATATTTTGATTGTGAGTATTTTTCACTGTTCTAAAAGAGGTACAATTTTTGAATAAATTGTTACTGTTTATTAATGAGAAATATGAGTTTTTCTTGCTTTGACTAAGGCTCATATGAATAACCTACATGGATTAATGTATATTTTTAGATTTTTACTGTGTGAATAAAATTAAATGGCATTTTGTCTCTTTATTTCCGAGTCAGTCATATTCCAGTTTAGTTGAATACAATCTTAGACTAATACGAGTAACCAGCGCTTTATTCATTGTCTGAGCTAATGTTTGTTTGTAGGTATTCAATTTAAATAAGGATTAGGTACACCTAAGTTTATGTTGCTCTTACTTGTTTTTTTAAATGATTATAAAATGTTTTATTCACGCTTCTCGCTTGTAGACATAGCTTTACGATGTATTATGAAGCCATTCGTTTGCGTCACGCGCAGTGGACGCTCGCTTCTAAAGTCTATAAATGTAATGTAGAAGGATTTTATAAGTCATCTTCAAACGTCATTTCGTCGTTCGTATTTTAAAACTCTCAATGAACTTTCTGTGCAAAAGAAGAATAATATCATGTGTTTGGTATATAAAGTGACAGAATTGAAAATATAGTGGTATTAGTCAGGTAGTAGGTATAACAAAATGAATAGTTTTGATGATACTAAATACAATATGAGTTATTTTGCAGAATGCCTCAAGCGATAACTCCCGTTCAAGAAATACTAGTAGGAAGCAATAAACAAACTCGAAATTATCCCGCAATAGTCCAAATTAAACCCTATAGCATCCATAGAGCACGTTTAGTTAATAAGGCCAAACACCCACATCATTATAATTATAACAGGGCATCCCGCCGGTTAATTGGTAAGGCCACTTATCGAATCAAGGCCCGCAATTAGTGGGTTGATAACCGCGCAGAATGTAATTGATTGACGAGTGACATCCGATGAAGAAAATAATTGCCGTTTTCCGTTCGTAAACTGAAGCTATCCTAACAAGGCATGCCAGTCAGCTAGCGGAATGTTTTTTATTAGGTAAATTACTGGTAGTTCCTTTGAATTTCCGCGATTTTTATTTGCGTATAACTTTCATTGCGTAAAATTATAGGGATACTGCATGAATAATTATACGTCGGTTTTTGTGGAGCAGCAAGTTTCAGTCAAAGACGATAGTCGATGAGTCACTATTTCCTTACTGTGAGGCTTCATAATAGATCCCACGCCGTCCTGACTCCATGTTGTTGGAGCACAGCAGACACAGAAAAAACAGTATTGCAACTAATTTTAAAATCCTCTCGCACGAAGATCGAATCCGTCAACGGCCCGTCTAGCACAACCATGCTTCGCGGCTTTTGTCGCGCGGCATAGCGTCACTTGTCACTCTCTCACAATACTGCACAAAAAGAGATAGATCAATATCTCGCGCGAGAAAGAGTCCCGTATCACAGTTGCTAGAGGTGCTGCTCGCAACAGCTCCATACTGCCAAAAAAAAAAATGGGATAGTTTACGTGGTAGCAAACACGTAGATATTTAAAGTTTATATTATTAGACATTTAGTTCTCGATTGGTCCTTGCGATTGAGAATTATGTGTCTTTTACGTTGAAAATAATATTTTAAAATGCAACTGTATGCAATACTAACATGTTCATAAACTTTCAAATTTCTAATATTATTTGCTTTTTGTACCCTACCACTTTGTCTATTTCGAATAATGACATCAAACAACATGCTCCCCTATTTAATAATTAAAAAAAGTTACTTGCATTAAAAATAAACACAATTTATTTCACCCATCATACTTAACTGACCATATCCAGTATTAACTATCATTAATTACTTAATTAAGTTTGATTGCTTCAATTACAGCGACACCCGCCAGACACGATTAGATAAAAGAACTAATTACAAGATACAAAGCAGATATTGGCCCGTGCTGTTTTACAGGCGACGAGTACGGTACGACGACGACCTACTCTTTGTCTGTCTCCAAAAAGAGCCACACACCTATATCACTTTAGCGATGTGTTCTGTTCCCTTTAAGAAAAACAATTAGATGTAGGTACCTATTGGCTGTAATTTTATAGGCCTAGGTCAATAGATATTTTCGGGGTGTTACAGTATTTAGCGACTGTTACTTAAATTCCATATTAGTGTAGTATACATTAGTAGAAGCGTGGTAGAAGCCGATTATAAAACTGACATCATTATGTTATGATACATGATGGATTCGAATATTCTACAATCACAATTGCAGATATGAGTCGTCGGGTTCTCATCTATGTACTGAAAATCTGTTTCCATCATTTTCAGGGAAAATCTTAATAGTTTGATGCAGGATCGTCTTTTTTTTCTATGGGCGCGCGACGCCATGCCAGTCTAGCGCCATCTGTTGGTCATAATTTCCTTTGTCCTCTCATCACGCCGAAACGACAGGACAAATTTTTACCATTTTGCAGGAATAGCTGGTCATCCTCAGATGGTTATAGGATACTTTTTACATGACTACAATTTAAAAATATACACGTACGAAGTTGCGGGTACCTTCTAGTGCCTTATAAATGTATCTACTCGTAAAGGTCTCTTAGCCACTATCTAGTTAAAATATATAATTGTGGCAGTGACAAGCGGAGCTGACGGGCGCTGAATGGCATAAATAACTGTAATCCGGGATTATGAGCGGAGTCGCGTGAAATTAACTAGCTAACGCGGAGACAGGAGCATTGACCTAATGGAAACATCTAAGAGGAATTAGTTATTGGTTGCATGGTATTGGCCGGTAGAAGATGGGTTATGTTTTCGACTTTATTTTGAAAAGTGATTGGATAGTGATTAAAGAAAATAATATATAAACGTATCGTCGTCTCTTTTAATGAAATAATGAAAAAATGAACTTTATTCTGCAAGTAGGCCACAAGGGCACTTTTACATGTCTGAGTCTACCGGCATTTCACAAGAGGAGACCACTGTTGAGAAGAAACGCCAAAAGAAACTCAACAGTCAGTATTTTTTTCAAAATAAGTACTTAACTATTACAGTAATATGAACTTAACTATTACGTAGTTCCCGAAGAAAACATATTAAAAGTGTATTCTAAGATATAAATGAGGAAAAGTGTAAGAATAAAATAGAAACTGCAAGAAAGTATGACGGTTATGTCATTTAACCAAGTTTTGTACATTAGAGATGTACTCCAAGTAACCATATACCTAAGAATGATTTTTTTTATTGCCAAAGCCACAAATGCGAGAAATATTAAGCCTTTATTTCTTTTAACCTGTTAATTTGTCAATATAATTAATGCAGCTAGTTTTTTCGATTTTATGACTATGATTAGGCTGCCTGTAGCAAAGCAGAGCGGAGCTATGTAAAATGGACAACATATACCCTTGATTTAAATGCACTTATTTTGGGCTTCACAAAGCCACAACCTGATTGGTTCTTTTTTTCCTCTCCGTTTAAGTAGACGGCAGCCTTAGACTAAGACATTGTTAAATTGGAGGATATAACAAAGCCTCGTTAAATTAGCGCCGTGATATGTTACTGTCATTTACTGTTCTCTATAATTTAACCCAATTAAACGGTATCATCATAAATATAGCTAGTTACGTCGCTGACGTAACTTTCGATCCTTAAAGCCTAATTTACACCTTGATTTAAGTGGATAACTCGTCCATATCTCCCACTCACGCCATTATTGTGACAGCATAAGCCTCCCCCCTCAGATCAAGGGGATCATTATAATCGTGCTTTACGGGCGACGCGTGACGGTGTCATATTTTTATTGGTGTCAAATTAGAAGGCCTTCACGGGAGTTTCGGTCGTTAACCAGGAATAATGATGGTAGACAATAGTTGTGTAGAATATTTTATTATTATGAGCTTCATAAATTGGCTGTAAAATTTTTGAGTGTTTAAATGTTGAGAAAAGCGTTAATTTTAGGTCGTTAAGCCAATTGTAATCATCTAATAGGTATTTTTACGAATTATTATTTTTTGTACGTACCTATTGAATGCAAAATGCAATTTTATAGTGAAGTACGCCTTATTGTCACTTAACTTCAGTTGCAATCGATTCCAATTTCTTAGCGATAAAAAAAAAGTATGTAACTGTAAATAATACTGCGTTTGTTTTGGTGTAGTTTCGTTTTAAAAACATATTTATAAAATAAATTGATTAGAGTAGCAATCCATACTAATATTATAAATGCGAAAGTGTGTCTGTCTGTCTGTCTGTTACCTCTTTACGCTTAAACCGCTGAATCGATTTTGATGAAATTTGGCATGGAGATAGTTTAAGATCCGAGGAAGGACATAGGATAGTTTTCATCCTGGAAATTATCCCTAAAAAGATTGAAAAGTGAGTAATTCATGATGACATTGATGAGCCTGTAGAAAATGTAATGATTAAACCAAAAGCACAATTGCTCTTACCTATATATTATGATATCTATCGTGTTGTACGAGGTTTCTTCCATACTTCCAAGTTCCACGCGGACGTAGTCGCGGGCAAAAGCTAGTTGGCTATATTTAAGGGTTCCTTACCTCAGTCGGCAGAAGCGGAACCATTATAGGATAACTTTATTGTCCGTTTGTCCATCTGTCAAAAATGTGGGGAATCCCCGTAGGTATAGGGTACTTACTACCCGTTGACCTAAAATGATAAAAAGTCACGAAGCTGTTATAATTGGTAAACTAGCCCTTACCTTTGTCCATATATGGGAACAATAGTTAACTCACGACAAAGTTAAATGTGTCCCTCAACCCAGTTTATCTTTCCGTTCAGTGCTTTTATAGTTGGTACAGAAACCTCGGTGCCAGTCCGACTCAGACTTAAGCGGTTTTTTTTATTTTCTCTACACTACATTAAACTTCTTATGCATCCCTCGGTTAGAAGTAAGCGGGGTGAACAAGGAATAACAACCTATTGTAGTTGTTCGCCGTCTTAGTGAACGACGGAATACATTTCAACTGCCATTAAACTTTATGACGTTAACTTTCGACCTGCTATAAACTAATTTAGCTTATTTATATGCGTAGGCAATGGGTTGACACTTGGAGGGAGTTTTATTACTTCAAATGTCTGTTTCGCATTGCCTGTATACATATACTACTCACATTTAAGGAACCAATTTTTATAAGATTGTAATACCTCATTTTCTAGGTTTTCTTCCGGCAATTGTAACTAACGAAAGATTAATCTCTAATGTCATATGAATTACAACCCTAAGAAGTATGATTATGGTATCGTACACTCGGTGCGCTTAACTGAATGGTACTTAAGTAAATATTTATAGTTTCTACGTCATTTCCTCATGGCTTGCGAGCAACTGTGGTGTCTCCATCTGATGCGGTCAAGGGCTATGAGCTGTTTTTGTGCATGGGCCCCCAAGCGTGCAGCGGGTTTAATGGTACATAAACATAAAACGGAACAGCATTGTAGGGATTCCGTTAGTGATGTTTCTAAACGAGTTGACGACCCGCGCTCATGGGATGTGCTTCTATAAAACAATGTTTGCAAATCCCGTATACATAAAGTTGCAAGAAAATCTTCCAAACTTAAAAGTATCTACAGAAATCTGATAACAAAAGCTGCTGAACAATACGACCGACGACGTTGCCATCCACAACCACTCATATATTTTTAATATCTCTACTGAATATGACCTCTGCATTTAATTGCTCCTGGCCGTTTCATTCACTAAGAAGCCATCTTTGTTCCCAGTGCTACCACTAAAATGCACCTCAAAACTCCAATTCTAAAGCGTAATTTGGACTGAACGGCGTACGATTTTAATCTGGACTTTGAGGTAGTTTTTGCCGCTGTGAGATGGCAAAGGATTAAATGTTTCTATTACGCTTTGTCAAAGAACTGAAAATTAACGAACAAAAGAAGCCTTTTTTTATATCTTTGCGAAGTTTCCTGTTTGGTTGAATTTGTTTTTAATCGGTTCAGCGGAGTTGTGATGAGTTGACGGAGTTTGAACCGGTAGAAAAATCATTAAGAAAATTGTCCTTGTAATTTTAATGTTTTATTTTTTCAATTATTCATTTCATTCGAAAATGTGACATTAAACGCAATAATCCTTTAACATGCTTTTTTGATTTGTTACAGGTATGTTCCAGTCCATGAGAATCTTACGTAACATCGTATATAGGTTACTGTTTAAGCAAATAGTGCGTTAATTTCAGATAATCGCCTCCATTAGTTTCCAAAAATAATATCCCGAATGGCGCCTACTATATATTATGTTTTATTGTTCAATCCATTGTTGGCTCGCCAAAGAAAAACAAAGCGCGTAGATCCAACCTATATATATATGTCTAAACCGAAAATTAGATTCATCAATAAGACTGTCACCGCAATACCCAACTGTATATTAAAGCGCAGCCGGGATCGAAGACGAATGACGCACAAGTGTCTCCCGCCCTCTATATCCGAGCCATATACCTATTACATATAGCTATAGAATAGGAGTTATTGATGACGGAGGCGACGAGGTAACAAGACGTGAACGTTTGTCACTTACGCAAATGATCGTAGGCTGATGCGACACGGGTTTGGGTTTAGCTTGTTGAAATTAATTTTATCAAATGTTAAACTAACACAGAGAAAATTTATTGAAAAAACCATTGTTACTTGCCGGATCAAATCTTAACGAGAGAAATACAACTATGTAGTGACGTAGTGATGTAAGTACATTACAGTCACTCGCTGTAATTTGACATTTATACTCTAACTATTAAACTTTTTCACAAACAAATTCGACACCTGAGGGATACTAACCGAGAGTGAATACCTACTTTATCAAGAATTAACCACAGGGACCATACAAACAAAAGTCGTTTAGGTTTCCACAAATTGCAAAATGTCTGCCATAGCAACTGAACAATATGCAGTACTCACTCATATACTAGATCCGTAGTTGCCTTCTGTCGCTCGCTGCTTATTCAATTTCGCTGTAACTACTCCCCTAACCCAATTGTGCAAACGAAATGCATCACCTTTTCGCTCACGAGTGCTCGCCCCGATATGTTTAGCTTTTTAATAAAACCCCCGCTCGTGCACTCCGTATGGAGTTCTGCTATCCATCCTCTGAGCTGTTTGATTTCATGCATAAATCAAGCATCTTTAGAAACTGCGCTGTTTACATTGGAATAAAATTTGCTCCATTTTACTTTAGAATTTTATTGGAATATCTTATTTTACGCCAGCGAATCAAGAAACCATGTAACTCAATTCAAAATTGTCTGTAATCTGTAATTGTACTTACCAAATAAGAATAAGGTGTATAAAGGCAAATTTTAATATCATGAGCATGATTATTATCTTTTCCCTCATCTAAATGTTAAAAGTACATTTGGCATCAGACATCGCGGCAAAGAATGCGTTCATAAATATCTGAACACGACTCTTTTTGGCCATAGGGATTACAGTACATGTTCAGATATTTTTGAATGCCTTATTTGCTGGGATATACGAGTCATTTTCAAAATACATGTACATAGTTAAAGGCTTAATAAAAACAAAATTACGATCGCTTCTTTTGTGTTACGAAAGTTACTCATACAAAACATATGGGTAACTATCGTTACACAAAGGAATCAATTAAGTTTTGTTTTAATTAAAGCCCTTAACTATGTACATTTATTTTGAAAATGACTCATACCTGACGGTAACTGTACCTACACTGCTTAACAATACGGGTTCAATTTATGGTCCGTGTAGTATATTGATTATATCGATGTCCTGTCTCAAGCGCATACGTCACTGCACCGGTAGAGGGGGCGGCAGTCGTGATACGGCCACCGGGCGGAGCACTGGTGTTGATGGTGCGTTGCTGAGCCAACCAAGGATAGTTGTGTTGTTATAGTGCTACATATATCGCTTCAGGAGCCAGTACATTACATGTGGCGACGAGGACTAAAATAAAAAAAAACGTAAGGGAGGGATAGGCAATTGGAAAGTAAAAGTTTCGTTAAATATACGCTACGCATATTTCCCTTATGTTACTACTGCTAATGTGAAATAACACTTGCGTGCAAAACAAATAAAACGAAAGGCTCCTTTGTTTCGGACAGTAAACAATAAATGCACATAATACGAGAATATTAACAAATGTAGGTAATTACCAAAATAAGATTTTAATGGTGTTTTCTCCATTGTGTAATGGTATTTTATCTAATCGTCAACAACTAATAGGTGAACTTAAATATGAAATTAAATATAAGTTATGCCTATGCCGTGTCCTTTTAATATGTATCGAATTCTATGTATACATAACTTGCTTATCATTCAAAAGGAGATATTTACCAAGTTACTAAAGTAGTGGTATTAAATTTTGTTAGTACTTAAATGTGAGACACCTTCAAGCATCATTTAAGTAACTAAGCGCATAGTTCGTATGATCTTATAATAAGGTTTATAATGGAATTACGGTCAATTTATTGTTATTTCTGTACCGATATCTTATATTTATCTGGACAGCCTTTGAAGCGATAATTAGGCATAACTGTGTACGGGACGAGTTTTACAATGAATGTTTACCGGATATCTTCGAAGTGTAGGTATATGTATAGCGTACAACTTTAGAAAACTGAGCCAAGATGCCGAACCTACTAATGCGTCATTGTTTTTTATAACACTGTCGTCGTTATTAGTTCAATAATTGCTATAAGGACGTTAACGTATACCTATAATATAACCTTTACCGTAGGTTAATGCTTAATGCGTGGTTATGCCTAAACGTAAATTAATAGGTAGTTACCGACATGTTTAAAGTATTTTTTTTCGGGTTCCGAGCTCATCTAGATTAGTTAGTGATATAATCAAATTGTGTGATTGAAAGATTATGATTACTACTTAGAATTTGCAACTAGGTATCTGCTCGATTGGGGCTGGGGCCTATTCCTGTTAACGGGACTGTCAATTTAGACATTCGGGGTTAGAAGCCCTATTTTAAGTAAATTGCTGTCAATTGACAGGGTCATTAAATTGGCATCGTACAATCGAGTTATTAAATTGACACTGTACGAAAGGTCATTTAATTGACAGCACCAAATAGAAGCGGATAAAAATATCCGAACATTAAATTGATATGGCGTTTATGTAGAACCCATCATTAAATTGTCGGGGCTCAAACAGAAGCGGATACAAATCCGGACATTAAATTGATGTGGTGCTAATTTAGAAGCGGGTACCTACCCGGTAATAAACTTACGTAAAACAGAAGTACATAAAATAATGGTCGGTCACTAATATGTTTGGTTAAAACCCAAACCACCATAGAGTGATTCTAGAATTGGAAAAGAGACAAAAGACGAGGACAAAAGTGAGTAGAAATCTAATTACGCCTTCAAAAAAAAAAGAATAGGCGGGAACACGAAGAAAGCAGTCTAACGTGTACTTGCACAGTAAATGAATAATAAATACAGGGCAAGCTCGATAGTGATATGATACATTGTCATTGAAGTTAATTTATCCAAGTTATAGTTTCACTAATAACTGTGGAACAAAAGACATCTGGGTAGCGGCGCACTGCTCAACTATCCCAGTACAGGGATCGACTCGTAAACAAGTTTTTGTTCGTAGTGGGTCATTCGCTTAAAAAATAACGGTTATTGCACATTTGCAAATAACTCCTGGCGAATCATGCAGTTTTACTTACTTATAGATATTATTTTTGTCCGATATTTACTAACGGTATTAATGTCTAATATTTTTACCGGAAATGCGTCGATACCGCAACTCGTATATAATGAAAGATGTGTAAACCATAATAATTATGTACCTACCTAGGCACAATAAGGAGGTATTGTTTAATAAGCGCAGCGTATCTAAGTACCTATCTACTTGCGCCTACAACGTAAAATTAATGCAATTGTACAGTTTAAAACCGTTGGAAAACATATTAAAAATAAATAAATAATAAAGTGTGATAAAATGTTATATTAGTTATGAAATAACGATCTGACTTAGAAGTGCTAGTTTATAGTCATTTATAGTAACGGCTTGTATAGGTATAGGTAGATATATTTGAAAGTCTGCGATAACAAAATTACTTAAGTAAACTAGCTTTAGTAAACAGTTCAGTTGTCAGAAACATTATCATTAATTATAAATAGACTTCGGTTGCTTCTAACGGGATTTGAGGCAGATTAGATCGGGTGCAGTATAAATTGTTTACGGGGTTGATAAATAGGTAACTAACTAACTACATTGTAATCATACCTTGCGCTGCGGGGTCAATAGGTATGAAAGTAAACATTGAAGTGTAATGTTCATTTCACTTAGTTATTTACGGGAACGTAATATGTGTGATGAAATATCCGTGTAGGTATATGTGTTTATGAGTGGTTAAACTGTATGATTGGTGTTGTAAAAAAAAAAAAAAAACCCGTAAGCAGAGTATATTTTACCTGGTCATTTAATTGGCAATAAAATGTTTACTAGTCATTATGGTATACTGATCATTCAATTGATGAAAAAGACAAAGGTCTTGTACACCTAGCAACTGAAATCAAATATGTTGTGTCATTTAATTGACATATGGTTTTAACACTTCTAACATTGACCAAGGTATGGCAGTAGTTAAGCGGTCGTTAAAACGATTAATGGCTAAAGGGCCAGTACGAACATTAAATTGTTTAGCAAGCGGTTAGATGAATGCCCCGCTTGAATAATTTGATTGATTGGTTCCGGGACGCCCCAAAAGTACCCATGGCAGCCATAACTTTGGAAAAAAATCCATTGCAAAGGCGAGACCTCTTCGATCAGTCTGAGATGGGAGCGTTGGAAACGAGCACTCCATGTATATTTGGAGGTGTCAGCTATCACAGATAGCCAAAAGAAGAGAGCAAGCCTCTTGCATTTCGGAGGAATTGAGCTCCTAGAAATATAATACAATATCCCTGGAGCGGACGCGGAGCCAGGTGTCGGCATAGATGTATTTGCGATAGCCTTAGCAAAATTCGATGATTACTTTGCTCCTGCAAACAAAGTACGGTTTATGAACGCCACGTATTCCGTTTGATGAAACAGGAACAGAACGAAAAGTTCGAGAAATTCCTTGTACGGCTGCGACAAGCCGATAAAGGCAATTATAAAGATGAATATGAACACATCATTGATCAGATCACGGAAAAATGCCTAACAACAGTTACTTAAAAAATAAAACTATTAAAACACAAGTTTTCGGTTGCTAAATGTAAGATATATACGTTAGTCACGGGGTTCGTGCTGAGGCCTACCCACGACATGAGGCTGAGGCCTACCCACAATGCACCACTGGGTGGAAAGTTGCTAAATAAATAAGAAAACGGGCAAAGTGTATTATTTTGAATATTAATTAGTAGTTGTGCACTCGAGGAATATGAATATTTAGCAGTTTATCGTTATTCTCGAATGGGTCGTGTTACTAATCTTCGACTGGCGCAGTGGATGACGGATCACAATATAATAATTATGAACAAATTGGGAAAACGATTAGACTGCTAGGCGTCTATTTAATTTACACGACTGTTCATTTGTGCATGCGTAATTGAATACGCTACTTAATACTTTCCTATGGAGTGGGCTTGATTGTTCTGAATTGTACAAATACTCCGTAGTCTATAAGCCGGGGAAAGATAATATTGCTGACTCGTTATCGCGACTGAGGAAATTTCAGCCGGTTGTACCATACTCAGTGACCGATCACGTCCAACATATTGTGGAATACACCCGACCCACGGCGGTTTCACTAAGGGAAATCATGGAGACTTCAGCACAGGACGAAGAAATTACACATGTCAAGGAGGGCCTCTACAACAATAGCTGGCACGAAAATGTAAAATCGTATAAAGTCTTCCAATCCGAACTATGCTTTTAGGAGGATATCTTGTTGAGAGCAAACAAAATTGTCATACCGGAGAAGTTGCGTCAACACGTCCTAAGTGCTGCTCATGAAGGACACCCTGGCATTAGTAGCAATGAAAGGAAGACTAAGAACAAAAGTTTGGTGGCCTGAGTGTGACAGAGACGCCGAACGCGTGGTAAGATCATGCAAATAAATAAAATAAATAAATAAATATCGGACAACCTCACACAAATCGAGCTAGTCCCAAATTAAGCTCAAGAAGGCTTGTGTTATGGGTACTAGACGACTTGCACACTTTGGTATCTGGCCCGAGTCCGCCAAACCCGATGAAACCAGAAGAACCCTGGGTAGACGTGGCTATTGATTTATTGGGCCCACTTCCAAACAATGAGTATCTGCTAGTAATCGTGGATTATTACAGTAGATATAAAGAAGTGAAAATTTGCCATAAGATTACTTCTGCTGAAATCACGTTACACTTGGAAGAGATTTTTAGCCGAACTGGCTATCCAATGAGCATAACCGCGGATAACGGGAGGCAATTTTGTAGTAGGTAGTGAATTTAAATCATATTGCAGCGAGAGGAACATCACACTTTTTAGTACAATACCTTATTGGCCCCAACAAAATGGAGAGGTTGAGCGGCAAAATAGGGACATTTTAAAACGTATACAAATTAGTCAAATAGAAAAGAGAGAGTGGAAAAGGGGATTGTTAGAGTATTTAGTCATGTACTACAGCACACCACATTCTACAACTGGACCAACTCCCTCAGAATTATTCTACAGGCGGAAGTTCAGAGACAAGATACCTATGCTCAATGACAGTAACGGAACAAGAGAACTTGACTTGGAAATGAGAGATAGGGATCAAGAAAACAAAGAAAAAGGGAAGGAACACGCAGATAGAAAGAGAAAGCTAAACACTGTGACCTGGAACCGGGAGACAAAGTATATGTTAAGAATATGCACGACGACAGCAAAGTGAGTTCGAATTATGACGAAACACCCCACACCGTACGAAAAGCCGTGGGTGGTGATATTGAAGTAGCAAACGATGACACCGGGAAGGTTTACAGAAGAAATGTGGTCCATCTCAAAAGGGTAGAAGGCCAGTGGAAAAAGTGAATACGGAAGAAGGAATAGAAAGTGGTGATTAACAGTAAAAATAGATTGCTAATTAAATCTGATTTTATAATCCGCTCCAATCAACAGGAAAATGTAATTAAGTATTGATGATCGATATGATTAAATGGATACATGTGATTTCGGTTGATACGATGAGAAATAAATAAAAATAAAAATAAGGAAGGGATGTAGTATATTGATTATATCGATGTCCTGTCTCAAGCGCATACGTCACTGCACCGGTAGAGGGGGCGGCAGTCGTGATACGGCCACCGGGCGGAGCACTGGTGTTGATGGTGCGTTGCTGAGCCAACCAAGGATAGTTGTGTTGTTATAGTGCTACATATATCGCTTCAGGAGCCAGTACATTACAGTCCGGAAACTTCACTAAATAACCTGTTCACGGTTGCTCCGATTTCCTTCAGAATTTTCGATTTAATTCAGAAAAATAGTAGTCTGAATGTGCAAACTCATCGCCACGTCCCACAAAGCATCACATTTTACGCTAAAACCAATAAAATGCAATTTTCAGGCGGCTTTTGCGTAAAACAAAAGTGATCTCACTTTTGTTTTACCGTAGTCTACTGTAGTCTCTGTGGCTAAATGAACACATTAACTGTCCATTTCCCCAACGATACACTACACAATAAGTGGAGATAAAACAGAGTCTCTTCATTATGGACATGTAATCACTGTGCTTTTACCTTCCTCGTCAAATTAATGACATCGGCTTAATCTCGATCCCCTCAATACTAAGCCGTATAGCCAATTATTGTGCGCAAACTTAGGCTTTCGGTGACGCCATTGTCTTCAGAGTAACAAAGTTAACACGTGACTTGAGCCCGTGAAAAGGGTTATTGTTAAATCATTTGATTAGATACCTACCTATTTTCCATAGAAAACAATAATATTGATTTATTGTTTAAAGTGGTCCGACCGCCTGTCAACTTCGATGCTTAGCTCAAATGCAAAAGGACTGGTCCCGCAAGAGATATCGGTGCGATTCTAGAAGGAAGAAAAGTTCATTAAATGCATTGTATATTGTTTAATAATAATAAATGTTAACTGCATGTTGCACACTTGCATATTGAGATTAAGGAGTAAATTAATAAGTTTTTGTTGCTTCCCTTTTAACTAACAAAGTATATACTCGTATAATTTCAGAGGTTGGCAAAAGATGTATCATACTGGTCAACAAAAAAAAAAGAAATGAAAAGTAATTTTACCAACTTTAACCACACAGTATTATTTTCAAGGAAGATCACAAGGGAAACGATATTGTTTTCGATATCACTCGTTACTGCCAGTTCACCACCTGCATCGATAACTTTGTGTCTGTGCCCCTTGGTGTTTAAGAAGGCCCAGCACGGAGGCCCCAGGAGGTTGTATGGACGCCGTTGATGGGGACGTGAGGATTGGCTAATCTTTTATGTCAGAGGGGAGCGCTGGCGGCTGCCACACAAATTCTGGTTCTTGTCTAACGTAGATTATGGAGTAAATGATGTTTGGTGGGTTATGTTTATGAAATAGTATGTTCAATTGTTCACTTTTTACTGCATAATTTATTATTGGTGTGCTTGTTACACAATTTTGATGCAGCTTACATAGACATGATAGCAAATTAAATAAAAGAGAAGTTGTGATTGGACCTGTATAGCGTCTAATGCGATAGAGGTTTAAGAATCTAATATTAGTCTTGTTCTGACAATATGTAAATGGAAAAAATAATAGATGCATAATTTAAATAAACAATTACTTATAAGCGTTTAATGTTTCAGTCAATAAGAGTAAAATTTTATTAGAACCAATTTGCAAATTAAGATTATGTAAACTGTTCTTGACTATAATTTTGTAAAACTATTCATAAACATTACTTTGAATAAGCTTGAGAAATTCAAAGAACGGTTTAAGAAAGGAAAAGGATTAGTATTGATGACTAAGAAATTCAGGCAATTTCAGTAAAATGAACAATAGAGGAATAATTATGTTATGAGCCAGTAAAAGAAATCTAGTTAATTTCAACATTCTTTTATTCAGCTCATCCTTATTATTTTATTAGGTAGGTACCTATAGTGTGTTAGGTATAGGTTATGTGTCTTACTATAGCCGCTGTAACAACAAATACAAAAAAAACTGTAGGATATTTGCTGGTACGGAAACCTTTGAGTGCTAATTCGGTTCGCACTTAACTGGGTTTTTAAACTGACAACTCACAAGAATGGCATGAAAGGTGAATTGATGATGTCACACGGTTAAGTCGCGGCCCTGTAGAACAAACATAAAATTTTCAAACTGCAAAAAGTGGAGGTTCGGTTTTTCTTGGAGTGGTCCAAAAAGTGCCCACAACAAATAAGCTTCTCTTTTTCTCACTACATATTGACTTTTTAATAGCTAAAAAAATATTTATAGAAATGTATATTGTATTACTTTCACAAAAACACAACTTTCCTATTCAATATTAATCTGACTGTGTTCTATGTTTCGGTAACTTTTAATGGAACAGTGTGAAATGTATGTAAAGCACTTTATCCCTTAAAATTAATGACATAATACAAAATGTGTTTGGATGTTTGTTTATCAGATGTTTCGGCTTAGTATGTGCCGGGTTTTTGATTTCTCAAAAGGGCTTTATTTCAAAGTTTAAATTATAAAGTGACACATGACACCCAGTACCTACTATTTCTTAAAATATATCTTATAAATACAATACAATACAACAATACTTTATTATTGCACACCAATAAAAGTTAAAATACCATTGTTGTTTACGTACAGAATATAGTTAATTTTCCCATTATATGATTATTCCTTCGATGATATTGTTTGCATTAAATTACTAACTATTACTGGACGTTTAAAACACCCCACGCTGAAAATGGCGCTTCGATGTTTTTTATCCTCAGCCAGACTTAAAGGCATCTTTATGCGAAAAATCCCGTGGTTTAGTTGTAATGTGGGCAGACAGAGACAATTTACGAGCAATTAACTAGGCGTCGCCCGTGGCGTCCTCCCCCACCGTCAGGCCTCTACCTCCCCCATAAGGCCCGGGGCTCGGACAAACATTGGCTTAGTTGGGAAAAATGCGCAGCTTCGTTAATGATGACTTCATTATTGACTTGCCGGCCGGGTATGCACGTACTTGATAAAAATGCTAGCCTTCATTTTCGGATTTAAGGACAGTCTCTAAATGAACGTAATCAACTACAGCAGTTTTTATTTAATTCTGTAATCTACTGACAGTTGTATATAAAATTAGCCAAGGGCAAAAACAAGATCTATTTGTTGTATTGCTCTGATGAACGTCCCTGGAACCGTACATAATATTTTTCGATTTTATATTTTGTTCCATCAAAAGCACATCAAAATAACAAAAAGTAAACAATTAATCTAATAAAGTAGATATGTCTACTTATATCTAAAAAGCACTCAAAACAGCTATTACACCCCACATGAACAACACCCAGACCCAATACCGCGTATTTAACTCCCTAATCCTTCCTTAGTCGCTAAATTATTTTTCCCACAAAAGACTCACCATACGTTCGCAATTTCCTCTTTTCCTTCTGCCTCTAAGAGACCGTTAACACCGGCGCTGAACTCGCTACCTCCGCGTAAATGTTTGAACTAGTTGTTTGAAAATTCTTGGCAGCGGTGAACTCGCATCAGTGCGGAGGGCCCTTTACGGTAAAAGGGGAAAGTTGTACGAGTATTAAAAGAGCTGCAAAGGAAAGCTTATGAATGAAGGCGTTAATCTGGAGCGTGTAGCAGCTCAGGGCCAGTAGACGTCAATATCTGCTCAAAAGGTTCGTACTTAATTATTGCATTAAGCGGTTTACACTCACGTAAAATTGTCAGGAATGTTTTGAACTCGTATGCAGCTGTTCATCAAGAACTTGCTACCCGTACACCGGCGCAGCAACTGGCAACATCTCGGGCCGTTCCTCACAATTTTACGTGAGTGTAATTAAATGAAATGAAATGAAATGAAATATGAAATATGAAATGAAATGAATCTGTTGCTATGAAGCATTTTGTTTTCCTGAGTTCGGATTAATATTATTTAAAACAATACTTTGTCTCGTATATTCAACTTAATGCGTAAGGAAATGTTTATACTCCAGTTTCATGACATCATCACATCAGACATTCCTTCTGTCCAGTAGTGTGGCAACTACGAATCTTAATACCTACTGAATTAAAGTCAGCCCACTTGAAAGACATTTGAGATTTTTTTTCTGTTCTAAAAAATACCTTAACCAAAATTAATGCTGAGAATTTGCTTGATGCCATGTCGTTGCTGATTAGTGGCATTCACAACAATTCAACAGGCAATTAAGAGTAGAACACAATCGTTACGCAATCCGGTTGTAGACGGGTTCTGAAATTGAATTTCCGTCACACGTTATTGCTCCAATTACGACAACGTCTAGGATCAGACGTCCGACGCCTACATAAGATAGGGTTGTGTCAATTTTTTTGTGAACTTTTTCAATATTTATTTACTCACTTGCGAAACTCCACTCTTTTCTATTATCTGTTTTTAGGTGTAACGGCTTAGGAACTCTTTTACAAGGTGTAGTCATATAACTATTATTGAATGAGACTCTTGTAGTAAAGTACGTGGAGTTCCTTGGGAGAAACTTTTGCCGAGCAGTGAACGTCTGCCTGCTCATATATTGGTATGATAATGACGAGGAGTTTTAGGTGAAGTTGATATGTCGAATAAACTTTGCTTGAAGTGTTGAACACAAGCTATTTTAGAACAACACATATAAACTAGTATTGCATTGCCTTACTAACAACAGCTGAAAAGTAATTGTTTATTTAAAGTAGTGGCAGCCCTAACTGTCTCCAACTAGGCCACGAGACTAACTCGAGCCTAGACATTGTCTTGCATAGAATTAAATTTACGTTACTGTTGAAGAGATCAACACACTAACGCATACCTCAGTAAGACGACTGACTCACACGTACATACACTAACACATTACACTTACCTAACCTACACTCTACACGAAAAAGAGTAAAAAGAAAATGCAATTATTTCAACCCTAAGTAAAATTTTTATAACTTTATATTTAAAGTTTCAGATATACTACACAATGCACAAAACACATTCACTTTGAACATTAATTTGTACGTACGTTATCAATCCTGTCTGATTTTGATTAAATCAGATCTAATCCAATCTATCACTTTAGTTCTTGTAAAATTGAAGGCTTGAACTGCGTAGGTACCGAGTAAATAATTAAGTATTTTTTTTTATTAAGTATTGTGTTAGTATCAACACGAAGGGCTCATAATTTGGTCGTGATAATGCGTGCCGTCAATGGTACAGCCAACATCAAAAATAAATGACAATTTTACATTTGATGCTGATCGTACAAATTCGGCATAGCCAACAGTTTATCTTCGCAATATATAAACCTACACCTCTGAATGGTTGTACAGGCAGCGTTATAGCCGTATAAGTGTGTGCTGCGCAGGTGTTAATTGAAAATAGCGACGTGTGCTGAATAGACGAGACGACGTGGAATAAACGCTAGTCTAGTTAGAGACATCTGCGGCTCGAGGCCAAATTCAAATTCTAGAAAATAGATAGGATATTGCTATATATCCATAAAGATGTAGGTACTTATGTATCGTCTGTTGACAACCAAAACTCAGTAACAAATACCCACCTAAAACGAAGCGTGTATCTCAGTATCAATTAACTAAGTAGATACGATGTTTTGAAAAGCAGTGGCAGAAATTTTAGAGACCTTTGTTTCTCACTAGGCAGTATATTAACATTTACTAATTGTGCTGCATTAGGTGACATTGACATGTTAGAATTTAGAGAACAGAGTCATATAAGTAGTGAAAAAATGGTTTTCACTGAGGGTTATGCGTCAGGAAAAGCCCGATATGTTTGGAACTCCTATGGTATTCATGTATTCATGCTCAGGGACAGCCATACATATAGCATTATCCGTACAGCTTCACGGCGGACCATCATGTTAGATAACATTTTGTTGCGAAAAAGTTGACACTTTGTTTGTGGATGTCCTGTTTAACTTGAAGCTTGCTGCCTATACATTATTTTAAGTTCAAACACGATGAGACGTTGCGTGTTTCAAGGACACGCTAACTAGTGTATTCTACACTAACAAAGCCTGAGGTAGACTTTTCTCTAGACATAACATATTAAAATTATTTCATTGTACCTATCATAACTGCAATATTTGTCAACTTTTTGACGAAAAAATTTAATCTGGGTATTAGCATTCACTAAGAACGTTTAAGTTTTCGAATAACGTAATCATTTTACATAATATGGATTATGGGTGAACACATTGATGATGATGAGTAGAACTTCCCATTTAATTTCACAATAAGATTAACGTCTAAATTTTCCGATTTTTGCACGAACCCATTAAAATGGAAAATACATAGTACCCTATCTAAATTTCTAACGCAAACCGCTGGCAATAAAATTAACCCCCAGACAGAGGTGTGAATAACGCAGTCTGCGCTCGCGTCTAAATGCATTATCACCGAGTCGACACAGGTCCCAGACAATCGGATCAGGATACGGAGGCCTTGTACCTGTACTAATGGGCAGGTTAAAGCTACAGAGTAGACCTTGCAACCTGTACTATTGGCCAGGTTAAGGTAAATCATTTTACAAAGCTTTAAGCTTTTCCATAACAAACATTTAATTTGATAAGTTTAAAATATCGGTACATACATTGAGAGTTTTTTTTCAAGATCTTATATATATACATATACGGGGTCTTATCTCATATACGGGTACCTAGAACTAGATTTTTAGAGCAAACCACTTGCCAATAAAATTAACCCCCATACATAGGTGTGACTAACGCAGTCTGCGTTCGCGTCTAAACGCATTATCACCGAGTCAACACTGATCTTAGACAATCGGACCAGGATACGGAGACCTTGTACCTTTACTAGTTGGCAGGTTACGACAAAAAATGTTTCAATAAGCGAGTACCATGCGAAAATACGTTTCTTAGCTATTTCAATTGTCTAATAATTATACTTAATTATATCCATATGATTTTTATTAAAATTGTAGATATCTAAACAAACATGGAAACAATTTTAGACGTCAAGATTCGAAGCATTTTCGTAAACAATGATGTAAAATGAATTATTTTAACATGCATTGCAAAAATATAAGTATATTATCTAACTAGTTAGCACAAAAGAGCGTATCTGACTACAACGCAGTATCAGTTAGGTTAGGACGATGATAGTGTGCCTTGGATAACAGCTGCACGGTCTTCCATAACAACCATTTGATTTGATTGTTCATATTACTCATACACTCGTAGACTCACGAGGTCGTTGCGGTCGAGTCTGCTGAGACTCCGCGGCGCCAGCATCTTACTGTTGGCTATACACAAGCCATAACCTTATATTTCGTCATTTTATCTGCTAATGTTATTCGTAAATTGCGTAATAAAAATATCCTTCGAAAATAAAACACTGCCATTTTTTGGTATCCTATTTGAACTCCGAAACATCTTTTAGTTTGTTATTTTCGGAAAAAAATATTCGGAAAAATTAATAGTCCAATAAAAATAGCGTTTTCACCTTTGCAATTTTTAAAGTCTTTGATTTTTGTTTGAGTGCATTATTAATGTTACCTAAGTGGAAGCTAAATTTAGAAATTTAGAAGATTTACTATTTGCTTTTTTACTTTTTGTCCTACCGCCTTGCGAGATGCTAGTCAGCCATTTTCAGTTTAAATCCGTCTAATAACTCCGTAGGTCCACCTGTGTAATATTACTTATGTAAAGATGTATAAGCAACATGCATTGCATGAACTGCGGTAGGGTTATATATTTCTTTTACATTTTTCATATTTTCACAAATCTGATTATTTTAGAATTGCTATTAATCATATTTAGTTATGTACCAAATCATTACCATATAAAATTACGTATTGTCTTTTTCTCATAAATAAATGCTAAATTTTAGGAAATTTTGCAATTGTAACGAATGATTAAGCACAGCTTTTCTAAAATTTTGGAAATGACTTTCTAATGTCATTATTTATCAATACGCCAAAATTGAAATATATATTAAAATTGGCAAAGGTTGACTTGTTATTTTACTCTATTTTTACTGGACAATAACTTTCGGACAAATGAAAATTTGGCAAAACGTTACAAATGGGAAACAAGAATTAGTGTTTCAGATATAAAGTATTTTTTTTTATAAAATTCCAAATAAATCAAAACTCCATTATTTCAAAACCACATTTGCCGTGACTACTTCCAGTCAATCATGTGACATAATATTCTATTAACGCACGACGGATATGACCCGTCCTGTCGTATCGTGGACAGACAGCAAGCTATAATTAGGGAAATAGCGTTAGCAACAAGCGAAGTCCGCCCCGCCCACTGGATGCAGTCCTTATACTGAAACCTGTTATTATGGCAAATGCTTTATTTCCAACTATTCGCCTTTGACTTTATAATAAATGATACATCGCTGAACTTATATGAATAATTTAGTAAAATCGTGGTTGTTGACAGACATGCCGGTACGAGCTGGCGGATTCGATTCCACTCAACTTGCGTCGAAATAAAATGTCTAAACGACATCGTCATTATCATATCAAAATTTGCTTCTAGCAATTGCTAACAAAGGCTTTTTAGTATTCCTATTTCATGTCCACGAACGAATTTAAGTCCATTTACGACCCAGACCAGAAATTTGGCAAGAAATTAAATAATGTCCCGTCATTATATTAAAATAACACATTTTCATTAGTCGAAACTATCCGGAAATTTTAATTAGAGGAACAATATTTTTTTTAAACGTCTAGGCGTACAGTTGGTTGAAAATTATATTAACACACCAATTAATTAAACTACTTATATTAAGGTAGATCGATATACATTATACAATACAATACAACAATACTTTATTGCACACCAACAAGAAAAATATTACATGAGAAATCATAAATAATTAAATAATAGTAGACAATAGGCGGTCTTATCGCTAAAGAGCGATCTCTTCCAGACAACCTTTGGGTGGCGGAGAAAACAAAATTAAACAGAAAATAATAACAGAAAATAAGAACCTTAAGTAATTTGAGAAATAATAAATAAACGACAAACAAAATATTAAAGGCAGACAGGTCATACTCGTACACATACACAAATAATATCTATATATATATAAACATACATAAACGTACATACATACAAAAAGGAAGAATGAAAAGAATATCACAGCTAACATTAGACTTATAATGAAAAACGACAGCATAGAATTATTATCCTGAAACTTCACATTCAATTCGCGTCTCTCAGTCTATTAGTCCTCACAGCTCTACGAATATGACGTAAAATTACGAGTACCATCAGCCAAGCCTGCGGTGACTCGTCCACGACCATTCCCGGGGCTATATCTGTCTGCCTGTCACACGTCTAATTGTACTCCCTAAAACGGTTTAAAAATGGAAACGAATTAGTTTTGGGAATGATGTTATTTATACGGATGTTTGTAGTAGCTGTCTGAACTTAAATAAGGTTACATTAAAAGTGTGAATGGTTGATCTCTGCGTTGAAATTGTGACCTACAAAAAATGTAGGGAGAGAAAAATTATATGGGTATGACTTTAAAATTTATTTATACTTTGCCTAAATATATTTTATTAAAAAATGGGGATTCATTTCATTAACACTGCCATACTGTCTATCTATACGAATACAGAAGAAGCTTAAATTAAAAATGTAATCATAAAATTCTAATATGCCTAGAGCATAATTTAGAACAAACGGAGGAAGGTTCTAATTAATTACCAATCTATTATTTACAATACCAAAATGTCAATTTTAGAAATACAATTAATTAGAAGTATTATATCAATGAAGTATCTGAAATATAGGAAACGAAAAATAAACTTCACTCTGCAGAGATATGCAATACTGAAATATTTAAAATGGAAATTTCCACTACGTTTCAATACAATATTATTCCAAGAAGAGTTTACTTTAGAAATTTTACTTTACCATTTAATGTTTTGAAATCGTATCTTCAAAACAAACTTGTGTTTCAAAGTTAAAGACGTCTAGTAAATATTAAAGGCGGAAGACGGGGTGCAATATCCGTGATTGCACATTTCCGCTTCGGCCTCGGCGCTCGGCGCTCTCTCGGCTTTCGGCGAACACTCATGAATTCGAAAATCACGGCAAGTGAGGTTTCTGTTTATGTGTTCATAAAAATTTATGACGGGAGTTGAGGATGAAGTCGTAAACGAACTGCGGATTTGGCGAATAAACAAGTGAATGCACGGTATGATTTAATGAAGTACAAACCGCTTACTCGTCTAAATTTTGTCTGAGTCCATTGGACGGAATGAGATAGTTATGTTTCTATGGGAAAGCGCTTGTCAGTTATATTAGCTAAACCAGTTCTAACACTATAAAGGCCTTTCAACACAGTGCCATGTACGCGATCGTCTATACTGTACTCATATGTCTCGACACTCTAGATGGTCTTTAACTTACTGTACTGTTAGTACGACTGCGCCGCGCAACAGCTTGTCATGTGACAAAGTTAACTAGTCGCTTTCCCTTTCATACTGTATGAAAGAGACGGGTAAGGATAAGTCATGTCACTATTATAATACTACTATTTCATTTAAAATTAGTCAGTAAGAATCACGAGTGAAAGAACTGTCTTTCAGTTTTCATTAAAGTCAAAATAATTTAAACTATCTACGAATTCGACAAAGCAAATGTTACCACAAACATTTTGTCACAGTCACAGTTCAATTACAAACCTCAACACAAAAAGAGGAATTCAAAAAATTCAGGAGCATCTTCCGTCCCATTTGTCACTTGAACAAAAAGCAGCACAGATGCGTCTCTCGCTACATTAAAGCTGCATTAAAAATAGCGTGTTCATGTTGCTAATATAAAGAAACAAATGGATCAAGAAAATGACGTACTAAATTTTATATTTTTTTGGGGTGACTTTACCCCTGAAACAAAAAACATATGAGAGTCTCAACGCTCATTAAAAATGTAAGGTGAAACCCTTGAAACAGCCCCGATTGAATCAAAAATTTAAACAACACACCCTGAACATACCAATTTAAAAAACATGGCGATATTTATATGGACGACTTGGGGCGTGCTCTGCATCTCAAAAACGGGGTTTGATTTTCCAGCTTTCCATCAGCTATTTATCTGTTTCAGTTTAATATCCGAATAGTCTTATGATTAGGTACTACTAGACTATCCGAATACTACTTTGTGTATTACGATTATGGAAAAGACAGTGGGTAGGCTGTGTTTTATGCTATGAAGATCATTAAATTAGGCAGAAGATCTTTCATTAGGTTGTTACGTAAAAACGTTACATGTTTTATAAGGCCACGTGCAATAACCAAATTGACCAAAGTGATTGGTTGCGTAAGGTCCTACCAAAAATTTGTAATTACCCAACGTTTCAAGGACATTTGTTCTGTACGTAAAGAAACAAAGTAACAACTTAAAGGCCTTTTCTCGTTAAACATTCCTTTAGCACGATTTGCTTAGCTCTTTTTGCCAAGGGTGCGACAGGCGTTCGATTGGACCCCACATTCCGATCCAAACGGGATTGCTGTCACCCGCCCGACAGTTCGGGGATTTGTCCATCGGACGGATAACGCCTGCAATTAGTTTTGCGTTGATTTTTCATGTCGTTGTCTAAACTATCCCTCGCATTTTCTTGCAAATGCTCCTAACGAGTCTTTTTCTTTTTACCTAATACGAGTAGGTTTAAGGTAAAGGGACTAGTAAAAATTTAAACAAAATTTCGTTTGTGTAAGGCTTGTACTTACCCTTGATCTGCCAGGAATATGTAGGTATTTCCTCTGGCATGTCCTTAAGGATCTGTGCATTTTTCAAGATAAATGAGGCTTCGGATTCAAATTGAATTTCACGGGAAACATTAAACTGGCGTCTATTTGATGGTCCATCGCATATCGTCTTATAATATATCTAGCGGCGGCTTATAGGCAGATACATTCACATTAAACACTTATCCGGGTGAGAAGTACTTATCTAGTGATAAAATATCTATAAAATTGATCCCATTACGAAACCTTGGAGAAGTTTAATTAAAAGCCCCAAAAAAACAAAACGAAACCGTGCAGTAATTTGTGGAGAAACGTTTCTATAGGGTCGACATATTGGCTCCCCGCCAGGTGCCAAAACGTGGGCAATTCGAGTGCTTCATTCACAATGTCGGTATCAGGCACGCCTCCAAGTGAACGTCAGGTTACAATGTATTTCACAGTTTAAGGTACCATATTCTGGTCCAATACACAGTCCCTACCTATTCAGTCAATACTGCGACGGGAAACACCATACTCGGCATTCTCTCTCAAGCCTCATTGTGAATACAAGTGCATTGCTGACTTCGAACGGAATCGTATAATCTCGACACGTCGGCTTCTTTTGACCAAGAAATGCATAGACACAACTTTGTCTAAAGTAAAACAATGTATCATCTTCATTTTTCATTTTTTTTCATTTTCATCAGAAGAGAAGACGCTAAAAATTGTCTTAATGGATAAGGGCATGGGATAAGGATAATAGTGTGTGAAATTTGGTACAGACTTCAATTATTAAAGTATCTAAAAGTATAAATCGAAAATTAACCATATTTTTAATTATTCCATATCACTACTAAAGTTTAACACACATATTTTTTACAAGCATTTCTCAGATTTAAAACGTCTCATTTGTGATTTGCGAACTCCACATTGCCATATTTTTATTCAAACACTAATTATTTTACGCGGTACAAAATCGCTTTTCTAACACGATGAGCACTAAACGACTGCCTACTGGACTTTAATCGCGTTATGTAAATATTCAAAGTGTCCAAGCCCTTGCGGCGACTGCGGGCGACGTGACCCGCCTACCAACCGCCCCAATGAAGACGCGTTATTTACTCCACTGACCCCTATAAAAAGAAATGTTTCTCCAGGATTGCGCCCCTTCCCCCCTTGGTTGATTCTTGAATTTTAAACAGCACCACCAAACGCTTCACCTACTGATTTCGGGTTCGAAGGAGAATACTTAATGTGTGACGCGGACGTGTGATGAAACTACAATATTGAATTGTAAATTTGGTCGTACGGGCTTGTTTTGAGTGAAAAGGACTTTTTATACGCTACGTACTATTTTAAGTTTGTTATTGATGTTTTTATATTTTGACAGACAGTAAACTCTGTTAAATGTACCCTGTACCCTTACAATGAGTTTATAAGGACCGTACTCGCCAGCGACTGCGGAAACGATTTGTATGGAGGGTCGTAGTTTTACAAGGTAACCTCTAAGGGCACTGTACTATTCTCCATACAAGTCCATTATACTCGTACTGTCGCTAGCGAGTACGGTGACGTTAGCTTATGGTAAAGGTACTACTAAGTATATAATGTTTAAATAAAAATGATTACGAGGTAGAATGAACACAAGATATTCCTCGAATAGCAATAATAGTACATTACATCAGAGGCCGGGAAAATGAGGATTTCCGGCCAAGTAGGTATATACGGCCGAGCGAGCGTGCGAGCGAGGCCGGATAGTGATACGAGGCCGGGAATCCGTTTTCACGACGAGGCATGTATAGTGCTTTTCTCAAACATACAATGAAATAAAAAAATATACTTCAAAGAATAACACTTAATATTGTTTGTCCGATATTTTCCGAATTTGACCCAATTTTAAAAATCCGATTTCAGATTCTGACTCAGGAACCCCAAAAACCCCCGGATACCGAATTTCAGCCTCCTAGGACCAATTTGAAATGTTCTCCATACAAATCGTTTTTTTTCGATATTTTCCGAATTTGACCGAATTTTCGGACAAGATTTCAGATTCATATTTTTGAGCCCTGAGAGCCCCCCGATACCGAGTTTTAGCCGCCTAGCACCAATTTGAAATTTGGAAAAAAAAAGTCGCCATCTTGAATTTTTTTTTTCCACAAGTGTCTAACAACCAACCTTTAAAAACAAAACCTGCTTTTTGTCAAACCAGCCAGCTGTGTGAATGACCTTGTTGTTGAAACCAAAAAAAAGTTACTTTGCAGGCCTAGGCCTGAAAAGCAGTATGAAATCCCTTTACAGTCCTCTCGAGTTGTTGCGCCCAAAAACCGATACTTCCGAGCCTATTATAAGGAACGCAAAGACAATATTTCATTGCATGTTTGAGAAAAATACTTTTCTTGTACTTGAACACAGAAAACAAAGAATGCTTGTCTTAATCAGGGAAAACCTTTATAATTTAATTTTAGATTTCAGTGTGCAGCAGTACGACGGGAATCAACTAAGATTCAATTTATCATAATCCATAATGTCACGACATTTTTCGCAACATTTGTGTCCATTTGAATGCATTAAAATTAGTGAGTCGGTGTAGTACTGCAATCTGTCAAAGGCAAGCGAGGGTTCATTTATAACGGGAAGGGGTCCGGATCTAGTGGGGTTTGTAGAGTATTCTGAATCTGAATGCGCAGTGCGTTACCACTTATATGTGAATGCTAAATCTACCGGGTTTTATTGGACAGGGATTTCTTTATCTAATATGAAACGTGAGTTTAGTTCTGTTTCCATTTCTTATTTGAAGATTTCTTTGTCATTTGCATTTTCCGACGAAACTCCATGTCTGCGGATCTAGTAGGGTTTCTCCAAGTATTTTTAATGCGCAGTGCGTTACCGTTTATATGTGAATGCTAAGTCTGCTGGATTTCATTTGACAAGGATTTCTTTATCTAATATGAAACGTGAGTGTAGTTCTGCTTTCATGTCTCATTTCAAATTTGTATTGGAGGAAAAAGGTATTTTTGTATTGTTTGCGTAATCGCTTTCGATACTTTAATCTGTCTGTCTAAAGTCGTAATTTGCATTGCTGAATGACCTTCAGTCATGTCCATCTTAAATGGTTTTGATGGGTTCTACCAATAGTTGCGTCATTCTCGTTGCGTTTTTTTTTAGCCCGTTCAAAATCGAGAGACTTGTGAGCACAACAACCTCTGTCCAGCGGCTAGAAAAAACAATGAATACCTAACATCGAATGAAATATCTGTAAAGAAGTAAAGTACAGATAAAGCGGTCGTAAATCACAAATCTTGTTAAAAGCATTATAAACATTCAATACCGCCTGTATCGCTTCAATAAATCACGGTCTAATCTCTAAAGATTTGCATAGCGATTGATTGCATCGCTGTGTAATTGCGATCCGAATCAATAAGGCTTAGTGTTAGTCGTTAATTTCTATTTAATTGTTCTAAGCAATCGAAAACAACTTCCACTAATAGAAAAAGATTTGCGCCATTGAACAAATAAGTAACCAACCACTAAAACCAACCAATAATTAGGGGTTTTATTAAATGTTTCTAAGAACATCTGTTCGAAATGTCACCACTACACCTATATCTACTATGCCAGTCAGCATAGAACTGGTTGCCGTTGGGGCAGAAAGATTATTGAGTGGTGACTGCTTACTAGAAGACGCAGCATGGCCACCAATTTGGATCCACGTTTCTATTTCTATTTATCAAGATAGCGGAAAGCCATTCAGAAAGGACTGTGCACTACTGGTTGTTGTGTAGAACCTTGGGGGAAGCCTTTGTCCGGCAAAGAACGTCTGTAAGTGGATGATAATAATGATTCTGAGTAGTAACCTTAGGGTCCATAGCTGTAAAAATTACCACTGTAGTTCGTCGATTTGCTTATGGTACGACATCAGTTTCATACTCGGGAAATTATGATAAATATCACTGAAACCCTGTATAATTTACGTCCTTTAGAATAAGTAGGTATTTGCCGGCAGTTTTATGAGTCGTAAAAGCATCGGCTGGCTTTCTCAACAGGAATAAATATTTGTCGAAATGTCCCGTTCGCAGCTGAGTTTCGCTCTGCATAACCGTTAACTGAATAATATAAAACTGTTTCCAACTGAATGAATGTTTGACGCATTGCATTGAGTGCTGCTTCTAAATGATTAAATATTTCAATGCATGCTAATTTATGCTGACTAAGTGATTGATGAAATAAATAGTAATTTGCATTGATTACTTAGTACATTTCTCTTTGTCGATCAACACAAGCATTTCAATTTAACGTTTGATACTGACGTTTTTGGTACATATAATCAACCAAACAAAGAAGAACTAGAACACATAATATTAGAAGAGCTAGTGTTAGCTTGTGAATGTCATTCAACAGTTCAAATAACAATAAAATTGTTATACAATGTCGTGATAAACCCGAGATTGCGCCTAGGAGGCTTATGATGGTTGCGTTTATCAGGCAATAAATAAATGACAAAGCATCCGTCACCTTTTGTCAAACATGCGGGTGCAATAATATTACTGACGGATATTCTATCATTTATTTATCGCGTGATAAACGCGGTTATCATATGCCTACTGGTCAGGCTTTAATTTAATGAAATGTCAGCCGTTTACTCAGCATCAGTCACAGTGATAAGTATGAATCGTGACCAGGAGCGAGCCGGACAGCTAATTGTTGTTTATGCTATTGCCGGACCGTGACAATAACTAGCGTGACCTATTGGGTTGCCTGTTCCGAGCGCAGTCTGTATCTATTCAGGAGTCCTGCTGCAAATGAGCTCACCTCACCTCAATACTTACTATTACCACAGAATATGCTATTACTAACTACTACTTGTACTTGATATTATAGCAGCGCCGGAACGCCTTCCACAAGTTGGACCGACGATCTGGTGGGATGTAATAGTTTTAAATGCAAGCAAGTCAAGCAAAACAGATGTAATAAATAAGTCTCCTATTGAACAATTACCAGTTGTAGTTGCCAGCTAATGTTCACGTGTTTTTTTTAATGTATCGGACACTAACTAAAATGGATACTAACTTGGAATATTTTTATGTTAGCATCATTCAGCTTGCCTGGGAGATGAATTCAAGTACGGTAAAAGGTTACAAAATCTTGACGTCACGTACACAATACGAGCATCCCTTTTTGTTCTCATTTTCAGAAATAAATATAGCTTGACCGACGTTGGTAAGAGGCCAGCTCTGCTAAGTGTATACGACAAAGAAGAGGAGTCCCATTTATGAATCGTATGAGGTAAGTTTTCTTGTAGCAGGACCCTTAACTACTGTTGTCGTCGCCAGTAACTGTTATGAAGCTGAGCCAGAGGCGTGAACGTGACTGAATGAAGTTTTATTGGTGTCTTAATTGGCGTACCTAACTAGGCATTCCACTTGAAGTGCCAATTACAGCTCAATATTACCCGAGTCTGACCAAACTGTGTTGTCTGATTTCGAGTGACATTTACGGTTCGATATCCAACCATAACCAGTTGTAGGAACTGCACTAAAATCATAAATCAAATGAACTGTTAATATGTTTGGCTGTTTGCGTCTCGTACATACCAACAACAGAGATGTAGATGGAGTTTAGCGCACAAGAAGATCAGGTCAGTTCTGATATATCTTGTACTAGTATCTGTGACATAGAATCCGATCCTCAAGATGTTTTTTTGGTCTTAAGGTTGCGACCTTCCATTTGGAGTACTTCTATCTACTCAAAGGTTACCAGATGTAAGACAGATGTGACTACACATTCAAGATTTGGTCCTCTTCGAATTATGTCTACTTATGTTCTCCACAACTTGTGCAATAAACTTCAAATTGAACTCTGATGAAGTCATGCTAAGAATTATTATAAAATATAAAATGAGAAGGGATCTAAATAACAAAGTCACAATATCAAATAGCTAATAAGAGAACCGTAAACTTTTTGTCTCGTCCAAACTCAGACAGTCACCAAACGCCCTGCTCCCTGTTGTCAGCGGGATTTGTTTCGACTTATTCCTCGGCAAGACTAATGGTCCGTCAGGAGTGCATCGCGACGCTAACGAATTCATCGCTCACTCGGCTTTTTATCGTTTAGAGTTCCCTTTTAATCGGGCTTAGTTTTGAAGGATTAATATAGGAGAGGGTGTGTGTGAATAACATTTTTGACTATTAATTATGAAGGACATGGTGTTTTACTTCTATGATCGTCATGTAATTTATAACGGACTAACAAGTGGCTTTAGCGCAACTGGTAGCCCAATTGTCCAAAGTATGACAAATAGAGATGTCATTTAAGTCCAGAAAATGATAAATTTTGCATCTTTGTATTTTACTTATCAAGCCTAAATTGTTAAAAATAATTTCTACCAAATCAAATTGCTGTGCAGTTTGGCAGATGTGTAAGCATACAGTCCAGGGAAAAATAACATTAGTCCGTTTTTTATAAATTATCGATTCCTTGGCTTACTAGTTTTTTATCCTAAGTATTTTTGATAGTTTTAGGTGAGAACCTATTATTAACCGTATGTCGGAACGCACCGATAGAAGACTAGCAACACTGCGCTCCGTCATAGAGGGAGATGGACTGCGCTATGTTGACGCACGGATAGCGTCACTAGATGTCCATGTCCAGTCGATATTATGTGGAATATAAAGTGTTATCCAGGTATTTACCATTGAATACTTTGTCGTTAGGTACTACACTTTTTAAATGTAATTACCTACTGCGGAACCCCGAGCATTATAAACCCTTCTTCTCTCACTGCACTTGTCACTGCGCTAATCCGAGCATCAGGGGATGAAGTATGGCACGTTTAATTCAGCCCACCCTAATACGAATGATTTCTTGAATATATTTCTACCATTACTCAGTCTGACTGTCTTGCGTCGCGTCTCGTTAATTCTAAATTAAGAACTTCTGCAGGGAAAGAATGGAGATAATATGAGGGTTTAGGTATTCTGCTCAGTCTATAGAATTTTAATAGAAATACTGCAGATTTTCTAATTTGCAGTGGAAATACGTTTGCGCAGTATCAAACTATTTTCCATAAAAATTGGATGGAGATATGGATGTAGCAGCGCAAAGATGTCGGCTGACTTTATACATGAATATTATAATAAAATTATCATGTTTATTTTTTTGTATAAACAGCAATATAATATTTTGTATTTACTTGTACTCTAGATCCTCTCTGTACCATCAGATTTCTAATTTGCACCCACTTCTAGTATCTCTGTTTGGCCCTATGGTTGACTGATAGAGAATGCCATTTGGCATTAAGTCCGCCATTTGTACTGACTTGTTTTGTGCAATAAATATATAAATGTTATACTTTTGTATTTTTTACTATTGCTATTTATATTTGAATCTTTGCGATATGTTTTTATTAAATTACTGTAAATGATATAATTAAATAATTCTGAATCTAAAATACATACAAAACGGGTTTCCTTTCGTAGAAGTTGAATGTAATAAACCTGTTCCGTATATATTTGAATATATCTGAGACGCACGGGAGTTTTCTATGTAAAATTCTGAATTTAAAAACACATACATAAAACTTCAAAGCAACATAAAGTAGTCTAACTTAAACGTCTAGAAAATTTTATAAGAAAACTTTTGTGTTTACTCTCGTTGTAGATGTTGAATATCGAACACATTGTGTTCAATTGGCCGCCGTGCTTGATCAGCTCTCCTGATGATGAATCGCGAACCGATTCCAATCATGTCGAGCGATATTCGACTTCTACGACGTGAGTAAACCCGATTCGTATGTATTTTAATATGTCTAAAAATATCCAACAATCACTGCAAATTCGACATTTTAACCTAAATTTGTATGTCACATGAAAGCGAAACCAATAACCACGGATATTAGTAACTAACAAGTGAAGGTCGAACACAAATCTGCGTAACACCGAAACAGCGGTGATGCGACCGCACCGTTTGACCCAACATTTGCCGAACACTGCCAACTTTCACATTGTTTTGTATTAGTTACCATAACAGTTTGGTGTTTTGCGTTATTGTAGGGAAGTCTTCGGAGTGGTTTCTAAACTTAAACATTGAACGTTTGTTTTTAGTAAACACGTTTCATCGTGGAATTTTGTTGCTTTAAAGGACCACTTACAATTTGCGATGATACACACAAAGCTCTGCCTATATTTGAAGGAAAGCAGTTTTATCTCAACAGAGGAATTTCATTTATACAATGGTATCGTTGTTCTGAGTATACAACAGCGTTACCATACTGAACAAAAAGAATAATAAAATTGAATAGACGAACCAAACACCAAGCAAATGTAAGACATATTAGCTCAAAAACTTAAAGAACTCCTCCGATCCGGTAGGAGATGGCACCAAAAGAAAAAGTGAACAACGATTTAAACTGCACTCGACGATATGCCTCTTCAATTTGCTTTTGTCAAGTAAATATCTGCAGCAACAAGCAGATGACACAGTCATAAAAAAAATCAAAACACTTAACAGAATGATCCATTTGAAAGCCGTCGGGATGCACACACGCGACGACAATCGTCTTATTGGCGAGGACTAACATAAATCAGCTGGTCGGCAATAAACATAGTGGAGTCATACTTATATTTGGATTACAACTGTTTCATACGTACTGATGTTTTGTGTCTGCACTTCTAAAGGCTTCTGTCGAGACGTGTTTTGTAATGGAGTGTGTCTTGGAAGACGTAGTGTGAGACGCTCTCCTAGGTGCTATGAGCCTAAGGGTCCTAGGCAAGGTGGATTCACGTGATGCGTACCTAATGTAAAAGTGGCTGGCAGCGGTTGAAAACTAAAGAAAATCAACACCCACTTTACTGAATATCATAATCATTCAGCGTTCTAATGGTAGGTATAGACCTCCATTGTGACACCCCATTGAAGTCTTCGGCTTTGTTCATCCTATCACTACTCGTCTATCTACGTACATACTGAATCGAACTAAATACATTTACGATATCAGTTATGCGAATATTCAATGCATATGTTTATTATGATTTACCTCGCGAATCCTTTCTGCGTGAAGGGTCGTATTTTACAAGTGCAATAATAAACACACAATTCAGCGTTCTGCATTCCGCGTTCATAATACTTGATAGTCATTTTACACCATATATCCGCGTTCTTATCTTATTAATCTGACATAGCAAAATCAGAATGACCATCCAAACACCGCATTTTTACCTTTCCGTTGCAAACCAGATAGCGTATGCGGTATAAAAACGCGACGAGTACCGCCGTCTTGGCCGCTTGCCAGCTCCCCGCGCCTGTCTTCAACTCTCCAAAATTGCTTATTAGTTTTTGTCGAGTATCAAGTTACGGCTAATAGCTTTGGTTATATCGGTAGACGTCTTTAAACTTATATGTACATAGATATAGATGCCTTTAATATTGTTATGATCAATCTGTTATTGATTTTATGCTGTCCGAGTAAAAGGCGTATGAGCACATATTCCATTGTTCTTTAGAATGAAATAAGTTTAAAATCGGTGTTTACGTAAACCTACATGTAACGTTTTTTTTTTCGATCAGGCAGCTGATTTATTGTTGTGGCATCTGACCTGAGCACACTTTGCTAAAAATGTATTTTGCGCTGTAGCATGCTTATGAATATGTCTGACGACACGCGACTCGTATTAGTCGTATTTAGATTATCGGTTACTTTTCTTCTCATATTATTGCAAATTCTTATACTACTTTTAGTTATTTTTAACTGATGTCAATAACGGAGCATGTTCTCAGTCCATTGGGGTATTTTTCTTCTTAGGTATCATAAGTTCCATAATCGGCAGAACCGATTTGGAAAATTCATTTTTTATTATTTTGTTTGTAAGCGTATGGTCATAAAGCATAACTTTGTTTCATTGACGTCGGGTTTTTATCTTATAATTTATAAATTATTTGTAAAATCGACCATGCTTTCACTTTAACGGTCTGTATTAAAACCGTCTGCCTCATTTGTATTATTAACACGTAGCAACGAAAAGTCTGCGTCTAGCCCAAGCGAAGTCGCCTATTATCAAAGCCCCGCAGAGCTCGGCCACATAGCCATGTCCTTTAATTTATCACACGGACTATGCGACATTTATAACGACGGAGATTTTCAAAGGCCAAAGCAATAAAAGCATTGTACTTGAAGTTGCTGCAGTGCGCCGCAGTCCGCAGTCAGATACCACTGCAGTTTTGGGAAAAGTTTTTTTTTTAATACTCTTATAAATATATACCGTTATACCTCGCAGTTAGTAGACATTAGTCTAATTATAACGGGTATTTTCGATAATACAGAAAAATAATAAATATCGCGATAGACTCGTTATAATTTTATTTTACCAAAATGTGGAATAGCTACAGTAAATTTTAAATACTAAAGTTGTTGAGTGTGAGTGTACAACTTAATATAAGACTTCACTTGAGACTTAACCGCGTTCAAAAAGTGTCTATTTAATTACTTCGATCCCTCCCGTTTTGTTACAATAATGTGTAACAATCGTGTAAGTTTAAAGCAATCTATTGTATAACTTACGTATGAAAATTATTTCTTAAGGAAGTTGGAAGAAGGTTAACATATTTTTATTTCATTATTGTTATTTTAATTTTAATTGTATTTAAAACAGTCATTTGCGATAGTTGTTTACTGTTGTAAGTATTATGTTTCTGCAGTAAATTATTTTCAATCGTATAAATGCTTACTAAATACTTATTCACAAATTGATTTGCTATTCTATCGATGTATAATGTCGTAAATCGTTATTCGATTGTCATATTCGCGCAATAGCTGGACACCTGAATTATTATAAACATTACGATACAAGTTTATTGCTTGAGTAAATCAAGATGTAATCAAATTGAACAAGACATTTTATAATAAAACTAGCTTTTGCCCGCGACGCGTGGAACTTAATAAAAGGGATTATTAAAAGCGCCTAAGGAAACGTAAGAGCAATTGTGCTTTCGGTCTTATAATTACATTTCTTACAGGATCACCGCACCCCAACAGAAATGCTCACTCACTTTTCAATCTTTTTAGGTATAATTTCCAGGATGAAAACTATCCTATGTCCTTCCTCGGATCTTAAACTATCTCTATGCCAAATTTCATCAAAATCGATTCAGCGGTTTAAGCGTGAAGAGGTAACAGATAGACAGACACACTTTCACATTTATAATATTACTAGCTTTTGCCCGCGACTACGTCCGCGTTGAACTTGGAAGTATGGAAGCAACCTCGTACAACACGATCGATATACACCTAATCACCTTAATTAATAAAAGGGATTATTAAAAGCGCCTAAGCAAATGTAAGAGCAATTGTGCTTTTGGTCTAATCATTACATTTCCTACAGGGTCATCAATGTCATCATGAATTTACTTACTCACTTTTCAATCTTTTTAGGGATAATTTCCAGGATGAAAACTATCCTATGTCCTTCCTTGGATCTTAAACTATCTCCATGCCAAATTTCATCAAAATCGATTCAGCGGTTTAAGCGTGAAGAGGTCACAGACAGACAGACAGACAGACAGACACACTTTCGCATTTATAATATTAGTATGGATGGTTTCCACTATATTGGCATAAACATTCATACAAACGCTCGAGGCAACTAAACACTATGCTAATACAGGGGTAAGTAGTAAGACTGCAATATTGGTGCGTAAGTACCTATTCGTTTTTAAGTCTATTGAAACTGGTGTCATAGTTTTACACGTTTACTTAAGGTAATTACAATTCATGCTGATGGAGCGATCACTACAATGTTTATGGAAAAATAAGGAAACATGATAATTTGATATTATAATATAATGATGTTCTTTTTACACCATAATACGCGCACAACCTCGTTTATGTTTCAATTCTAAGTAAGGGTAGGAACCCTTTGAATAATTATTATTTCCTAAAAATGCTTAGGTATAATCGGAGCTTTTATGTAGTACTCGTACACAAATAAATTGAACTGGCTGTTAATACACTATACAAGCAAACGAGTACGCTTTAAGGTATTGTACCTTAAAACTTTTCTGCATCCAAACGAAGTTAAATTGTTCACCAACCAACATCCAACATTCAACCTCATTATTACAGCTTTATCCATAACACGAACTTCAAACACAAATGGGAAACTAGTCCATACGGCATAAATTAATAACTGTGTATAACAGGCGTATTAGGTACTGCATAGAGTCGGGTGCAGTAAAGTCAAGGGACAGAGGGCAGGCGTCGGCAGTTAAGCGGGTTAGATTAACATGGCACTTAGATGCGTTAGTGCAGGATAAAAACTGTGATAGTACAGCGTGTTACATACTTACATCTTTGCGTCTCAATCATTACTACGACCACTTTACTGTTCTGACTGGTAGATGCCAAAAAAGGAGAGAACGGTATCTAATTAAAACTTGAAACTTAATAAATACCAAAACAGACAGAGCTTATCCGATACCAAACAATAATGTATTCATTTCCGCGAGCAATTTCATGAGTTCCTTTAGATGATGGACACGGTGTGCGTTCTAATGAAAGAGTTCGTAAAAAATCTGAAACCAATAGTCTCAGAATTATGACTAAAAAATAATAATGTCTAACACAGAGGTATCCTTATCATTAATTAGGAGGTAAGATATGGAACCAAGTGGTAGTATTCATGTAAGTTAATGAGATATAGATGTATATTTTAATTGACTGACTTGTGTTTGTTTACACTCTTTTTGTTTATACCCTGTAATCTAGAATCGACTACATATTTCTGTCTAACCCAGTGGTTGGCAGGTAGAGAACGCCTTATGGCATTAAGTCCGCCATTTGATCTTTCTTATATCGCACAATAAAGTTTAAATAATTAAATAACCTGTAGTGTTGAGACTGTCGGGTCTAATATGTGAGTAATCTAATAAAGGTGTCCACTCAAACTCCTGCGAGATTACACGATTACACGGTACACGTGTGCTCTGTGCGATACACGGGCAGTGCTGTTTCACTGCGTATTAATATGCGAAGGCTACTAATGTGTTGATAAACGTTTATTGCTGTACCCCGTGTTTGCATTTGCAATTGTAGTGTACATTTTATTTATGACAGGTGCTACAATAGAAAGCTCCCGTGAGTCCTATACTCACGGGAGCTCTCTACTCATTAAAATACATATGAAACAGGTTTACTCACGTCGTTCAAATCGAGTATCGTTTGACATGTTTCCAATCGATTCGAGATTCGTAATTATGAGCTACGTGGGCGCATAATTCATAATCATGAGCCAAATGCAAATTAATGTAATTTTTTGTCGAAGTTAATAAATCCTTATAAAACTAAGCTAAGAAAAATCTTACTTGAGTTTTACTGCGTAACAATCTAATTACGCCTAAAAAACTAAACTATAGAACACAATAAAGTTAAACTAAAGGTAAACACAATAAATTTAAAATAAAGTTAAACTAAAGCATAGTGCCAAAGATGCTGGCGGCGCCTGGCTACGCAACTTAATGTAAGACCCAAATGTAAATGAAGCCGATATTTACTTTAGTAATTTTCATGAGACTAAATATTAAAATTTCCCTTGTAATTTCTGGAGCTGAAGTTCGGCAGATGAGGCGCCCCAGGCAGACTTAAATACTAGTTAATTATAATGCTTCTTTGTGTTGTGAAACGACGTTCGAGTAAAATTTTCTTATAAAATGTCTAGAATTAGACGATGGTTTTCGCTTGATAATTTGAAACTGAGGGTTTCATGAAAAGATTTCACCAAGTTTAAGAATAAAGAGCCAAAGTTTAGAGCTTATAGAAGAGATGTTTCATGAATCTGAGATTTCTGTAATGGTGTGTAAATGTATCTATACTATGTTATTATAAAATTGTATCGAGTTTTCTAAGGAGAAGGTCATTATTTCGAGAAAAATTAACAGTGCGATGCAGCAGCGTGGCGTCACCAGCGCCATTTGTTGATAAAATTGTCTTCGTCCTCTCATCACGCTGAAATATGGTTGAATTGTAACCAAGACAAACAGACAGTAAGCTCGTCCTTGGTAAAGGAATGCAGAGAAGCCCTGAACAAACTTGGAGAACACACAAAGATTACGGTAGCACGGGTACCTGGACATCAGGGTGTGACAGGGAATGAAAGGGCAGATGAGATGGCAAGGCTAGGAGCAGAGAGGGAACTCATAGGACCCGAACCTGCACTGCCAATATCGGCAGAAGTCACAAAAGGAGTTATAGCTAGGCTAATGGAGGAAGAGGACAATAGACAATGACGGAATGTCGACAATCGAAGATGATCCTAGGAGGTATGAACAGGAAAAGGACCAGGTATCTCCTGGAACTAGGTAAGAAAAATCTCAGATTATTAACAGGCATAATCACGGGACACAATAGCCTCAACAGGCACCTACACATTATGGGTGTGGTAAGTGATCCATACTGCCCGCACTGTGGTCAGGAGGAGACGAGTAAGCATGTTATAGCAGAGTGTGGCATGTATGCGATAGTACGCTATAGCATCTTCAGAAAAGACAAACTAGAAGAGGAAGAGCTGAAGGACATTAACCTTAAAGATGTCCTTTCCTTCTGCAGGAGATCAAGAAGATTCGAGGAAGAAGGCTGTATGGGAGCGCCACCGGGACAGTAACCGTTGGCTCCAATTGGGAATTGGGCTGAATGAACGCAGCCAAGCGATCGACAGCCCGCCTGTTTCCGGCCGGGCGTCCCTACACCAATCATCATCATCATCATCACCAATCATCAACCAATTTTAGTACAAATATAACTGGACATCCAAAAATGATTATAAAGGATACTTTTATCTGACTATGGTGTCGCAGACGAAGTTCCGGCGACTTTTAGCAATAAAATAGTAAAATATAGAAAGACATTTAGTCGTTTAAACTGCTTGGAAAATAATTAATTACTACCCTCTAATACTTCTACATGTCCTACAAAAAAATGTTCTTGTAGTGATCCCATGACCACCCATAGCAGAACCGCACTCATTGGCTCGGTATGGCACCAGCAGGTCAGACGTCCGTCACAGCCGGTGGCTCTCCCGTGACTGTCTTCCCACCCGTACTCTCGAGACAACGTCATAACTACCCACATATAGGTTTTATACAGATCCACAAACACTACATCCCTTCCTTATTTTAATATGTTTTTCTAATCGAATAAATGGGTTTAGTTTAAGACTCTATTTCCAGAGAGATTCAATTAATTTATCGTCACTTGCAAGTCTTTTTATTGTATTTTTTTAGTTTACTTTGACTGACTATATTATGAAGAGATAATCATTTCGTACAGCTATAAGGTCAATTTATTACGCTTCAAATTGCTGCACATCTTTATCCATTTCCTCTCTTCCTTTCTCTTTCAAAATTGAGTCTCAGTCGTATCGAAGGTAGTCTTTTTTTTTTTTTTACTACCAGTTTTTTTTCATTTGATTTAATCGACATTTTGACAGCAATAAATGTAATTCCCAGCTAGCTCTTTGTTTTACAAATTACCATTCAGTGACTAATTCTACATCTGTATTATATAATGATCGAGAGACCCAGGATCGCACAACTGAATATTATTAGATCACAGTTATTTTTATCAGACGTGTAATTCAAGGGTTGTTGTCAAACGGTTTATTCAAAAAGTTCGTCTGTAAAGCTCAGAATTCAGTATGATATTAGTTATCTGCCCTAGAATCCAACTACGTGATACTAATTCAATACGATTTGGTATGTTTTAACCTGTTCTCACATTGACGTTACGGCACACATTGCCCTTACAGGATTAATATTATATATTACACAAGAAAGAGGGCAAAGTAGAACGAATCGTTTAGAACAATAAACTATAATCAAGGTAATAACTTTTTACCAAATTAAATTACTGGACAACATTCAATAGCTCGTCGTCATGACATGACCAAGCAAACAAGGCCAAACATGATGGAGTCGAATATTTATATTACAGAATTCCCACTACCATTCTCCGGCTCCATCATCAGACCAACTTCACATCACAATAATATTGTAGGTGCTGTCTTCTGATTAACAGAAGCTTGCATTAGGTATCTAACTCAGTCTAACAGGTGAAATCTAACTTGCTACTATTGATTGCACGCACGGCACCCACCGAAACAGGTGAAACTAGAAAAATCTTCTAAAAGCCTGCCCTGAAGCCTGTTTAGTTATTTGTCTTTTGCTTAAATATAACTGTTTTATGGCACATAATGCTCTGACTAGTCGGTTTGCTTCGTGCCCACCTCCGTAACTAGTGACGCCTACCAGTGTACCAGTGCACGAGTATAATTAGTTATATTTTCTGCAACTTTGAGATCAATGCAGCTCCTGCACTTACTCTTCTCATATCTCTATTTCTTTGACAGTCCTGCCTGGCGAGTCCGCACGCAAGTAAAGTTTATTATATTTTATTTGTAAATCAAGTTGATTTCTCATATTCAAAACTACCATTAAAACGGTTTGACTTATTTCCCGTGTTTCTACTTAATAAACATTAACTTAACACGCATGGTTTAAAATTTCATGTAGGCCCATACAGCCGTTACACATTCACGCATGGTTTACAATTTCATGTAGGCCCATACAGCCGTTACACCTTCAGGCATGGTTTACAATTTCATGTCGGCCCATACAGCCGTTACACCTTCACGCATGGTTTACAATTTCATGTAGGCCCATACAGCCGTTACACCTTCACGCATGGTTTACAATTTCATGTAGGCCCATACAGCCGTTACACCTTCACGCATGGTTTACAATTTCATGTAGGCCCATACAGCCATTACACATTCACGCATGGTTTACAATTTCATGTAGGCCCATACAGCCGTTACACCTTCACGCATGGTTTACAATTTCCTGTAGGCCCATACAGCCGTTACACCTTCACGCATGGTTTACAATTTCATGTAGGCCCATACAGCCGTTACACCTTCACGCATGGTTTACAATTTCCTGTAGGCCCATACAGCCGTTACATATTCACGCATGGTTTTGTACATGGACATAGGTATGTCTGAAATGTAACTTCTTGGTATCCGCATAGATAAGACGTTAATCTATAACAAGCTGAAGTTAGAGATGAAATAATCAAATAAAATCGGACAATGAACTGTGAATGACTGTTTTATTTTTCAATTTTAGCAGTCATACTTGCAAGCGTTGCTGCGTGCATGAAATAAGAACTTCGTTACAGAATGCTGCAGTCCGTCAGACTATGGCATTAGTCAAAGATAGTTGCCTATCGTTTATTCAGTTTAATTTAGGAAATATCAATTAATGATACAAGAAGGGGGGCAGAGATATAAAATGACTTAAACTATGAGACTAAAACGCCCCATGTTTAGTGATTTATTTGTCACATCCAAATTTATACTTTATATTTAAATTCGTATAAGTAGGTAGGTACTGCAACAAGTAGTAGCTGCCCATGAAATGCAGTCAGCCCTTTTACTTCTACATATGTCATTATAAAATTCCAAAATTAAAACGTCTGTACACCGAAGATACTCTTCACAGAAACAAGTGCAATAGGCCACTCAGAGATCACTGAATCGGAACATCTACGTTTTAGATAATTGTGTACCCATATGTCTTTGCGCGCTAATCGCGCCCCCACGACCAGTCCGATTTTAACCACCTCCAGCACACATGCAGCCGGACATCCACACACGGTTACCGGCCACCACGGAGAAGAAAAGTCACAACCCATTTCCTCCTCTTGTGCGAACGAAGCACGCGGTCATGCTCTATTTAGGATGAATATTAGAATGAACAAATAAATAACGAAATCATCATTATCAGCCAAAAGACGTCCACTGCTGGACATATGCCTCCCCCAGAGAACGCCACCATGACCGGTCCTGTGCCTCCCGCATCTAGTGGACTCCAGCGACCTTCACCAGGTCATCAGTCCACCTTGTGGGGGGCCTACCCACGCTAAACAATAACGAAATACCCTACACAAATCGAACCAACCCCACAGCAAGCCGTGGCAGGCCCGTACCATGGGCACTAGACGAAGATATAGATAAATCATATTTATAATCTTCCGCAGTAATAACTACCGATGTCAAATATAGCATTTTTTAATCGGACATATCGATACTAGCAGCGCCGCGCGGCGTCACCCGCCCGTCCCACGGGAACACCACACATTCTCGGGACAAAAAGCAGCCCATGTGTCAATCCAGGGTGCCGCCCCGCACCATAATCCATAAAAACTGGTCCAGCCGTCCGAGCGCGAGGAAGCAACTAACACACACACAAACACACTCACAACGCTCGCCACAAAACAAAAATAACCAAAAATGTTAGACTCAATGCCTCAAGGCATTCTCCACCAGTCAACCAATGGGTCGAACTGAAACATAAATGTAGGAAGTTAAAAGACCACACAGATTATACTCATTTACATCATCATCATCATCATATATTCAAGAGCTAGGGTATTTTCTGTGCAGTAACTTTCAACTTAATCTACATTCCCACTTTTGTTTCTTTATAATAAAATAATAAAGCATTAGCTTATTGTATTTGCTTCATATATTTTCCTTCTTTTTTGTCCTGGTTTGCCCCTTTCCTTTTTTCTACTCGAAAGAATGCTCGTAGATCCACTACTATCATCCGTCGCCATCTCAATCTTTTATCTAACTGCATTTGTGATTACCTATACTTAAGATCTGATAAAATTATGTATTTCTTGTTATGTAATCGTCATTTAACAAGCTGACATCACAGAATTATGTTTTTTTTCTATAAGTACTGGATGTGCTTATTATTGAAGTAGACATACGAAAAGTAGAAATGTAATAAATATTGCTAAGTATCGCCTGCGCATTGCGCTCTAAAAGGATTAACGTACGCGCACGCACGTATGTATATTGCATAATCTACGACATTGTAATGTCCCCATAGGAAAGCGAAGTAAACAACTGATGTAATACTCGTACTTATGTATAATCTTACACGGAAACTGTAGATTATTTTAATTAATAAGTGTAATTTTATTATTACGCTTGTCCGATTGTGTAGCGGCATTAAGAAATAGGTACGCTGAAAAGTGGCTGGATAACTTACACAAAAATATTAAAAAAACATTGCCACAGTTTTTTTCAACAATAATATACGCGACATTTGTGGCAGCTGTACATTGGCTTAAATATAGCCATAAGCGAACTGTAGCAACCGGAACAACTAAATATTATACAGCGTTGCAAAAATCATTCGTAGAGGAAACAGTGGCCATTGATGATGGTGTTCCATTATTTTGTCATTCCGAGAAATTAAATGGAAACTATCGACACCAATAATTATTTATTAATCACTCTCAGGATATAACCCTATCTCATGATCTTCCGTATACCTGATTTATGTATCACATTAAATTTATGTTATTTGTAATATTGCAGCGTGCGAAATAAAGTAAATAGGAATACCTACTACCTCTAACTATTACACAGTCGCAATCTCTCAAGGATGGTATATTGTAGAAAGAAAATGAACATAGCATAAATAGAAATAAGAATGAATGAAGCTGGGTTGACCTATTTTATATATTCGATCTGTTGCAATTATACTTATTATTTTTAGTCAATTGCACGATACACGTCTTAACTTGTTAAGCACACATTTTAAGACAAAAGTCGACATTTAAGTAAATAATATACGTGTATATCAGAAGACACAAACCGTAAATAAATTCCGAAGAACTAATAACCTGACCGCATGTTCTTTACCTCTGCCCGCTGATCTAATATATCTCATGCTGTGTCACTTCCACAATGATGATTGAGGTGTGCCATAAAGAGTATTTGTATTTGTAAACTTTGAGAAAACCTTTGCTAACAAGACCACGCTGATTCCCGTCACTATTTTTCCACAATTCATTTCGTATATTATAACACTGTTATTGCTAAGTTAACAAAAATATTTTACTCGCATTTTTAGTAACACGTAAAAGGAAGTAACTAACAATACTACTTTATGATGGTATACCGTAATCACAAGTATGTTTTATCAATCGCAACTACCCGCACTACAAAACATAATGTTGCTTCAATTGTACGAGTAAGAGTTTAATCATACGTACATTACGTCGCTAGATGGCGTTGTCCAACGATTCTCTAATTGTATAGCGTTCTTTTTCTTTATATTATCAAATAGCTAAAGTTAACAGATTTTTTACGAATGCCTAAAATATTGTACTTACTCTTATTTTCATTCGATTATCTGTGTGCATGTTGATATTGTTGTTGCATATAATGCCAAACAAGTATCTCAATTTGCGACTTTCACTGTCTTAAAACATCAGACTAATCTACTCAATTACTAATAGATTGACTATTTTTCTTTCAATAAGGAAAGAAACACCGGTAACTATTGAACTGATTAGTTATTATGTCACTATCGTAATTTACCCGATATCCCTTTATCTTTTTCTTATTACTTTACTCCGGATGTTTTGTCCTCGTCGCCATTATGTAGTGATCCCATGACCACCCATAGGAGAACCGCACTCATTGGCTCGGTATGGCACCAGCAGGTCAGACGTCCGTCACAGCCGGTGGCTCTCCCGTGACTGTCTTCCCACCCGTACTCTCGAGACAACGTCATAACTACCCACATATAGGTTTTATACAGATCCACAAACACTACAGTTCTATATATTTTAAATTCCTTAATGAAACTGTCCTTTGTTGCAGCTAATATAATAAGTCACTCGCGGTCTCTGCCCTTTCAATACTGTGCAAATAAGACGAATGATGTCGAGTCGAGTTGCATTAGTCCGGCAGGTTATGTTTGGCTGATGAGCTTATTACCGTAGCCGCCTAGCAGTGGCTGCCATAAGCCGCAAATCTTCCGCTTTACATGCGCTCGTCTGTTGTTACTCGGCGAAGCTAGACAAAACGTTGGCGCACCTGAATAATTACTCTTTCTGTTTGGTTATTGTCATCAGGTCAGAAGAAAGGTTGTCATTTGACGATAAGTTGCGTTAGTCCAACAGGCACTGTTTAACTGATGAGGTTATTACCTTAGCCGCCTGCCAACGGCAACCATAAGCCGCAAATCCTCCGCTTTACATGCTCGCGCCTGTTGTCGGTCGGCGAAGCTAGATAAAGCGTTGGCTCACCTGAATTACTCTTTCTATTTGGTTATTGTTATCAGGTCAGAAGAAAGGTTGTCATTTGACGATAAGTTGCGTTAGTCCAACAGGCACTGTTTAACTGATGAGGTTATATTGCCTTAGCCGCCTGACAACGGCTACCATAAGCCGCAAATCCTCCTCTTTACATGCGCGCGCCTGTTGTCGGTCGGCGAAGCTAGACAAAGCGTTGGCGCACCTGAATTATTATTTGGAAAGATTGTGAAATAAGATTATGTTTATCTATATAAATACAAAATTGATAGTAATACCTAATTAAGCTTTTTATTAGGTACTTAGTTACTTATATCTAAAAACAACAAATGTTCAAATATCTACAATTAAAATCTACCATCTACATCTAATCTGTTATAAACAAACAAGATGGCCTAGTTAACCTTTTGGGCAGAAATTTCGTGCATTGGATCGAAAGAACAATCTTTGATTTACTGTTTCTTTTTTTTAATTCTTTTTTATAGATGTTTGCCTACGAGTTTGTCTCTTTAGTACACTGAAGAAAACTGTTTGGCAACTGAATTCTCCATTTATAACTTTTAACTTATTTTATTATTATCTAACAGACCCGAGCCATTAGGAACCACGTAAAAAATTTAATTCTAATAGTCATTTTTATCCAGTCAACAAGCCGAGTCATTAGTCGCGAGGTTAACCCGCCATATTCAAATACAGCTCCACCGTTTAACGCAAAGCCTCACGTTCCCTCAAAAGCGGTGTAGGATTAAGGTCCCTGGAAATTGAGTGTAGCTGAAAAATTCAGATTTTTTATACAAAAATATTTAAGTGTAAGTGTAAGGGGATGAATATTAATATTGAATTCACCAAGCTAAAAAATAATAAATATTAAGGGACAAATCGACCTAGTCCCAATCTAAGAAAAGCTTGTACTATTGGTACTAGATGACGATATAGTTAGGTACATAATATATAAATACATATATAGATAACATCCATGACCCAGGAACAAATATTCGAGTTCATCACACAAATATTTGCCATGGCCGGGATTCGAACCCAAGACCGGACCGGCCGTAGGCTGCTGCACTCCAAACCGAGCCAACCGCGTCGTCAAAATTCATTCGATGCTTGACACTAACGTCTCCCCATTATGTCTCCACCACGTTCCTAATTTAGAGACATCCTCTACTCGATGTACAATCTCAGCGTAACTTATTTAAAAGTGTGTAAGCTTTATTTTCACTGTTTAACAGAAATGTTGTGAATTACAATTCATCTGTCTAGGTATCATCCTCCTAGCCTTTGTCCCATTTTTTGAGAATGAATTCTCAATCGGGGTCGGCTACCTAAATCCCAAGATGTGGCGTAGGCACTAGTTTTTACGCAAGCGACTGCCATCTGACCTTCCAACCCAGAGGGGAAACTAGGCTTTATTGGGGCTTAGGTGGTTTCCTCACGATGTTTTCCTTCACTGAAAAGCGAGTGGTAAATATCAAATGACATTCCGTGCATAAGTTCCGAAAACTCATTGGTACGGGCCGGGTTCGAACCTGCGACCTCCGGATTGAAAGTCGCATGCCCTAACCACTAGGCTACCACCGTTTACCACTAGGCTACCACCGCTTACCACTAGGCTACCACCGCTTCATCTGTCTAGGTATATCAAACCTTAATAAAAAGGAAACCAAAGCAATCATAGATATTACTAAAGATGAAATATTATTTTAAGACAATATTTACCTCAAGCGTATCTTTATATTTTGTCATTTATTTCTTAATAACTTTCAACCACTGCCCCTTATTGAGTTTTAAAAGACTTTTCCGCATTTATCTTTTGTTCCAGATCCAACAGTTCTATCTTGACCGTTTTCACCCTCGTCATTTACATACATTTACATGATAATCCTGCGTGGGTACACTGCCGACGAGTCATCTGTGTTGACTGATAAGGTTCAAGTCAACATATTTTTGTTTTGCTTCACAATAGCTTTTTTAGCGGCATGCTCAGCTTATTTAGAAATGTTTATGTTTTTTAGAGTCGTGCTACATCGTGAGAATTTTAACAAAGGTACATTTTGCTTAGTGGCTACTACAATTAAAGGCGGTAGTCAGGTACTTACTTATTCAAATTTAACTTTAACGATGATAAATATGTATGTAATGTTTAGATGACGCACACTTTTACTCCTGTAAATGACACATTAAATTTTTTGAATCCGGCGGTACTTTGCCGAAATCCATATAAATTAAAACAATAAGTTTCCTTTGCTAATCCATAATATGATAATACGGATATCGCTCAATTTGTAAAGCAATATCGTTGCTATTAATAATATATTTTTTTACTATAACAAAACAACTAAGCGCTTCTACTATAAATCAGTAGGTATATGCAACCCTAAGAAAGCTAAGAAATTTTTTAAACAGTCGAATTTTACTGCTTGAAATATGTCATAAATATAAGTCCAATATTGAGAAGTCAAATCTTGGCATCAAATTCGCATCAGAATTCAGTATGCACGCTCTATCGCTCATATCTGTCCGTGCATGGAAGATTGGATGCATGCCTTCCAGTAACTGATGATCTTTATTTTAAGCGGCCGTCTGTCTCACAAGGGATTTTTCTAAAATGGTTGGTGGTCTACGACTTTCCATTACGCGAGATCCCCGGGTGGAACATGTTACTTCCGGGACAGGGTTTCATCCGATTGGTCAGCTAGAGTGAACTGCAGTGTGCACGCATACAATCCCACTTCTATTACTATTTAGCTGTCATAGGGCGAGATAATTTGTTTCGGGTCTACTCATATATTTCAGGACATAAAACAGGGGTTAGACACGCGTTGATATGGTTCGCATAAATTAGAATTAACGATAAAATGGTCCTTCCATAGCAATAAATGATATACGTTATTCGGTGACAGTGAGGAATATGTGTGGTTTTTTCCTGAAAAAAAAAATAGTATATTGAAAATAACACACTGCTAACAATAAGAAATAATCATTGTACACAATTGTCGGTGCAGTAACCATTTACTCTTGGGTGACATTGAGCTCAATCGCTGTCAGTTTCTGAATAATTAATATGTAGCTGCCCTTACATGAGTTATGTTTATGTCACAAAACATTCCATGAATGGTCAGTAGTGTATTTCCACCAATAACTGAGATAAAGAATCATTACCCGAATTATTAGGCTTTATTTAGTTAAAACTTTGACATGTATATATGACAGTCTAATATCGTCGTTTATGGCATTCACTTCACCACATTCTCCCCGGCATAGTGTTACACACGTAGTCGCCTAGGCGAAGTGGGGGACGGCATTGCCTAGCGGAACGTCGAGATTGAGGGGTCTCTGGTGTGGGTACCGTATCGTCATTATTTATGGACGGTTGTTCTTCAGCCTCCGCCCAATCCTCTTCGTCACTGTCGTCGTCACCCCTTGGACGGCTCCCTCCAGGGGCAAGGTGACGGTTTGCGACTACGGATTCTCTTCCATTTGAAAAACGGACGAGGGAGTGCTGTGGGTTTACTTCGAGCAGTTCTACTTCCTCCACGATGGGGTCATATTTGCTTGTTCTGTGGTGATTCTTTAGCAAGACTCATAAATTGAGATAAAGAATCATTACCCGAATTATTAGGCTTTATTTAGTTAAAACTTTGACATGTATATATGACAGTCTAATATCGTCGTTTATGGCATTCACTTCACCACAAACTTGAATCAATTACTCTTTAGTTGTGATTTATTTTGCCCGCTTCAGAGTAATTGTTTTTCATTTCCTTTGGACAATATATTTTAGTGCTTTTATTCTGTTTGTTTGTACTATGTAGTATCACGATTACTGCCGATATTCACGGCCAGGCCACGACTCCCCGGGGTCAGGATTGTATTGACTGCGATTGTTTGCGCCATTTGCATCTCATTACACGTGCATTTGCATTTGATTCATTTCGCTTTCTCTTTGCAAATAAATGATGCGTTTGTTTGTATTTACATTTGACTGTGTACACTTAGTCATCGTTATTTGAAATGCTATGATTATTCATGGCCACTTTATTTGGTGGTTATACAATGTGATTATAAACAAAGATCCAACCGCACCGCAACCAAGAAAAAATTTAATGTTACTTCAAAATTTTATAAACATACCAAAAGATCCGAAGCTAAATCGATCTTCACTGAGCTGATAATATAATGAAACATATTTTATAATGAATTGAGTATATTAAAAAATATATTAAAAATGGGTTTGCTCAAAATATCCTGGACAGGCTATTTTTAATTATTGAAAAGAAAATGGTTTATTATTAAATGTTGCAACATCGAGATAATAAGAAAATTGTATCCTGAGTTAAAGTATAAAGGAGAATGGGCAAAAATATATGGAACCTGGGACCACCCTCCAATAGCAACGAAATATGTATCGTTGGAAAGGTATTTTCAATTGGAACAACAATTGTTATGGCAGCTTTGTTGTTACAACTGTCCGTTCGGAGTTATAAGACTAATAAGTCTGAAAAAAAAAACAAAAGAAAAATATTATACTAAGTATTCTCAAACTCATGTAAGTACTTTGGTGTCGTATATACATTGTTACACTAAGAATACGTTCACTCACTGGCGACGGTGAACTACCCTCATTTTCACGCACATTGTCAAAATGTCGTGTTGCACACAACACTCACTACGTCACTTGCTTAAGGTCTCGTCGTAAGTCGTTCGTTGGTTTTGTGCGTGAGTTATCGTTTGTTTCTCTTGTTTTCACTTGGACACTGATATTTTACTCCGCTTGTTTATTGAATTTTTGCTCTTTTAACGAATTCGGCTTGCCCACTTAACTGGACTTTTGAATTGCATTTCGATCGGGTAAATGTGATGGAAACTCATCATAACTGTGTTATGTGTCGGCGAGGACTGCATCGCAGAAGATATCAGCAACACGTTCTGCTAGATAATCTCCCAAGAGTGCAACCAGAGCTTGCTGCTTATATCCAGCAGCATGCATTATTGGAGGTGAGTGTGCTTATTTTTATTTTATCTAACGTTAAAAAGTCGAATTAAAATAAAACTAAAATAAATATTTTTGGTTGTTCAAAATCATATTATTAATAACATTATAAAGGCAAAAATCTACTTGGATGGATGATTTACAACGTTTTTCATTGTTTAACTAATAACTATTGACATTTCCAGTGACGTTTGTAATGACTTTTCTTTACTATTATATCATGTGGTGTTCGACAACACACGACACGTATACCATAGATGCTGGCAGAGAGATGCTAATGCCATCAGACCACCTGATGCAGCACAAATACCAGATGTTCCTGAAGAGAACTACGAACTACGTCAGATCAGAGCGCCAAATAATCACAGGCACTGTATTTTCGAACCACGTTGAATATTCTATTCACGCTATTCAACGTGGTTCGAGTCGTGTGTTGTCGAAGTTGTGGAACACCACCTTAGTAAAGAAAAGTCATTACTAATATCACTGGAAATGTCAATAGTTATTAGTTAAACAATGAAAAACGTTGTAAAACATCCATCCAAACAGATTTTTGCATTTATAATGTTATTATAATAATATGATTTTGAACAACCAAAAATATTTATTTTAGTTTTATTTGAATTCGACTTTTTAACGTTAGATAAAATAAAAATAAGCACACTCACCTCCAATAATGCATGCTGCTGGATATAAGCAGCAAGCTCTGGTTGCACTCTTGGGAGATTATCTAGCAGAACGTGTTGCTGTTATCTTCTGCGATGCAGTCCTCGCCGACACATAAACACAGTTATGATGAGCTTCCATCACAATTACCCGATCGAAATGCAATTCAAAAGTCCAGTGTAAGCCGAATTCGTTAAAAGAGCAAAAGTTCAATAAACAAGCGGAGTAAAATATCAGTGTCCAAGTGAAAACAAGTGAAACAAACGATAACTCACGCACAAAACCAACGAACGACTTACGACGAGACCTTAGCAAGTGACATAGTGAGTGTTATGTGCAACACGACATTTTGACAATGTGCGTGAAAATGAGGGTAGATGTTCACCGTCGCCAGTGAGTGAACGTATTCTTAGTGTAACAATGTATATACGAGACCAAAGTACTTACATGAGTTTGAGAATACTTAGTATAATATTTTTATTTTGTTTTTTTTTCAGACTTATTAGTCTTATAACTCCGAACGGACAGTTGTAACAACAAAGCTACCATAAAAAATATTGTTCCAATTGAAAATACCTTTCCAACGATATATATCTTGTTGCTATTGGAGGGTGGTCCCAGTCTGCCCATTCTCCTTTAATTTTTTCTATTATCAAATCAAGTGAAAGTAACTGGCATCGATACGACCTGTTTATACCTGTGAACTAGGAAATTTTAATTTTAGCGTTGTGTATCTATTGGATGCGTATGTTTAAGCTATCCGATGCCATCGCTGTTGTGCCTAGTATGACAGATCTATTGAGGATGGCGTAACCATTTGACTCCAAAACTGCATTAAACCCTACTCGCGTTAACTTCGCTTCCGCCCAGCTCTATTAGGGGACCCTAATTGTACATAATTTAGATAAAATCAAATGCATTTGGTTTGCAAATTTGTCAGGTTTTATTTTATCTGCGCTGTCCAATGCGATTTAGCCTCGATTACATGTCAATTAGCGGCGGGTACGACATAAGATAACATAAAAGATAAAATACAATCAAACAATTTACGTTGACTAAGATAATTTAGTTTTAATTAATAGGAATTCAATACATAATTTTCCCTATCTAGATATAGCACTGTCTAAATTGAGTTCATAAGCTGTACTGTACTTAGTATCAATATAAAGGGTGGGCCCTGTAACAGGAGCAAAAAATTAAAACATAGATTCGTCCCTTGAAACTAAACAACATTTGTTAAGCAACTTCTGAAAATAACGTGTATTAAATTAAATGAAATTTTGTAAAATAAAGTTTAGAAAAAGAAGCAATGTATTGCGAAATGTCCGACATTAGTAGAGTGACAGCTATGTCAATGCTCAGGGAATGTCAACGTTGGACGTCATACATTGAAAATACTATTTAATTTGTTTGAAATAATAAAATTTTGAAAACTGACTTTTTTTTAAAGTTGCTGAACAAATGTTGTTCAGTTTAACGAGTAAAATCTATGTTTTAATTTTTTGCTTATGTTACAGGGCCCACGTGTATAACAAGTTTTTGGGCAAACAATCTGCAGCAAGCCCTTCTTCCATGCAAGGGTGTTGGCAATGTTGGCATATAAATTCAAGTCAAACGACTTATTAATAGATAAAGTTAAATTCACCGCAATTGTTATACTCTGCTTGCAATAAAAATGTCGCCAAATTCACGTTGTCTGCATATTACGTACATAAGCAAAAGGGTCACTCTAATAAGCCACGTTTCACAATAAAATTAAACGTCTATTTTCAATCATACCATTCTAATTTCCGATTTCTCCTTCCAGGTACAGTACTGGTTCTCATCAGCGCAGGTAACGAGTCGTCACGTCCCGCCTGTCAGCTGTCAGTCTCGCCGCGCGCGCCTAATCCATCACGGGTGTCGCCGCCGGTGACAGGCCCGACCACTGGACTGTGTCAGGCAATTATGAAGACAATGGTGGGGATACTGTCTGGGAAATAAACTTGCGATGAATATCCTTTAATTAAAAAAGGTAACATCTCTGTTGCGATTTTTGTTCAGAGATGGGGATTTTCTTTTTATTGCGTTTTTAAAACCAATTTTACATTGTCAGCGGTTACAGTTAGGGCCCGAATACTAGACTGTCAGGCAATTATGAACTCAATAGGGCACAGTCCGGAAAATGGGGCCAGGAAATAAACTTGCTATGAACCTCGTCGTAAGCATTTCGTTTTATTTTTCTTCAGAGGTTGTATTTTACATGTGTAAAATGTACAGGTAGGAGTAGAAGTATATATTTTTTGTGTAAGGTAACAAGACATTATTTACGGTAGTGAAGTACCTATATTAAAATTTTATCGTAGTGCTTTAGGACATAGATTTAAATAAAGTGGCAGATATTATTAAGGCTAGATGCCAAAATAAGCGCAGGATCAAGGTTGTTAGTACATTTGTACTTATCAGCGCAGTTAAGGTAAGGAGTTATCACTGTCACTTGCCAGCTGTCAGTCTCGCCGCGTGCGCCTAATCCGTCAAGAGTGTCGCCGCCGGTGGCAGGCCCGACCACTGGACTGTGTCAGGCAATTATGAAGACAATGGGTGGGGATACAGTCTGGGAAAAGGGGATATAAAGTTATGATGAACCTTCTTTGATGAAAAAAATTAAAAAAAAAAAGATTTTTGTTTAGAGATGGATTATTGTATTTCATATACGAGTACTTACGAGGTATAAATATACAAGGCAATTGTGGGGATACAAATGGGAAAAGGGCTTTTGCCTTCGAAACCCAATAAAAAAAACTAGTTGATGGTTGACACTTGTCAATGTTAAAATTTCATTGGTTTAACCCTGACATGTGTCAGAATTTGAATACTTTGATACTGACGTATGTCAAAATTTAAACGGTTTGGTATTGACAAGTGCCGATCATCGATTTTTTTTATAGGATTTCGAAGAGTTTAAATGACATTTTGGGTAAACCATGGTAAAGAAAAATTAAATAACTGCAGTTTGTGAATCTTACAGCAAGGATTATCGGAAAAAAAAATAAGGTCTTCCAAAAATTGTACCAAGTCTATTAAAAGCAAAGTTGAAATGTATACAATCAACAGTTTATTAGGGCAACAATAGAATTGGTTGCGAAGCTTCCCACACCTAATACAATAAACACAGTAATCGCAAATCCTCATTAGCTGACCGTTAGTCAGCCTGCGTAGTCCGCGCGATGGCGCTCGATTTGTCACCATTACATTATGTACGCTCGCCCTTTATCGGAGCCTGTAGATCTCTCATGAAACAAAGACAGTTTTGCTAGTAGTGTTTACGTAGTAGAAATAAACAAAAAACACGTTAATGAGACTAAAAAGACATTTAGTGTCTAAATCATTAAAACAAGGAGAAATTGATGAGTGTTTTTTATTGTCTTTCTAGTAATTTTTGGTCTCATTGGTCTAGAAACCTTTCCACCTAGGTATTCGTGGTAATAAGACTCAAAGACTGTAGACTAGTGTGCCAAAGATGAAGGTGGTAGTTTAGATGTTAGTCAAGACTCACCTCGAACACTTTTGACCGTCAAATAGGTTATGGATTTTATATACTATGTTTAAACTCATACTTAAATATATATAAAAAAAAACATACCTACCTGTGAGGAATGAGGCTGTTCGTAGACTCATACCTAAGAGTTAAGCGACACATAATTATAGTTGCGACTTCGGTTGTTGCCCGACATTTGCCCCTTTTGCTCGCACCGTAAATATAGTCAGGAAAGTTACAAACCTTATGTGTCACGTGGTATAGAAGTTGATAGAATAAAACCTTTGTCCATGTCCATGTTCAACGTTTTCTTAGATAAACTGCTAAAATTCTTTACTAGTACTCGATCAGCGGGCCCAAAACATAGTGTAATGGCCGCTTACGCATTGCTATCTCTCCAGGTATGTAATTAACCGGGCTGTATATTTCCGTCGCGGCGTACGGCACACGCCAGGTATAATTAACTAGCGCCGCCGCGCGCCCGCCACGCCGAACATACCAACGGACAAACTCAATATCCAAAGAGATAGAAGGTAGCCACTAGTGTTCCTGCCAGGGCTAGACCCGTCCTGAGCACTCATAGATGACTGCAAGGAGATTCAATACAGTTGTCAATAAAAATTAAAAGGCATTTTAGGCTTTCTATGACGTTGTTCGCGTGGTTGAAAAGTGAAACATATTTACAATGAATTGATTGCTTAACTGTGACTAGAGTACTATTATAGTAGCACTCATACTTATATGATTGCAAGGAAATTCAATACAGTGGTCAATAAAAATTAAAAGGTATTTTTGTCTTTCTACGAGGTTGTTGACGTGGTTGAAAAGAAGCATCGCATATAATTATGTACTATAGCAGTATTATTATGTACACTGAATTGAATGCAGACGTTACTGCTTTAATAAAAATAATTAATTTGAGTGTAGCACATCGTTACCTACTATCGATTCTTAACATAATTTGAAACGAACATGCCGATCATGAAGTCTGAATCTTTACGGTAGATGGCGCTACGATGCCACCCTAAGGCATGCAAGAAGCAACTGGCCGAAAAATTCAATGGTTCTCGCATCAGGTTTAGTGGTCCAATAGGTAGGACGCCAGTGTTGGCCCGTAAAGCCGTTGGATACGCAGGTTCGAACCCGAATTTTATTCTTATTTTTTCTCTTCATTGTCATTGAAACATTTGGTTTACACCAGCAGACGTTACTGCTGTCATAAAAATAATAACACTGAATTAGTTATTTAAATACACCTACAGTTCAGTATTTCTAACTTATTAAATTAAACCTAATATGTTAATAAACCACCTACAGCGCTAATTGTAACGGGGTTGAACATAGATAGACGCACCTATCGGGAATCGGGAGGCATATTAATCGTTGATTAGCGCGCGACATGGGATCTCTATTAGCCCCCCTTCCCCGCAATGACAGTCATTAGCACAACACGTCAGTGTGGATCATTTGTGACGCGTTGCTGAAAAGGAGGACAATGACAGCGAAATATTACCAACTCGAGAAAATTCGGTCTTGCAAATTCGACCATAAGTCTTGTAAAATTGAAGCAACTTAATCCATAATGTTATATTAATAGTTTGAAACATATATATTTATAATAATTATTAGCTTGTTATTTCTTTCGATTGCATGCTCGGAACAAGGTCGCTTAATATCCACATCCAGATCGCCCGCACCATTTATTCCGTGAGATATTGATGTAACTTACGCCCATGAAGATATTATTTTCATCCTTGGAATTTTTTTGTTCAATAGAATAAACTAAATGTATTCCTTATTACTACACAAATTCGTATATTTTGAGTACTAAGTAGAATCACTCAAATATAGTCTTATTACATAAAAAGGCGACAAGAGCGATATAGCTAACTATCGCCCAATTAGCCTCGTTTCTCACCTCTACAAGACCTTCATCAAAGTCATCGAAGGTCGCATTGCTTGGCAACTCGACCAACACCAACCTCCTGAACAAGCCGGTTTCCGTCCCGGGTTCTCCACAACTGACCACCTCCACACTATCAACCAAATTGTCGAAAAGTGCAACGAATTTCAACGTCCTCTGTATATAGCTAGCTAGCTAGCTAGCCAAAACAGAACGGTCCGCTTACTTTCTCGGTCCTTTGATATACAACCAGCTACCGGACAGTATCAGAGATGCACCTTCCTTACAAACCTTCAAAAATAGATTGAAAAAATGGCTGCTTGAAGCACAATTTTACAACATTTCTGAAATAATAAAAAAATAAATATATGTATATGGCGTGTTTATAACAGTGGAATGTATAATGATAATATAATTAATATAATTAGTTAATAATAATGAAACATATAAACAAACAAACAGACATGTAACGATGTTATGAATACATTTTTCATTTTCATTTTCATTTCATTTATAGCGTTTGTAGATTATTCTAAGGCATTCGACAGTATAACCCATCTTGCAATAGAGACAGCACTGAGAAACCAAAATATTGAGCCTACTTACATCAGCCTAATTAGAAATATCTACCAAAATAGTACAGCAGATATAAAACTCCAGCTCTCCGGTCAGTCGTTCCCAATTCAAAAAGGTGTAAAACAAGGCGATCCGCTGTCTCCGAAGTTATTCACCAGCACTCTGGAAGAAGTTTTCAGGTCCTTAGACGTTGCTTGGCGGGAGAGGGGGATAGTCGTGGGAGATAGGATATTGTCAAATCTTCGCTTCGCCGACGACATTCTCCTCTTTTCTTCAACTGCAATAGAACTCCAGCAGATGCTCCAAGATTTAAGTATCACAAGCCTTCAAGTTGGACTTTAAATGAACCGCGTAAAGACTCAAATTATGACCAACAGCACAAAAAGTAGGGTCGCGGTAGATGGGCAGACTATGCATTACGTCGACGAGTATATTTACTTGGGCCAGATAGTCTCTTTCAGCAACAGACAAGATAAGGAAGTCGAAAGACGAGTCTCAAACGCCTGGACGAGCTACTGGTCCATGAAAGCTATGATGAAGGGAACCCTCCCATTAACACTTAAGCGCAAACTCTTCGACATGTGCATTCTGCCTATCCTAACCTACGGTGCTCAGACATGGTCACTCACGGAGAGTCAGAAGTCCAAGTTGAAGGTTTGCCAACGCGCAATGGAGCGCAGCATCCTAGGTGTTAAAAGGATAGATCGCATCCGGACACCACGCTGCGCTCCAAAACACGTATAGCTGATGTTGGAGCAAAAACCGCTAAACTCAAGTGGGACTGGGCTGGTCACGTTAGCCGCATGCACCCAGACAGGTGGGCTCATATACTCACAAAGTGGGTGCCGCAAGATGGGCGGCGACGTCAAGGCAGACCGAGACGGAGATGGAGGGACGATCTAGACGCATTCCTGGTCGACTGGTCGAAAGCAACGTCTAACAGGGAGTTGTGGAGATCAAATAGAGAGGCTTTTGCCCAGCAGTGGGACACTCTAACAGGCTAATTAAAAAAAAAAAGTAGAAACAATTACCATAACATTTTAAAACTGGCGCCCAAAGTGGGGCCACTACTGGCCAATTTAGATAAGATGATTTTCATATAAATAATCAGAATACATGAAAAAACAGCCAAGAATTCTTCTATTCCTTATCTAAGTGGGTAAGTATTTCAAATAGGTAAAAAAATCTATTCATGCAAATGAACTGGGTATAATTTATAATGTAATTTGTTAGGTTTACTAATGTTTCGCCGAAAATTATTTAGCAAATTCTTAACTCGCCGAACTACGTATCCCATATTTTTATTTGGTCAATTTTCATTTCCCAACTCAACGTTTCGCACTGATATCTTTTCCCAATTAATGATTTGATAAACTATTGTTAGACCAATTATTATCTGGGATTTTTATAAAATGTCAATTATGTTTTCGTCAAATGTATTGATTGGCATACCTTGATTTAGCAACATATTGAATGGCATTATGAAATCTAACCTAGTTTGTTAGAATGCAAGGTTCAAATTGCAGTATAATTTTATTGCATTAAGCGGGTAGGGTGATGCACCATGCACCTAAATTTAGAGGGTACTTTTGTTTACATACTTTGTGGCTCAAAATAGCATTTCATTCTTGAGTTATATCATCGCTGATAGTTAATGTGCGTGTGTGCATAAAAAAAAAACCCTAACCTACCTATCTCTGGGAGCAGTTTCGTCCCGAAGACTGTAATCCCGACGGCTAGAATTCTTACAGTTCACATACATACGTATCACAAGTACAACAAAAGGAGCGTTTTTTAGGGATAAAAAAAAAACTAACCTAACCTAATCCGGCCGAGTCGGATCTGCTCACAAACATACGTATCACAAGTACAACAAAAGGAGCGTTTTTTAGGGATATAAAAAAAAACTAACCTAACCTAACCCGGCCGAGTCGGATCTGCAGCTCACATACATACGTATCACAAGTACAACAAATGATTTTGATTAAAAAATATTTTTTTCGGTTTATATTTGTGTTTTATTTTGCACTATCATCATACTGTAAGCAATGGTTGTAGGTAACTTGCCCAAATGGCTTTTGATGAATCGTTATTTGACTAAGCAAATCATTTGCTACACAATTATTTACCACATAAAATTTGACGATATGTTATTTGCCTTAGCATATCATTTCCTACACAATTATTTACCACATAAAATTTGACATAATAAAACTTTGGAATATAAAAATGTAGCGAAATAAAAAAATTACGAAGTAAAATTATGCCAAGGATTGGTTTGCGTAATAAAACTTCGGCGAAAAGTTGGTTGCCAAATGAAATTTGACGAAACATAATTCGGCAAAAAGGCAGTACACCAATTTGTTACTATGATATAAATAAACCTAAATCTAAATCTGTTATTATTACGCCAACTTCAGTTCTATTGACGTAAAAGCAGTTAAGCCTACTTCTTTTAAAACGGCTGCTAAAGTCAGTATCCTGAGAGAAGTATTCAACAAATTAACTATATAAGGAAGTCCCAACAACACCGTGCTGTTCAAACCATTCTACCAAAGAGCACGATATTCATCTAGTCGATGACTTATTGAAATTCTACGACACACCGAAAGACACAGCGTGGGTTCCTACCCACAGCATCCTAGCTACAGTGTGAACTGATGATCTGGTAAAGATCGCTGGAGGCTTTTGAATGCGGTTGGCACGAGACCGGCCAAGGTGGCGTTTTCCGGGAAACGCATGTCGTCGTATAAAAATAGAGATGTGTGTATGGGGAGAGTACGTTCTCGAGAACACTTCCCATTTAAAACATTCTCGAGACCGACACATCTCTGTTCTTAAACCTTAAATATTTTCAAATAATTTTCATTCCCAAAACAAACGAAATTTAATTTAAACTGTCAGCTTGACAGGCGACCTTTTGGGCTCTAGGGTAATGTCCTTTCCATTCGCTGTTTGAGTAAGACCTTCAAAAAAGTTCTTCCAGACCTACGAAAATTACGTTAACGACTTAGCTTAATATATTCACTTCAAACGGGTATTCAGAAATTTATAAGCAGAATTGTTAATGATAGGTATTACAAGTATGTTTTACTTATAATTCTTATTTCAGAGACGTAAGACATACTGGCCTCAATCATCTGTGCCTCAATTCAACATGGAGTGTAATGTCGCGAATTGAGCAATATCATAATGCAATTTGGCATATTGTCATATTGTAATTTTCTGAAAAGCACGTGCTTCTATGAAACGACCAGTTAAAATAAAAATCCACTGTAAAGAAACATCGCCATTTACTCCATGTTAGGAAAAGTAAATCTTACAGCCACATATTACTCCGTAGCTCAGCCTTGCATATTATACTATTATTAGTAGCAACAAGACGAATCACTCATCCATCACGCACTGCGCTTATTCTGGGGTTGTTTAGTCTGATGTTTGCACTGCAAGCTAAGTTTACTGCAAGCATTGTTCCTCATAATTTCTCGAATGCTGCTTGTTTAAGTTGATAAATACCAAATACGAGCATAGTTAATATTTGAATTTCAGTTATGACAAGCGAAGACCTACTTAATGTTGATAAGGTCTAGTTTTAGTACTCGTCTAGCTAATTAAAATACTTAAACGGGTTTACTCACGTCGTAGAAGTCGAATAACGCTCGACATGTTTCGAATCGGTACGCGATTCATCATCAGGAGAGACGATCAGTCGCGGCGGCGGCCAACCGAACAGTTTTTCATTCCGCGGAAAGTACGGGAGGCTATCGAAATTAGTCGTCATCCGAATTTTAATCGAGATTGTGGATGGTCAGTGCCCCCTAGTTGGAGGACGGTTTTGGATAAGTACTACATCGGTGATTAGTGTGGACGAGACCTTAGTAAATGACCTAGTGAGTGTTGTGTGCAACCCGACAATTGGCATTGTGCGTGATGATGAGGGTAGTTTTGAGCCTTCGCCGGTGACACCCGCGTCGAGCAGCCGCGCGGACAGGGCGCGTGCCCGTAGTGTTCGGTTGGCCGCCGCCGCGACTGATCATCTCTCCTGATGATGAATCGCGTACCGATTCGAAACAAGTATTTTAACTCGTCTAGGTAGCTGTTAACAAACGACAGTTTATTCAACACAAATGGTCACACAAGTTCACGCTATTATTGCTGAAGACACTAGGAATTTAATATTATCGATGTTTATTTTATGCATATTTTCTGGGAGCCTCTACGTAGTTAACAGATTCAGGAAGAAAACTAAATCGGTAGTAAAGCAATTACTATTAAAAGCATACCCGTTTATTACAGCTAAATAAAAAGAATAGGTAATGAAAATTATTTCCCTTGCAGATTGATGTGTTATTACTATAATAGGACTGTTTGACTGCTAGCCTCCGGGTGTTTAGTCTAGATGCGTTTGCGCCGGCATCGGCAGCGCTACTCGCTTTTACTCGCCAAACAAAACAAATTATACGTTGCAATACGCCGATCGCCTGGTGATTTGTCAGAGCTTAGAGCAAGGATGTTACACAGAAATAGCTACAAACTGGAACACTGAACATCAAATCAATCTTTCCTAGGTATACCTAGAGTTCATCACACGGCTGCCGACATCTTCATTTCTAATTTCCTTAATATAAGAACATTTACGACGAAATGAATACATTTCCATATTCCGTCGTGTTCTTTTCAAAGTCTATGATTTATTCATTTTTTTCCCCAGAAAATACTCGGCATAAACAACCTTTGAATTAGGCGTAATGCAGTCCGGAACCTCGGCGCTTAATATCGCATTAAGACGAGTAATTCTACGTACGCAGAGGCGTAGGACCACACTTGACGAATTAATGTAAGCCGGGTATAATAACACGCGCCAGTTTATTCTGTAATGGATTATAATTCATCACGGAGGCTATAAACATGCCGTCTCGTTCCGGAACATGCGATCCCGATCGGTCACGGCAATGCTCTAGCTATTTCATTAGACATAGGGCTGATAATTGCGTGTCGGTTGACGGGTGGTGATGTATACGGCAGGTTGAGGCTGCACTTGTTCGCAGATGCGCGGTATTGGCAGCTGGGCTGAATCTTAATGATGCGCTACTCGTGTTCGGCGTTTAATACTTTAAACGGGAATTATGATCGGCAAATTGCTGGAGATGAAATAATACCGACGTGTTTCGTTTCAGTTGACTTGATAGGGTAAATTGACCATGAATAGCAACAATTTGTCATTATGTTTTATGTGTCTATGATGCTCGCGTTTATCACGCGATAGATGATAAATAATATCACTTTCTGACATGTATATATATCAGCATAGCACTCTCATATTTTGAACTAATAGAGACCCACTGAACTAATTACATTTTTTAATCGGATACTGAATCTCAGAGGAACAATTGACAAAATTAATTGTTAAAAATATTACGCGTAAGTTAAAATTAAAAATTCTTATAATTTTAAAATATTTTTTTTTTTTTTTAATTTATTTATCACAAAAATAACTTATGTGGTATGTAAAACATTTATATTCCGCCAAACTGAGGACAGTTTGTTGGCGGATAAAGCGCTCACAAACATTTTCGTGTGCTACCACTTATAAATTACTTACATAAATGATTACTTATTAACTGCACTAATTTTACTGCTACCCATCAACAACAACGCCGCGCCCCGCGGCATCACGCTGCACGAGTCGCACCCTAGCAGTAGTTACTAAGGTCCAAAGTCGCACCGCGCAGCATCCCGAGCCGCAGCGCTACCGCAGATGGGCGGCCATATAAAACCTTCATCTATCACTAATTACTACACTACAATAGCAATAACAAATTAATACTTTATATTTTTATAGAATCTTTTTTATCGATTCTATTTTTCATGTGGAAATACCACATTTTTATTTTTATAAATAATGACAAAGGTAAATTAAGAAAGAGAAATTGAATGCGATCCACTACAATCTAAGCTGGGCTAATACTTTCATCAAACAGATTTAGGAGTTCTGCTTGCAGTTTTTTCTTAAATACTTGTTTACTACTGCACTTTTCTACTGATGTTCTTAGTTTGTTATGTATCTTAGGAGTCATATATTTACGCGTTCTTTTTCCGTAGTAGTTGTTGGCCTTGTATTCTACGTATGTTTTTTGTGTGCTTGCTCTGAGGTTACGCAACAGTAGTCTATGCGTTTTGAATTTATCCTGGCCGTAATCGTCCATACAAATTAAGTACCTAACTTTCTCATGCACTGGTAAGATTTTTAACATTTTATACAGTCGTTTGTAATTTTTATTACAGTTGTTTTTAGTTTTTTTATCTACTAGTAAATTTTTTACTATTCTAGTCTGGAGATTACAAATTTTATGAAACAGTATGGATGATTTACAAAATTTGAGTACCTAACGTGAAAAATATTTCATACCCAGTTCTTGAGTCCTATACCCTAAGTAATATTCAATGCAGTTACTGCCACAAGCTATTTATCTTTGGGCTCTCTCAGTCTACCTGATAGCTTAATGAAGCAATTGCGTTAAATATAGGAAGGATCTATCTGAACTAGTTACTATAATTCCTTACTAATAGTACCTAACCTGCCATTTCACTCTGCTGCCTTTGCCTGCCTTCACTAATAGGTACTTTAGTGTATAATTATATTTTTATCAAATGTGCCCTGATTTTACAGCATATTTGACATTATATTCCATAGGCTTGGAAGTCTCCCGTTTCGGGTCCAGCGTGGGAGTTGACACGAAGCGAGCATGTTATTATATATCATATCAACCAACATTTCAGGCGCCTTGCCGGGAAAGCAACCTTCTTTTGTTTAAATATAATTTTTTTATTAAATTATTCGATGTTTCATTTTTTTACTATCATTGCATATTTGACAAAAACGCTACACTTACCTTGGCGTGAAAAAGAATTGCCTGCCTCGTATCAGTCGTATCCTTAGCAGGCCTTGTATTAGTCGTATCCTTAGCCGGCCTCGATTGCTCGGCCGGCTATACCTACTTGGTAAGCAATCCCCATTTTCCAGTAATCCTACATCAAAAAGGCACTTTAAATCTAGAGAAGTCAATCTATTACCAGCTAAAAGGGACGTAGGTAGAAGCTGTTTACTATATTTAGGAATAAATACAGACTCCATAATGTGAGTAACTTTTTCTTTTCCTGCCATTGCCAGTTAATGTTTGATCCCACTGACGTAGCACTTCCAGATTACCATCGCTAGTGATCGAACATCTATGTGGGATGTAAGACTGGATTTTGTCGTTATGTCTTCACGTTGACCTGCAGAACCATGCCGTGTTCGGACGATCGAACAAAAACATCTATAGAACATTTTGTTCGCACGTTCATACCGCTAGCGAACATCAAATACTAAATACAAATATTTTTTGTTATAGCGGCAATAGAAATACGTCATCTGTGATAATTTCAACTGTCTAGCTATCACCGTTCTTGAGATACAGCCTGGTGACAGACGGACGGACGGACGGACGGAGGGACAGCGAAGTCTCAGTAATAGGGTCCCGGTTTTTACCCTTTGGGTACGGAACCCTAAAAACCGGCAAACTGCGAGTCAGACTCGCGCACGAAGGGTTCCGTACCATCAAATAAAAAAATTGGGCAAGTGCGAGCCCGACTCGCGCATGAAGGGTTCCGTACCTATACATATATATAATGTATAACAAGTTTGTTGTATGGGAGCCCCCCTTAAATATTAATTTTATTTTATTTTTAGTATTTGTTGTTATAGCGGCAATAGAAATACATCATCTGTGAAAATTTCAACTGTCTAGCTATCACCGTTGTTGAGATACAGCCTGGTGACAGACGGACGGACGGACGGACGGACGGACGGACAGCGAAGTCTCAGTAATAGGGTCCCGTTTTTACCCTTTGGGTACGGAACCCTAAAAACGGCGAAAAATCGCGTTTGTTGTATGGGGAACCCCACTTAACTATTCATTTTAATTTTGTTTTAGTATTTGTTGTTATACCAGCACCAGAAATACATCATCAATCACGGTCCATGAAATAAAGTAAACAAACTGTATTGGCTGGGACTACGTGGTGATGTTTATCGCTGGATATCGTCATATGTAGTTAACAGGCGCCAGGCTGTTGTGCTTGGCGGCTGTAGATCGGACTACGTAAACGTTCCCTCTGGTGTCCCCCAGGGCTCGCACCTAGGACCTTTGCTGTATAATGCTTATTTATATGATATTTATACTGTATTTTGCAACTCTAACTTCCTAATGTACGCTGACGATAAAAAAGTTTTCCTTGACATTAACCAGGAGAGTGACTGCGACAAAATTCAGGCTGATTTGGATCGATTATCAATTTACTATATTACTAACAGGATAAATGTTAACGTAAATAAATGCGCTCAAATTTCATTTGCACGTAGTCGTTCTCCGATATTACGTCAGTATCATATAGGAGGTGAGTTTATTCAACGAGTAAACACTATTCAAGACCTAGGTGTGACTTTGGATTCAAAATTAACTTTTGAACAGCACATCGATAAAGTAGTCGCTAGGGCTTATCGTAATCTGGGTTTTGTTTTCAGGGTGTGCAGTGATTTTCACGATAGCAATTGCATTAAAGTTGTGTACTTTGCCTATGTCAGGAGTATTGTAGAATACGCCAGCTGTATATGGTTCCCCCAATATGTCACGCATAAAGAAAAAAATGAAAAACTACAGCGCTCATTTTTGCGTCATTTAAATTATCGTGTCAAAAAATGGGATCCAAGCTACGAGTCTATGTGCAGCCGCCACCACTTACTGAGCCTGGAGGACCGTCGCATATTGCTTGATATCTCTATACTACATGATATCCTGTCTGGTCGTATCGATAGTGCTTCACTTCTTGCCGAAATTGGCTTTTCTGTGCCAACCTTCAGAACCCGGCACTCCGAACGTCGACTTTTCAGCATACCCAAGGTAAACACTAGGTATGCTCAAAACTCCCCAATTGTACGTATTCTGAGAGAATACAACTGTAAATTCAATGCACACACACACACACACACACGCACGCGCACGCGCACGCGCACATGCACACGCACACGCACACGCACACGCACACGCACACGCACACGCACACGCACACGCACACGCACACGCACACGCACACGCACACGCACACGCACACGCACACGCACACGCACACGCACACGCACACGCACACGCACACGCACACGCACACGCACACGCACACGCACACGCACACGCACACGCACACGCACACGCACACGCACACGCACACGCACACGCACACGCACACGCACACACACACACACACACACACACACACACACACACACACACACACACACACACACACACACACACACACACACACACACACACACACACACACACTTGGGGTGGTTGCTAGCTTTCTTTTGTTTTAATTTAAGTGTATATGTACATTACCTAATTTTATACCAATTGAAATCTGATATCGTTACCTTTTCCAGACCTCGTTAACTGCATATCTGTGGACATCTGTTATTGGCTTTATGTTCTACCTATAAGCATTGTTATATATGTTCTGTAATGCTGTTGATGTTCCAAATAAATAAAATAAAATAAAAAAATAAAAAAAGTCTTGTGACAGACAGACAGACAGACAGACGGACAGTGGAGTCTTACTAGTCTTAGTAATAGGATCCTGTTTTTACGCTTTGGATAAAAAAGAAAGTGCATTATTACATATTACTTTCAATGACATTTTATGAGCAAATTACCAGTGTATCGGCATCACACCTTTTTATTGTCATTTCTATCAATAAAAAGGCTACAAGGCTAAATAGGATACGATTATTTTCATATTTTCTACGGCAGATGGACCAGATCAAATCTTTAAGGCCTTTATTTTACCAAAGTGTCAATTACCAACAACAAAGTCGGTGGGCGCGAGTGTAGGCGGCCTTATCGGCAAGGAACGCACACGCATACAAATTGACGCATTATGGAGACGATTGTGATCTTAACGATGCACCCAATGAAGCTATATTGAAAATTCATTTGTGGATAGGACAAAGCATTTGTACTCCGATATTCCCTTACATGTATACGCTTTTATTTTTAATCTTTATTGTTTGGATCTGTAAGCAAGTTATAGGGTTCAAATAAAAATATATAGGATGCGGATGGTTAATTCAATTTAATGATGGGGTATATGTAACGTTTGCACCATAGGCTTCATCTTCGCTTAACTTGTTAGTGGTAACAACAAAGAGTCCCAAATCTCCGCGGGATGTGTATCGTGTGATATCAGTGACCGGCCATTTAGTTGTCACATCGGCCATTTGGTGTTGTTAAACATACAGATAATATGAATATACAATTTACATAATATTAAAATAAATTGCATTTGATGAATAATCATTTGATATAATTTAGACTTATGTATAAATACGCAATTATTTAAGTATTTAAATAATACTCCGCGTAAGTTATAAATGGCAGTGGCAAGTTGGCAACCAAATCGCCGGTAACTGATTGAATGTCATGTACCATATTATTATTTACTTTAATTTCTTCAAGCGTAGTAAAATTGAGCACTTGCAATAAATAAAAACATTTAATAGGCAAGTCGATAGAAATCGGGTTTCATTCTCGTTGCGCCTTGAGACTGAAGTGTTGACATGGGCATACATAGGAACCATGATACGAAATCATGCGCTCTAGCATCAACACGATGCATTAATCTAGATGGCTCTTAAAAAATGCATGAAAAAAATATTGTTTTTTTTATCATCTTTTGAACATGGAATCCATTACAAAATTACCATTCGATACGCGATCGACATGGGTGGCCGCTACCGGCCAGAGTAACGCGTAGGTTAGCTGATATTATTGATTGGAGTATTATGCACTCACATGCAGTAAATTACATGCGTTTCGACATAGTAATAATGGATTATCGGGCCCATTCAACAACCGTTCTGTTGTTTCGGGTGGATGGTAGCTACTGGAAATAAATTACACAAGTCACGCTCAATCCCGAAGCAGTAAAGCAGGTATACCATAAGTGGGACATTGTTTTCGGGAAACTAATTTAATTTGAAGTAGTAAAGTATATTGGCGCCGGACGGATCTACCCGACACCCCGTTGGTCAACTAATTGAAAAAGTTTGTGCTGCGACGCGACAGGGGTCGCGTCGGTCGCGCGTGTGGAGCGCTTTTAATGAAAACTAATAATTATTAACAGTGGGATGTTCGATTGTTGCCCAATCACGATTGTTTGCGAAATTGATTCTACAGTTAACTGGGGTAATGAATTGTCTGCGCCGTAGCGTGGTCCTTTGTTAGCTAATTTCTGTCGTGGGAAGAGAATTAACGTATATCGTTCGGGGGAGGATTATATTGTAACATTTTGTAACAAATTCTGACGCGATATCCGATCACTTAGTCATCGATCGTTTACATTTGAGAAGGAAGACTAGAGAAAGGCCCTTATTTTTTTATCAGACTTATCTATTTACTAGTTTAATTTACTATACTAAATAATATTATGAATTTAAAAGTTTGTGAAGAGGTATTTTGAGATTAACCGCCAAACTTATTGAGATTCAACTTAAAGCACTGTTCGACGGCAAAGCAGCGGGCAAATTCTAGTTTAAGATAACATTAAATTTTGGTGATCAAATTCTAATCCAAATAAAGAATCTAGTAGGACACGTGAACGTGCGTACTGCAAAAGTTCGGAACTGAAAAATGATTCTCGTTAAATTTTATACTCTCGGTATTTTTTTTAAACCGTGGGCTTGAAAAAAGTGGAATCGGAGTAAGCTGTAATAATTTATGTAGAGCTGTTAGGCGAGTGAAGCGCCGGGATTTCGCGGATCGCGACGTATTTTATTTTAAACTGCGTCGCACCGCTTAATTGGATCCGAACACATCCGACCGGGTCGGCCGGTCTGGCGGTCTGTTGCAGTGGCGGATTATCACTTTATTCAGAACTAGCCATTTCCCTCGCTTTTTTTAACTCCACGTTACAAATATTTAATCATCGTTTTTAATAATTAGTGGTCTTAATACATTCCCAAGAATCGCGTCGACAAACCAAAATCTAAAAAAGTTTATTTCTTAGGTCACATTTATATATTCACAAGTATCTTGAGACGACTGTTTTATTTCCACTAAACGTAGCTAAGAGACGTTTCGAAAAATAAGACTTTCGATAAAAAAAATCGCACTCATCATCCGTTGAGTTGCTACAATGCCACAGACAGAAACACAGAAACACACGTTACACTTATAACACCCCCCTTTTTTGTCGGTTTAGAGTAATACATCAGAACGAATACATAAACAAAACCATTTAGAAAATTTGTAGTAAATCTTTTATTTTATTTATGCAAGAAAATATTTGGGTAAAATCCCATCTGTTGGTAACTGACAAATGACGATGAACCCGTCGATGGAACATATTTAGGTACCTTAATAATATCTATTTCATTCTCGTCTTGAAAAGATTCATGTTAGGTTTATTGTCCGGGATAACGATTTTCCGGAAGAGTTCCTTTCTTCAGCCTTCTTAATAATAAATTTTAACCAACAATTTATGGGAGTGGATTGTAAATCGGTAGGTAATTGTTATTAGGTATATTTATCGTACTTTACATCTGCAAATATAGAACTCTATGTAGAAAAATTAAATTTTATACAGCAATAATAAACTTTTAAATTGTTTTTACTATCCAATTTAACTTAAGCAATTTACCGCAAGTTTTCAAGTTATCACAATAAAAAACTCCAATGCCATAAAGTGTACTTATAATAACCCGAATGAAGAAGTATTATTAGTTTATTGGTGTTTGAAAGTTTCCTGCAAGGAGAGGTTGAGTATTTTGTAAAAACTGCAGTGCAGATAAACGTTAATTGTTCGGTTTCATTCAGATATCTATAAAATTTCTTTAGACTGTATGTAGGCGCCTTAAGGAAACAAACATTTTTTTTTAAACGAGTCGATACCCATATATCGATACCTTAGAGCACAATCGTACTAACTTTTCGGAAAAAGTTGTTGCAATTTGGACTTGAACTCTATGTAGTTTAAATTTCAATGGCAAAAAAGTTGTAATTAGTACGAGTGTGAGTGTGAACTAAAGTATCGATATTTCGGACCAGGAAAAAAGGTGTCTGAGCATGAAAATATGAGTGGTGTTTTCAGGTTATGGGAGGGGAGATTATGTCTCTAGATGTTCACTTCCACTAATACTAAATATTATCTATTAAATAGATAATCATGGAATATAGGATCAAGCTATGACAATAACTATAATAGCCCATAAGGACTATGACTGTTTTATAATTTGGGACTGTTTGTAAAATTGCCCTTATTGTAGAAAAAAAACTCATTTGTAGAAAATTACAATTTGTAAAGAATAATACGGTAATGACAGCGCTTTAAGCTACAAAAGAGCAGATAAGGAAAGCTTATAATATGTCGCTCAGGGGGTTAGGTTGTCAAAGTACAACGGCAGAAAGATGTTTCACTCTGTATAACATAAAATAAACCTGGAATATTTTTTTATTATTTTAACAAACATAAGCCGATATAGGACTACCAAAGAAAGGATTCGATAGGTGAGGTACAGGTATACTGTACATGTTTTCATAATCAACATGAAAAAATGTTTTTTTTTTTTCAAATTATTTTTAAGTTTGTTTCAGAGTTTACGGGATGAAGAACGAACAACTTATACGACTTATGAAACGAATACTTACTTACATGCAAAGATTGAAAATAAAGTGTTCTATAATATTAAATGAGATCTGTTGACCAAAAAATGTTTCTTTTTTTTATAATTGAATGGTTGATTAAAAAATAATAATTAACGGTGCCTGTAAAAATAAAAAAAATATCTCAAATAAAGTTCATAAAACTTCAACAAAACATTTTTAACAGTCATATTCATTCACACTTCATCGAGCCTAATTATTACAGATCTCAAATCAACACTACGACTAATACAGTCAGTGTTGCGGTAGTACTTAGGCAACACAATTGCCCTGAAGCGACCAAGTGAACTCACTGCGTAAGTTCCCTGCGCGCCGCACTCTGAGACAAATGTCGCCGCTCCATTCCTCACATCTCAGTCCTCTGCCGGCGGCTCTCTAATGAGTAAATTGTTGTCCGCGCGGAATTTAATATACTGCCCTACCCTGTCTTGCCTTGTCCTACCCTGTCCCCACCCCCTCCCGGAAACTCACTTCGACAATTTGCTACAAAAATGTTTTATGTCCTCGGATTTTTCTTCACGAAGGACAAGCTTCTTCATTTAGGACGTTGCGGAATAAATTGTCGACATCTGTAATAAGTCGTCCTTTATATTTTTGCTGTAGTAATTTTGCATGAAAGCCAAGGAATATTTTTTAAATTTCTTTGTAAAACACACCCTTTAGGCGTCTTTAGTTTAGAGATTCTAAGATAAATTTAAGAAACATCGAGTTCCAGTTCAATTTCTCTCAGAGGTGCATTTACTAGCAATAGCGTTGGATAGAAGTTACCCGTATCGCTACGAATAGGGGGTGATGCGAGGGGTGGGAGAGGGGTTTAGTCGAGCGAGTAAAGCTGCACAAAAAGAGTAGCACATACATATGAAGTTAGTAATCGTATCTGCCGACGGCCCGGTAAGAACAAATGGATTGGACAGGCGGCGCGCGTTACGGAGCGTTCGCAAGCTATAAGATATTAGCGGTTTATTGAAGTAGATTTATAAATCTGTATTTTTTTACAGCAGCTCAATTCTACATATGCTGGATTATATTTGCCGAGGAAATTTTACCTACATTTAGGCTGAACAGTTTTGGTAAATTAACCCTCATTTTAACTTTGCCTGTGTCGTTCTGGGGCACAATATGGGAAGCATAAGAATGTTATATTTATTTTTACCAAATCATCAGCCAACGCGAACTATCCACTCTAAGTCTTACACGATGATCACGTTACGACAAAAATCGGTATGACCCTTAAACTAAGCAATTGTACGCTACAATTACAACCTGCCCTTTGCAGCAGTCAAGTAGGTGTTTGCTCGTTCGTCTACCAGTTGCCTGCTGTTGGAATCCGCACATATACATTCATTATTATTATACGCAGAAGAACCAAGGTAACCGACATAGCTCACAGGATTGCTCGGTTCAAGTGGCAATGGGCAGGCCATGTAGCGCGGAGAATGGACGGGCGGGTTGGGGCAGCAAAGTCCTATGCGCTTGATATTCCGGCCCCCAACTAGATGGACGGATTACTTCGTGCACCCTCACAGCGGGAATCAAAGTGAATCCCAAACTGATATAATATTTATAACAACTAAAAATTATCCGCTACAACCTGCCATTTGCAGCAGTCAAGTAGGTATTCGCTCGCTCGATCACGCGCCAACGCGTCTACCAGTTGCATGCTGTCGGCGAAAATCGCGTTTACATGACAATTATTAAAAATGATTCTAAACTGAGACATTTATCTTAAATATAATATAGTTGATTGTAAAATACGAGTATATTGCCCGGGCCGTGTCGATCACTGATGATTACCTAAAGACATAGTTGAGCGTTTTAATAATAACTAATATACAAAATTATAATAAAATAAACACAATTGCAAAAATGTAACACCGAGGCGGAGTGCAAATGCCTGTTTATCCATTCCTCATGCGTGAAGGCTGTGGTCTGAATCCAATTTCCTCCGAGATAAACAGAGTGATAACACCGGCCAGTGCGCTCGAGCATTTAAGACAATCTGTTGCTGTAACATAACCTTACTGAAACCCGTTACGTCCAATATAATACAGACCATTCATTGAAATCCCTCGGTCGTTGGTTTACAAGATATTGTATGCCATCTACAAGCATATCTTGCGATGAGCGACAAACTCTACTAGTCTACTGAAATTGGTTTAACACTGTTTAAAATGGACAAATCACATTCCTGAGATGTAAATTTATTTCTTTTGGGCTTCACAAAACCTAATCTTCTCCGCTCCGCTTGAGTGGATAGGCAGCCTTAGCCACCGATGTAAAAAGTGGGATGTTCTCAGTGGAATACAGATTCCACTGAGAACATCCCACTTTTTAAAGCGGAGCGGAGAAGATTAGGTTTTGTGAAGCCCAAAAGAAATAAACAGAAAGAAATAGACATACAGATGTCTGTCTATGCGATCATTGATCTAAAATGGATGATCCGTTATACAAACAGCAATATTATTTATTATGTTTTCGACCCACTTGAAGCTGCGAAAATCCTTGTTGTTAATGGCAAAATAAAAGAATGCTCGACCACCGCTATAGCTGAAAAGTGAGGTGATTAAGAACATTCTAAATCCGTTTTACTCGACGTTTCAGTTAATACCTATTATAATCCATCATGTTCATACGAGTCCCGCGGGACACTTGCTCCTGGCGTCCATTACCGGCACTCTGTATTATTTATTGGCCGGATCTCGACTGGGGCGAGTACTCAGGCGAGTTATTGTCGACTTGCAAAGCGTAGACGCGAGTCACTTACTCGTAAGATTGTGTACATTTCGCTGGGGCCAGTACTTAGGCGAGTTATTGCCGATTTGCGAAACAGACGCAAGTTACTGGCAAGCGCCTTTTTTTGTTGTGCCCTCACATACATAACACAAGCTGGTTATCATGAAACCTTCATTTGATGGGTGATATAGTTAGATAATGCTAATAAAACTAAACAGAACTATTGTTTGAAATTCTTAGCTTAAAAATTGGCTGAGATCCTGTCACTATTACCTATTAATGCTGAATATCTCGGAGATTACTGCTTAATTTCTAACAAATATAGTTAGCTAAGAACCTTCTCGACAGACGAGACTTTTGATTCAGAAAATCCGGAATCAAATCTGTTCATACGTTAAACTTTAACTTATAATACCTCCACATGGTGTGCGAAACTATTCCACAGTGCATATATTTCACTCTCTGTATTTTTGTCCCTATAATTCCTACATAGCGTTTCATTATTACACTGTCCACAAATAGAGTAACAACTGGCTCCATCCATAAGATCGTTTGTTCATTTGCGTGTCTGTCGCCAGGATGCTAAACCGCTATCTGAAGACAGCCGCAAGCAACAGAGCAAAAGAGCCACATCCGAAACGAGTCGCTCTTCCCAGAAGCTGTCACGTAGACAATCACTAAGACGGAACTCAGCATTATCTGTCTTGCTCGCACGATATTGAAGGGAAAGTGACAGATAGTATTTGTCACGCGACAAAGAGTCACGCGTGTCACAGAATATGCTAGACGGATTGGTATGGCAATTCAACTATGTTTGATCCGTCTTCATAGGACAAGTATTACTTTTATAAAAAAGTAAATTACCGATAAGTGACACTATAAATCCTATAAAGTTGCCGATCATTCTGTTAATGGTTATTTTAGATTATACATTACGTTTTTCAAGCTATGGTTTTTTTATATTATTATAAAGAATAAAATAAAATAAAATACATAAAAGTTCAAGTTTACGCAAAAAAATGTTTATACATTTTTTATGTTACGATAGGTAGTAAATTATTATGTCAGCTAAATGAATATTTGAGAAATCACAAAGGATTATTTAAACAATTTTTCATATTAATTTAAAAGTGGGAATATGCCTTATATAGTATATTATAAAGCCCATTTGGCACTGTTGGCAGAACACTTCCTAGAAGAGAGCTCTGCTGAAGTGAAGACAATTTATCATGCATCTAAGATCATCCTTTTGCAATGTTACTCGCGCATTTAATCCGAAACTCAGCTCGAAAAATATACTGATATTGTTTGTTTTGTTCGTCCTCGCCATAAATATCTGCCTTTCCTGGTAGCGATGTTTGTGGACTTATGCATTTTCATTAGTTTTATAAAGAAGAATCTTATTCACTTTCCTTTATGTATAGCATCTTTCCAATTTGCAAATGCGCTTTGGCATTCGCTGTAACAAGCTAAAAAGATTCCGGATATTTTCCAGGTACTTTTATTTGTTTGAATACTTTAACTTTCTGTTCCATAGATCGTGTCTTCTGTTACTTCCAGTAAGTAAGAAAGTTGATATTTTTAAGCATACCGCGAAGCAGAAAATCAAGTTCTTTAGCTTTGAATGGCGTGAAAGAGCTCTTTAAGATCTTTGCATACTGGGAAAACGACTGTGAATATTGTTCTCACAATACGGCTAGCACTAAAGGCTTGAATTATCATAAAGGCATTTGATCTCAGTAAGATTGTATAAGATCAAATTCTCCAGCCATAAGACACCTTATAAGTCACAACCATAACAAAGCCACAGGATTATAAAACGGTTTGATATCGCGTTATTGTCATAGCCCTGTCTCCTTCATACGCCAAACAATGGAACGAGCGCGGCACGGCGCCGGAATAACCCATTTAACACGGAGTATCTGACAGACTATCTGTTACGTATATTCCGACTTTGGAAGTCGCAATGCTAGAAACTTATGAATAGTTTCCATTGAAAAATATTTCAATTGTTCACATTGCGAATATGAAAACTGTGTTGGGTTTTGGTTTATCTGCTTCTTATTCCTTCTCTCATAACACTCTGTTTCAATTTGATATTTTCATATGGTCTCATGAATTATGTTACAATCAGGACCTTTTTTTTTCGAACAAGATCGCGGGATTATTGTAACGTTCATATTAAAATTAGTAATTACTAGGAAACCTGGGATGATGCACCATTCGTGCCGACCACTGCTCAGATCAGGAGTTAAAAACCCTTACTCGTAGTAGTTCAGTGGCTAACGGATTATTAAAATACATATAATCTTTAGTTGTGGTTCATCACTGAGTTAAACTATAATAAATATTAAGGGACAATCTTACACAAATCGACCTAGTCCCAAACTAAGCAAGCTTGTACGACTTGTTTGTTGTAAGACGACGATAATAGTTGCCATTACCTATATTATTAAATAAAAAAAAGCTTGTATTTAAACGCTTTAAAAAGAAGAAAATATTATTTTCCTTAAAAATTTTAGTTATCAACTTATAACCTCATTATATACAATTGATATGATAATAAAAGCTTTTAAATAAAAACTGTATATATGGAAATGAGAAAAAGAAATAGTTCCAAGAGCAAAAACCGAATAAAACTAAAACCAGACATTACTGGACGATTCCTACAGTCGCTCTGTACTCTGTAGACACATGAATCAAGTGGATAAACTCATCTCCCCGCGATTTATAACCTCTTTTATTTAAATACATTGTTGCGTATCGTTTCTCGCGCGATTTGAGTTTCCGCGCGTCTGGTCGCACCCCGCTTAACGGCGCGCCATTGAATCCGGGGACCATACAAAGCATCGAACGTTTTTAGAGCCTCAATGTACTTTGAGGCTCTATGTTGTCTTCTTTATGAGACCATCGTAGCTTAATGAACAAAATTAGCAGCTTTTGCTGAATGAATCAAAATGAAATTACTTAGCCATTTCTCTCTCCGTGTTTCTAAAAATGGAAGAGGAAAATAATGAGAAATTTGACTATTTAGACGTTGTCGATAGATGTTAAGAGGGTTATCGCATAATACAAGTAATGTGCCTACTTTTTCTAACTCAAGACATTTCATTTACAGACATTGTTGCTTTGATTTAATTTCTTATCTTGCACGCACAGATAATTACACAAATGTTGTAAAAAATAAAAATGTTATTAAACTTATTTTTCGGTTATTTCAAAGGATTACATTTGTGTCAATTATTATAATGTATAACAGATACTCTGCCAGTGACAAATATCCCAGAGGATCAAATATTCTCGGAGCCTAAATGTCGAAACATCATGTTTGAATTTGTTTTGCTTGAAATCATCGAAAATACAAAATCTAAGGCTGGGCATTATTGGGCTGATTATTTTATCAAATATTTAATGATTTTTATATTCTACGAAAAACATTGGGACATTAATTTGTGGCGGCATTGCACTTCAAATTCAGACAAATCAATCTTTGGGTCATTCTACTTTTTAGTGCAGGTTTTTTTGTCCCCCGGTAAAGAAAATCAGAAATGGACATTTTGAAATATAATAAAATAAAAATGTTCGCAATATGTGAAATTGCCGCATTATTTCTTTAACTTTAATGATCATTGAATATAGTTTTTTTTTGGAAATTTTAAGATATCGTCGTTCCAATGCTAAACTAACATAACTGCCATTTTGTCAAAATTGAGTTTTTGATGTAAAGCGGTAGCAAATAATTTCCCGCATAATGTCACAAATTTATAGAGCTCTATCTTTTAAGGTTACAGAGTTACAATATTGTGAATCTGAACTTTTATTTTTTTGCCCCCATGGTAAACTTACAAAATGTAGGTCAACTAACGAATTTGTCATTTTCGTTAACTTTTTATGGTGATAATTATCACTTACCGGTCAGATAACCAATAGCAAATTTGCGAATCTGCCAGATTCGTTAGATTTCTACGGTGGCTATTATGATCTGCTCATATAACAATCCTATAGCAAATGTGCGAATCTGCCAGATTGGTTAGTTTACTATGGTGGCTATTACGATTTGCTCACATAAGTAGCCTTTGCAAACTTGCGAATCTGCCAGATTCGGTAATTTACTATAGTGGCAATTATAACATACCAACATCGGTAGCCTACAAACATTTACGAATTTAGCAATTTCGTTAGTTTGTCATCGTGACTAATGCTTTTGTAGAGGGTGAAACTTGAAGTAAATATGCGAATCAGGCAGTTTGGCAAATTAAGTATTGCCAATTTATTATAAAAAATAAAGTTCATGCGATATGCGTATGAACAAAGGGATAAACGTATCAGAGGGAACGCATATAAATCCCTAAGTTATAAAGACGTTGCAGCAAGGCCGATGACAAAACCTAATAGTGTGACAAAATTCATCCATTAAAGGGGTTAAATGAGAGGTTTAAGTTTGTATAAAGAACGTGAGATTTTTGAGTAAATAAAAAACATTTCGAGTAAAGGTTTTTCGTCAAAAACTAAGAAAACGGTTTCAACATTTTTAGACCATAAGGAATTAATTGGTAAGCGGAATTTTATGAGAAACGTGGCCTTCTTTAAGTAACGGGTGCATTATTTTGCGTGTACATTCTCATTAAAAAAAGACCCTTAATGGAGTAAAGTTGGCTTTGAAAGTTTGCTAAACAATTTGAACTCGATATTTCGAACAAAAATAGAGATGCATTTATTCTTATCTGTCACCGATGACACTGGGAAATAAAAATAAATATATTTATTTACCAAAACAGGTTACAAATTAGGTCATGATATTTAAGTCAATGGAAATTCTCTTAGCAAATCAAACTTAATACTAAGTGCGTTTGCATTTGACGCAATATGAACATTATTCAATTTGATCTTAAAAATAATAATTTTAATAATGCTTCAAAAGCAATATGTTGACATCATCATATTCACATGAATCAAATAGTCAAAATTGATTAATTTGAATACTGCATTTATCGTAAAATCGTCATTATCAAATTAATTCTAAAAAATAATTACACATTAAGTCAAATGTATAGGAATACAATTTTAAATCTATAAATATAAATTTCTAAAGTTACGAGAATAATGAAATAATTACTTTTTAATTTCGAAAGTATCCCCGATTAGAAAGTGTACTTAGAGTTGGACCACAATATGTAACTCTTCTAAGCAAAGGAACAGAACTGTCAAACACATAAAAACTAAAGTATGGCAATATTAACAAAAGAGTAACCATCAATCTAAGTACTTCCATATTTTTATTTCAAATTTACTTACACAACTTTTATCTCGTTTGAATCCCCTTATAGAGCCCTTAGAGTAACAATGTCAATAAACGCAGAAGGTACTGTTTTGATTTACAGCATGTAGGTATACTCACTTAATACAACGCAATAAATCCTCTCTCTCTCTCTCTCTCTCATCTTTTATAAATCTTTTGTAAATATTTTTGTAAATACAACACTGATCAAAAAACAATTTAGCAAGTTGTTTTTTTATTTATATAAAATTTGCTATAATCCAATAGTACCTACTTTAAAGATTAGGAATTAACACAAGTGTCAAGACTAATTAGTGCCCTATCTTCAGTGATGTTTATACTATAATTGCTGGAGAAAAGACTTTTGTGACATTTGATTTAAAATTGTCCACTGTGTCGCTTACCATGAGCGCGAAATTTGTTTGCAAGTTTAAACCAACCTGTCAACGCGCCCTTATGGTAAGTGATAAAATGGTACCTTTTGCTCGAAACCTTCACATTTTAAAATTCGAACATTATTTCTAGGTCGAATGCGATACATTTTATACAATGTACATTAGTATTATGTTATTGTAAACAAAAATAAGTACAGATTCGCAACCCCATTTTGATAGCAAATGAAGGGAATAGCATGTACATTCACCATACGAAAACTACGAAAGTGGCATTTTCGTAACTTTGGCTTAACAATAAAAAATACATTTCAAACTTGCGAAAGTGGCACTTTCGTAAATTTACTATGGTGAATAATCTTATCTTTCTGTTCTTTTCTATGGAGCTGCAGAATTGCGAATGTGCCTTAATTTCTAAACTCCAGTAATTAATACATATATGACACATTGATAATATAAAACATGCATTTTAAAAACATTGTGCGAAGACAGTTCTATTATAACTACAAAAACAACCGAGAAAATATTTTTACAAAATTTTTACCAACTTAAAATCGCTCCCCTGTAAAATTAGTTTTTTGCAGTTATGTTAGTTCAGCATTGGAACGACGATATGTAGGGTCACAAAGTGGAGCTTCATGGTAACATAGTTGTTTTTCATAGTAACGCAACATGTCCCAACACCATGTGCAATCAAACTTAACCAAAAAAAGTATTTTTCTTTCAAAGCAGCCCAATCTAAAATAAACTTATTATGTTTATTAAATATGCGCGCATTTCTTTGTCTTCATTTTATACTTTTTAGCTGTTTAGTTTACTAAAAATAAAAATAAATAGTTTTGCCCTACTGAACAATATATACCCACGGTATGGTACGGTACCACTATGTTACTGGTATTTTTTCATTAAACTGTTAGATATCGCAGTACCGCTGGTCGCTGGCTCTATTTCTTTGATTGTGAATAACAACTATGGGGCGGGGGACAATCGCTGCAAACCGTGCGACGCTACTCTGACGCCCCCATGTTGTGAATCGCATCGTGTGTGTTTATTCGGTGTGCACTATGTTACTCGGCAAAAGGGTAAGTTTTTGACCTTTTACCTTACGTTTTAAATATTGAGACGTGGCATTCATGTCACAGAATTGTGTTCTATTGAAAGATTTGCAAAACACAAGGTAATTTCGTAAATATCAGGTAATATCATGTTATTTTAAAACTATGTTACCGGACAATTTCGTTACTCTGTGGTAACGCAGTTGTAAACATGGTAACACATTTGTACAAACAAATACCTTTAACTTGATTTGTTCGTATCGAACTGTGTTTTTTTATAGTTTATCAACATCATATTAATTTACTGGCTTACTTTGAATACTGACGGTATTTTTTTATAATAATGCGATGTTTTAATCTTTTACAGAACATGATGTCGCTAACTCCAGCCGGAAAACGACGTCGGTATCGAGAAAAATTAAAACTAGACCCTCATAGAGAAGACCAAGCAAAACAAAAGCCTTTGGAAAGGTACCACAAAACAAAACGCGTTGTCAAAGACTTAACGGAACATGAACATCGCCAAAGCAAAAGATAATGGTGGGTCGCTTACAGCTAATAAAGGGACCGCATTCGTGCTCTACAAACTATCACAAGATATACTCCAAGATTTTTGAGGGAAAATGCGATAACTTCGTATTTTCTAATCCCTTGGAAGTGATCAAACACTAATTGTAACTATTATTATTTTTTAAGTAACCTAGCCCATGTAAATGCTGTGATTTAGCAAAAAGGTTATAGTAATAATAATAAAATTATTATTTACAATGTTTGTTGTAATTAAGAGACCAATTAAGCATTTTTTGGTAAAAAGGATGTTCTATTGAAACAACTTTGTTACTGTTGAACAACTGTGTTACCATTATGTCCCTATTTCTATATTGAAGTTTTTCAATTTCAGTTGTACAATTGGTTTCTACATTATATTACAGGTATATCAGATGCAAGCTAATATAAATATTTATCGATGTTCAATACTTTGCTAAGATATTTTTACGCTTATACATGTTATGTCAAATATTTTGAAACAAAAGTGCACAACAGTAACACAGTTGTCTTTTAAATGTGATTTATAAGACTTAATAAGTGATAATTTCTAATTAAAGTTATGAAAAAGAGAGATTTTCGTTCCTAAAAAACGTTTTTTATTTTTTTGTTGTTGTAATGTGTGACTAGAGGTGCGCAATAAAAATAATTTGGTTGGTAACAAAGTGGTATGATTTTCGTACCTTGGTTGACAAAACCTTTATTTTCAGAAAAATATATGCACAAAGTTCGCTGCTGGCGGTGTATTGCAATTGTTTAGATATAATTCTGCATACTTACAGTGAAATAACTGTATTTATCTTTACACAATATTTTTTCAAACCCGTTACTACTAGAGCCAAAAACCTGCACTAAAAAGTAGAATGACCCCTTTATCAATCTTTGTTGGTTTGTGTAATCTAGCGGCTTCCAAAATGGAGTCCTTTTAACGCTGCGACAGCGATTTCGGCTACGCAATATAAATTCACCAGCTGTGGGGTCAAACGTATACAAAAAAGCTAATTTATGGCGGGAACACTTATCGATTGCCTGCTTTTTAACAGATTTATTTTAAACGCTTATTACTAAGTATAAGTGTATGATATTTAAATAAAACCTCGAAGACTTCAAGCATCTTTTATTTAAATATCATACATGGCGCAGTCGAAAAAATTATCAAGTTCTGCAAGATTACGACGGATTTGATAAGGTAACCTACAAACCCTACAGAACATTGCACATGGACGACATCGACACCCGAACAGAAGAAAATTGTGACGAGAAGTCTAACAACATGTGTGCTGTCGAATATAAAATGCCGCAAGGCCTAGATTTAGAGGATTTAGAAAACAGTTGGCCTCAATGGCAAAAATTCAAACTGTCTTTTCGGAATTTTGTGCTGGCGGCGGGCTTGGAGCGAATAACAGAAGCCAGAAAAGCGGCTATATTAATTAACTGTATTGGGCAACCTGCACAGGAATTGTATTTTAATATCCTCAAAATCGAGGGGAAGGACAAATTGGAAGATGTGATCCAAATTTTCGACGAGTTCTTTAAACCAAAGCAGAATGAAGTTATAAACAGCTACAATCTTAACAAGCGTCAACAAGAAGACGGTGAAAGCTTTGACGCATTCTACTCGGCAATACGAAGACTGGCGGAGAACTGCAACTTCGGAGAACAGAAGGACAGGATGGTGCGGGACAAAATTGTGATTGGAGTTCGGGACCCAAGAACTCAACAAAAATTACTGGAGATTAGGGAGCTCACTCTGGAGAAGGCTGTTGACATCTACAGATCGGCGGAGCTGTCCAAGGGATTTGTCAAGACTCTCAACAACCCGGAGGTGCATGCAGTGCAGGCAGACAGGGCACAACACCTCTCCAGTAAAGCTAAGTATTTCACTAATAATAATAAAAATTGGTCTCAGAATCACAATGCTAATAAGGATAATCGGTATAGTAAATTTTTTTACCATTGTAAAAAATGCAACACGGAGCATGGGCCAAGGCAATGTCCTGCTTACGGAAAAACATGCTCAAATTGTAAAAGATTGAATCACTTCAGTGTGGGCTGTACTTTTAGCAAAAGACGGGTTGATAATATTAACAATAACAGTGATAGCGATGAGGCCTGTAATAATGTACAAGACTTATGACTAGTTTACTCCATCAATCTGGGTAACAATGAGTGGACTGAGATGCTGAGAGTAGACAACAAGAAAGTAACTTTTAAATGTGATACAGGGGCACAAATTAATGTTATTAGCTTAAGCGATCTCAAGAAAATTGTCAATGATGATAATAATATTATAATGTCTGAGACAAATACATTAATTGAAGTCTTCGGGGGAGGGAAATTAATCCCATTGGGTAAAGTCACTCTAAAATTGTTTCCTAAAGGTACAATCATGGACAATGAAGTTATAAAAACTGAGTTCTTAATTTTGAAAGAAAAGGTTCGACCAATTTTGGGGTTAGCTTCACTAATAAAACTAAGACTGTTAAATAATAATAGTAATAATGTGGACACAATAAAAACTGATACTCTAATTACTAATAATAAAAACATGTTAAAGACTGATCCTCCTACTAATAAAAGTAATAAAGACTGTGTAATTAATAAGAATATCGAACTGTTTCAGGGTGTGGGCGAATTTAAAAAGCCACTTGAGCTGCGCATTCGACCTGGTGTGGAGCCTGTGGTGAGACCTCCGCGGCGGGTGCCCAGTGCACTCATGACGCGCCTTGCGGACAAGTTGGCGGCCCTAGTGAAGCATGAAGTTATTGCGAAGGTAGATCACCCTGATAATTTTGTCAGTAACCTTGTAATAATTGAGAAAAAAGATGGTTCCTTAAGAATTTGTCTCGATCCGAAGGATCTGAATCAGGTACTAATTCGAGAACATCATTTGATACCAACTTTAGATGAGATATTACCAAGAATATGTAACAGAAAATATTTTTCTGTATTGGATTTATCGGATGGTTTCTATAACATTAAGCTTGATGAGAAATCTAGTAACTTATGCACTTTTAATAGCCCATTTGGGTGCTTTAAATTTTTAAGGCTTCCGTTCGGGATCTCAATCGCACCAGAAATTTTTCAAAAATACAGTGAGAGAGCATTTGGAGATATTCCTGGTGTTATTGTTTATTGCGATGACTTATTGATATGTGCAGAAACCGAACAGGAACATGATGCAATATTAGACAAGGTGTTTAGTAGAGCCAAAGAGCATAATGTACGTTTTAACAAAAACAAATTCCAATATAAATTAAAGCAAGTGAAGTATTTTGGCCACATTTTTTCTGACCAGGGTATGCAGATAGACCCTGAGAGGGTCAGTGCTATTATTAATATGAAAAGTCCTAATAATAAAAAAGAGCTTCAAATTTTCCTAGGTATGATAAATTATTTAAGAAAGTTCATCCCGCACTTGGCTGACATTGCATCACCTTTACAACTTTTGCTAAAGAAAAATGTAGAATGGATCTGGACGGAAGTTCATGAGAAAGTGTACACTAATATTAAAAATAAAATCAGTACAGCTCCCATCCTTCAAAATTTTGATGACAAATTGCCCATAACCATTCAATGCGATGCCTCTAAAGATGGCCTTGGATGTTGCCTTCTTCAAAATGGGAAACCAGTTTGCTTTGCATCTCGTAGTTTAACATCAGCAGAACGTAACTTTTCACAAATTGAAAAAGAATTGTTAAGTGTCACCTGGTCAACACGTAAATTCCACTATTACATATATGGGCGTAAAGTTACAGTATTGAATGATCATAAACCCCTTGAAAGTCTCTTAAAAAAGCATCTTCATGAAGTCCCGTCACCCAGATTACAGAGGTTGAAGCTCAAGTTACTAAGATATGATATAGAATTTAAATACTTGCAAGGCAAGTTTATGTACATTGCTGACTTACTATCGCGCTCTTATCAAGTGTCGCCGGATATTGATGATTCATACATGTATGAAGTAATTCATTGTATAGGTCTAGCTCAAAACCTAGAATGTACTGATGAGCAAAAAACAGTGCTAATTACTGAAAGTTCCAAAGATGACGAATTAGAATTATTAAGAAACTTTATTAAAAATGGGTGGCCTACAAATAATAAAAATATTCCTGATTGTTTACATAGTTATCATAAATTAAGAGGTGAACTAGCCGTAGACAACAGCTTAGTCTTTTTTAATGACAGATTAATTGTACCTAAAAATTTAAGACAGTCTTTTATTAAAACTTTACATGAAGGGCACCTTGGCATGTCAAAAATGAAACAGTTAGCAAGAAACCTTTATTACTGGCCACATATAGATTCACATATAGAAGAATATGTTAAGCGATGCTACCCATGTCAAACATATCAAAATAATAATATTAAAGAACCATTGCTGCCACATAATATACCACAATTACCATTTTCTAAGTTAGCAGTTGATATTATGGATTTCAAAACAAAGAATTACCTCATAATTTATGATTATTACTCTAAATGGTTAGATATAAAGCGAATAACAAATAAAAGCTCTAAGTCCATAATTGATGCTTTAACGGACATTTTTTCGCACTTTGGCATCCCGGCCGAAATAGTGTCCGACCATGTTCCATTTGATTCAAAAGAATGTAGGGACTTTGCTCATGAGTGGGGATTTAAATTCACGTATACAAGCCCTAGATACCCCCAATCAAATGGAATGGCTGAAAGAGGCGTCCAGATTGCGAAAAAAATGTTATATAAATGTTTGGAAGATAAAAGTGACTACAGACTAGCATTATTAAATTATAGGGCTTCACCCATAGCTGGTACAAACTTAAGTCCTAGTGAACTTTTAATGAATAGACATCTAAAAACAAAATTGTTAGTAAGTTCACAGTATTTACAACCAAAGCTTAATGTATGTGTAAAACAGCAATTTGATAAAATTAGAAATAATAATATTAGAAATTATAATAAGACATCTAGAAGTAAGAAACAATTTGTAGTTGGTCAAACCATCTGGTACAAAAAAGATGTAAATAAGAATATTTGGTTACAGAGCAAAATTATCAGAGATAATGGTATGAGGTCATATGACTTAGTAGATGATAATAATAATGTTAGATACACAAGAACCTCATTTCATATAAGGCCGGCATGACTTCGTGCTTCGCTGGATTCGCTGGCGGGTTCTCCACAGTGGGTCGAATGAGTAGTTGTAAATATGTGTTCAGTAAGAATGTGTAAAAATTGTTAAGATATTTTATTTGTTCTATAAGTGCAGTATGTACAAGTTCACTTAATTTAACTTGTTTTAAAAGGGGAAGAAGAGCCTGTTTAAGTAATCTCACTTTTAATGTAGTAAATCTGTGTAGCATAATTTAAAGTTCAATAATTATAAGGGGAAAAGTGTAAGTCAAATTGAATTTGTTCAAAAGGGGATGATGTAATATAGCATGTAGCTTAAACGCACCCCAAACTGACAGCTATGGGATGTCAGTTTGGGGTGCGTTTAAGCTACATGCTATATTACAATAAGTAACTCGTCTTTTCACAATAATTGGTACTTGATTTTCCGCGTGCTGAAACTTTGCATTTCATTAAGGTAAACATTTCATAATTATATTTAATTTCCGGCATTCAGCATTTATTCAAAATTATGTCGATCTGTTGCTCACAGGTATATGGAGTTGAGAATAAGATACCTGCAGCCACCTACCTGCAAGAAATTCATAACCTGTAGAATACTGTTCCTTACAGTCCCAGTTTAAGCACAAGTGCATTAAAATTTATCCAAACATTACTTGGATGTTATGCAAGCTAGCAATTTTATTATCAACACCAACCTATTGATTTCTATTTATACCTCATTCATTACAGCTACTGCCAACCGCGGCGAATGTGATTTACACATTCCCAGGGTGTGATATATCCTGTTTCCATAACACACCGATGTCGGGACGTAAATACGTCACGAATAATTTATAAGTGCAAGGCACGTGTTATGAGTGGTGTATTTATTAGTCCGTTTAAATGAAATATAGCGTGATTTTGTCTTATTTAATGTGGCATGTGTCATTTTGTCTCAAAAGTGGAAACAAGTCGTTAATTAAGAGTTATTGAACTGTGAATCTACCTAGTGATTCGAATTAATTTAAACCATCTTGGTCGTATGGCATGCCGGATTCATGTGTCAACTTTTCTTAAAGACACAAACACGCAATAATATATTAAGGTTATTTTATCGAAATTGTTAGATGTATGTATGCAAATTAATGATACGATGTTAATGACGTCCACAGTATTTTGAATTATTTTATTTTATACCGCTATGGTGACAAACAAGCGTATGGCCGTCTTAAGGTTGCAAATAACTGCCTTCCTACAGCATTATTTTTACATTTTCAACTCGCTAATACAGCTGCTAGTAGGTACTTACCCTAGAGGGATGTTTCAGTTTCCTTTGACTTAGTACAATGACGACGGTAAAAGGTACAACCCTATGGAATGAAATCGCCTCGAGACTGCAAATTGGGATGAAAGTATCTCTGACCCGTCGTGTCACCTAATCAACCACAGATGAACTGAAATGAAGCTTTTAATCTTATTATGTGTTTAAGGTTATTCAAGGTACTTGACCTTGTGTTCAGATGTTATATGTTAAATAAAAATCATATACTAAATAATATAATAAATTCCATTTCCTAGAAACAGTTTACCGCGTCATCGCGATGTTCGCGAGTTCGATTCCCGATATTTGGAGGCTAATGCTTCATCCGCGTTCCGTTTTTGGGACGGAGCGATGTCGGAGATAGCCGACCATGGCGGCATATATTTGCTATTTATCCTAAACAATACTATTCTAAATGCAATAAATGATGTTGATAAGTTCTCATGAAAAGGTGAATACATCACGCTAAAAGTATATAGACATATGTCGATTTATGCTATTCGTGCTGCATGAAGATGATGATGATGATGATTTATTGATACTTTGAATTACAATTTATAAATTTCATTTGTGTAATTGAAAGCCAAAGAGAGTATATTATTATCGCTAAAGTGTGGTGCTATTTCGGGCAAATGTTATTCCAAATGTTGAATTTAGCGCACCTGCTTATATTAAAAAAGAAAAACAAACTCAAATACTATTTTCCGGGAATACTCCGACGCCCGGATAATGGGCCGTCACGAGCGGTAGCGGGTTCGATTCCAGACATTTGCATGCTAATGCTGCACTCGTATTCCGTTTGTTTGCTATTCTGTGTGACGAGGGCAGTATCGGTGATAGCCGGGCACCGTGGTAGGTAAGTGCCTGCAGCCGAATTTACTTTTAAATATTACACAAATTATAATGTACACTTTGATTTTTCTACCTCGAGATGTTAGCAAGGTTTTATTCACTTATAATTCAGGATTATACATTTTTACTGCATAAAAAAGTTATTTACACCCATTCATAGGAACGCGCAGCGTGGGATGGCCCCCGATTAGATGGACGGATGACCTCGTGAGGATAGCGGGGAGTCCATTGGTGCGGTCTGCACGGGATGCACTTTGTGACGAGGCCTATGTTTAGCAGTGGACGTATGTGGCTGATACATAGAAATAGACACCCATTCAGTACATTTACCAGAGAGTAAAACATAAATTATAACGTCAGCAGTAAGAAATTGCAGTGTAAGAAATTATGACTTTTATCCTACCGTGAGTTAATCAAAATACTGAATAAGGAAAATACAAAAATATATGCTCCCTTGTTTGTTAAATTTTCAGTCAGAAGTTTCATTAGGTTTTCTACAAAAATAACAAAATAAGGTTGCAACAAACACAGTTCCAACAATCGTCGGTTATGTACTTATGTAAAGTAGCATCGCTGCGATACGGAATGTTACTATCCAATAATTATTGATGACTTCCCATGGGGAATAATTTATCGTTTAATGAATATTCTCTGTTCGACAAGTATGTACATCGTTTAACAGTTTTATTACATCATAAAAATTAATGTGCTACGTGTGTAAAATTCAGTCATGTTGGAATGGAACGAATGTGCTTTTCAATGGTACACTTCCTAAAACTCTCCAGGATCATTAATTTTATAAATTTACTGGTTACGCCGCTTAAACGGGCATACTGATAAATCTTTGCAAGGTAATAAATAGTTAATTACCCATTCAGCGTGGCTAAAGCTGGTCTGACCCCCGGTCATCGCGCACGGTGCATCGCATTAACTTGCGAAACCCAATCTACAGGTTATTTACTAACTTCTAAACATGGTTGATTTATTTGCGGACAATAATAACTGTCATCGTAATAATCAACGATAAAATTATCCAATATTATACAAATCACGTCTGAAATCCAATCAAAATTCAATCAGTTCATATAAAGGACTAAACTGGAATATAATTTAGATTCGTTTGTCGAATGGTACGAGTAATAATTAGGTATGAATAATGATGTGATGTATCCTGATCACAATTTTTGGTTGTGGTTTGGGATGAGTATAATATTTGCTTTCGGTATTACCTTCAACGTAAACGAAAATTCCACCGCTTGACACACGGTTCAACGTCATTAATCTACGTCTAAAAATTCTCCTGAATTCGGGAATACACTCGTGGCAATACCGTGGCATGGAGATATTGCCAGCTCCGTGACCGCAAAATACGTAGTCGGTTTACCAAGGTAAGGGCTATATTAAGATTCTCTCCATCCTCCCCTCTCCCCTTGGCCCCGGAACGCAATTTTTCTGAATACTTTATGCTAATGTTTACCGATACGGCTTTAAGCCCCTTTCATTACAACGCTCAGATAAATTTCAATTGAATTTCCTCTGAAAACAATCTGTTTGGACAAATTTAGAAGTTTGGCTTTCGTTTGCATAAAATAATAATAATGAGAGCGGGTGATGAGAACCCACGATCCGTATGATCCCAAATAGTCACTCACTACCTTCACTGGACTGAGTAGAATACGTCCCTTTAATCATTATTCATCACTTTGTATTGAGTAAGTTTAACGTAAGTGTTGTGACATTGAATACCTATTCCAACTTAACTTTTAATCTTAACTGATTTTCTGGTTTTTGTTTCAGGTACGTTTTCAACTTCACGATCCTGACTTCATTAATATCTTAATGACTCCGTAAGTATTTACCTATTTAAAATACCAACCACTTTTTTAATTTTACCTTTAAAGTTAATCCACTGCGTTTATAATTTTAAAATGTCCGTTTTCTTAACCTTTTGAACGCCACAGATAACTGACAACGAAAAAAAATTGCTCATTGTCGGCAATCTGTGTCGCCAACGTCATCCACAGCCGTAAAATTGACGCGATTACTGATGAAAATAGTTTTTTTTAAGGTTAGCGTTGAAAAGGTTCAGCCTTTAGCTATTAACAGGAAAAGCAGTTTCAATTACGTCTAAAATCTAAGTATCATACATAGAAAGTATCAAGCATTTTAAATCGACGCGCCCAACTCTAACATCTATCATATTCCAAATATAATATACTGTTTATTTACAAAGTAGCAATATCCTAAAAGCTTAGCACTGTCCCTCGTACAATAAATAACATCACTACATTTATCAGAGCGCTGTGAATAAAACGACAAACGTAGTGCCCCATTCAATGCTTATTAGTGAGTGTATGAATTATGTATGTGGGGCGGTTGTATGGATATGTCAGCGTGTGAGTGATTGGTGCACGGGACATCTATTTCATGACCTGGCTTCATTATCATAGCGATTTGCTTATTGCACAAATTTTATCTAAATAAAATTAATAATCACTTTGTTATCTGAATTTTTTTTTAATATACTTACACCGCTTTATTTCAAGAATGGGTTGAGGTCACAAATTACGTTTTAAGTCGAATCAAAGTTAACTGGGAAATTTAACGTCTACTGAACAGCTTTTGGGACAATCTGACCAACCTGGTCAACCTGAACAACCTATTTTCCTATGGCTACAACGTTTATACACATAATCTAGTGTTCCGTAATTAAAATACGTGACTGTCAGCGCCCACCCTCTTAATAAATTAAACTAACATACATAACTAATAAATTTCCTAACTCCAAACTCAAAAATTGACTCTATCGTGTTAATCCTCTAATATTTCTAATTTACTGTCCGTGGGAAACTTGTAACAAGTTACCACTACTTCCCCACATCTCCGCTAGTAATATCCCAAGCGCGCAACAATAAAAACTTGCGGAAGCAATATGAACCGAGCAACTTTGCAAAATTTACCAAATTAGCTTCAAGTGTAATACGTTTTTCTATGAAACTTCCCCCAAGCCAGTTTAAACTTAACGTTCATTTGTTTATGGTGGGTTTCTCTTTGTGGTGGTAAGTAAGGCAGGGTGTCGGGTGCGTTACTTGTTAAAAGACAACGCGGTGGTTATTTGAAAAGTTTACCGATCGCCCTCCCCCCTCGCGCCCCGCACCCCGAGACTCACCTCATGTACTGAAACGAAACTTTTCTACAAGATTATATTTCATAAGAGATGAATAGAAGGAAGATTCTGAAATGCAGTATTTTTGCTACAGAAGTTTGTGACATTTAGGTGGTAGTTAAAAATACAACCACCAATTTAATTATAATCCAAGAGAAATTATCTGAATACAACTTTCCGTTACTATTGCTGGGTACAATTAAAAGTATCTTTAGATTATATAATATGAGGTATAGATCATTTGTTATCAACTTATCAGTCAATTATAAATATTGACGCACATTAGCGGCAATAATTATACTAATTCAATCGCCCCCTAATTGTCTTCAGAAGGCAATTAGCTCCATAATCAAATTATAGCTATTCCATGGTCGGCATTAGACTCAAATTTAATCATAATATGCGCTAAAATTCACTTTGCGCGACTTTGTCAATTTTATATAAAGAATACCATTACAGATTCCGTACATTTTAAAACCACGTTGCTACCAAAAGTCCTTACACTAGTTATTACAAACACATCGCACCTTTAGAATTATAGTGACCTAATTCCAGTGACCGTAAAATATATAGACATCGCTCCCAGTACAAATTTGGCTTTCAAAAACGGTCCCAGCATTTGACTGACAACTATCCCCTCTACAAGAATTTGTCCTGCCAACAGTTTTAAATATTTGCCTATACGAAGTCATCCCTCCTCTTAGAAGTAGTTGTGATTGGTTAGTTAAAGTTTTCATTGGCTAAAATAGACTTGTCAGTGTCAAAGTCCATGCGCGGCGCACGAAAAAGGGTAGTTGTCAAACCTAATATGGATGCAGTAATCGAAAGGTAACCAGTTTAGAAAATATATTACTCTAGCTCCTATTTTTTTTTTTCATTCATTTAAGAACGTTTTTATAATAGTGCGACTTTTGTGATTAACTTCTAAATGCGTAATTTTTTTTAAAACTATCGAATGCAACTTTACTGTCGCAAAATCTCAAATCAAAGTAAATTTTGATTTTATAATTTATTTTAATTTTTTTTGAAGGCTAATCAAATTTAAATTACTTACAAGACAATAAAGCACACATACCGTACAAATTGTTACCACATTGCGTTTTAGTTGCATGAATCCGGCATTGGTTTGATAATAATCATCATCATTAAAATGAACGCTACAGATCGTCGGCGAAGATACTCTAGGAAACTACTGCGGTACTCTGCGTTCTAGAGAAACTGCATTTGTCCGCAAGTAAATGAATAATAAGAGATATTAAATTATGAATATCGTCGGGGATAGTGCAATAACGCGTAAGTAACAAGTGTAGATACGAATCATATTCAAACAAATGCTAAGTATTTTATTGAAATGACAACTTTATCGACAGCTGTTATTTACGCGGTATTGCACTATCCCCAACGATAATATATGTCAAGTTACTCATGAATATATACTGTGAATACCGCAGGAAACGGAATATGTGACACTGAGTGGGACATTTTACTATTTATGCTACGAAAAAACATAACTGAAATTAATTTACACACGTATTGCTTAAAGTCCAAATCGATGACTTTTAACATAAACTCATTTAAACCCATTTTGAGCACTTCCATCAACATGCCCATTAATCGGACACTAAAGTCAGTACAACACCTGTAGTAAAGACCGTCAGATATATTGTTATAACATTTTTCAATTTGAGCAGATTATAGGTGTAAATCTTAATACCTAGGTAGGTACGTAAAATATAAATACCTTAAAAGGTAATGCATAATACCATCCTCATAGAAATGTCTTTTAAAAATGTGTTACATTTTAATAATTCAAAGAACGTTAGTTACACGAACCAATGCATGCCGAGTTTTTAATTATTATTGCTGGAGTGGTTTCTACACCATTTCACTGCACAAGAAGGCATTTTAAATAAAATTCAGATATGTTAATTTTATACACCCTGACATGTTCTGCCATCGACAGACGCCATCGTATTAAAACTGTCAATTTGACCTTGGTACAAAACAATCGTTCTAGGCACACTTCACGTGGGGTAATTTTTGAGCTCTAATGAGACTTCTATGTTTATATGTGTTCACTGCCTAATGCAGAATCGTCGACTCTTCCATTTTCAATTATATATTTAGAATTAAAGATACTTAATTCTAAAATTCCAAGATTTTGAATAAGGACACTATCATTCTAAAGGTGCGACATATCTATATGTTATAACCGATTAAATGAGCAAGCTAGATTTCTACGACGGTATCAACATAAATTCTGCAAATTAAAAAAATGTTTCAGCGATTATCACTGACAAAACTTATAAAACAAAAAAATCCTCGTGGATGACTACTAGACGAGCTGACATTAACAGATCATTACCATAGACAAAGTATACGATGAAGGCTTCTATAATTTATTGACATAATCTTCAAATGATGCCCGCACGTGTGATACAGATCAAAGCGCAGCTCGTAAACTGCATTCATCTCGTCACATCATATAATGCGACGACATCTTTATGGCTGACACTATATAGGGCCTTAACGTCAACATATAAAGTAAAATGTCCTTTGGCACGGACGACGCTGTAATTCTAGTTATAAATCTGGAAAGTAAACCCTATTGTGTTGGTTCAGCGTATGATCCTTGATGTACAGGTGTGTCACTGATTTACAATGGCACTTGTGCACTAGATCGTCAAGTATATTTTGCTTGTAAAGTTAAATGGGTTCTATCACGCAACATTGTCTGGATATCGGGATGACTGCAATGATTCGCAGAATTCTAGTAATTTTTATTCAGCTGAAATTATGTTTCAGAAGGCATGAATTTCAGTCTGCAATGGAGATAATTAAAAAGGGTTTCATCGTAGGTACAATTAGTTTTTACTTTTGATACTCATGACCGGTTTCTAAGTTTACATAAAGGAAGTAAAAATTAAAGAATTATACGTTCCCAAATTGAGTGTCTTGAGATTTAGTCCAAATAGTTAAGTGTAAAAGGCAGCCAAAGAGCACGTAATAACTCAGAAAAGCGGAAGGCTGTTGTGTAGCTAATAATAGGTACAGTGTATTTTTTGCAGAGAATAAATATGTCTTCCGATTCTTTTTGAACAGTACTTCTGAGTCGTAGAAAGCTGTTCAAGTCTAAGATATGTATTCAAACGAAAAAATAAATTGACTTTTGATAAAAGTGAAATATGTACATACCTGCAGCTAACCAATAAATTTAATTCAATGCAATACTTTCTAAGCGTATGTATCTGTAAAACATAAATTCAATTTGTAAAACTTCCACAGAAACACACCAGACCACCTGCGCGCTAACAAGAAGCTCCCAAACAAGTTTCACGCCAAAAACCTAATCAATATAGGTACTTAAGTGCGACTTAACTTAGACAAGAACCTTTTTTAAAAATTCTGCACTTTACAAAGATTCGCGCCCCATCTAATCCTCTTTGTCTTTATATAAAATTGCAAAACTCCTAAACGCAGTTAAGCCCCCCACCCTCCCTTGATTGCAAATAAATACCATTCACACACCCTCCACTTGGAGATAATTTCGTTTAGAGAGTGTTTTCCGTGTTGCCCGCGGGTAAACGACTTTTTAAGGCGCGAGACGCGTAAATATACGACATGTTGGTATAAATTTAGCGTGTATTTTGTAAATAGGTAAGCACGCTAGCAATACGTAACCTTATTTTCTACTTCTTTTTTTGTACACGTAATATTTGTTTTGTGAAATTTTGAAGACGCCATATGTAACTTTGGAATAAATAGTAGACTTTCTTTAAGATACATGTAGAAAGAAATAAATAAATATTTATTTGCACACTCGAACACAGTAGTAGTATAAACAAAATCAAAATCAAAAACATTTTGAAATTTGAGCCGTGTGCAAGTAAGAGGGCCAGGCTCAGCATGCACTACAGCCCGCAGGCCGATAAGTATTTGTTAAAAATAGTTGTGTTTGTTATTCCATGAAATCGAATGCTTAAAGTCAACACGGCTTCAAACCATCTCAAAGTCATATCATCTCGATACTGAACTGTGAGCACACTTAATTGTACGGACAGCCAATCTGAAGTTTATCAAAACAATATACGACTCAATTTTCAGCGCAGCGGAACTTCGTTTCGAGACCGATCTCACTCGGAACTCCATCTTCCGTAAATCTCTCAAATTAAGTTGCCCCCTCCGTATCATCCGCGCATGCAAATATGTGCAGACAGACGCAGTAGGCCATCCTAACGACACAATAGACATGCTGAAATGCTCGCTATTGTGTGGTGTTAAAAGAATTGTCGGTTGCATATGGGCGTGCTTTTGACGGCAGACCCGTCGTTACAAAAATCGCGGGAGCATGGAATATAATGGTTTATCATAGTGCTGCTCGTTCGTATATCAGCTTAAGTGCTGTTGAAAGTGTGATGAGACTGCATATAAACATATTTTCTGCCAAAAATTGCCATTGTTTGTCTATTTTGGTTCATGGAGGAAACTGCTCATTTCCAAATGGATTTTTATGTTTTTTCTTGCGAACGAAATATTTTGTGAATATATATTTTTGATTTTATATGTAGTATCCTCAATTTAGAACAACAGTATTCAAAGTTATCTGAAAAAAACGTCCATTTCTGGTATTATTCTAATTTCATTATCATAAGCTATTCAGAAACTACATTATCTGTAATGTGTAAACCGCTAGAATTAAATTTTCTGAAATTCCCAACGACTATTCTGTTTTGAACAGGGATCGAATTTTTTCGCTGTCTGTTGATTGCCAGTACCTACGTAATCAACACTTCCTTTATTAAAAAATATAACATGTATTTATATATTATGTATATCGTCGTCTAGTACCCATAGTACAAGCTTTGCTTAGTTTGGGACTAGGTCGATTTGTGTATTCAATATATTATATTATATTATAACAAAAGCTAGTTTTTACTGTATCACAGGTTTCATTTGTATACATATTAATAGTACATTACGTCAGAGGCCGGGAAAATGAGGATTTCCGGCCAAGTAGGTATATACGGATAGCGATACGAGGCCGGGCCGGGAATCCGTTTTCACGACGAGGCATGTATAGTGCTTTTCTCAAACATACAATGAAATAAAAAAATATACTTCAAAGAACAACATTTTATTAATTGACAAATAGGACATTTTAGTCTAACAACCAACCTTTAAAAACAAAACCTGCTTTTTGTCAAACCAGCCAGCTGTGTGAATGACCTTGTTGTTGAAACAAAAAAAAAGTTACTTTGCAGGCCTAGGCCTGAAAAGCAGTATGAAATCCCTTTACAGTCCTCTCGAGTTGTTGCGCTCAAAAAGCGATACTTCCGAGCCTATTATAAGGAACGTAAAGACAATATTTCATTGCATGTTTGAGAAACAGCAGTTTTTAGGCTAACAGTAAAATTAGTAGGTATGTTAAGTAATTTATCCATCCACCTAAAACTAAGTAATTTTGGAATACCGTATTTTTAGTGTATTATTATTTGAATATAAGTATACTTTTTGATAAGTGGTCTTCGATACATACCTATACTATAAGGAAATCTTGTAATAGTTAAATGTCACAAAAAAATTATATATAATATTATAATTATTTTTGTTTTGTTAGACATATGCACATCTTCTGTTTCTTTAATTGAAACGTATATTTGCCCCCTAAGCAAAACACATTAGTTTTTTACCTCATCCGAGAATAAAATGTCTACCGTTGTGTCCGATGCGAAACCTGCACCCATTAACCACTGTTCTTTTCTTGAATCTTCTTTTTCCCCTTCTACTGCTCCAATACGTCAATTAGTTGAAAAGATCTTGCACAAACAAACCAATTTAATTATTTGAGAGCGAGACATGCCGCACTTTTGCCTGGAAGTGCAAGCTATCGGCGGCGCCGTTTGATAGCGATGGCGAGCTCTCTAGATAAAGATATAAGTGCTTTATTAAATTGTCTGTATCTTAAATCTTAATATTACTGGACTTACTTTAAATATATTTAAAAAGAACGAATGTACATAATTGAACCATGATACTTACTTAATACAATTATGGAATTTGGATATGGTAACAGTATATATATACATGTCGGAGACGGTCATTAGTATGGAAGCTCAACGAAAAAGCGCGCCATTGGAAGGCGACAGTAGCGCCCCCTTGAACCTGTTTTGGCGCGCTAGACAGAGTCTTGGCGGTTCACTCAGCGAACGCCCACCGACACTTCACTCTGGGTCACCGTCGAGTGCACTACTGCCTTGGAACTGTCCCGTTTCGTTGTGCTATACCAAGTTAGAATCAGTGAAACGTTATAACTTAACAATACAGTGTTAATTTAATAAAGACTATTCTGTTCGAGACTTTGATAACCTAGCTTACAGACCTCTGTGCCAGGAACTGTTATTTTGTGCTTCATTGTATAAGGAATAAATCTAGTTAATTGTATCTGAAGTGTTTCATCTCGCTCGAACTACCTCCTCGTCCACAACTATATCGAATAGCTCAACTAATGTGCCACACACCGCACCGGCCATCCAGTCCCGTCCCCGACATACATAATTTACTTGTTACCTCGTAAATAAGAACGCCAAAACGACCATGCTTGATTCTAAATACGCTGTCAGCATCTATAACGGATTTCAACTTGCTGCGTTTTCCGGTTCGTGGTCACTGGTCATCACTAAACCCGTCGGCCCCCAGTTCTACGATCAATCAAATTTTCCCTGCTAATTACTACTTTAGTTTTGCAATTATTTCAGCTATGTCAGTCACTCTAGGTCTTCTATGAATCTCTTCATTCATGACATAAATTTCAGGTACATTTTTAACAGAAAACATTTGACGACTTTCATATTCTCTGAAATAATACAATATACCGTTTCTGCATCACTGCCTCATTTAACGTATTTTTATTGGTGTCCACATATGGACGCGACATACATGCGCACTGCAGACACGATGCAACGCGCGGCAAAAACTCTCACCGCGTTTTTGCCCCAGTCTGAGACGCTCGCCTGCAGTTTACCGAGTACATATTATAGCTAATGGCAGTCTGTTTAGTAAAGTTTCTTTAATCAGCAAAGTTGTTATTGTTCTGCACACAGCGTATTGTGGTGTTTTTCGTTCCTAAAAATTGTAATCTACTGGCACTGGAAAGTTCGTATTGAGAGTTAATAACTTTATTAGCTTTAATATTAACAAAACTACAACTTAGAAATTGTGTTTACATACAAAACAGCGCCTCTAAAGCAGCTTGCATTATCGCTAAGTAAAGAAAGTGAACTGCGCTCGCCTATAGTTACACCACTAATCGAACATGATATCTTTGAACCGGTAAAGTCCGACCTTATTCGCTCGACCAGAGACGCACAAGTCACGATTTTAATTTGCCTATCCGTTTTTAACCCTGTAAATTTTATTTTATTTCTAGGATTTTAACCGATTTTGGTATCGAATCGATTTTTTCTATCCATACATAAGCGAGCAGTCGCCTGTAGTTTTCCAAACAATGATATGAAAATGACATATCATTCCAGGCAAAGCCGACTGTGAGGATGATCCCTGAAAGAAATTCAATATTAGTCATCCCATATTATTAAAACACCTCTAAATATATTCATCATTATCTCCCTGCCCTTATCCCACTTATGTAGGGTCGGCACAACATGTTTTCTTCTTCCATTCATCTCTATTATTCGTCATTTCAGCGCTTACTCCTTTCTTTCTCATGTCCTCTCTCACACAATCCATCCATCGCTTTCTTGGCCTACCTATCGCTCTTCGTCCTTTGACATTCATCCCTAACATTCTTTTACCAATATGACGTTCATCCCTCCTCATTACATGCCCGTACCACGCTAACCTACTGCTCCTCATTTTGTCCGTCACAGGTGCTACTTTCAAACTTCCTCTTATGTACTCATTTCTAATCCGATCTTTCCTTGTCACTCCACACATCCATCTCAACATTCTCATCTCGGCTGCGTGCATTCTTCTTTCATCCGTCACTTTCGTTGCCCAACACTCTGATCCATACACCTCTAAATATATTGTGTTAGATAATTTTATTTAAGCTTATTTTCGTTCAACTACATAGTTATTTACGCTTAGTAGCTAATTGTGCAAGTATATCAGCTCCCATTGTCCATTGTTTAGAGCGATCTCCACTCGTTATATTTCACGAGTCTGCGCTAGGGGATTGCTATCAGCGGCCAACGAACTCGTGTTATCTCAGAAAATACTCGAGAAAAAAGGTATGGTATTAAGGATAAAGTTCATTGAATCTCAATTTCATTTAAATAACTATGAAGTGAACATCGGAGTGCTTAGGGAGTATTCGATTAAGATAGTAGGTGTATCCTAATAATTCGGGCAATTTTACTTTATCTTCGTTTTATGTCATGAAGCAAATCGAAGGTGTCGACTGGAAAATATATCAAAATATTATTGCATATCAAAACGAATATCTATCTAAAGTTAAAGACGTCAATGAACCTTAATCACGAGTGGTTGCGATGCGATCAGAATTTGATGAAACCGTAACTATATTTACTTTAAATACTCTAATGGAACAGATGAGATTAATCCAAAATGTGAAAGATTCTTCCATGCAATTAAATAACCATTTGTTTATCGTATAAACTAACTATATCACTAAAGTAAACATAACTCAGACACATTAGAACCTTAGAGTTCAGCCTCTGATATCCCATTACTTAAAGTACCTAGCGTAGTTTTGTTTCACCACTCTAGCTCACGATGTTCAGCGCAACGGCAACGAGCTATCACGAAGCGACGGTAATCGAATAGTGCTCTGTGCAAAGCGAACGGCAGAGTCGCGACTATTGGCTGGTATATTTTCCAACTTACTCACATAAAAGTAGAAAAATTATCATCGAACCTAATCCATGTCTCATACAATATTTCACCGCTTTACCGCGACATAACTTTGCGCTGCGAAGATTAATTTTCAATTCTTTCATACTTAGATATTCTCTAAGTACTCTACTTATGATTTTATTTTTAATACAATTAAAGCCATTCTATAAAATACTCAGTAAACGGTCGTATCTTTATACGGATGTCATAGTAAGATACGTCCTTTTACCGTAGCATGGCAGATATAATCTCTAACAACCCCCATGCAAGCGCCAGCTGAGCAATAAATTCATTCCTATTCCTCTATCGAACATCACACGTGCATGTTCCAGAAACGTTTCGCCAACTTTCAACAACTCTGAGTTCCTTGACGCGCGGGCCCCACCTGCTGGCCGCGAGCGATCCCTAATGAGTCGTCTTGTATTCAGCGCGCGACAAGACCCACCTTCCGCCCCAAGAACACCCCCCACCGGATTGTCTCCCGAATTACCAAAGCCGATTCACATGTCCCTTTTATACGCTATTGGCTTACTGGCTCGATTCGATTTCAGTGAGGCTTAGCGGAAAAAAACATACACTTTGTTTTTGTTTATACTTTGGGCATATAATTTAGACGTCTTAAACGTTGATGGAGAAATGTGCAGAGGGGAACTGGTGTGAAAGTTTTGAATAAATAATACGGAGGCCGCTTTGTTTCCACAGCTGTTAGCGCAATATGAAATACGTGTTAAGTTTTGTTTTCTTTGTTTTTTACTATGTGCAATTTGTTAAAGCTATGATTTGTTGCGTCTACAAAAATAAACTTTAAAGTAGAAATACGAGTAAATCACTTTCTTACAGGCTTTTATTCGCCACACGAAATCTCGGTCATTGTTTATGCTGTCTTAAGCATCATGCACAAATCCTGTCCTACTTAATATCAGTAGGTACTCGTATGTTATTTGCTTTGGAGAAGAAGAAGCGACAACAATGCAATCAGCTCAAATCAAAATTAAATCTATTTAAAACAAGAGATTTAAGTCTACACACTGACATTGTTTTTTCTCAGGCAAAGTCTATTTTATTTGCTACGGAGTGCTAGTAGCCTACGCACCCTAGTTTGTAGACTATTAGTGCAGTCTGTGCTCTATTTACATTTAGGTATCATAATCATAATCTTTACAAAACAAAAATATTTCTAATCAAGCACGATTCTTCTAAGGCTTCATCGACACTGTACATCTGATAAAATTGAAGTCAAATCAAGTACCTAGTTTTTTACCACTTTAGCATTTTTTTATATATTATTAATTAAATTTAAATTTAGGTATACATTTAATTTACCGATCTACTTATACTTATCGGTATCCTACACTTAAAAAACAACGGAAAAAATCTTACAACACTAAAACTATTCTAAAATTCAAATCAAAGATATCTAAATCTGTCACATCGCACATTGCTTGCTTTACTCCGGGAAAAACTGAACGGATTTCCCTTTCAAATGCGAGGGTTGGGAGCGGGTACTACAGGCTGAATAACTGAAGAGACGGCAACCGACGCGACCTATGAAATCCGGTCACAAGTATAAATTACACCTGTGCCTTATAAAATGTACAGTGCCAAGAAAGTCACTTAACCGAAATGCACTAATTAATAAACATAGTTAGTTTACCTACTGTATTTTCTTGATTGTAACGGGACATTTTTAATTCGAAAATCATGTCAATCCGTTTTGTTATAAGGGTATGGTTTAGATGCTCTCAGACCAACCAGCACCTCTAGCATAATTGTCATACGTGACTATTTCTAGCGCGAGATAATTACCCGTCTCTTTCTTTGCTGTAATGTTAGAGAGTGACGGGTAGCGCTATGTCGCGCGACAAGTCGCGAAGAATAGTTGTGCCAGACGGGCAGGTTGATCGATATAGTCACGGTATCCAGCAAGAGGCTACGTTTAGTTGTCTAGTGACGTGCGACTCTTTGTCACTTGACAAACATTATTTCAAAAGTTTGCTTAAAATATGGCTGACGCTGCGACAAGCGAAGTTGTGGCAAGCTGCACTGAAGAGTCTAGGTAACTTTTATCGAAGATCCTGAGAATATAAGAATGTCCAGTCGTAAACTCAAATGATTTTGAAGTATCAAAAATTTGTTTGTTGAACAAATCTCATCAAATTGCGTAGGAAAACTCTAAGTACGATGTTTTCGTATACATAATTTTTATTTCAAATGTAAGGCATCATCATACTTTATTGGCAAATTGATCAACTCAAAGTTTGATGACGGCGACGTATTCCATGAATCCTAACTCGTTACTACACTACGTGCGGTAACGTGCTAAGCCTACGCTAACGTAGAGGTGTGACACGTGTCGCGTTGATCCCGGCCGAAGTGTCAAGAGTGAGCCGCATACCAAACTAGCGGAGATTCGCTACGTGTGCCCCTAACGTCTGTCGCGCAATTTGCGTATTGACGGCGCCTTGCGTAAATTACTCGTACGTTAAAGGCATAGTGATGATGCGTTGCTTTGTAGCATTTGAAATACGATTTTGACTACTCCCTTTTGCAAATAGAGTTTTGAACTTACACTTATTATGGGATTGCCGGCGAGATTAGATTAGTGTCATTTTCATCTAGATGAGAGTTTAAATACATTTTGTATGTTTTCACATTTTTAAGGGTAATGTGAAACATGGCCGCAATACGAGGGCCGCATCTCTAGAAGCACTATGGTGCGTAGGTTACTAGCGTCAATATTTTTGCGCGAATGCCACAAACAAAATCGTGGATGCCTGGCCTGCTACAATGAAAATTCGTATGTTTTGACATCGACACATTGTTCGATCTACAGTCTACATTAGCAAGTCAAAGTCTGTCTGCCACCGCAGCTGGCCCGCGCGGATATCGTAAACAATCGGTCAGTCTGTTTGTGTCCGGATTTACATTACACTCCATACCCTGATGACGTTGATATTATTGTGTGCATATACGTACGAGGGTCGTCTGAAAAGTTTCTGGCCTGACATTGAAACAAGTGTTTTTTTTTTTTTTTTACTTTTCAACATAGTCTCCTTGTAAGGCTATACACTTGTCCCAACGATGCTCCCATGATTTTAACCCGTCCAAGTAGTAGTTGCCGTCTTGCTCTTCAAAAAAGGCGTTCACGCTGGCAATGATCTCTTCGTTACTTGAAAATCTCTGTCCACCGAGCCAAGTTTTGAGTCTGGGAAATAGGAAAAAGTCGCTGGGAGCCAAATCTGGTGAATATGGTGGATGGTCAATGATTTCGTATCGAAGCTCCTTAATTTTGGCCATGGCGACTGCTGACTTGTGAGATAGTGCGTTGTCTTGGTGGAACAGTACTTTCTTTTTTTTCAAATGTGGCCGTTTTTTCGCTATTTCTTCCTTCAGCTTGTCAAGTAACGAATGAATGATAAGGTCCCGTTATTGTTTTTCCTTTTTGTAAATAGTCAACGAATATTACACCGCGGCTATCCCAAAACACGGTGGCCATCACTTTTCCGGTCGATGAAACCGTCTTCGCCTTCTTCGGAGCAGGTTCATTCTTTGCAGTTCACTGTTTGGACTGTGATTTAGTCTCAGGCGTGAAGTGATGAATCCACGTTTCATCGACAGTTACCAAGCGACGCAAAAAATCGGACTTATTTTGCTTAAATCGTTTCAAGAGATCTTCAGAAATGGTCTTTCGAACTTGTTTTTGATCAGAGTTTAACAGATGCGGCACCCAACGTGCGGATAGCTTTCTCATATTCAATTTTTCAGCCAATATGTGACAAACTCGTTCTTTTGAAATGCCTACAGTTTCTGCTAACTCTCTAACCTTGATTCTGCGATCGTCGAGCACCAATCGGTGCACTTTTTCGACTATATCGTGGTTGGTTGCAGTTTTTGGCCTTCCCGGGCGTTCTTCGTCGTTCAAGCTGGTACGACCGCGTTGAAATTCAGCCACCCAAAATTTTACGGTGGAAAATGATGGAGCAGACTCGCCGTAAACAGAATCCATGTCATTTTTAATTTGGGTTGGTGTATTTTTTTTTAAATACAAATACTTAATCACAGCTCGACACTCAATTTTTTCCATAATAGAAACTTTGAGGGTATTGTTTCACAAAATCGGCAATTATAGAAAAACTAACCGACAAAATGGCGGCAATTTTGACATTTAACTTCAGAAAAGAATAAAGTTATAGTACCAAGCAAGTTTTTAAAAAAAAAGTTTTTATTCATTGTGAGGCCAGAAACTTTTTAGACGACCCTCGTGTATGTGTAAGTTAATAAATAACTAGTTAGTCTTAACCCAACTCGTTATTTGATTTACTCGTTCTACATGGCGCAGTCGGTAGGATACAGAACAATAAAATTATTAGTGTTGTATTTTATTGGTAATAACTTATTACCAATAAATACAATAAGTTTCAGGTCAAGTCATATATTTTATTTACTCAGCTCACTCACTCAGCAATAGCAAACATCTGCATACATGGGCCGTTATATTTTAAGGTTATTGTAGGTATGCCTGAAATGATGGATACATAGTTCAAATGAATCTGTTCCTCTCGTATTTAGACTGATGATACAAAAATTATTATCAGGCACGTTTATTACAAAACACCATTTACAGAAATACTCTTATCATGCTAATGTTATAACACAAAGCCGTTACTACGCACAAACTCACTAAAGTAACTTTGTATTACAGCTGAGAACTTCACGTCTAAGCGTTTAATCTTTGATAGCTCAATCTCTAAATCCCAGCCCATTCGTATTCCAACAACAAAGTAGCGAGAACATTTCGGCCGCGAACACTTTCAGCGTGTCCGCATTTGCGGATCGCGCGGAATGTTACAACCTCCCCCACCCGCGGGATTGTCGCGGTTATCATATCCCGCATATTTTGACCCCGAATAACATATCACGTCGTAGGGAACGTTTTTGCCGATAACTCAGCTGTCGGTGACAGATTTAGGCGTTTGATTCTGACAAGTCATCGTGGTGTTTACGTTTTGTGATGAAGTGTTAGAACGGGGTTCAATATGATTTTGTATGTATCTTTCTATTAAAAAAAATATTGTACTGACCTGTTGACAAACATTAATCTTTAATTACGCGCATTCTGCCGTTTGGTCTTGGTAATTCAGAATGCGAAAACCTTAAACTTTATTCAAATTCTTACTAAAATTAAGACATGTAATATGTATAATGAGGTTTACTTACTCGTACATATTTTTTTGCCCTGAATCATGCCAACAAATCACGATCAAATTGGTTGAAAAAATTAAAATGCCGCTTATCAGTGACATAAAAGTCCTAGGTCCTTAACATACTAATGGCATCCTTAAACCCCTGTTGGAATATATTTCGACTGCTCAAAACTAACCCTCTCCAATAAATAAGGAAGTTGATGCAATAATTATAAAGTATCTGCTATCAGTTGGCGACAGCGTTATCGGACGAGCCGCAAATCGCGAGGGCTCGGCCCTTTATGACATCGTAGCACGCGACACGAATGATTGGTCGCAAGTTTGTTAAACGGATATGTAAAACTTTTTTTTACCGTAATCGGGTAAAAAGTCTCCTATAACCATTTTTAGATGTTGAGCTATCCCTGCTCTGTTCCAAAAATGTAAAAGAAATGGTCCAGTCGTGGTGAGAAGACAAAGAATTTTTTACAATCAATTGGAGCCAGATTGGCGTGGCGGCGCGCGCCCAATGCGCCCATACAAAACAAAAGACGATTCTGCATAGCGCTACAATGATTTTTTTATGAAATCATGACCCCTCTCCACTGAAAAATGATCTTCAATACAAATCTAAAATATGAATATTATAATAGTGATAAGCCTTGTTTTAAATAAATACAAATCAAACATCGAATCGTTACTTGCGTGTTGTAATACTTAAAATAAATTAACATTTTATTCCCCAAACTTGAAGCATCGGTTTGTCGATAAATATTTTTTCAGGCGTTTGTTTATTTGCAGTCGGTATCCGTTTCAGGTTAACATTAACATTTATATTAACATTAACATAATAATATTCGAGGCGGAATAGTAAACACAAGTAGTAGGTACTTACCGACTGCAAAAGTTGCTTACGTTACAAAGGAAAATAATTTGTTGTCAGTTTATGAATGGCAAGTCTATTCGAAACATGTTTGTATTAAGCGCGCGCAGTTTTTAGGGTTCCGTAGTTAACTAGGAACCCTTATAGTCTCGTCATGTCCGTCTGTCTGTCTGGCCGTCCGTCCGCGACTTAGCTCCGTGATCACTAGTACTAGAAAGCTGAAACTTGGTATGAGTATATGTATCACGCCGACAAAACGGTAAAATAAAAACTAAAAAACAATATTAGTTAAGTGACATACTGCACTAAAACATTCCGCTCAATCTGGCGCGTATAATCGATAACTTCCAGAAGGTAATAAGTAATTACAGTTACTTTGACGTTTAAGACCTCTTTAAAGAGCTTGGAATCGTTCACGTAATTTAAACCTCGGGTTTAAAACAGCTGTTTTAAGCCCGTCTATTGTAAAGGATGGGTAAATACGGAACCCTATACTGAGCGTGGCCCGACATGCTCTTGGCCGGTTTAATTTCTTTATGAAATTTTGCTGACTGAAAGCATAACAAAATTCCATACGTCATCTGACTACGTAACTGACTATAAGTAACTAAAAATGAAAATTAAATTATTATAATTATGTACTACTTTTAAATAAATAACTACAATACTTTTTTCCCCTCCGTCGCATAATGACCTAATTTACGAACGCAAAATGGCCTAAACGCGAATTGACCTAAACGCAAAATGATCTCACACTACCTACATACTATTTTAGTTTAATTTGACAAGGTCAATATGCCAACAACACGCGGCGGACATTTTTAATTGCGAAGTTTTAAAACTTCTTTACAAAGTGGGTTTGGTTTAGCCCCTATTTATATACTCATATAATACTCGTATTACCATTAAAATACGAAAATAATTATAAAAATAGATACTTTGTAAGCTGTAATAGATACCCTAGCGGTACTCGATATAATATTTCATTAAATATAGTATACAGGTATACATAATTCACATGAATTCCATTGTTAAACCAGATTGGTTACTTCGAAGTTTAATTGTTGAAACCCGTGCAACCGTCTCATACCCGTGTTAATAAATCAGGTAAAACAGGTCAATTAATTGCTTTAATGTGTTGTTCTTAGTGACGTGAAGTATGTTGTTAATAGAAACACATTTTAATTCAAAAAGAGAAGTACAAATGTTATTATTAAGACTGCACCGAGTTAGCGACTGAACCATAGAGCGCGGGGAATGCGTATTTAGTTTAGATCGGCGCGCGGCCGCCATAGTAAAAATGTATGTAGAATTGAAAGCACTTTTTGATCAATCTGGACCTTTAATACCAAACAATAATTGAAATATTTGATGCGGACAAATTGTAATGTAAACATTCATCTTTTTTTTTAACTGAAAATCAGAATAGATTTCCATTTTTAAAGTATAAGAAAACACTTAACGCCTTCTTACGATTTTACAGTTTTCGTCCAACTTTACTTAGTTTTCTAGGGAAAAATATTAATAACTTATAATTTTTCCACGGAGAAGTTGTTAACACATTCTTCGAAGTGCTAAATATATAGTTTAGAAATGGATTTAACAACTAGTGTTGACGTTGGTTGTCTACTTAACGGCAACTGCCTATTTTTCACATTTCGCTTGGCGCAGTCTTAAGTCGGAACATTCTCAATCTCAAAGGCTTCCTTCGCGTTCCTTCTTTCGATCCTTTCCAATCTAAAGTGACCACCGAACTTCTCGGATTGTATCTTGGCCGTCTTACCACCTCCTTGGTGGTCTACTGCGGACTCCGGGTATCCTATCTTTGGTTGTATTGTTTATTGTTTATTGTTTATTGGCCAACAGGTTCAAGTTCAATACATCATACGACCAACATGTTGATTCCAATATCGATTTAATATTGGTAGAGACTCACTAAACCCGTTTGAAGAGGTATTTCATAAATGGTAATTTTATTTTCTTAATATCTATACGACGATATCTTTTTGTTAATGAATTTCGTTTGTCGAATCTCAGAAAAGCAAAAATTCGACTAATATAGGTATACAGGAATAATAACTTGAATTTTGTAGCAAATTGGTAGGTAATTATGCATATTTTTTACTTTGACTCTGGTGTTTGAAAGGTTAGAGGTATTGATATTTTTGGAGACTTGATTATATATTTTTTATAGATTCATGGATTTTTATACATTTTATAGAACAAAATAAACGTTTATATATTTATAAGACACCAAACTTACACGCGAAGTTATCACGGAAGCAAGAGGTATTCGTCTAACTTTAAAATAGGATGTTATCTATTCGAAACTCGGCTACCCGCGCTAACAATATACGTAAGACAAGACCTACCTAGTTATCTACACGTATTGAAGAGTTCCCCATAGAGCAGAATACTTAATGCAGTATCGCAACTTGGATTTCAGAAGCAAGTTAGTGCCACGAGAGGGGGTTATGGCGAAGGGGAACTTTCTGTACTGCGTATTGTTCATGCTAGCAGCCTGGAGGTGCAAAGTTACCGACATACCGTAGTTTTATGTGCGAGAATTATTGGTAAAGTTTCGAGTACTATTTTTTTATTTGCAGTTAAATGTCTGTAGTTCGATACTATTCGTGATGAACCAAATAGAATACAGTCGTAATTGATGATTTTTACGCGAACTAGATGCGCCCAATTGTATAGTGCTATGAAACAAAATCACTAACTGTCGAAGCTTTTTCTATTGAGTCCAGTGAAAAATGGATATGTAACAAATGATATGAATTGACCTGTGTAATCTGATAAGTATCTCCTCAAGGTATATACCTACTTATTCAAAGGACTATAATTAAACCCATAATTATAAAGATCAAGACATTTAATCCGCTTTGGCGATATTAATTTCATACCTACCAGAAAATTTTAACAATATATTTGGGGTTCATCTCAAAAAGGATAAATCCCTCTCAAGAAGGAAAATAAGTTTTTTTATTAGATACTCATTTAGTCAAGTATATAAAACAGGTTCGTATTATTCCAAACCTCGTTTACTCTAACAACAATTTCCTTACTGCAATGAGCTCGTCGTTATATACGAGTAATATCATATACGTAAGGAGGATAATATGAATATGTAATTTTGTGATAATATGCATATTATGTTGCACCGATGCAGACTCGATGCGCAAGCCTGGCTCGCAATGGACTGTTTTTTTATTTTGCAATATTGATAATACATCATCGTGTTATTAATATGGGTTTGGTTTGTCGGTGCCTGTGTTCTGGTAATCGACGAATGGACATTCATTTATGTCACATGAGTGATGGCAATCTATCGCCATTGCCGGGAGATTATTAATTTTATTTCATTTCTATAACACTAAAGTATACTTAGCTTTTTTTCGGACGCGATCAGACTTTATTTGAATCCCAAAGAGACCATATACAAATGGCGAAGTGTGTAGGTATGAAGCAGCAGATGTTTTAATCCTATTCTGATCGAGGTTTGACAGTATTTATGAACAATAGGTGCATTTCGTCTGCGTAAAACTATTTTATGAATTAGGTAGTGGGGTAAAAAGTAGGTCCCATATAACTATCTTCAGATGTCCAGCGCTATCCCTGTACCAAAATTGGTTAAAACTTCTCCAAGCATTTCAGCGTGATGAAAGGACAATATTTTTTTAACAACAGATGGCGCGTACGACTTGTACCGCGCGCCCAAATCCATTTTTAGTAAAATAATCATCAGTCTCCATACAAAACTGATTTCAAAATCAATTTAAGAATGTTATAATAGTATAGATACAGTTTGTATTTAGAGAATGCAAAACTAAACATAGTGCAACTAGGTACCGAAACTCGCGTGGAAATTTAATTTTTATTCGCAAATTCAATATTCGAACTAAGCATCTGCGACAACAGTCGGCGTGAACTGTCCCGTGTGAGCATAACGTGGTGTGGCCGTGACACGTTGCAACTTTACACTACACTCGCTGAATAGTTTTTTTAACGCTTTTTTACTATGAATCACTTTATTAAAAGCAAAATCGTGTAGAAAAGGTAAGCTGGTTTTAAAACCTTCTTCGGTGAATATTCTACACTTTTCTTTTACGTGGCGCATTGATAACCCCTTTCCTTATTAATCTCGAAACTCACGAATTATTTATGCATATTTCGTAAAGGTCGATTTGTATAAATGTTGTCATAGTTTTATAAATTAAAAAATACTTCAGTAACGAAATCTAAATGGTAAATTAAAGCGAACATTTTGATATTGAAGTTTAAGAGGTTAAAACGGTAAAATACGTCAGTAATGGAGTGACACTGCCTAATAAGAATAGTTAAGTATCTATTGGAACAACTGTTTCAATAGAACGTCTTCTCTTAAATGTTTTTTCAAAGAAATGTTTCACAATTGTTCGTAGTACTCTAAATAGCAGCCGTCGTAACATTGTTTGTGTCCTCCATCCACTTATAACGACTAACTTCTGTCTACTCCTGTAGCGCATTTGTCACCGACATCGCGTTTATCCTTCGTGACCTGCTTCTCAGTTATATTGACGCGACAATAAACATCTCGCGGGTCTTATGAGCGATGTCTCCGATTAACCAGCTCTAGCAACGGGAAAAGGGGAGGAAGGGGGAGCATCAGTCATTCCGAACGACTGTCAGGGGTATCTAGAGGCTGCAGGCGGCTGATAGCAACTTACTGTCTTAAGGAAACTTTACTTGGCGATAGTTTGTTTTACGAATCGTCTTTAATGCGTGTTAAGAGTTAATATAAAGGATATTAAAAGGGAAGCGAATAGTCTGCTGCTAAAACGGCATTTAAACGTGGTTTCACTATCGGCAGAAATTCGATATTCAAGTCATGGTAAGACATAAAATTGTGTACATTCCACAGGGCGTTATTCTGCTTCGCCAATTTACAATTGAAACCTACAAATGTTTAATGTTTGCTGCTTTGTACTTGTAACGATAATGGAACATTTTGATAAATTATTAGTGGGCATAAGCAGTAGGTTTGTTTGTGTCAGGTCTAATAATATTCGTAAAAGTGCTTAACTGGTCAAATTTTATGACCGAATTTACAGTATCATAACTGTAATATCAAAATGGTAAAGTCTTTATTATCTTCCAATATTTTTATAATACCATGATTAAACACCGAAACCATGTAACATTATTGGTGATAAAACTCAATTTACGACCCAATACAATATAGTTTTATCGGCGAGCAATTTAAATTCACAGAGTAACGTCCAAATTTGCACAGATTCGTGGTAAAAATTCCAATTTCTATACATAATTCGTTAACCGTGGTTTCCCACAGTCGAAATTGACAAATAATCGAACATTTATATTCATACGAGATATATGGACGGTAAATAGTCGGTGAGTAAGGCTCGGAGAACGATCGTGCATAAAGTTGTCAGGTACGTTATGGGCTTGCTTCGCTAAATGCTTGAGCTACGATGGCTGTAGGTGTTGTCGAGTTATGCTTATTGAAACCTCACTCTAGACAGTTTCAATGATCATTATTTATGGTTACCCTAAGGGTATCCTACGAGTATGACGTGTTACGCTGGACGTTCAGTCTTAAATTTACGCCGAGTTCAAATATCAGAGTTTACGAGAGGTGTAGGCATGCAAGTTAAGTTTATTATAGTTGGATGATATACTTTTTAAGGGACGAAACTTAATGAACTTCATTGGCCTTGAAAATATTCTACTTCACTTTCTAAATTGGATTGTGAATGAATGAATAATATTTATTTCAGATTAAACATTTCAATCCATATTTTTGTTAGCAGGTGCACTAATTGGTAACATTGGTTAGTAAACAATTTTATTTAAAAATACTACTATACTGCCATATAGTAGTATTTTCCGGGTGAAGCCACTAGAGTAACAAATATGCCTGTTCACCCAAACAGAAAAGGGTTTTCCCATTTGTTGGCAATGGCTTCCAGGAAGCCGTTGGTTCTGTTCCACACTCTGTGCATCAGGCAAGCGGCTAGTTTAATTATTGTATAAAAACAATCCGTCCGAGCCTCCACAAACATCCCTTACGCACTGCAATGTTTTCTCAATCCCATCAGCACCCTGAGAGCATTGTCATATTGGAGTTTGAGAGCCTTTTAAGACTTCTGCTTAAATCTGGTCCGCAAGGCGCAATTGTACATGGACTAAGAAGACTTCAGGGCTAAGAAGACAGTAAGACTTGAACAACGCAACTTTTACGGCCGTAATTTTAAAGCTTTGTACTTAAATTGAACATTAAAGATGTTCTAGACCAATGAATTTCCACAAGAGTAAAGCCAATAAATTTAATATGAAGAATTTAATTAAAGTCGCTGAAGCGAAAGAGTTATGTTAGTCTAGTAACAAGAAGTGGTCTCCTACCCCTATGGAAAAAAGGCGTGATAGTATAGATAGCTCGATTGATATCATGAATAACAGCTATGTGTTAATTTCTAAGCCTTTCATCTAATTATTCTATGGCAGCGACACGGCACGGCGCGGCACGGCCCGATGGCCCGGCATCAGCACTAATCGTTGACTTATTGCCGGAAGCGGCTGATTTAACGTCGTCACGGCCCTTTCCGACGCGCGGTTTGTCATTTCTGGGGGCGGCGGCGTCGATAGATGGCGCTGATTACAGCCAAATTGTGTATCCCACGTTTAACGTGCTTTATAAAGGACTAGGAGTTTGTTCGCGAAGGAGAAAGGAGTCATATCCATATTTTGTTATTCACCATAGTCGGGTAAAATGTATCCTGTAACTTTACGTTACCAAAAATAGTCTAGCCATTCTGCCATAATGAATCGCCAAGACACATACCAAACATCATATTTCAATTCAGTAGCCTTCACAGTCTATATCATTTTTTATTTTTTTTATTTATTTATTAAGAACCTTTATACTGTTGTACATATCGGTCCTTGTAAGAAAAAAAAACGTGTACTTACGTACATTTTAAATTGGAAACTTTATATTGAATTGAAGTTTTTTTTTATAGTTTACTAGCGACCCGCCCCGGCTTCGCACGAGTGTAATGCTATATTATGCATGCATTATACACATTCCTCTTGAATCACTCTATCTATTAAAAAAACCGCATCAAAATCTGTTGCATAGTTTTAAATATCTAAGCATACATAGGGATAGACAGACAGACATACAGCAGGAAGCGACCTTGTTTTAATACTACGTAGTGATTACATGTTGTGTAGGTAGCGAATGTAAACCGGTAATTCTTTCAATGGAAAGAACCTGTCCAGGGCAATTTTTTTTCATTGATGTTTTCAAGACTATGGGTACAAAATTTCTTAGTTCCTCATATGAATAGACTAAGGCTGCCTAAAATACTAAAGCGGAGCGGAGAAAATTAACCAATGAGGCTGCGTCTTTGTGAAGCCCAAAATAAGAAGTCTAATCTGATAAATGTGATTAGTCCATTTAATATATTTCCGCTCCGCTCCGTTTCTGTGGGCAGACAGTCTATAACAGGGGTAAAACTCACTGTATCCCGTTTTTTCAGGGTTCCGTAGTCAACTAGGAACCCTTATAGTTTCGCCATGTCCTTCTGTCCGTCTGTCCGTCCGCGGCTTAGCTCCGTGATCATTAGTACTAGAAAGCTGAAATTTGGTATGAGTATGAGTAGTATGTATCACGCCAACAAAACGGTAAAAAAAATATATATTTTTTGATGAAGTCAGCAGTTTTGTAAATATTCGCTCCGAAAATAAAAAAAATAGCGTCCCTAGCGTAACTTTTCAACCACGGGTCAAAAACTTATGGAAAAATTCACGAACATGAGGCCTTATAAGTACTTTCAATGAAAATTATATTGAACAAAATCGGTCGAGCCGTTTTTGAGTTATCGCAAAATTTCATAATTTTCTTAAAAAGACGTAAGTTGACTTCCAGAAAGTAATAAGTAATTACAGTTACTTTGGCGTTTACGATCTTTTTATAGAGCTTGAAATCTTTCTCATAACTTATGTAAGTCTATTGTGAAGGATGAGCAACTACGGAAGCCTACCCTGAGCGTGGCTCGACATACTCTTGGCCGGTTTTTTTTTTCTTTATTTACTAAACTGATTTCAATTGTTCCTGATTTGACATTTTCAATTTTCTGTCCTGTATAATTTGTCGACTAAATGTGACTTAACCAGTTCTTCTCTTGATTTCTTTACGGCTGCGAAATGAAACTCGAAACGTTGTTAGTGTCAAAGGATTTAAACGGCATTGAGTATCAGAAAGGATTCTTTGTTTAGTAGTTCTGTTAGTTGAATTTATTTTCTCTCTTGCACAACGTTTTTAAAGTCTCTTATCTACTGTCTTTTTCTAGTGGACTCTGTGGAGTTTAAAGTAGGTGTGTTAAAAATAGCCCATTGCGGATACAATTAATAACTTTAATTTGAAGCACCTCCTCATAGTTAGTGCGGTTAATTGGGCACAGATGGCGCTGGCGGCGCTTCACGTCACTGGTTATTAATGATGGCCTCTGATGATGCGTGTCACTGGATTTTTTATTTCAGTTTTGGTTGTTAAATATTTATTAGTATGTCTCTTTGGAAGTTTAGGTATGTTACACACAATAAGCTGAAAAATAACTTTAATATTTTTTGCTTTTTCTTTTGTCTAATCTTTACTCCGTCAATTTAAGTCCAATATTTAGATCAAGTGAGTTATATGAAGATATTTCTAGAATTTGGTCGACCAATTAGACGGGGGTTCTCTTTTCGTCTCAATAATGAGTTTTAAAGTTATAGCATTATTTGCCAAGTCTATATTTGAGACTTTTGCAAGATCCTAAACTGAATGATTGAGAAGTACAGTCAATCGGAGTTAACTTTAGCCAATACTTTACCTTTTATTACCTACTTTTAGTTAGTTAGGTATTGAAAAGTCTTCCTGTAGACAAACTGTCATAACAGTTTCGCAGGGCTTTAGATTATATGTAATCTTTGTTGTAAAATTAATAAAGAAATAAATAATAATAATAATACTTATACAGTCAGTTTTAACTGTTTTACTGCTACAGCGCATAGATAATGTATTTCAAATTTTCTCTTCGTTTCCTATTTACAAGCGATAATGATAATTCACATTTACATTGTCGGTGCCTAAATATAAGTCACAAGTTCCATAATATCAAAGATATGGCTTAAATGGATAAATAAAGCACCAGCAACAGGTCGACCACCCCAGTTGTAATCTGGTAACAAATGGGTGCACTTGTATCGATGCGCCGGATCAAGGTATAAATCAGATTAGAGAGGTAATGTGACGGTCTGGCAAACAAAAGAGGAATGATCCTGATATGGTGTAGGAGAAATAAGTATCTTAATGACGTTTGGGTGGATTTTATTTATATAAGTCACTCGTATTTATACCTATAACAAAGTAACCATATAAAAAATGGAGTGATAGAATATGCTGAAAGTTTAAGGAGATTATACTTTTCGTTTAGTAGGAAGAAGCAAAATATTTCTTTAAGCATCCGTAATACTCTGTAAAAAACCATTTTCTATTAATGAAAAGCTGTGATATTGATTCAGCTTTATCTTGTAGCTTGCAGTGGCACTTTTATGAATATGTGTCTACCAGGGTCCCTAAGAGGATACCATCGTCACCGTCATATTGTATAAAAACAAACTACAGTGAGCCTAACATGATAAATACATACATACCAGACACCGTTACATAAATTAATCTAGTCCCACAGTAAAATCTTGTAGGCTTGTGTCATCTAGCCACTAGACGACAATATACATACTTATATAGATAAAATAAAAATACATAAAAAAACATACATGACCCAGGAAAACGTATTCGAGTTCATCACAAAAATATATGCCCTTGCTCAAATTTAGGACCATTGGTCGTATTTATGATACGATACACTCATGTACGTGTCAAAAAAAGATATATGTTACATATGTTTTATGATTGTGTGATAAATGAGATCATATTCCCAAGGATTGTTCATTATTACCTATAGGTTAGCATTGAATAGCTTAATATCATATTTTTATATTATTCTCACATACAAGATATTATTGGTCAGTCCACCTTAATAGCAGAACCCCAGACGTAGATATGAGACCCGGGTGGTCTCGTGTCATGCGTTACCGATTTAACGTTCATCCAATACTCTTTACGTTCCATACGAAAATGAATTCTTTCTGATCTTATTAAGATTGAAAGTCGATCGTTAGCTAATCATGTGAATATACGAGATATTGGTGTGTGGCTCTGTGATCTATGAGATATCATTCCGTGGTTTTGTTATAGTAATGAAGCGTGTGAATAAATGATATTAATATTGTTCATAGCGCTTATTCCAAATAAAAAAATGTAAAGGTATTTTTGTTTCTCAATAAGGTAGTAAGAACACGTACTACACTAAACGTTTTAATTGAGCTGATATTTAGACTAACATGAATAAAATATTTATTTTATTGCATATAATTTATTTCTTCGTTTTATTTATTTACCTAATCGTTTTGTTACCAATTCAATAATGGACCCAACAGCTGCTTTATGACAGTAACATTTATCGTAAGTATTTCTAATCCTGTACCCTTCTTCAATTTTCTGTTGAAGTTGGTATTATTTTACATCACCACAAAAGATTTTAAAATATTAACGTTTGAAGAGTTTCCTGAAGGAAATGGCAGTCCGTTCCGCTTCCTCCTCTGGAAGGGGCATGATTTGTGACATCCCCCTACTTTTTGCTAACTGTGGGGTAAATTCATTTCATGGTTCGATAGGAATAAGAATTATTCCTAGGTTAGGTATTTTTACTATAACATTATTTACACTCTAAGGCTTATCGCTATAATATTTACAAGCAATATCAAAATCGTCTAAAAGAGGAAGTAGTTAAGTACCGGACTTAGTAACATTTTGAACATAATTATTTCAATGATATCTTTTTAGCTGCAGGATTGGGGCTCCAAGTACAATAATTGGAGCTTTGGCTGTTGCCAACAGTTTTTGAGGTCGTATATCTTTGTAATCATAAATACAGTTGAGATATGTATTTTTTAAGGGGGGGCCTGTCGTATCGCATAACGTTTTTTGTCCTAAAAATGTTTGGCCGAGAATGTTTGGCATACTGTTGAATGGCATACTACTCGTTTGTCCTAATAATTTTTGCGCATAGTCATTTAAAGTCCTAAAGCAAGTTTATCCTAATATTGATCTCTACCATCTAATTACCTAAAGCATAACATTCCTAACATGAATTGCCCTAAGAATTATTTTGCCTATTATTAAATTGGCTAAAATTACAGCACCTAAACTAAACTATGGTAGGCGCGAAGTCAGAATCGTTACGTATTCTACCTTCAGGCAGGTCAGATTTTGGTTAGGTTAGGTACGACGATGAGCGAAGCGAGGAGGAGTGTTAGGTAGGACTGTGACTCTAACGAGCGAGCGAAATTATATTAAAATTTAGCAGTCAGTAGGTTAGGTTAAAGACCGAAAACTGTAGGTTAGGTTTGGTTTGTTTTATGACCATGGATAGCGGAGCGAGCGAAGCGAGCGGAGCGTCAGAATGCTTGCTTGCATGGAGGTATATTCAAATTTAGCAGTTAGTAGGTTAGGTTAAAGACCGAAAACTGTAGGTTAGGTTAGGTTTGTTTTATGACCATGGATAGCGGAGCGAGCGAAGCGAGTAGAGCGTCAGAATGCTTGCTTGCTGCATGGAGGTATATTAAAATTTAGCTGTTAGTTGGTTAGATTAAAGACCGAAAACTGTAGGTTAGGTTAGGTTTGTTTTATGACCATGGATAGCGGAGCGTCAGAATGCTTGCTTAAAAATCTTCGAGATTTAGGTTTAATGAAATGTAGTCAACATTTTTTTAGCACATTAAATATTAGGAACATTACAATTATGCACATCAATCATTCGATAGTTGAATTTTAGCCACGTCAAACGCTAGGACAAATAATATTTAGGACAGACGATGAATAGGAGCAACAATTTCGGACAATGAAAAATATGCGGAACAAAGTGTATGCCATACGTTATTAGGACAAAAGACGTTATGCGACACGACGATAGGACTAAAAATTGTATGCCATCCGATATAGACCCATTTTTTTAATGATACACAGTGCCAATCAGTTTCCGAGACTATTGCCAACTTTTATTCAAATAATAACTTGGAAAGCATTGAAGGGGTTTTGGTTTGAGTGGCCATTATTACATGACCTTTAATACACTTCCATCTAAAACTACAATTATCACGACAGAACACGAAGGCTCCAATCTCCTAACTTTTTTAATCAAACCGCGCGCGCCATTAGCATGACAATGCGCGTCACCCGCACCTGCCTCATCACCACTGCCCCCAGTCAGCTTCTTTAAACCAATACACACCCTATTTCTTGTCACCTAAGAATTGCGACGACTGAAATCGTCACGCTCAATAGACCAGCTTAATCTTGCCAACCGATTACAGGATTGCAAACCCAATGTTAATGTTTAACGGTGGCGCAGAACGCAGAATCCTAGGATCCTTTAGGTCTGATGGATGCGAATGTCTGCGCGCGATGCATGCAAATGCTCGCGAGCGGTGCTATTAGCGCAATAACAACTAAACTCTCGTTATACTTATCTCACAACTTTTGCATAATGTATTGCGTTTGTTTAATGTCTTCTTCGAGTTGTTCTGGTGTCTGGTTAATAGCTCGGAAATACGGTGGTTTAAAATTTCCAGGTTGGATATTGCTTTTGTTTAATCCAGAAGTGCTAACTTTAATATTCGTGTTGTTTGGATATTTTTATTTTCTGTGTGTTTGATATCCACCCAGCTTATCTACCCACTTAGGAAGGGATTCTTAATATGGAAATAATTATCGAAAATGTTGTATTAATATAATAGACCTATAGCGGGTTTCTAAAACTCTCTATTTAGTGTTGTCGGAACAGCAAAAGAATCTCAACTATTCCACGATGATTGAACAAACAATGGTATTACTTATATCTGCTGCCATCGAAAAGAAGAACCTACGGCTGTTTACGGTACTGTCATGTCAATATTTCGTATGTAAAACATTATGTATTTGAGTTTCGATTGATAAAGCCGCGTTCTCCACGTCCCCATGACACGGGGTGTCGCGGCACGTGTCCGTTGTGATGCTAATGTGTCGATATCGGGGGCGTACTCGACATGCCCAAGCCGAAGCACCTGTTGGCCCGCGACACAATGAAATACTGCACAATGACGCCATTCTAAGAAAACCTGTAGTAGAATGCCAAGGTTAGTAAGTAAATCAACTTGGATGTACAAATTCTCGTAAAAGAAGAAAGAGCGCTGTCAATCTTAATGCGCAGTGATACGTGAGTTACATATAAGAATTTTAAATTCATTTGATGGCTTGCGAATATAACAACCTGGACAAAAATCAGCAGAGGAAATCAAAAATGTCAAAAATAAATATTAATCTCGCTTTCTTGAAAAGTTGAACCTTTTATTAAAATGGTTGCACCCCACAATGGTCGATGTTCTATCTTTCACGACAATATTTCTAATACAATTTTTTTAATGAAATTGTGCGTACTGTGGAGGAATTATATAACATTTCTCTCAAATAATTAATTGTTGTGTAGGTACTTCTGCATGAAGCTCCAAGTGTATTTTTAGATTGAGTATACACGGCGTGTGATGAATTTGCCTCATCAAATACTAGTAACAACATCAACTTGACCCTTAATAGCTCGGTGTAACCTTAAGCCAGTTGCGCCGCTACATATTGGTACATTACGTTCGCCCTTTTGTCCGATGCAAGCGTGATGTGAGGCGATAAGCGATGTATTGTTGTACGCGTGTTCCCGTTCTATATCCGCCGTATCATTCGACGCGCAACATTAGTAAATGAAAAGGACCGTATATCTGCTGTCTGATCTGAACACGTTCAGCTGTCATATGGATCAGTTTGGATCAGTAATGCATTATGTTAAGTACATTCAGTTATTAAGTGGGTAGATAAGCTAAGTATATTAATCACACTGTAAAATATCAAACATGAAAATATATAACTATTGGTTAGCCGTAATGTGTAAGTATTTATACTACCTAAACATGCTAAACATCAACCTAATAGAATGTTATATACGTTCTAAACATTCAACCAGATTATTTAAGAGCAAAAATGAAATACAAGTTGACAATTCCTCTACTACATACTTACTCTTTTTATCCTATATACTCGTATATCCTAGAATTGCCCGTTTAAAATTCTCCTTTAGCTTCCGATGTTCAATGTTATTCTTGCAATCGTGGTTTCATTTCAATGTACCAACGACAAGAACATTTGCGTTTAATTTCCAAGAGAAGCGTTCGACATAATATTGTTTACCTTCCCGCATCGCATGATCAGTTGGTATTGATCTTCTCATGCGGGCCATTATAGTCATGCTTGTATAAATAACTCCCAATCTTAGCTTGCAAGGTTTGCAGAAGCAATTACTTACATTATGTATCTTTTAGAACAAAAATGTTCACTTCAGAATTTTTAAAAAATTCTGCACACTATGTCCTCAATCACATATTTTGTTTCTGAGGCAAAATGGAGGCACTTAGTGTCAAAAAAATTATACCTTTGATTTCCTTCTGTCTCTCTCTCTCATTTTACAGTATACATTTTTGATAGTTATAATTATTATAACTATCCTTTTGAATGCACGAATATATCTCGTATTGTAGTAAACTCATGATCAGTGACCTACTCATCATATTCTATAGATCTTACAAAAATAATTAAGTAAATTGTGCCTTACCTATACCTTTTATAATATATCATATAACTCGTACACTAGTTATGTATAACTATAATAACGATAGTAGTCTCGTGCAAAAGGCGTGCCTACAATATACGTAACCCGCAATGCATTGTCGCGTATCGTGTCTGAGACACATCCGTGTTCTATGTAGGCTACGACTAGTGTCTACTGTTATTGACATCTTTGAAGGCGTACATGGTCTAGCAAGCACGACATCTTGTTATAAATAAGTTAAATAACAGTTCCCTTTATGGCCTACACCTCCACTCTACGGTTGCATGTCCACAGAAATGGAGCGAAGTCGAGCTGTTCTAATGGACCAATCACGTTCCTCAGATTTAACGGCTCTCTTTTAGGTTTCACAAATACGCAGCCTAATGGCTGATTAGTTTATTTTCTCCGTTCTGCTTCAGTGGATAGGCAGCCTTGTACTTGTATCTTATTAACCTAGTAGAAGAACTATTAACCTGACTTTATTTTTTTTTGTTCTGATATTTTGATCTGATTAGTATTTTTTTGTGAAGAAGGTGTTCTTGGCGCAGCATGCTTCACGCGGTCCATGTAGTTTACGACCGCAACTAGACGCAGACTAAATCAAATATTATTTAACAGAATAATGAATGAGTCGATTATGAAAACTTCTAGTTGACCTCTATGTTTTTACTGTGCTAGCGGATATTTAGTTCTGACTGGTTTTCATTGTGAAGAAGGCGTTTGGCGGCAACATGCTTCGAGCGCGGTCTATACCTATACTAAGTCTGTCGTTATAAATTCATTTAACATTTTTTTTTATTCTGATTACAGGTAAAACGCGTATTAAGCTTGAGGATGAGGATACACCATAAGGTTTGAAAAGCATGCAATTTTCAAAAAAATACGTTTTAGTCGTCAAGTCTATAAAATTTAAAGGAGGTGACAGTTGCCACTTGAACAAGATCAAGGATCAAGGGATCGGACATCTATCAGTTTACAATTTCCGCCTGACATTAAAATAGACAAAAATACAGTGGCAAAATTTCCCGATAAAATTTAACCTTAAAAACAATCTCCATAAACAACAAACTTGTAATAGCAAACCAGTAAAATAACAATCTGGGAGCGGACAAATAGAACGTCGCCCGCGCCGCTGTCACCACGGAAGGTGACACTGGTGACAGTAGTTACTCCAATAAATTAGCCCCTCGAGTTCTTGACAGAAACGTTCTTGGGTGACAACCACATTCCTATCAGATGACGCAGGATGGCAGCCGCGACTATGTGATCCAATGACCTGATCAGGCAAAACAAAAAAATTAAATGTGGCCTGAAAAATCAGGATACACACTAAATCTATAGGATAAACGACAAGCGTGTAATACTAAACCAGAAAAATAACGATCTGTGAGCGGGAGCGATGGGACGCGGCGACAAATAGACGTCGCCCGCGCGCCCGCGCCGCTCTTGTCACCTCGCGAGGTGACAGTTGCTACTCCAATAAATTAGCCGCTCGGGTTTCGGGGGTGCCCGCGTGAAACAGGACGCCTTATTAGGGAACCTGCCATTTGTTTAGTTTCATGCACACTTTATCAACAAACTTCATTATTCAAACAGTTTTTTTGGACAAAGGGTTTGTCCTAAAACAATATTATATTCTATCTGTTCTCCTAATCAAAGGAAGACCAAAATTGCCTAGTTTAATTGTATATTTGAAGAGAAAATATGTAGGCCAACTGACCAGAAACCAAAAATACTAACAGAATACCATAGTGACACTGGAGAATAATCTTATGATGCTGTTTGTGGAAAATCAATTGTATACTATTCCTGCAGAGGTTGAATAATAACAATATTTCACTAGGTACTTGCCTTTTTTTATTAAGAATTCTTAACTTATATTACGATAGGTAATGATGGTTCTCCTGCAAGACTATACAATATGTGGTGTAATCTTAGTACACTTTTGCCTCGAGGCCTCACGGGTCCCTGCTTCGTTGCATAAACTTTCCCCCTAGCACATTATTGGTATTTCATTTTGCTGGTTTGTGTGTTTGCTGGTCATCTTGGGAAATTGAGAAGAGGGTACACCACAAAAATAAGAGGGTAGATTCTTATTTAATCTTAAGGCAGGATTTTTGTGTCCTCTCAAAATATTTTCAACCGTTGCGTTGAGTAAGCAGAAATAATAATTCAAGTAACATGTCAATGATTCTTATTCCAGTTACAAAAACAAAAATTGACATATGACTGTAATATACTAATCAAATGAGGGCCCTAGTTTAAAATAGCCAGATAAATTTCTCCAACATTTTCGTAAGACAACGCCCTCAATTTACTTTGTAAGAGTAAGTGATCAATCTAGCACTCTCTTAAGTAATTTGCCATTGACCTTTTCAGTAGCGTCGCTGGCGTTGTGTCAACAAACTACAATTCACTCAACTCTCAACGCCATAACTCATTCACCACACAAAAATAGCAGGGAAGCCCTCGCGGCTTCAGCAGTGTTGAATGAAGAGCAGGGGCTAAAGTCAACGTTACAATAACATCTGTTTGAGATATCACCCCTAAATAAATAGTTAATAAGCTTTAATCAAAGCAACCATAATGAAATGACCGTTCTAATTGAGATGGGCGTCATTTCTTATGATTTGATGACGTGGAATTAAAATGGTGAGTCATAATAATGGATTCGTGTGGTACAAAAAATGTACTATCCTGTCAATGCCACTAAATCCAGGTTTACATAATAGCAAAAATTGTAGAGGTATTGCTGATTTGGGCATATCGTAAATCCTCGTCGAATTACAGCCCCGTATGTTGTTACCAAACCATTTTGAACCTTTTGCGCTCCACGGTGATTCCTTTACAGGTATTTGAATCCTTTTACACGCCGAGTAGATTAATTACGGTGCATTGGCACGCTACTTTGAGTGGTTGTTACAAAATGCACTTTTAATTACAGCCCTGACCTGGTTTAGTCCCTATCGGAATAAAATTTTAATTAATTGATTGAGATCCTGCCTATAGTACGTGAAGCAGCTAAAGATTGTTGGATATTGATCAATTGAATTACGGGCTACGGCAATGATTTGTCATTCTGAAAGTTTCAGTCACAGTAACAGTGTAGATAAAACTAATTGTGCCTTGCTCGAATAGGTACCTTATGAGTATTATAATGCGCTCTCTGATGACTCGTATTCGGATTTTGCCGATGAAGGTACGCGTTGTGGGTATGTAAACACCTCGTCACACCTCTTAAATGCATGTATTGTATTATGGTGATGATGAAACGCCCTCTGAGAAAACTTTGTCATTCGATATTTCAAGCGTTTTCAATAGGAAATTCTTCTTGACCCACAATGTACATGACACTTAAGGATCATCAAATCTATAGTTATGTGAATGAACAGCATTGCAAATGCAAATGTAGTAAATAGTTTTATCGACGAAATAAATGAAGTAAATAGGTTTATCTTGAAAATTATAATAATGGAATTTAAATGTTATAATACGTCTACTTAAGTATATTACTGCCGTGTTCGTGACATGCTCGGCATAAGAGCTGCATCGAGATATGAACATGATTTGACCGTCGACTCACGACTGTTGGTGATAGCTCTAATGAGGCCCCCCGGCATTGCTTCCTATACGCCTTTAATACAGTCTTCATTATGCATGGAGATGTAATCTTACGCAGCGCAATTCGCTTAAAACTGTCAGCAGACATCATTTTTTAAGAGAAAAAGACCTTCTTGTTCAAATCGGTCACGAAACATTAAAAGCGGTTTCGTTTTTGCGCGTGGCATTGCGACAAAAATTATTGGTACTGTAGCAAATGTGTGTCAATTATTTGTATTTTACACTTTTGTTTGTATGTCCGGTATATTTTGAAGTTTGAAATACGTTCTTGTACCCTTATATTATTCTATGTTTGTAGGCTTGAGACGAAACTCGTCTCCTCTACCGTGTGTCATGGCAGCAGTTGGTAGAGAGGGCATCAAACTGCAATTAACAGCTTCTGGTGTTGACCACGACGAGGGATAGGCTTTTTGCTCAACAAACTTTGAGTTAAGTGAGCTAAGTCTCTGAGGACCTATTACTGAGAGACATGTTTGTTTAAACTCATATTTAACACCATGTGACTTATTTGGTACTAATAGTATTAAATGCTAAAGTGTCAGAGGATGTTCGAATATTAATCGCTCGATAACAGATACATACATAATAGATCATGGATAACCACCAATGCAAAAGAGGGATTCCAAACGTGTGGCCTGTTTGTCTGCAGCATCGATAGCTCTCACACGCAAGGACCAATGTTTTTTTTATTTGTTTGGATGTTTTTACGTCAAAAACTTGGCGTATCGTATAACTTTTTCTTATTTTTGTTCTGGAACACTTATTGTGTATCATATGAATAAATTAATCCATTGACGGTATATTTAAATGGATGTAACATGTTTCTAGGCGACGGGCGACAACACCCGCCTTTGCGTTCCTTTATTCTTCAGTGACTTGCATTTCTGGTCCGGACCAAGGACCAACTTCCCGTGTTGACGATTAATTTCCTTACATCACTATAACAGGACCCCGAACCCGGGAGGCATTGTTTTGAGGGTCGTTGATACTTTAAGCTTTGGAAATTATTTGCCTTGCGATGACGCAACGGTTTGATATTTTAGGGTCTTTATTAAGATTCATTTATCGTTGTTTCTTTATCTACTAGATCTTACTGAATACCTGAATTTTATTTAGATTAATTTAATGGAGAATTTAAGTTTAAGTATAAAATTTAACTCAAATCATCATCAACGATTATTAGTCCATTGTAGGATACTACATAATTATGTCCCTTTACAAGCTTTCTTTCAAAATACAATTATCAACTTTTGTACTTTCGTTTAAGTCGTTACGGCTATATTTTATTTTCATAGTAGATACCTTCTGGTATAATTCCTTAATTTTAAATTACCTAATGTATCTAACGAGTATAAACGTCTGTTTGCTATTTATGGATTCGTCCGCATAAATATGTAAAACAAAACATATAATAATAAAAAGGATTATCGGCTCCCATGGAATAAAATACACACATTACTCAACAAACGATCATTTAGCTGTCCTTCAAGATACTCGTATCGGGAGATAAGACCACCGCCGGGATAATTGCACTGCACTGCACGACTGCACCCGGCCCGCTGGTAAAGCACTTAATATTTGACCCACCGCGGCGAAAGAAATGAAAGGTCATGAAACTGTCTTTCGATTATTTTACAATAGTATCGCTTCAATACTTAACGTTTATTTTCATCACAGTTCTTAGGACAATGAATAATCTTTTCGGATTTATAGATTTCAATATTTCATTCATGTTCAATAGCAAAACTGGTTAGAATAGAAGTATATTTAGGCACGTGGTGGTGTGGTGTAATATAATATACCTCGAAGTGTTTTGTTGATTTCTTGTTTCCTTAAGTTTGTCGTTCCTATTCCGTTCCCATTAGCAAAAGATTTGGGAGCTCGCTCCAAATACTCCGCAAACTTTCTTCTATAATATCAACGCTTAAGTGAAGATGAGGAAAGTTAGTACCCGCAATCTTACCGAGGACAGTCACGTGTAATAACATGGATAGAATTTCACACCAAAAAAATGTGTTATGTGTTATGATACGAGTACGGTCAGCATCAAAAATAGCGGTCAATTTTATACTGGCTTATGTCTGATTGCATACAGATATTGTCAGTTACTTTTGATAATGACTGTACACGTATATCAGCTGGCAAGTTGAAAGCGACGCGAGCCTGCAGCGAATTCGCTGCGGGCTCGCAGCGATTGCGCCGCATGTAGCGCCGGGGAAACTCGCGAATTCGTTAAATTATAAACATTCCTCTTGAATCACTCTATCTATTAAAAAACCGCATCAAAATCAGTTTCGTAGTTTTAAAGATCTAAGCATACATAGGGACAGACAGACAGCAGGAAATGACTTTGTTTTATACTATGTAGTGATGAAGAATCAAGCAGGAAAGATTTAAACAAGTATCGGCACCACCATGCATCGGCTATCACAAAATAATCGAGGGTTATTTTTAACCAACCAGTTCTGAGTGGGACGTGTCAAAATTACCCCGAATGATTGCGGTGAGCCTCGAATTAAGTGCTTCCCTTAATGATAGCCGACAAAAACTCGTCGTGACTCTGGTAATTTAAACTACAAAATGTACATAAATGATGTATTATTTTCTGTTAACATTTTAGGTAATATACCCGCTCTTAGCACTCAAGAAACGTCACAAAGTAACAAAGCGGTTTTATTCCCTAATTGAACGCGGCGTCTCCGAGATTATGAAACTCTGTTATTTTCCGCGGGAAGACTGCATTTTACAAATGCAGTTATAGGAGCTCTGGCTTAATTTGGAGTATGGCATCTCCGTTGTTTGCGCGCTTCGTAGCTCTTGAATATTTCTATCGCTCTAATTACAGTTCCGTTTCTGTAAATACCACCGATTCCAATGATACTGGTATTTTCTTTATTTATGGAAGTTCTCCTTCATTTTAATTGCAGGCATTTTCTTGAGCCCCGCCGCGCGGGATTAAAAACAAAACGTTCTAATTGCCCAACCGACCCGACCCCGCGCCAGGGAAGGCTGCCCCGTCTAATCAACCCAGTACGGCTGCCGGCAAACACCCAAACAGCTCTAATTGTTCGTGTCGGGACCCGCGCTAGGGTATTGCTTCTTTCGGCTGTCAATCTATTAGCCACAGGCAGGATTTTCCTACAATTCTAATAGTAAAGGTATAAAAGATTGAAGTACATAAAACGCTTTTTTTATTTCATAAAGTATTTCTTTAAGTATGTAATGCTGGAAAAAAATCAGTTGCTTTCAAAACGATGGTCCCGAGCTCTAACTAATTTCTTAGCAGAAGGCTATACCAGCAAGTCATAAACTCCCACCCGCGGAAAATTAACAAAGCCACTTTAAAACTGAACTGAAATAGAAAAAGCTTTGAACAAGAGCTCTCGAGGTAACCTCCGACTCACTCAACACCCGACACTCGCGCTGAGAGTGCTCCCGACACCGCGACACTCAAATTAGAGCGAGAGTCGGCAAAGAAATCACGCTCAAACAAGTGCGTGGCGGGTAATCTAGTGTTTCATTGAAGTTGCCTCTTCTTTTTGACACGTCTAAGTGATATAGCGACACGACAAGTATATACAATTTTGTAAACTAAACTGGATAGCGGAATATACTAAGGCTCACGAGAAATATTTGATTAGAGTAAATAAACCGTTTGTTACTACGCTGCGCTGTTTAAAAGAATATTCAAGGCGCATCGGAGGAGAACAACAAAAGACAACGAATAAAAGCAAAATTCGTCAACTATCAGACGTTACTATAGCTATAGCACAATACTATAATGTGAAGTTGATGATGTTCTCTTCATCAGGTCCGTCATAGCGGCTAGTAATTCTACATGTAAGCCAAGTAATTCTACAACGATGGGTGCGGATATCACTGGCAAAACTCAATTTCCCCATAAAGGTTGCTGTTACAGCGCGCGTAATGAACTATGTACAATGTTCGTTACACTGAATACAGTTCAGTTTGAAATAAATAACGATCAGATAAAACCGCTAGGTACATCTCCCCATCTTCCCGGCCTAACATAACGAGTTGTATTGAGACGTAGTCGCGTGGGAACGGCCATTGTCCCACCGACAATGCACAAGGCCAGGAAGCCATCCATCGCGCCGCCACCGCTTCTGGCACTGACAAGTTACTTGACCCAGGTAGCCAGCAACCTTCCCTTCTCTCTAATGCTTAAGTATTGAATCCCAGTCTAGACCATTCAAATAGAGTATACACAGAAAACTTTGACCAGTCAAACAAATTACTGTAAGTGTGTAAGGATCGTGTTTCTGCTATTGTGACTATATACCAAATTACAAAATAAAAGAAAGTTTACCTGGAACCCATGATGAACCCTCATATTTTACCCATTTATTATTACCCACACCTGACTCTAGTGTTTGTAAACGGACCATTTAAGCTAAAGGAAATAATGATAGCGTCAAACCTCAGGACGTATAAAAAAGTTAATTACATGTAATTTAGTCAAGAAAATTACAAAGAAATTTAGGGCCTCCCATCGTAATTGTGTTGGATTTTATGGCGTTATTAAAGTGGTAATTAGTGTTTAATAGTGTCCGTGGGGAGGGCTAGATAGGGACCGAGGAACCAATGAACTCCTGTATAATTATGCTTTTTGAACGCGCATCAAGGTAATTTCCTATAATAAATGGAAACCTTTTAAAGTGTTAAATATTTACAATAACGGATAAAGTTTCATATCATTTTAGTGCAATTCAAATTGAATAATACAAGGAACAAGAAGAAATATTGGAATGAAATACGCGAATATAATAAATTAATCTTACCTACTGAAATGCGTACAAATGGTGCCATGAACACTACCAGCAATTGCCCCAATACTAAGTAATAAAGGGTGCCGAAGCGTATTTTACTTTCGAAAATAAATATATTAAACATAGTGTGTACTCGGATAATTCCGAATGTCGGGTAATTCCGATTTTTACTGATATCTAATAAACGGGGTAACATTTTTTGAGCTACCAACACTTCTTCTTACTGAAGAAGTGTATAGTATCTGAGGAAGTTTTGCTTGCACAAAAAATGTTACCCCGTTTATTAGATATCAGTAAAAATCGGAATTACCCGACATTCGGAATTACCCGAGTACACTTTACATACTTATACTAGTATAATGCTATTTTAAAATTGACTAAGAGAATTTAGTGGCAAAATAAATGTAATGAAAACGATACATGTCTTCTCTTTCGACGTCGTCTTTATTTTTCAATCGACACCGACCGACAACCTAGGTTTGCTGGATTCTGCCTCACGTACGGCAGTCTAGATTAAGTAGGTATTATAGAATGTGATTATAATTCGATAAAATGTTATCTTTAGAAAATAAACAAATAAAAGTAAATTGATAATTGATATAATGTTACAGCAAAAATAAGCACACTAAATTTACATTTACATCACTACAGAGCATAAAGTTGTTGCAACTATGTGATGAATTCATACAAGCACCACCTAGAACCCAAGTTAAAGACAACATCGCGGTCGGTTGCTCCCCAGCCGTGAGCTCAGTAGCTATTTTATGGCTTTATTAATAATGCATAAGGTTTTATGATCAACCTTAAAGTTTAATCCATGAATGCGCATATTGATTGATGTAACTTTATTGGTACAGTGAATGATTAATCTGCCTTAGTAAATATTACTCGCAATTACATAAACTCTGCTAACTACTATAGCAGTATGTTGTACTGTCAGCATCAAAAGTATCTGACAATTATACCATGCAATTTGACATTATTATGCCAGTAGTAAAGTACTTACTAGTGACTCGGGTGTGTGGGGTGCTTTTTTACAAATTACATTTTTATCTAAAGTGTAAGGGTTTGCAAATCTTGCTACTGCTAACTAACTACTGTTTGTTATTTGACATTAATTTATTACCTTTTGATAACGAACCTAATCTCCTTAAGCATCTGTTATTGTCACGTTTACCGAATATAAGAATACTTACTTTTAAATATTTTGCTATAATTCCAGCAAGCTATTCATCATTCCATCCAAATCTCCAACAACAATCGTCACCCAACAAAGGTTCATCTCAATTCCACCCGCGCCCTCAAAAACAAGATTACTTCGCAGGTCTTAAGGCAAGCTTGGTTTTCGGCCATATTTTTCACAGCTTAACTCGATTATCAAAATTCTGCGAAGGGCGGTAATGGCTCAATAATGTGGTGGTGATTTGTAGTCTTCCCTTTGCCCCGCAGGTGCTTCAATTACTAAATTGAACATTGGATTATAATTTTATTATCCGTTACGTCTGGCCCTTCCAGCGATTTATGTTGCGCTCGCTACTTCAAATACTTATTTAAGCCCAAAAGCGAGGCTGTTTTAGAGGCTTCTCTCTAAATTGTTTATAAATATTAATGTTTCGCAAATTAATCCGGGAGCTTTCTTTTTTGCTTAACCTCCGACTACTTAAATATACTCTGTAACATTTCAATTTAATTATAATTACAAAAGATTAAGACATGTTATTAAAAAAAAAAATGCTTGTTCGTAGCTTTCAAAATGCTTTGTAATAGTTTGTTTGATTATTAAATTTGTTGGCATTCTTATTGTGAATATAACATGTTTAATTAATATTGAAATTAGCTTTGGCTCAAAGCTTTATTTATTGTTCTCGTACTGCCAATAAATTGCTTAAATTAAAATTCTATCAGCCGTTGAAATGCTCCCTTCTATTGGCAATGAGGGCTGAGTGATGGGGCTGTCTTCTATTGCAAAATTAGGATTTTGAAAAATGTACGCAAAAATGAGATGGTGCGATCGTAGTATCCTACAGGATGATTTTATAGCCGAGGCTAAATTCGACATTACCACACTAGGTCCGGATATCACCACTGTATATCTACCCGAGGTGTATCTAGTCTACTTTTATTTAAATGACAATTTGTTAGTGACTCTTATCTTAATGCAGCTCCAACAGCAAAAACGGACGATATATGATTTGAAAAGCATATTTCGATTCAACACTGCACGGAAAAAATAAAAATGTAATGTTCTAAACAATTTAAATGACATAAAAAAATTGAATAACTTGATTAATATAATTTATATACAAACAACGCTTTAAAATCAAGGTAAATATTTTATTAGGCAGTCGGTAAAAAGTATTTATTTCAAAGTATTTTTTTTATATGACTTTAAATTATAATCTAGCGCCAAGTTGTTTAACTCAAGCAAAACCGAAAGCATAATTGCGAACATCTCAAAGATCGCCTTTGGTATAATAGAAATAACACTCGCTTCGGTCCGATATAAGCATAAAATGCTGATTCAAATTCGGCAAGACAAATTTTTAAGGTAAGTAAGGTATTTGATCTTTGTATTAATATTACTTTACTTAACGACGCGTTTGGCTCGGTTGGTAGACACCTGCCTACTGAGTCGGCGGTCCCGGGTTCGAATCCCGGCCGGGGCAAATATTTGTGCAAAATATTTGTTCTTGGGTCATGGATGTTATCTATATATGTATTTATATATTATGTATATCGTCGTCTAGTACCCATAGTACAAGCTTCGCTTAGTTTGGGACTAGGTCGATTTGTGTATGATTGTCCCTTAATATTTATTTATATTTAAGCGTTTTTCAAGACGGCTTGACCAACCTGTACGAGCAAGACACTCTGCCCCTAGCTGTCTATCGTCCGGCACCCGCGTGTATTGGGAATGCCCGATATTTAATTAAAACGCGTTTTTGGCAGATTCCCCCTTCCGCCTCACTCCCAGCATCGCGGCAGAATACAATTAAATTTTATCGCAACCAATTTCGGGGCCGGAATAAGGTCGTAAGAAAAACTGTCCGAACTACAAACGTTGATGTAGGATGCGAGTTCAGTAAGGAGTAGGTAATTTTAATTTGCATGGTGTTTCCGTAATCGTACGTAACGTGGTATCCCAAATGCATTAAGTTTAAACTTGTGAACGTCACATAATGTGGTACGAATAGCAAATAATTTATTGTTCGATATATTTATATGATTCGTTATTTTCTGATCATACCTTATGTTCGGATTCATATTTTTTTATAGAGCTGAGATGTTCCTTACTTAGGGATATAGGAATACCTCGTTGAATTCGGGCTCAGGCTGTAAGCAGCAGTAGAATATGAATTATACCCAATGTATTTTTTTTGTGCAAATACAGCATTTCGTTACATGTGAGAACTAAATAAATAACTAATGCATATCTGTTAACATTGAACTCCTCTATAGTAATTACTGGAACATCAATTTCCCGACTGTCTCTAGATACTGTTACAGCTTGTAAAATCGAGTTCGATAGAAGAAACTGCGTCGTAAATATCCACATAACGACTCGCCACTCGCCTTAAATTGGACAGTATTGGACTGTATTCAATTCTAAACAAAACCCCTTTATTCAGCACTTGGAACGCAGCAGTAAGTCGGCCTTCTTATTGCTTAATACCTAAGTTGTTCTTACAAATGTAAGGATAGCGAAAAATCATACACAGATCCATCCGTCATTCAAAATTTCAGGTCATTAATTATTAATTTAAAAATTGCACAAAAGAAAACTTGTCATACAAAACGCGTACTTAATGCCACGAGGCATTCTCTGCCAGTCAAGCTTAGGGCAAAGCAAAAAATTGTTGGTGGTGCAACTTACACATAAGTAACAAAACATAAGTATAATACCTTTCACAATACTTGTTATTCATATAAATTGAGACGATTTCAAAAGTACTTATTTTTATTAGATTACGTTACAAAACTTATTCATGGATATGTTATATTTAAGACACAAAAAAAATTACGTGTTCAGACCCGCAACGCAGGTTACTATTTAGTTCGAGCAGTTTTAAGGTACAACAACTAATCAGCTACTTTCATCGTCATTTTTGTTAAAAAAGACCCTCTCAAATCGTAGCTCGCCGAAAATAGTAATTTTAAAGTAAGTTAGTACCTACATATTGTCGCTTACTGGGTATAGGGCAACCACAGTGGCGTCTGATAACGTTTGCGTGCTACATTCTAATTATGCCAGTTGCTGGTCATCGAGATATTGTTTCTAGGTGACCGAGATTACGATCTACAGGTTTATTGTCACTTCTAACTAGCTTAGGCAGTAAATCTTTCTTAAGGAGTTAGATTAACTTTGCATTATTACGAGTAGACATCTTAATAGATAAATTATGGAAGGTGAGCGTTGTATTGAGTAATACTTATGCGTGTGAACAGGAATTATATAACATGTTATAACATATGAAAAAAAAAATGGGTTACATTTTGGGTTTTACAATAAGATCATGGTTGGTATCTCCTAGTAAGCACGGAACGTACTTGTGGCAGGAGATCCCGCTCTTCCAATAATAGTTTAGGCGTAACCGAAAAACAGTAGTTAACAATATTAATTTTATATTTAACTTATTTCTAAACATTTGAATTATCACTCCATCCTGAGTGATTCTGTACTTAATTAAGTTAAGTGTGTGTACGTGTATGTATATGTATGCGCGTGTGCGTGTGCTTATGTGTGTGTGTGTGTGTGTGTGTGTTTGCGCACGCGCGTGTGTGTATGTGTGTGTTGCGATATATTATTACAGATAACAAAGCGGTACTAAATCGCGTTTAAAAATATTGTTTATTTCATTATCTCAACGTTTTAGACGTGATGTTACGTCCATGGTGTTGAAGGGACAGAACTTAAAACACTTTTTTAAGCCCCGTTATGTTATAATAATGTGTAAAAATCGTGTAGTTTGAACTTATGTCAGCATAATATTGATTTAAATCAATATTTCTAAGCATAAATAATATGCCAGGTGAATAATAACAATGAACAACAAACAACTGTAATAACAATAATTATAACAAATGTAATATGTATTGAATTAATTAAGAATTAGCATGTAAGGTTCATCTGTTAGTGCTAATGTAAAGAATAAATAAAATAAATAAATAAAAAATAAATTAATTATTCTAGCAGTTGTTTAAATAAGTCTTATAGAACAAACGTTTAATGGGGTTCAGAAACCACACCTATTTGGCTATAATTAATCAACCCAGAACTTATACCTGAGACCAAATATCTATTTGATATCAAAAAATAATGATTGTCTTCAAAAATACTAAAACATTACAGATCATTACATAACATCCTGCAATATTTTTTTTTTTTACAGTCAATCATTATTATAGGTATATGCAACAGACCTACTATGCTATCTTACATTGTTTATACCTATGCCATTACATGAAACATGTGTTAACTAGCACATACAGGATGACATTCCGCGGTAACGCATGCTCGCCGGGCATTCCTGACACGTTAGTTCATTAGAATAGGTGTAGAATATATACGGTACTACGTTCACCCTGTATTGCTACTAAATCACTCCGTTAGACGTTTGATCAGAGGGTTAATAGAATTAGTAACGTCTATATTCACACGTTTGTGGTGGCATTCAATCACTGAGTTTATACCTATGTTACACATAATACTGCACAAACGTACTGCAAGAGTTGCTACTTTAAGACTTAGATACCAAAGTTTAGGTTTAGGCACTTTATCTGTAAATCAAATGTATATCTTTAGTTGTTTGAAATAATTGCTTTATCAGTAAAGAATATTTGTAGGAGAATCTTTCTACAAAATTATTAAAAATAAAATAGTCGTATTTTTTAAGTTGTAACTTTAACCAAATTTTCCAAGCGTAGTCACGATACGACCATGTACCAGCTTACTGCCAGCATCATAAAATGCGTTGTCTGTCCGTACTTTAAACTAAATTAAACCATCATAAAGCGTCCCTCCAAGCGGAGGGTGGGAGCACCACCACCGTTTTCATTGCATTTGTTTGTTTGCGAATCGCGTCCATACTATTCCTGCACGATATAAGAGAGAATAGAAAAATATGATATACTTACAAAAAACTTGATGATTTTCAAACTTAGAGAGAATTTTCGAACAAAATTGAACTATATATTTTTTCTATTAAATATCTACAGTGAGACATTTTGACATTATACAGAACCGTTAAACTCAAAAAAACCTTTTTATTTTGTCGAGAGAACAGCGTGTTTTCTTCCCATTATACGTGACGAATATGAAAAAGGTTATGATAATTCTTTATTGTTTAGATTATTTCATTCCGTGCCATTATTTGTTGCTACTTTTATTATGTGTGAGAACCATAAATACAAAATAGGTTTTTCTAATATTAGCAGAATATTCCGTACTAAATACATTAGACTCTAGGTTATACTTCAATTTCAAACCAGTAGGCAGCGTTTACTAGACATAATATTTTTCATAACTTATCATTTCAACATTCCAAACGTTGACTGAATTTTCGCAGTCTATTGCATTCTTCGCATGCAGTGCATACCGTGAATGCTAGAAAATTCTATATTATGAAGCAGCAACAAAAATAGATCGGTGGGCGAATCTCACAGCGTTTTAAGCGGTTAAGGCGTCATTGCCTAACGATTATTACTATTAAGAACAAATCACCATAACTTTCATCAAACTAGAATCGGACTTTGGAATGTCATTTGGCTTCGTAAAATTAATGGAGTTAACAATAGTTTCTGAGATAACAATGACGAAAACACCAAACGCTAAAGACGCATCCGGTGACAGCTACGTGCCGAAGCGTAGTAGTTATGGCGTAGTGGCTTGTGCGTAGCGGGCGACGAATTTTTCTTATCGTGATTGTGTTCGGTTAGGATATTATTTGACGACTATCATTGTCAAGCGTCAACTGTGACTAAACTACACGCCTAACATATTGAAATATATTTTAACAATTTCAAATACGCTGTAAAACGCTAAATAAGTATTCAACCGGTGACAGCTACGCGCCGTAGCGTAGTCATGGCGTAGTTGTAGCGCGTAGCGGGCGACGACCCCGCTGGCCTCTTTATTATCGCGATTATGCTCGGTAAAGGATATTATTTGTCGAGTGTTATTGTTGCTCCCCACCCGGACCCAAGGGGTGTTTGTTTAGATTTCATTACGGGAGAGCGCATCGCGCGGGCTCAAACAGCTGGGAATACAACCGTAGTAACCTTTGTTAAGTTGATCGTGGAGTAGTGTTTTGAGAGTGTTTGGGTAGCTTTCGAAAGATTTCTTACAATGCATTTGTCTTGATTCGTAAAATGAACATTGGAAATAACCGTTGCTCTATTTTCTACTCTTAACTTGTTAAGAGAGAATTCTAGAATCGATCGTATAGATGCAGTCGGTGGCCTCCAGTAGCGATAGAATATGTGGGAGAATAAACGGACAAGCGTAAGTTGCGCGCCAGTAACGGGAAGCACAAAATCCCTTGGACTGAATAAATGTAAGGATATTATGACGGAGACCGAAACTAATTTCAGATCGTTGTGCTAACCTGGTTACTTATATTTTCTACTGAAAATTCAAATACTCGTAAGAACCGCATTGCTCAGTGGCTACGAAAACACAATACAAGCTCGAATAAAACCGTAAATCCTGTGCAAGCGGACTGTGCAGCTGCTTGAAACCCGACTGCAGCAAAAAGTGTTCATATGAGCAAGAGAACTGCTATAGTAAAATGAGAACTAAAAAAAACTTGTGCTACATCTAGGTACCTACGGGTTACTGTCTGTATCGTTAATTTAATATGTAGCTCTAAGTAAATTGTTATTATCTACTTTAACTTGGGCTGCTTTGCTCCATGGTTTTGCCTTCCAATTTTTTTGTCTTTAGCCACTTTTCATCATCACAGTCGATCGTTCATGTCGCCATACCCAAATGTCAAAATAGACAAAGTAACTACAAACTTGAAGTAGTATTTCAAAATTAACCAATTTAAACACACAAAGTGTTTGTCAACGTATTTAGGTACGTAATTTTAAACAAAATTGTGTGATGTTTTGACTATAAGAAATCATACAGTAAACTATGATAACAAAATAAGATTACTTTCTCAAATATGTATTTTAAGAAGTTAAGAGGATATATCACTGCTCCTTCCCATTCTATCAATTTACGTTAAGTTTGCAGCTGGTAACTATGGCATCGGATACAAAATTAACGTAAAGGGTTTATACAAATCCAGGTTTCGTTTTCGTCTGTTCCCTCCTACAAAACTTACCCAATCTTTACTAAATTTTAGGAACAGAATGGGAAGGAAATATTGTGTTATGGAGCGTTTCGATTTTTGCGCCCATTTTTATAGAATGTGTGTACTAGGCGTCCGTTTACGGTGAAGTTTTGGCTAAAAACAGACGCCTAGCACACAAATTCTATAATAATTGGCGCAAAAATGGAAACGGTCCGACACAGAACATTTCCTTCCGATTCAGTTTCTGAAATTTTCTGTTCCTGAAAGAAACACACGAGACTTCGTACTATTTGTACAATCCGTTTACGTTAAGTTTGGACCTCATTTGTATCCGATGCTGATGCTGAAGGAGGAAACAAACGAGAATGAAACCTCAATTTGTATGAAAAAATGAAGCGTGATATTTCTTCTTAACGGACAGTGTCTTGGGCAGTTCGCAGTCACATGTCACCGTCATCCGACCACGGGAAAACGATGTCACACGACAAACCCTGCACACCCCGTGACAACGGTCAGGGCAGTAAGAAATTTCACTCCTATCTACTGAATTGCAGCCAGCATTGATAAATTGAAGTACTTTATTAAGCTTACCTTCACGGAATCCGTTTTAAGCGTATAATTTACACTTCATGCGTTTTATTCTCTCGCATAAAACTATTTCATGCAATTTTATTTCCATTTATTATCAATTTCAAATTTAATTATTTTTATTAAAGCAGTAACGTCTGCTAACGTTATCTTGAATAAAATGAGAATAAGTATGTTTTTTTTTTATATTTTAGAAAGATCTGTACACTTGTCGAACGTTTCAAGAATTTTGACCTGTAATTATTCGCATAAAAAATGCCACATTTTGTTATTCATTTTATTAAAGTACATAGTTATTAATCAAGTTTAAATGTTCATTCTGTAAGTAGGCCACAAGGGCACTCTTACAAATGTCGAATCAAAATGTACCGGCATTTCAAAAGAGGACACCGTTGTAGAAGAAAGCCGAAAGAAACTTAACAATAGGTATTTTTTTTGTAAATAATACTTCAAACTATTACAATTAAGTATATTATAACTAGGTATATTATAAGATTCTCCAAATTAATGTTTACAGTAATTATATAAAATAAAGGAAAAATAATTTCCTTGCAACCGATTTGCTTTGGGTATTAATCAACCAGTGCCTATGAAGTATCCCATAGGGATGGAACCGATTCGCAGTCCGTTGCGGTCCGTGCAAAGTAGATACGGTATTCGCGCAAGTATAAAAACATGTTGTTATTCCGTTTCGCCCGCTCCCGATCATCTGGAAAATGGATCCGCCGCCTTACCGCTGGAACTCGTACCGAACTTGGACTGTTACCTATAGTTCTTACCGTTTACTGGTACGGTTACCTAATGATCTTATACTTTTGAACTATTTATTTAGTCACGTAAATCGACGCAAAGGATCTTTTCATCGTCAACTTGGTCAAACGACGACACAGGTATCTCCCAAAAATGGCACGAAACGATTTTCCGCGGTCCTTAAAAGACTCATTTTCTGATTTTGGTGGGAAGCCGAATCTTTTTGTATAAAAAGTTTTTAAGACAAGTCAGAGTGGGTCCTTATCACTAGTAAGCCTTCTTATTTATCCTAAGCTGTAGGAAGGCCTCTGTTCATCAGTAAACGGCTTTTGTCTAATGATGAATTTTCCACATTTTAATTTTTCAGCCATCAGCTGAAAAATCAAAATCCTTACTCGTCACAGAACGCCGAAATTCACACCCGTGGTAGGAGCGAAAGCTCAATGGTCTCCGCCTGTGCTCCTCGCCCTGCACCGTGACACTCAATTTGTCCGCAAATCAAATCAAATTTAGTGGACACCAACCCCCGCTTCCCCCTTCATCCTGCTACTAACTGGCCCGTCAATCGGGCTGCGTTGGCGTACGGTTACGCGACATGCTGAATTTTCATTGTGGAAATTAGTTAAATCGAGACTTCTTGGTAAAAAGTTTCTTGGTCTGTTGTATTTAGTGGACTGACTAATCCTCGCTCATTCTCCTTCAATACTGCGAAATGTTACTGTAAAAAAGGAACATTAGTTGTATTGAAATTTAAAGTAGTTAAAGTAAAAATAGTAGATGCTAACATTATCATCGTTAGTAGTCGTTATGAAATAAACAATCGTATTAAGAATCTAGGTACCCAGTCTTTTACATTTATGTATTTTTAAACACTGCATATCATCTGCCATACGACCCACTTATGTGCTCGAAGCAGATAATTAAAAGCCCCAAACGTCAAATCAGAATGTTAATTAGGACTCATCGTTATGTCGAGTGAACACCATCGACATCGGCGCTTGTAGACGGCACTCGATCAAAATTTGACCATTAATTTTAAGGGATAATCATTGGCTGTTTGATGAAAAACGCTTAAACTCACCGTGGATTTGATATGTCCACTTAACATGACAGCTCTCATTTATTATTGGGTGTTGTAAATGTCCTTCAAGTAACATATTTCAGCTTGCTCATGACATTGATTTCTGAACAAAGGTCTAATAGCAGAGAAATCATAATATTTCAAGATACGTCATATTTTTAAAGTGCTTAGTTGAATTGGGTTTGAGTTGGGCATGGTAAAAAATAATTTATATTTCTGTCAATAAACCTGAATCCCACTTGTTAATAATTGCCTAAGAATTTAGTATTATAGATTAGATTCGGGTTAATGGGTCAAATCTAAAATATGAAATTCCAAATTCACAGGCATTGTGGCCGCGGCGCCTGACCGAGTGACCATTACCCGTCGAAGCGAGAGCACTCCACATCTCACAATCGATGCTCTACGTTCTATAACGCAACGAGCGGTAATGTCCTCATTAAAAGCTCCGAAATTAATAGATTAAATCATATTTACCCGTCCACTGTGACAAAAAATCCTCCCCGAAGGTTTTGCTTCGTGCGTCACTCTTATGCAACGGCTTTCTGTTATCCAAACCAAACCTTGGACCCAGATTTGGTAAACAAACTGATAACAAATGTTTCTATTGTTTCAGGTCCACCCGGACCTCCAGGCAAGCGCGGCAAAAAGGGCAAAAAGGGTGACCCCGGCGAGCCAGGACCACCGGTAAGTATCCCAGACTTGACATTCAAATATTATTTACACACTTCACAATGGAGACAAGCAGGTCAGGTCAAAGTCTCGACTGTAAGTTGCCATTCACACTAAACGTCTTGATCGTTTGCGTTCTCCGTATGAATATTATCATTGTCACAAACGCGTTCGAGACATGTTTTACACTTAAACTATCTGACACTATTTAGACTGGATTTAACCAAACTTCTATTCCAAGAATAACGTCGACATTACTATCCGAGAGTATTTAGGCGTCTTGGTATAACAGCTTGGTCAATTAAAGCAAGGGCCTTAGGATTAATTTAGTTATCTGCGTTAAATTTAAAAATTTTAGGGCATGAATATAAGGAAATCTTAGTTTCAGGTGTCAAAAAAGGCAAAAACATAAAAATCGATGTCACATATTCATATTAAATTACGCGTTATAACATAGCTTTGGATCTTAAATATTATTTATGGAAACGTATAATCTCCGTTGGGGTAAACCTGTCAACAAAAAATAAATAAAAAGAAAGTACATTTACAGAAAACATGTTGCTCGGAAATTTATCAAGACGTTGCATTTAAAAACGACACTTTCATTTCAGTCGCATTTCGTTGTTACACATACATTTCAGGAAAAAAGTACATCTTTTTTACGATTCCTTAGTTCGTTTTATTTTATTTGCAGGGATTAACAGGAGCGCCGGGGAAGAATGGATTCCCGGTACTTATTTTCATTTATTTTAATTAATTTTTCTTAATAATTTCTGTAAATATGCAAATCCCTAATAAATTTCAGTTCTTTGTTTCCACAAGGTATAAAGTTTACTTCATTCCGAATCCATTTAAGTTCCGCTCATGTAATGTGTGTCAAGACTACAATCATGTCTTCTAAGGCATATTTCCATTTACGACTGGTAAAATTTCAATATTGTCACTAAACTTACTGATTCAATCATCCATGGACATTAAACACTATATATGTGCGGAACGGCTCATTAAGGCACGAATCCTTACATTATTATCTGAGCTCTGTCGCACCCACAGCGACAATCTTACCTCTTATTTCACTTTCGATGTGCGGTGTCTGTACCGGTGTGACGTTTCAGGGGAGCAAGGGCGAGAAGGGCGAGCGAGGCTTCATGGTAAGCCCAGACCCTAATTTGGTGGTGTGGCCCCTAGAAACTCCCTGCATCCAACACTAACTCATTTTAGAACCCTAATACTGTACCAGCCTTACGCTTCATGTAGGTAATGTAACTTTCACTAAACTTGCGCAAGTTTTCATAATATTAGCGCTGCTATTAAAACGATGAAAGTAAATACAATTACCAAGCTCCTTCGAGCGCCTTTGCCTTTTAGAAAATTCTAGGCGCCAAACCGGGACTTAGGAGTATTCTGCATTTAGTATAATATAAGCTTTTGATATTTTAAATTTCGTAAAAATAACGCCTTTTTGTAAAATATTACGTAAACTTCTTCCTCTAAACTTCTTTTTACAAACTATATAGGAGGTAAAACACTAAACGAATACATAACATGACTATACAATTGTAATTAATAATAGATGCTCCACCATTTTTAATTTAATTTCACAACTAATAAGGGAAATTCCAATAAGTACAAATACAAAGAGCGTATTCCCACCTGAAAGGCCGGCAACGCACTTGTGACTTCTCTGGTGTTGCAGGTGTCTATGGGCGACGGTAATCGCTTTCCATCAGGCGATTCGTTTGCTCGTTTGCCCCCTATGACATAAAAAAAAATAACAATCACATTTAAGCTTTAAATACTGTCCTGCAATTAAGATGACGGATAAAAATGAAGGGATTGAGATTCATTTCGTTTGGAGATTCAACACGTACCTAATCCAAACCGTAGATAAAATGATCCGTTTGCTAAAAGTATCCGCCATAAGATTATAATTTGTATTCAATTGGCTCTCATATGGCAATAATGTCCATACATGATAAAGATATGTCGTTGCCAGCAAAATAAATAAGTACTTACAGTAAAATAAAGTAGTAGAGTGCTTACATAATACAAGACTAGCATTTGCAAAGACATATCAATGTAGACTTATAATAACTCATATATTATTAACATCGCAGTTAATACAAATCAAATTATCAATGATACCTACATTATTATCTGTATTTATATTTTCCTCGTCCGTGCAGACGGAAACCAAATTAGTTGGTAAGATACGTATTAGATATTTAAATTCCCAGTAAATAAATACATGGGTTGATAAAAAGAACTCCGCTTGGTTTTACTTACCCATAACATAATAAAGTATCGGAGTTTCTAGAAAAAAAGTGTTAACAATACAAGACTGTAGGTACTGTACGGTAGCCCCTAGTTAAGACGCATTTAAACTCTCCCAATAGTGCCATTCCACTGCAACATGCATTTAGAACATGCAGCAGCTACTTCTACACTAAGATGCAGGCATAAAAAAATCGCTTTGGTTTTTCTGCTACCGACAGTCGTTCACGGTACTGTCACTAGACCTGACAGTAACAAGTCGTTCAGGGAATTGGGACTCAAGGCGCGTACAACGCTAACTAGCCGGCTGCTGATGTTGACAGACGAGTTGATTCGCACATCGCACCCCTCGGCATGTGCACGTAACTAGGAGACCGCGGAAGCGTGACATGAGTAGACCAGTTTACTTTGTCAACAAGTGAGAACATACTTAATATACTCGCCTTGATTGGCGATTTGAGCTCAATATAATATTTATAAAACGTCATATCTAACAGAGATAAAGCAGGGCGGCCTCACTACACGCCCCGCATGCTGTGATAATTGTCTACTTTCCGTGCGTACTATTATAATTATCAGCTCAGTCTTCCGCTTTCTTTCGGATAAAATCGACGCACGGTTAAAACTAGTCGTAACGTGCGCACGCGTCGGTCGGTCGATTTGTCATTACATTACACCCCTCTACCAATTATTATTATTATTATTAAGAGCCTATATTGTCCCACTGCTGGGCAAAGGCCTCCCTCTCATTCTTCCATGCGTCCCTGTCCCGAGCAATCTCCCACCAGTCTCGGTGAAAGGCGTCAAGTTCGTCTCGCCATCTCCTTCGAGGTCTACCACGACGCCGGATGCTGTTTTGTGGGACCCACTCGGTGGTAACTTTAGCCCACAGGTCGTCCGGCATGCGAGATACGTGTCCGGCCCAGTCCCATTTAAGCTTTGCGGCCGCTTGGGCTACATCAGCTACCAGCGTTTTGGAACGCAGTACTGTGTTCTTGATTCTGTCAGTTAGTTTTACGCCCAGAATACTGCGTTCCATGGCTCTTTGACAAACCTTGAGGGTGGACTTCTGAACTTTTGTCAAAGACCAAGTCTGTGCTCCGTAGGTCAGGATTGGAACCAATTGCACACATTTTTACACAAACAACCAATAAATTACAGTTATCAAGCTGTTTTTTTGAAGATCAAAACAGACACCTTTCTGTAGTGTTTTATTGTGGTTGAAGCCGATGGGATCTTCATTCGTACACTATCTGCTGCAAATTTATAATTTTGTGAAGAAATAGTAGGTAGCTATAGTTTGCAGTCTTAGGGGTTATTGCTAATATCCGTATAAGCTAGGTACATTGACAGATATACCAGTAGTACCTAAAAATCTCAGCATGCTCATCCTGGTGGTTCTTCCTATACTAACTTTACCTGTCTATCTAACTGTGTGGGTCTTTTCTGTAGTGTTTCCTGGAGTGGTGTTATAACAATTTAATATATTATCTTATTGGCATTAGTAATAATTAACCTGTTTTTATTTCCAGGGTCCTATTGGGCTGGATGGGCCAAAAGGAGACCCGGTAAGTGTTATCAATATTCTCTCTTATTTTCACGGGAGTCCGATTATTTCAAAGTAACATTCATCATATTTTAATTAAGTTGGAAGAAAGCCACAAAATTTTACGGTGTATAGGATAACGTATAAAAAATAAAGTAACTGGTTGAAAATTTTGATGGGGAAGTGGGAAATGATGAAATTTAACATTAGGAATAATCTTATTTATTTTATAAAGAAGTTAAATTATTTTCTGAAGTGTTAAAAATAGAACATTTTATTTTCTTCTTCCGCCTATAGTATTAAATCACCTGTCTTTAAATCCTTCACCTACTAAGCACCTGTATTGGCCCACGAAGAGCCATTGGCGCCGTGGGGAGACGTCGTATTGTTCTAAAGTTCTTTGGACCAAATAGAACAGGTTATCACACACAAACTTTTTAGGTATTGTTATTGACGAACACCTCAATTGGAAAAAACAAGTTGACTTAGTTTCCGCAAAAATAAATAAATCTGTATACGCTCTAAAGAAACTAAGATCTATAACTTCTGAAAGCACTGCTCTGCTAGTATATCATAGTTATGTTTGTTCTGCATTGCGCTACGGAATGGTATTATGGGGTAATGCCACAGACATACAAAGAATCTTCATAGCGCAGAAAAAGTGCATCAGGGCTTTAAGTGGGATAAAACAGTCTGATACTTGTAAACCATTTTTTTTTTAATTTGGGATCCTGACTGTTCCTAGTCTATATATTCTTGAAATTTGTAAATTTGTAAGAAATAATTTGGAACTTTTTAACATGAAATGCAACAAGGGAAAACGAAAAGTCACACACAAATCCTTAATTGTTCCTAAAAGCCGCCTACAATTAAATAAAAAGAATTGTTACCATATGGCAATAAAAATATATAATGCGATCCCTATTTCATGGACAGAACTTCCAAATAGAATATTCTTCTCAAAATTAAAAAAATTGCTACTTGAGGAATGTTTTTATTCAATTAATGATTATTTTATTAAAATGGCAGACATTGTAAGGGACATTTAATTGAATTAATAATTTATATAGATAATTTTATTAATAATTAGGTATATGGATTTTGTGACTTATTTATATTTGTATTATTGTAAGATATAGGATTATTTGTTTTCTCGAAATTTAAAGTAATTGGACTTTAAAATCACTGTCGCTGACATATTATTGTATACCGTTAAACGGTTTATTGTGACACTCCCATATTTTTATTTAACAGCTTTTATATAGGCACAATTGAACAATAAATGATTTCTTTCTTTCTTTCTTTCTTTCTTTCTAAGTTCTAACTGTAGTATTGTGATTAATGGTTATGCAATATAATAATAATAGTATAATAATCTTTCTAATATCGTGTTTTCAGGGTCGGCCGGGGGACAAAGGACACAAGGGGGAGCATGGCAGCCCTGGCTTCGACGTCTTCTCAGCCATCAAGGTAACACACCTACAATATTAACAAGAAAAGTATTGCTTATACGAACGAAATGTTCTTTATAAAATCATGCGTTTTTTTGGATTTGAATAAAGTTGTTTCGTTCATAATAAATTTATATGAGCACAGCTTCTATAATAGTCTAATAAGGTTTTTTTTTGTTCCTGAAGCGAAGCAATTTTAGCGCCGTGATAACGATGGATTGGCACATGCTGCCTATTCCACTAAAAAGTAACAGCGCCTTCTCACAAGCTGGTGCTCTCAATAATATATCCAGAATTATTATAACTACTACAAGGCTACAAGGATAAATCCATAAGTTAGACAAAATGCAATGCAAGTTAGTTAAGGTTAAAAAAGTGCAATCATGTAGTGGAGGGACGTTTTTTTTCTTTTGGGGCGAGTTATGTTCAACAAATGTCTCGATGGTGGTGATGTTAAAGAAGGACACTGTATCGATGTAAAGCCAGTCAAAACGAGCACGTCAAATAGCGTACCTACCATAAATATCGAAAATAACACATGTTATACTACTACTAACTTAGTTACTTGGTTGTAAGATGGCGTTAGTAGTATAATATGTGTACTTTTCGAAATCTTTATGTGGCGCGCTTATCTCGTGTGGCATGCTTGGCCCGACTGACCTTATGTGACACGCTTTACAGGGCGTGAAGCGTTCCGTGGACAACTATAAGATCAGTCCGTACACCACAGCAGAGATCATAGCCGTAAAGGTACCAGTCTACTCTTAGTAACGGTTCTCAGTAGACGCTTGCGTTTTCTTTGCTGTTGTCCGCCATTGATGTCGTTTTTTACGTTGCGCTTGATATGTGATTTTTTTTAGCGGCTCGCCATTGAGTAAAATATCAATATACGTTATGACGGGATTTTTACTTAAAAAGAGCGATTTGATGTATTTGTACTGCAAAAAGTTATTTCATAACACTTTTTTATTTGGAATAGTTATATTTCTTAAATATAAAAAAATAGGTATTTATGTGTTATGAGATATCTTAGTGAATTGTTGGTATTTTATCAAATGATCACCCCAAACCGTCAATATTTGAAATATTTCAACAGCATCCTTATTTAAAGCCATTGATTGAGGATATTAAAAGATTGTTATTAAAACTCCATCAGTGGCTGTCGTTTTTACTTGCAATTTACAAATAATGAGGTAAAAAACTACTAAATAATCTCATGTACAGAGAGTATACAAATCCATCAAACACAAGATACACCAAGTGTTTCATGGATTTGTATACTCGCGTTAATCGTATTACGTCAACCAAAGCTACCAATGTCAGTACAGAAGGCAACTAAATGTGAACACACATCGATTACATTATCGAATACATTGATTTCATTATAAAAAAAAACGTAAATATTAGCCACATCGCAATATTATCGGTAGCCCATTCTATTATAATATTATAGTTTTTAACCTCATTTGATAAAATGTCAATACAACACATGATTGCAAGTAATGACGGAGTAGTACTGCGCAGATCGCATGATGCTAAAATCTGCGCATTTGTGTGCGTGTGTACTGATGCGCTTGCGTCGTAGGGGCTGCAGCAGGCCGGGCACAACGTCTCTGCCAACACCATCATACAGCTCAAGGTCAGTGACCTCTACGCTTTTCAACCTTCAGTTCTCCTTTGCTACTAACTTAACTTATTTATTATCGTAGGTACTGCATCCGATTCCAATTGGATTTGATTGTGTATAAACGCTCTTAAATTTATAAATGATGATTGAAGAGTAAGTAATTAAATTAAAAATGTATGGAATAACAATTACAATTTATTAATATTTGAATTCTAGAACTTTCATTCTAATACTATTGAAAGAAAATTTAAGAAGTAAAGTCTGTTAGCGCAAACAAAGCGTATGTTCGAGCGAAAAATTCAATCATTATTCTTTGAGCGGGATTTGAATTTGAACCCACGAAATTTACGGGATTTTGGCCGGAAAGTTGTTGAGACGTGGGTTCATTGAATACACGATTTTGAAATTTGATGTTTAAGCATAAACATTTAACTTTGTGAATTATTTTGCGAACTGTAATATCTCAACGAGAGACATTGTATATTATAATATACGAGTCATACGTCAAAAATAAAGTCTTTGCATTTTTTGCTTCGCTTTTTTGTGTCGTCTGCCTACTAGATGTTAAAATGCACGAATTTTCATTAACGTAATATATATGTATAAGTATTTCTTTCTGCGCATGTAATTTTTTTATCACTTGTAAAAAAACACAGTATAAGTGAGCATCTGTCGTAAGTGTGTAACCTATCATTATTATGTGATAGTTTATCAATGAATATTCCGTTGATGAATTTAAATATTGCAAAGAAACCAATTCAGTGGGAGGCAAAATGTAATTTTTTTTAAACATGCCTATTAGTTTTGCAACTAAAAAGGTTCTTTTAACACGCAATCTTGGCAGTAAATTTTAACCTACTTGTAATGAAACAAGTAGACTATAATTAACCTAGATCAAAGAAAAATTAGATCAGTCTAATGATGGAGACGGAAGATGGCCGTAGAAACTCCTAAACATCACAAGATAAACCCATCGTGTTTGGGCTCATTTCATTGATCTTGATTAGCAATTAACTTTTGTCTATGAAAGTACTGTCAGCACATAAGCAAGTCTTAAAAAAATTGTCAAAAACTTTTAAGTTACCAAATTCCAACAATACTAGGACTGTCTGCAAAACAAGAAGTAACAACTTTTTGAAATTTCTTTAATACTTATAGTTACGTCAGTTTGTTCGGCAAACAAGAGTAAATTCTCCTGACAGTATACTGGTGTTGATATTCTCGGCTGCGGTGTTACAGGGTGAACCCGGAGAACCTGGGCCGCCAGGACCGCCTGGTGGCGCGGGCCCCGAGGGTCTGCCAGGGCACGACGGTCGCGTGGGCCCCGCGGGGCCTGCTGGGGCCACAGGATCACCTGGACCTGCGGGGCCGGCGGGGCCCATTGGGCCATCGGGACCAATTGGACCACAGGGACCTAAGGTAAATATTACCATTTAATTTTATCCTAAGCTATAGAGACATACCTCAACCGACCTTTACACCGAACTTTACAGATACCGTTGTCAACCTTTGACAACGGTATCTGCAAAGGTACTGAAACGTCAGGGAGGCTCAAATAATTAATATACGCGATATAATCCGTTTAAATTGTTTTATGTAAATGTGTGACAGTCGCGGAAGCCGAAGCAAATATTACAGAGACATAGTGGTGACATAAATTCTTGTGACTAATGAAAGCTTGGGCTAATGAAAGTTGGGTTGGGATATGCAATGGAAATGAAACGATGAGGCCAAGATCTGCCGCTGACATTACTAAAATTTACATTTTGAACCCTGGGGAGAGGCAACCATTATTTTTTCTTCTGATGCCTTTCTTGTGTTTCGTTAAGGACTTGTCCTTGCTACTACTAAACCAACTTTTTATATAAGCGCAATGATGATTTATCCTCACATGTTAATGATGAAATGAGATTAGATTACTCATCTTTAGTTGTAATATGTATGTGATAAGTGATGCTCCCTAAAGGTCTGTAAAAAAAAATCCACTTTGTCTTTTATATGTTTCAACCCAACTTACCTACCTATTTGACGATCCTAACCCATTTGGTTATCATGTTTCAGGGCGACAGGGGAGACAAAGGAGAACGTGGCTTCACGACGACACTTAAGGGTGATGCCTTCCCCACCGGCATCATCGAAGGCCCTCCCGGCCCGCCTGGCCCGCCTGGTATACTTCACAAACAGATCACTAGTGCATGCGTAGCTACACCGGCCAACACTAGTGTAGCCTCACACCACTCAACACCCAATAATACATTAACAATTGCAATCTTTAACAAAATGTGGTGAAGGCGTAATGCATTTTCTTAATTTTAATGCGATCAAACTTGTTACTCGATTAGTAAACTTATACATTTTTCAAATACAATCATCTGGAATATACTTTATCTGCTGAATTAAACTTTAATTCAGCAGATCATCCAAGTCAACAGTTTGATCGTTTTTGAGCTTAACGCTAAATTGGGATTGTAACGGTAAAAGAGTGGCTATCTGCATCTGGAAATTTATTTTGAGCCATTTTTGTACTAAGATTCTCCTTGCTGATGTAGTAGGCACTCTGCCGGTAGTCGATGTTGTTGTAGAGCTAAGACAGAAGGAGAGAAGGAAACGGTGTATGCGCTTGTGGTGTGATGAATGCGCATATGTACAGGCGCAGAGGGTTCACGCGGCGAACGCGGCGAGTCGGGCGCGCCAGGGCCCGCCGGCCCGCCCGGTGACAAGGGTGCCCGGGGCAAACGCGGCAAGCGGGTAACTAACGCGCGCATCCCGGCGGCAGCGCGGCTGAAGGGACTGCGCGCCGCATGCACCCATTTGCGATGGGGTTACAAGCTCGCCTGTCGCTTTAAGCGACACACGGCTCCCAAATTGGCATTCGCCTAAAATTTCGATGATAGCATTGTAACGCGTCCTATTGGATAACCCAAAAGAAGCACGGGTGCCGTTTGAAAACATATCGCTTCTATGAACGGGAAATTTACGTCTATTCTATCCAGTTCTGCTCGGAGCTTGTATCCGCATTGCCCTTCTATGAAATGAGAGCACTGCGACTATATTTCAAAAGCGTATAGAAAATCTGTCCTACTACTTCTTCTCCTCTGTCGACTGTGCTGTCCAGTAGCTCAGCATATGCACGCCGCACGATGCATGTTATCTGTTAGTATAAGCTTTAGCGGAGACGTTTAAATGGTACAAATGATGACTAACTTAATACAGTGGTGGTAGTTTATAGAGTAGTTGCTTTTAATGATGTTGCTGGCACCGCCCAGCGTCGCTCCAGCACCGCCTCAGTGGAGATTTGGTGAGTTACATTTCACAAGCTGCAAGTCTAGCTTACTTTGTGTACTGACCTGTTCTGTTTTTTGCTTACCCTTATTCTGTAAATTAAAATAAGGTACTTATCTGTTATAATTTTATAATAAAATTAAAAACATATTATCAAAAAACTTGTCTTCTTATAATTATATCCATATTTTAACATTTTATCTCCTCTATGATGAAACAAACTGCTTGCATCAAATAAGAAAATGTCTCTGTATTGTGAAAATGAACCTGTAAATTACTTTCGTTTCTCTGATTAAATATTTCCAATTTCAAATTCTGTTGTGGTAATGGTATGACTGTGATCTTATGAGTGCTCCTATTTTTCAGGCAAGAGCGGCGAAGCAGGACCGCGGGGTCCTCCTGGATTGGATGGTCTTAATGGTGAAACAGGCGTGCAAGGACCACCAGGAAAACCGGTAAGCCAATCCTCTTCGCAGATTAATTCTGTCATAGACATTTCTGTCATTCTGTCATAATCATAGAGCCTAGAACTTTTACCCTTTTTCACCTGAATCGGCATCTCTAGTCTAGTTCAGCGACAACCTATTTTCCTCTATCAACTGAAGAAAAAAACGCAAATCAGTCACGTTCAGAATGTTTAGATTCATCACTACCGCTCCTAACATCATGCCAAAATGCGACCGAGATATCCTTAGCTGGCTTTAAAACGCTGCAACCAGCTAGTTATGTCCATTTATTCATCCAAGAGGGGCAAGCCTTTCAGTGTTATTTTTAATTCATATTTTTCCTCATTCCAGGGCGAGATAGGTCCGAAGGGCGAAAAGGGTGACTACGGTGACATGGGTTCGCCAGGCATGCTGGGTGCCCCTGGGTTGCCTGGTCCCCCGGGCTATCCTGGCCTCAAGGGGGAGAAAGGAGACAAGGGAGACTCGGTGAGACTCGCGTTTATATGGGAAAATATTATACTCATCAATTGTTGATCCCTTGGAGAATGGGCCGCGCGCTGGTGTGAAATGAAATAAGATGAAATGAGATGAAATGAGATGAAATGAGATGAAATGAGATGAAATGAGATGAAATGAGATGAAATGAGATGAAATGAGATGAAATGAGATGAAATGAGATGAAATGAAATGAAATTATGTGGGACGCCACCTGCGCTGATACGCTGGCGGCGTCCTACCTCTCAGCAACTATTAAAGCGGCCGGAGCAGCGGCTGACGCCCGGGAGAATTTTAAATGCAATAAAATATAAGTGTCTCGGTGTACGAGTTTATCCCATTTGGCATCGAGACACTAGGTCCGTGGGGTAGGACTACGCGTGGGCTCCACAAGGCGCTAAGCAAACACCTAAGGGAGGCAACGGGAGACCCTCGCGCTGGCAGCTTTCTCGCACAAAGAATTGCCATCCCAATACAGCGCGGGAATGCTGCCTGTGTGATGGGCACGCTGCCAAAAGGGCCATGTTTTTATAATACTTTATAATAGTTTTAGCCACCTTTTCGTATAAGTTTATTTGTTTTATATAATGTTTCTTGTAAATAAACCTAACCTAATATAATAATACTCATGTTATGTATTTTGTGTGTATAATTGGTGCTTAAAGCTTATAAGTGTAGGCTCTTTTTCGTAAAAAAAAAAACAGATATGTAGCGATTTTTAGTTTAAAAAAAGTTGCATTTGTAACGGAAAAAACACGATACTCAGTACTAAGGATATGTAGAGGAAATAGTATTATTGTGGAGGTGGTAACTTGATTATTAAAACCAGTAAAAAAATAGGTAATAATCCACCTCCATAATAGGCGGCGTCCATAAAAGCCGATTCCGACCGGCTAAACATTTTAAGAGTGTTTTAACATTTTTCTTCGTTGTTCTTAGTTAGAAAAGAGGTAAGCCAATTCTGCTAGGGCTTCCCCAGGGGAATGGTTGACGCCACGCTATCGCTACCTATTTAAATATGTACACACTCGCCATCTTATGACTGTCAGGCATTAAATTAGTATGCAGCTAAAGTAAATGCAATGTTCCCTACTCGGATTTTTTTCGAGAGATGACACTCTTTAGAATAAACATTTGTTCATTCTCAATCAAACGGTAACTTACGGTGTCCTTAGAGAGATTTTCCAATTGTATCTTTTCACTATAGATCCTTGATTCTTAGTGACAACTATTTTTTCCAAATCTGTCAATTTTTATTCATACCGATGAAGAAAGTTTCTGTTTCACTTTCTTTGCTAACATGTCGCTGTATTATTTTTCTTCCCGGTTGCGTGGTGCGGTGCGGGCGGCGGCAACACTAGAAGTACAGAAAGCTGAGGAGGCGGCAGGTAACTATCAACTCTAAGAAATTACCAGCGGGCTTATGGTGGTCACTTTTACCGCTTGTTAATAAAGTATCGTCACTTTTCTACGAGTAATATAGAACCAAAAACATCAATATTATTAGAACTTTCGTGACACATAGGTACACACGGTACATTTGTAAAAAAAAAACTTTACACGATACAAGAAACCATCATGGGTCTGCAGGGAACAGAATAATATAGTCCAAGCTTTTTTTAAGATATCGAAATAGTATAACAAGAGACCAAACATTTGTTCCAAGTCAATACATAGTCCGGCAATATTTTTAGTTTTACGAGATACCTACCTAAGTAAAAATATTGCCATACATACAATTTATTGCACACTGAACTGTGTGACCAGTGAACTGTTAATCTTATAGCCAATGTTGAACTTGCAGGGAGACGGCACCGGCTACGAGCTGTACGGACATGAAATTGTAAGTTTACACAATTGTAATAATCATAATTTATAATATGAACTTAATTATATTATGGAGAAGAATGCATTAAGTAATGAATTGACGAATGACCGAAATACCTGCTTCGGCGGCAAGCGGCAGTGGCGAGCGGTCACCATACGACTACGCCATACGACTAAGCGAGACACTCGTATGGCCGCCGGTCGCCATACGACTAAGCGAGACACTCGTATGGCCGCCGGTCGCCATACGACTAAGCGAGACACTCGTATGGCCGCCGGTCACCATACGACTAAGCGAGACACTCGTATGGCCGCCGGTCGCCATACGACTAAGCGAGACACTAGTATGGCTGCCGGTGACCGCTGCCGCTAGAAGTCGTGGATGGGCCGATAAAAAAATGCGTCGGCATACGAGAAACAAGGGCACGCGAACGATGAAAATGATAATAATGATGAGGATGATGATGATAATGATGATAATAAGGATGATGATGATATTGATGATGATGATGATGATGATGACGATGATTGTGATGATTATGATGATGGTGAACTATTTAAGTTTTCCGCTATATGTCATGATCATCATAGAGAATTAACGTTGTGAATATAACGATCCAGGCATAATATCTTTGGAGTAAATTAAGTGACACAAGGTTACATTATGAAGGTAAAAATAAAAAACTTTCAGAAAGAGTATAATATAATTTAAAGTTCATTTCTATTACTACTTTGCTTTTATAATTTTAAATCGATGTCACATTAACATATGGGTTATTAACATATGGTGATAAATAACAATTTATCATCATATGTTAATAACCCGTGTCTATTTTACAGCTTGTTTACAAGTTTTAGTGAAACGCAACACAAAATTATGCGCAAATGTTAGTCTTACTGGTCTTTATATTTTGCTTAAGAATTTGAATTGTGTGTATGTTCTGAATAATTGCTCCTAGGGCAAGAAAAAGAAGAAGAGATCCAGTACCTGTTTATTGCAAAATGAGGCTTCATAGATTTAGTACGATTTCCATGTTTCACTTTAAATTATCAATTTATTATTTGTTCAAAATCCCTCTCCTTTTATCCACAGTTTTTTTTTCTTTTTAACCACATATGCAAATAAACGCTCCCGACAGTAACTTGGTATACCTATCAATCGGTTACTCGGTTTCTTTAAACCTCGTTACACCCTTAATGATGTTTCACTGAATCATTAAATCTTTAAGTACCTACTTGAAAATGTTATACTTGCTTTATTGTGGAAAAACCAAATTTTATTACAATATTGAAAGGAAGTTTGCTAGTAAATAGCTGTACTATACTATACCTTACCTGTGTTAAGGATAGCTATCGGAAGTCGATAATGCAGTTTGCTATTAATTTTTGACGGGAATTGAGCCCTGTGTTGATGAAGGGTGTCTGGCGAGGGATTGGAATTTCGTATTCGGGGATCATTCTTACCTATATTGGGTCCATACATAGATACGCTTTTCTGGTTCTTAGATCATAGCGAGTCTACGACGCCGTGTCGATAAAACCGAGACACTTGTTTAACTTTAGCTCAGACTTCAGTGACTCGCATTTACGAGTAAATATTCTCTTTGTGTTCAGTATTAAAGTACTTACAATATGTTCCAGATGATGGGTCCGCCTGGCGCCCCGGGGCCAGCTGGCGCTCCTGGCGTGGCGGGCCCTCCGGGAATCAAGGGCGACAAGGGCGAACCAGGCGTGCGAGGCAAGTCTGTAAGTACAATTTGTGCATTGGGTTGCGTCTCGAGCCGAGCGGATTCGACCAATCACAATAGTGAAGCGGAGCTGAGATACAGATTTCAATTCATGTGATTGATCTATCCCGCACGTCTCCGCTCCGCCTCCTTTCTATGGAGACGCACCCTTAGGGTCCGTTTCCACACGGTTTTGGGTAGAGCAGCGGACTCAGCGACATAGGAAACATCTGTCACTTCTCACTGCCCTTTTCCACTCAGCTTCGCTCAACTCCGCACCGTAGATTATTAGTGCTCAAAAAGCTTATACATCTCTTGTAACACTCAAACTGTGGACATTATGTTTACTTATAGTTACATTTTCTTTATTTTTTCGACTTCCAAAAAGGAGGAGGTTCTAAGTTCGACTCGTATGTATTTTTTTATGTATGTACACCGATTACCTATATCTACTGCCCCGAAAGCTTTTAGCTTGAGCTGTCAAAGCGCTTTGAATGCCTAGAGAACTGCGAGTCTGTGGACGAGATTAACAACAGGTTTGTAGAAACTGTCCAAGCGGTCGATCGGGTCAAAATATTTCAAACCCCGTCGTAGAGACAGGCCGCAAAAACTTACCGATCACACCCACTCATGGCAGAACGGCGTTCAATCGCACTGCGGACCTCCGTTGATGCTAAGGTATATCGGCAGCTCAATAGACAGATATGGAAGTCCTTGCGACAAGATATCCGCAACTTTAATACAAACAGTATTAGAGAGGTGATAGAGCGGAGTCGAGGCTCCAAAGTGTTTGCAAGAGACATGTCTATTGGGCAAACCCAGCTGACGAAGCTGAAGACGGAGGACGGTAGTATAACGTCGACAAAAGCCGAAGTTTTGGGGGAGATCAAAAAGTTCTATGGGCAGCTATACATTTCGGTTACTAAACCTGTTAGTAGCTCAGCCGCAGATCCAAGAGCTAAGCTGACCCGACACTTTACCGAAGATATCCCGGTCATCAGCCTATATGAGATTAGGATGGCTCTCAAACAGCTTCGGAACAACAAGGCACCGGGTGATGACGGAATCACCTCAGAGATTCTGAATGCGGGTGGAACACCGATACTGAAAGCCCTTCAGAAACTCTTCAACTCCGTCTTGCTAGAGGGAATAATGCCAGAAGCATGGAACAGAGGTGTGGTGGTGCTCTTCTTCAACAAAGGATACCTTGAAGATACCTTGTTGAAGAATTACAGACCCATTTCGCTTCTGAGCCATGTCTACAAGTAGTTTTGGAGGGTCATCACGAATCGTCTCGTGCGTAGGTTCGATGACTTCTAGCCTCCCGAACAAGCAGGATTCCGAAAAGGCTTTAGTACCATAGGCCACATCCATACGCTACGACAAGGTTTACAGAAGACCGAAGAGTATAACTTGCCACTATGGTCCACAAACGCCAAGCACCCTTCTCATAAGAAGGCCTTTGATTCGATCGAGACTTAGGCAGTGCTACAGTCTGCAGCGGTGCCATATTGACTATCGGTACATCGAGATGCTGAAGTGTTTATATAAAAACGCCACAATGTCGGTTCGAGTACAAGACCAGAGCAAGAAAGCTATTCCTCTGCAGCGAGGCGTAAGGCAGGGAGACGTTATCTCACCGAAACTGTTCACCGCGGCATTGGAAGATGCTGTTAAACTCCTGAAATGGGAAGGATTCGGCATCAACATTAATGGCGAATACATTACTCACCTTCGGTTTGCCGACGATATTGTGGTCATGGCAGAATTGCTGGAAGACCTCAGCACAATGCTCGATGGCCTTAATAGAGTTTTCCAACAGGTAGGACTCCGGATGAACGTGGACAAAACCCATGCCCATATTGCGCCCTACCAGTTGGGAACTCTACCCTCGAAATTGTTGACAAATATGTTTACCTGGGACAAGTGATCCAGTTGGGTAGGTCCAATTTTGAGAAGGAGGTCAATCGACGAATTCAACTCTGCTAGGTAGCGTTCGGAAAACTACAAAATATCTTCTCGTCCAACATACCTCAATGCCTAAAGACGAAAATCTACAATCAATGTGTGTTACCAGTGATGACATACGGAACAGAAACGTGCCCTCTTACTGTGGGCCTTATAAGGAAGCTCAAAGTTGCACAGCGCGCTATGGAGAAGGCTATGCTCGGTGTTTCTTACCGAGATCAAATCAGAAATGAGGAGACCCGTGAACGAAAAATAGTCGCTGATATAGCCCGACGGATTAGCAAGCTGAAATGGCAGTGGGCAGGGCACATAGCACGTAGAACTGACGGCCGATGGGGCAGTAAGGTTCCCGAATGGAGGCCACGCACCGGCAAGCGCATCGTGGGACGTCCACCCACAAGGTGGACAGACGACCTGGTAAAGGTTGCGGGAAGCCGCTAGATGCAGGTCGCTTCCAACCGGCCGATCTGGAAGTCACTGGGGGAGGCCTATGTTCAGCAGTGGACGTCCTGTGGCTTAAATGATGATGATGATGATGACACCGATTACACCGCGAATTGTGGACCGATTTTAAAAATTATTTCTTCATTTTAAAGAGTATACTCCTGAGGTAGTCCCATTATAATCGAGTTGGGATCTGATGATGGGATCCCAGGGAAATCGAGGGCAACCCTCAAATTTTATCGGCACTCATAATGTTTTTCATTTAAGTATTTGCATATGGTAGTCATCATCTCATCATGCTGAGCTGATTATGGAAGGTATAACTCCTTAACGGTTAGGAGTTAGGGGATAATTCAAACGAGATGCATGCAGACAAGACCTCCCCGATCACCCCGCCCGTATTTTATTTGAATCACTAAAAGCAAAAAAAAAAAACAGACTTCAAAAAAACTGAAAAGCCAAAAATAACCCGTTCATGTACAGATTACATTTTAATCACTTTTTGAAGTCGGTCGGTGCCAAACCTCACGTAAACTATAATACTTATATAATATCGATCAAAAATACTCGCAAATACCATATGGTAATCATTAAAGCCTTTATGCGTGGCATCTATTTTCATAGTAATTTATGCGTATTTTCATAGTAATAATTGAGTTGTTTGGCACCGACTTCAAAAAGTGATTCAAATGTAATCTGTATATGATAATAAGGTACCGGGTTCGGTTCCTGGTTTGGACCACGTAATATAAACGCAATTATTTATTTCTTTGCTTGTTGATCCTGGTGTCTTTAAAATTTACTGAAAATAAAGGTGTCTATTAATGAATACAACATTAGTGATCATAGCTGAGATGTCGCTTTAATTCAACTGTATTTATTTTCAGGGGGATAGAGGCGAAAAGGGTGATGCGGGGCCGATGGGGCTACCAGTAAGTATTTATTTAATGCCTTAAGTGTACATTTCTGTAATATTTATAATGACTACCTATTAACATAAAATAACTAAATTTTTATGTTTATTTTCCAGGGTCCAGTCGGACTACCGGGTGAACCAGGCGAACCAGGCCGGCCGGGTGACTCCGGGTCTAGGGTAAGTCACTCATTTACAAACAACTGACACACCACTAACATAACTGACATAACTCACTAGTATGATAATTAACTCCTGGATTGGATCACAGTTACAGCATGAGTTGACTACTGTGGAGCAAAAAAGGTCGCTACATTTCTCATAGCTCTCTTACCATGCTCTGTTTTCCTAACAGTGTACTTCTCTTATGAAACGCTGGGAGACTCCAAACTTATAAAAGTACCCCTGCAATCTTCTTAGTATTATTTGTTTCAATTACTTATTTTAATTTCTTCCTATTTTGCTCTACAGTAAACAATGATTTTATAGCTAACTCGCCATAGCACGTACGCATCACGAATGACCACTACTTGATCCCAACTCATATGGGAAAAAAATGCAATTTTCTACTTATAATGACAAGAACATATTGGGGCCAAGGTAGGAGTCAGTAATGCGTTACGTGCCGTAGTGTGGCGTGGTACTAACCCGGGGTGTGGTATACAGGAGAACCGGTGGCCTCCGGACTTCGCGTTCACGTAGTAACACCGCGCCGCCGCATCACCCGCTCCTCGCGCTCGCCGGCGCCTGTGAACTGCGCCGCTGTAAATTGTAATATTTGTACGTACGTTGTATCTAATGTTAAGTTAGTAATAAGCGACGTTACCAAATTTAGTGTAAGTGTTACAGATCTGTGTAAAAGATAATATTTTTGACAATGTGCCGCGCGTTACACATCGAGCTAGCGTTAAGTTCCGGGCGGTGCAATTTCAATCTGTTTCTTCAATGCAAACTTAAATGTTAACTGAATGTAATCCAAGTAAAGTAGCATTTTAATGTTTGCGCGCCGTATTTAATTTTGCAAAAAAAGAAACTATCATACTGGTTTCAACTTTGAAGCCTGAAATTTTAATGAAAACAAAAACATTTTACTTCGCAGAGTACTCGTTGCGTTTCGGTGCGGCGCGCTAAGTCTTGTTTCATGTAATGTTCATTAAATGCCTATTTCTGTGAGTCCTCAGAGCGCAACGTTGCTGCACGTGTTAATGCAGGCACATCCGTAGGCGCTAAAATTGTAGTTGTTCCAAATTAATAATAATTTTGCACACATTTCGTGCTAAGACCAACAAACCTGCATCAAGGTACCTATTTATTTACAAATCACTTCCTATTCTACTCTATAAATGTTAAATATTCTCCATATTTATTCTGTACACTCAATGCCAACTCATTAGAGCTAAACCTTCTCATTACTAAAATTAATATTTGGTGAATCACTTTCACGTCTTTGTCATTTCATTTCGTCATTATAGTTATAAGATAAGTAATCGTTATATCTAGTAACAAACAATTATGTACATAGTCATCAGAGCGACTATTTTTAAAAGTATTTAATATTTTTTGTATATACTGGAAACGCAACTTATGCTGTATGTAATACCTCATATCACTATCCTGTGCAGTGCGTACCTATTAATTTACTTTACAGTTACTTCATCACGTAGCTTACAAAAATAACGCTTAATTGTATTGATTTAATCTAACCAAAGTCACACATATTTGAATAGTACCTACACACTGCCCAGTTGTATAGTGCATTACCAGTTTAGATATTAATATCAACAGAGGGTACGGTAGTAATTAGGTAAGTGTAAAATCTTTGAAATAAACATTGCAAAATATCAACACAAAGAATAAAGTAAATCCAATAGGTCTTCTCGCGTTGGGATATATGGCGTAGTAGTTGATATGCTGGACCGTTAATCCAAAGGTACCGGGTTCGATTCCCAGTCTCTTCCGACATTACGCATTTAAATTTTTCTTTGTGCTTTGATCCGTGGTTCAGAAATTGAGTGACTATATCTAAGAAAGACTATCTAGAAGAACTAGATGGCGCAAGTATCATCGATCATTCATTCATTTCATTCATTTCATTCAGTTCATTCTGAACACAATCAATGCGCCTACCCTTTTTTAGACTTTGTGACAGTATTATTTCCATACCCTCTGTTATCAGATGCGTAATTTATATAATTATGACTTATTATGAGCATGTAAGTTACCGCATCAAAGCCAACAGCCTCAACAGCATAGTCATTTAGGTAATCATTTCATCATATCTTCTCAGTATTATATTGTACCTATTCTATCCTACCTATCCTTTACTATACTTTTACATGTGCTACCTATTAAAATGGTTCGCCCAATGTTATTAGCGGACGTTTTGTTGTGAAGTATGATTGTGGACGTCGGAATGAGACGTCCGTGTATGGTGTGTAACAATAGGTACTTAGTAAGCAGTGCGTTCCTGGGCCCCGATTCCGCCGCTGTAGTTTTCTAAGATGGTTGGTTTTTAAAGCCTAGAACGACTTTTCATTGTTCAAATGGTTTGTTCTGTAGGGCTCTTATTTGACGGAACTTTTCGATATTATCAATTGAACAACTAACACAGCGAAATATTGGACGTATAGCTATCCGTGTCTGCTATTTATGCTGCAGCTGCAAAAAAATTGAGTATATGTATAGTATAAATGTATTTTTTTAAGTTTATTGATAAAAAAATTGCATGAAAGGGTAAGTAGGTAAGTTGATGAAAAATTGATGATTCTTGATTATAAATTTTGCAGGCATCTGTTATAAAACTTACGCGTTTACATAACTATATGTATGTGTGATCATGATCTCTTTGAGAAAAAAATTACCTATGTATGTATTTAATTACGATGACTTTGACTAACGATCATCGCTAAAGTGAACATTTAGCAGCGAGATCTCGGACAGATGTCCCAAAAAAGTCATATTTAGCCCCAGTTTTTGCTTCTATGTAAATATGGCTTTAAAACACAAGCTGTAGCGGATTCGGCGGCGGAGCGGAGGCCGCGCACACCCGGGTGTTACCGTCCCGAGGGCCGGTGCTCACGCGCGTTCGACCCGCGCGCGCCGCGCCCCTCACCTCTCCTAATGTTATGTACTTTAATGTTGACTCGTACGTATTCACTATCTATTAATCAAGCATTTTCCTATTATATTCCATTACCATTTTGTATGTTAACGTATTCTAAGAACGAATAATATCTAATGACGAAATGTACAAATCATATCTAATAGTTGTTAAGGATATGTATAGGGGGCTCGTTCGCCGCCTGAGGTTTCCTACCTCTAATCTAAGTGTATCTTCTAAAGTTCTTCATATAAATATTCCTTCCTGTCTCTCTGTACTCTACCCTGTATTCTATAAGCCTATTTTTAAGGATTTAGTTTTTTTATGAGAATCGAAAGTTGTCATTTGTACCATACGTCACGAGAGCATAAGAATATTGTTGTTTACAAATTATTTTGAGGAAAATAAATATTTGCATGCCGTGCATATCAGTCTTTCTCTTCTGCCTTCCGTCGTGTTTGCGAATGTCGGGGCTGCCTCTTCCATTCCTCCCGGTTTCGTCGCATGTCGCTGCCACTGCAACCGCGCCTTCACTGAGAGAAGTTGTTGACCCGTGCGTTGTTCCGCAGGGCCCGCCCGGACTCGACGGCATGAAGGTGAGTATCCCGCCGTCTCACTACACTGTCTTCCACTACATTCATTTATCATCATTCACTTCACTCATTTGTGAATAACACCCTGATATATGCTACATTTTTGTTGCTGAGCCATTCATAGCGTATTCCGCGAGCCTATAGTGCGGCGCGGGTTTGAGTGACGAGTGCTTGTCCTGTGCAGGGCGCGCAGGGCGAGCCGGGCAGCAAGGGCGAGCGAGGGGATCCGGGGCTGCCGGTACGTATTACGTCACTCGCTCCTGCTTGAGTACGACATTTGCTACGTTGAGCTTTACTAAAAATATTAATCGATTAATTTGCTAACCAACCCTTAACAATTTGCAGGGCACGGATGGCATCCCAGGACAAGAGGTTAGTTGGCGGGTGTGTATAGTGACGTAATGTAGTGTGTGTGTAGCGCTAATGTGTTATTTCGCTCGCAGGGCCCCAAGGGCGACAAGGGCTATAAAGGAGAACCCGTAAGTGCAGGAAAGAATCTTGGCCTTCCTCAATTTTCTGTTTCCTGCATCCACTGTTTCGAATTTTCGACGAAACGTCTTTAATTTTCCGAATTGAAATCTCATTTTGCATGGCTTCACTAACACGTTGTGCATCAATACTACGTAACATTTAAATATAAAGACCTCGTTTGAATGTTGTTGGTTTTGATTCCGTTAAACTGTTCCATCGTGTGATAGAATCGAGAACGCAGCTAACTACTTGGAGCTCGTCCTGCCCTATTTGAAAGCAATGCATCAGTATGATTCTTTAAAACAAGCCTGGGTAAGTACGTGCGGTTCGAACGTTACTACGTAACCGCGCTTACTACCAAGAAGAAACATGACGTGTCATCTACAGTACTGTTTTGAGAATCAAACGGTTGTTTACTTCGAGCATGAGGGCCGAGCTCCAATGGTGAGGTGGAAAATCAGCAGCGAGGTGTAACGCAGTATTGTTACGCAGGGCCCATCAGGGAAGCGAGGGCGCAAAGGTGACAAAGGAGACAAAGGCGAGCAAGGAGTACCCGGTCTGGACGCGCCTTGCCCACTTGGGCCCGACGGTCTTCCTCTACCGGGCTGCGGTTGGAGACCTGCTAAGGTAGACACCATTGCCAGACATTATTGCATCCGGGTAAAATTAACGCTACATAATTTGTGGCTCTGAAGTTGTCACCTAACAGCACTATAATTGTTTGGAGGTGTCAAAGTGATTCAGCATAGAGACGTGCCGTGCCGCGAAATGTTCTTTAGAAGTAGCCAATTTCGTAGCACAGTAGTCAATTTCGATGCTAACTTTAGAGACGCCAACTAAAGAGGTGCAAATAGCGTAGTATAACATGTGCATGTATTTTCATAGAAATCCTACTACGGACTTCCGGCGGGTTAAAAAAATGCAATTTATGACACCTTTAGTCATTTACGTATTTAATACTTAGTGCCTTGGTTTTCTCTAAAATAATACTGAAGGACTCAATAGGGTTTGCCTGATCTAATAAAATAAAAGATTAGGTAATCACAACTGAGATTTAGTAGAATAATTATTTGCTATTCCTGTGATTGACGGACGCAAAACCTTTTAAATAATGTGACTTTGTTTAGTAAAACGTCCCACTTTGTCGATTCTTGTTACGAAGTTACGGGCAGTTTAGTGAAATATATGGCAAAACCTACCGAAAATCGGCTTTCAATAAAATAAAATATATATATTATAATAAAATTGGTCGAATATCTGAAAAAATCGTCGATGTCATATTTGTGACTGTTTTAGGGAAAACTTCCTACTTTGTCGATATGGAGTTATGAATAGTTCCTAATACTACACAACATAAGCTATCTTATGGTGAAATAATTATGTCTCTAGGTACTATAGTTATTTCGTGAAAATTCTTCAAAGTTGCAACTGTGAAAAAGGGACAACTGAGAAAACGTTGGTTAAAGTTTGGGACGGCAAAAAACACACTTGTAGTTTGAAGTTATGGAGTGGTTGGTATCAAATTAATTGTCATACTATAAGAATTTCAAATTAGTAAATCATATATGAAACCTTAGTAGTTTGAATGTTACGGAGGCTTGAACATAAAAACAGAACGAAATATCTCAATGTGAATATGGTTTTAAATTCGATATTTATAACACGCAGATTCATTATTCTCTTAGTAGTTTGAATATAAATATATTCTCCAGCTAAAACAGACAGAAATAGTAATATAGATCCCTTTAGTTAGTTAAAAATATAGGTAGATATAGGTAGCTATAAGCAGAGTTGGGTAACCATCGATAATAGACTTTGTTATTGATGATTCCGCTGAATAAAAAACAGTATTGTTTAAAAAAATACAATTTCAAAACGATTTAAGATTTATAGTATTTTTTAAACATCATACTTTTAAACTCTTTTAAATTAAAAATATATTATTATCACAAACATCATTTTCCTTAGGAACTCGTGCTCATACACCTTTATAACGTTGACGATAATTATTATTTCATTTTGAAAAACATTTCAGCTATGTTTTAAAAGCTGATTTTACACTTGTAGTCAATTTTAGGCGTATGGACCACTAAACTGACAAAGTGGGACACTAAATTTTAGCACGTTTGAGTCGGAAATAAATTCAGTTCAAATTCCGTAAAAAAAGATCAAACAAACGACATAAGTATCAATGACCATTATATTAACAATTACAAACCTTTATCTCATACATTAAATGGGATTTATATACGAAACACATACATTTCACTGAACAAGCACTAGAGTTTAGTAAATCGACAAAGTGGGACGCTCCCTATAGAAAATCACTAAACTTTATTTGAATAAAAAAGTACTTAATATTTGATATTTACATACTTTTTATGCTTAATAAGTGTGTTTTTCAAGTAATCGTATGCTATATATTACAACACACATGTCATTTGTATTTTGTTATGCTATATTTTTCAGTTAATATTTTATAAACTTTTTGATATATTGACTTACTAAAGGGATCCATAGAATTATTTCTATCTATTTTAGCATGAAAATACATTTATGAATACAACTTTAAACATAAATCTGCGTGTCGTGTTATCAACATAGAAAAAAAAACCATATTCACATTGAGATATTTTCGTTCTATTTTTATGTTCAAGCCTCCGTAACATTCAAACTATTAAGGTTACATATATGATTTTGACTAATTTAAAATCCTTATGTTATGACAAATAATTTGATACCAACCACTCCATAACTTCAAAGTACAAGTGTGTTTTTTGCCGTCCTAAACTATCACCAACGTTTTCTCAGTTGCCGCTTTTTCACACTTGCAACTTTGAAGAATTAAAAAAAAAATAACTATAGCACCTAGAGACATAATTCTTTCACCAAAAGATAGCTTATGTTCTGTAGTATTCGCCGGTCCCTAGTAAAAAAGTTGGATGTACAAAATTGCCATTTTCGTTTTATTGCGTTAATGCTTATTAAATACATTATCTTTAATAGTACATTTACAGATTTTTCAAAATTTCATTTCTTTCACGAATAAGCAATGTCAAAAATGTCGTATCTTATACAGCGTCCATTTAATATTGTCAGATGTATTGTGGTACTTCCGACTATATTAACCGGGTTAGCTGAAAAGTTTTGTGTAGTATGTGGCACTTCCGACATTACTATTCGGAATTTTAAGGGTATCTTATGTCGTATGTACCACTTACGACATTTTATTACGGAATATAAACTGTATCTTATGTCGTATGTGATACATCTGATGTTTTTGCCGGAGTATATATTCCAACTTTGGTCGCATGTAACATATCCGACATTTTTTCCCGGAAAATAAATTGCAGTGTATGTCGTAACTATCATAATTTCTTTGATGCTTTAAATTTTATCTCATTGTTTGAATATTGTAATCAACAGTTTGAATGAAATTGGGTGTTTAGTAAACTTGTTGATGGTTTCGTACGGTAAATAATAATTGGGAGATGTTTATGGTGAATGTGGCAACTTCAACCAAGCTCCTGATAAAAAATAAATCCGTCTGACTTCTGGTTCTCCTGAAGGAAAATAACCAGAATAAGAACATAATATGAGAGCGATTAGATTACTCGAGGCAATGCCGAGAACATTTCAGAATGTGTGTAATTAAATATACAGTTAAATAATATGTAACGACTCATGACTTCTTCTTTAGTCGGCCATAATATTCCTGAGAATTTTGATCACTAGATTTCATATCCCTTGTCACTTCTGAGCGGCGGTCCCGGGTTCGAATCCCGGCCAGGGCAAATATTTGTGTGATGAACTCGAATATTTGTGCTTGGGTCATGGTTGTTCCTATGCATTTAAGTATATATCTATCTATATAAGTAGGTATATCGTCGTCTAGTACCCATAACACAAGCCTTCTGAGCTTAATTTGGGACTAGATCGATTTGTGTGAGGTTGTCCGATATATTTATTATTTATTATATTTATTATTGGTCTCAATTGATCATCGCCCTCACCGCTTGATAGTTCTCTTACTCTTGGTCAGTGTTTCTAAGTCAGTAGGAATCTAAGCTCTTTACACCACGGTGAGAGTGGAACTAATCTTTCGAAAGAGCCAGAAATATCCTTAATGGTGCCTTCGAACTCATAAATTAAGAGCAGAAGTATGTTTCTGCATTCCCCTGACGATGCTACTCATTACCAAAGGTTCAACAATAGATCTCAGTCTTTAATTCGTGATTTGCACCAGTCCAATTTCAACGTGTTTCTAGGCGAGGTTGAGATGTTTTACAAACAGTTCCAAAGGCCAGGTTAACCCGATACTAATTTGAATAAATCCTAGATAGCAGCGAGGTTGGTATGGATATCAAATAACTTAAAAATGCACCGGATGATGCTGGGGCGATGTCTAAGATTCAGAAAGCATTTGGTAAAATGGTAATGAAAACCCTGTAGAATTTATTAAATCATGTTATAATTCAGGGCTAAACGATAGGAGCATGGCCGAAAAGTGTGGCGTGTGGCTCATCTTCAGGGAGGTTTATATGACCCTTCCTATAAATTACAGACCCATCTCGCTTATGAATCATGACTAACTATAATGGTTCATAATCATATCATGGTTCCTATGCTTTTTTGAAGTCCACAAATAACACGTGAATGCTCTGGGCGTATTCCCATCTTTTCTCCATCAGTTGTTTCAGACAGAAGATCTGATCAACAACAGTGCTGCGATTACGACGGAACCCACACTGATAATCACTTAGGATTTGTTCCGCGTAAGGTTCCAATCGTTTGAGCAACACATATGATAAGACCTTATACGCAGTTTGCAGAAGAGCAATTCCGCGATAATTTGTGCATTTCTTTTTACAGCCTTTCTTATGGACCGGGCAGATGATACCTGTATTCCATTCCCGAGGTTGCTGTTCGGTCATCCAGATCTTAACTATTAGTGCATACAAATTGGACTGTATCGACCCTCCACCGTATTTCCAGACTTCTAAAGGTATGCCATAAATTCCAGGGGCCTTATTGTTCCTGAGCCGCATAATGACTTGACGGACCTCATCAAACGATAGTGGCTCTACCTCGATGTCGTTATCGTTGGTTGTTCGAGGTACGGGTTGGTCTACCGAAGGGCAGTTCAACAGGCGCTCAAAGTAGTCACGCCAGGTATTTCCGATCTCTGCCTCATCTGTGATAAGGTTGCCGTCGGCGTCCTCTAGAAATTGAGATGTAGGCTGATAACCCTTTTTAAAATTTCGCAGCTCTTGGTAAAATTTTCGTGGGTGGACGGCCTTAATAAGCGTTTCCATTCCTCTTACTTTGTCCTCCATATTAATAACACCAAAGTCTTTTCTTAAATTATTTATTGAGCACCACAGTATACAACCGCGCTACGCGAAAGCTCTAAGGGTTCTGTCTCATGGGCTAATATCAAATACCATAGAGATGTGACCGAAAATTAGTGACGTCCCTATAATCGGTGAATTCCCGCTTAACAGTTCGGCCATCCTGCAGTCCTTCGGTCCCCGAAGGAGAGAATCGCCAACTGCACCGGCAGCTGAGATCTCATACTCGGAATTCTTCTTTCTTGATAACCGTTGACTTCAGTCCATGTACGGGAGTAGAAGTCAACGCTGATGTTTAAGTGCTATAAGGCTCCAGGGGCAAGCACTATTACAAACGCTATTAGGCTCCTAATTTGTGATAGCTTTGTACTGTTTGGCTCCTTAAGCAAACACGGTTATGAACGCTTTGTAGGCTCTGTAAGCAAGCGTACCATGACCTAGTGATACGTGTGCTGTAAGGCTCCTTAAGCAAGCACTGATATCACGCTGTGTAGGCCCCGTAGGCAAGCGTGTAATGATTTATGAGAACTTGTGCTGTAAGGCTCCGTAAGCAAGCACTGATAATACGCTGTGTAGGCCCCGTAGGCAATCGTGTAATGATTTATGAGAACTTTTGCTGTAAGGCTCCATAAGCAAGCACTGATACCACGCTGTTTAGGCCCCGTTGGCAAGCGTGTAACGATTTATAATGGCTTGTGCTGTAAAGGCTCCGTAAGCAAGCACTGATATCACGCTGTTTAGGCCCCGTAGGCAAGCGTGTAACGATTTATAATGACTTGTGCTGTAAAGGCTCCGTAAGCAAGCACTGATATCACGCTGTTTAGGCCCCGTAGGCAAGCGTGTAACGATTTATAATGGCTTGTGCTGTAAAGGCTCCGTAAGCAAGCACTGATATCACGCTGTGTAGGCCCCGTAGGCAAGCGTGTAACGATTTATAATGACTTGTGCTGTAAAGGCTCCATAAGCAAGCACTGATATCACGCTGTGTAGGCCCCGTAGGCAAGCGTGTAATGATTTATTTATTATGACGACTCCTCATTTGACGAGTCTTGGTTTCTATCGTGCCATATTTTCATGTTGTCACGAACTACTATGTTTTTGTAAGCTCGCTTACCTTTTGTGAACGATGTCACCTCATAGCGATGTAATTGTCGGCACCACTAAAGGTGATTTCGGTAGTGGTGATGTAAGCTGCTCCTGGTGATAACTTTTTGTTTTTCTTAATTCTTTTATTAAACCCTCTAAAGCCTTAATACACCTATCTTTGTTCTTCAGTTCTTTCTTAAGCCTTTTCCTAGCTCGCTCAGAGTGAGTTGATGATATGATATGATGATATGATGATGATGATGATATGATGATATGATATGATATGATATGATATGATATGATATGATATGATATGATATGATATGATATGATATGATATGATATGATATCATTTATTTGCTAGAATCATGGTCATTACATACATTAGGGTGTTACATACATTTTGAGAAGTTCATCATAATTCTGCCGAATAGACGGCGTGCAAATGTGGCAAAAAAACATGCATAACAGTGCCAATATGTCATGCAATAGAATTTAATTAACAATTATTTTTATTTATATTATGTGCTAATTATACTAATTATAAAATAACCTAATTCATGTCAAATCCAATATAAATTAAATGCATAGCATTCTGTCTAATAACAATAACCACTAATTCATATTACATGTCAGCACAATTTTGCTTATAGTTTAAAAATTCCGTAATACTCGTATTATAAAAACAGTGGCTAATGAGCCATTTTTTCAAGGTTCGTTCAAATTTTCTTCCTTCAAGTGCTTTTATTTCGTTTGGCAGAGTATTAAAAATTAAGATGCACATGTTGTAGGCATTTCTTTTATAGATGCCAGTTCTACAACGTGGCTGGTATAACAGGTCTTTGTGCACTTTTCGAGGGTTACCTGAGTACACTTCTTGACGATTTTTAAAGTATTTCGGATACCTCTTTACAAAATTACATACTTTAAAGATGTACATGCCAATTAAAGGTAAGATGTTTAGCTTCTTAAACAAGGGTCTACAGCTACTTCCAACATCTTCATTTTCTATTGCGCGAATACATTTTTTTTGTATTATAAATGCCCGCTCCACGTCAATAGAATTGCCCCAAAGAATAAGGCCGTATCTAAGAATGGAAGACACATGACCATGATAAGCCATAAGCGCGGCTTCCTTAGAAACACTTTGTCTTAATCGCCTTAGTGCAAAAACAAAGCGATCTAACCTAGAACATATTGAATCAATGTGATTTTTCCAATTTAAATAAGAATCAATATTCAAACCTAAAAAATTGATATTACTCGTCTCCTCTAAAGTAATGCTGTCCATCATAATATTAAGTTGAGCCGGTTTAGCCATGGTAGAGTGGAATTGCATAAACTGGGTTTTACTTAAATTTATTAAAAGATTATTCTCCTTTACCCAATCATTCATATCAGTTAAGGCCTCATTTATGTCACATTGGTACAATTCATGTTTATTTTCCCTTACAATTATTGTTGTATCATCCGCAAACAATATGGTTTTGGGCTTTGTAGCATTTGGGAGATCATTTATAAAAATCAAAAATAATAGGGGGCCTAAATTACTACCTTGTGGTACTCCTGATATAACAGTTCGAAGGGATGACCTATAGGCTACCTTATTTATTCTATTGTTAACCTCTTCAATTTTCGTAATTTCTGTACACTGTTGTCTGTTAGCTAAATACGACTTGAGCCAATCATTTGCCTGACCTCTTACTCCGTATGAGTCTAATTTTTCAAGGAGCCTTGAATGGTTAACATAATCAAATGCTTTAGTCATGTCAAGAAATATTGACATGACCGGTTTTTTATCATTAATGGATTCGCTTACATATTTAACGAACTCAAAACAAGCCAATTCTGTATTGTAACCTTCACGGAATCCGTATTGATTTGGATGCAAAATATCAAACGTTGTTAAGAAACTATTTAACCTAACATAAAAAGCTTTTTCAATTACTTTAGACAGTATGGGAACTATAGTAATAGGTCTATAATTACCTGGATTGTCACGGTCACCTTTTTTAAATATCGGTTTTACAATAGATAACTTTAACTGTTCGGGGAAGTGTCCCTGGCTAAAGCATAAATTTATTATATGTGCTAGGGGCCGGCTTAAAGGTATAGCCATCAATTTAATTATCTCCGTTGAAATATCATCAATGCCACACGTTTTACTATTATTCAATGATTTAATAAGTTTAAATATCTCATAGTCATCTACTGGGACTAGGAACATTGTGGGTTGGTGATTTTCCACGTTAAATTTTGATTTACTAGTCTCTACATTATCATTAAGTTTGAGCTTGAACTACTGCGAGATCTCTTCTTCTTCTTATGTTTACCCATTCTTGAAAGTAAAAGAGAAGGTTCTGCTACAAGCTACAACTTACGTAAGTTCACTATTTCTAAATCGAGTCTATTCACAAAATGTTTTTTTTTTATTTTTTATAAATTTATCATTTGTATCCGAAAACAAGCGCTATTCCCAGAACAAAACGTTCGTGAAATCCAGTGCAAACGATTCACTAAAACTGTCACAACTAGGCACCATATAATGTCAATTATATTTATTCAAACGCTAAAACCAAAGGCTAAAACAATTCCCAACATCCTTTATTTCATCAATAACAAAAGAGTCTTATCTTCAGTAATATGAAACGGCCTCACCAAGGTCCAAGTATTTGCGTTAATGTAAACAGATCTTTGGCGGCTCGACAGCTGCACCGCTTGACGACACCGGCCAAACCTCGGTATCGGTAATTCCCCGACCACTGACTGCGTACGCGACGTAATGCGCTACGCTAGATCACACACTTATTGTTCCATATTCGTCTCACTTTAATGTAAATCACCAAAAAAATTGCTTTAGAATGTTCCACTCAAATGGGCAAAGATTATCCCACTTCTGAAACTAATAACACAAAAGTTTTTTCTTAAATTATTTATTGAGCACCACAGTATAACCGCGCTACGCGAAAGCTCTAAGGGTTCTGTCTCATGGGCCATAGAGATGGCATTTGATATGCCATCTCTATGGCATATCAAATGCCATAGAGATGTGACCGAAAATTAGTGACGTCCCTATAATCGGTGAATTCCCGCTTAACAATATGTTGCCTTTTTGCTCTACGAATCACCTTTCTTGTGTGTAGTTGAAGTTCTTTGTATTTACCTTCCCATTGACTATCCTGTTCCGATAAAATCTTATATTTCCTTTTTTCTTCAATACTTCTTTCGCACTCGTCACTCCACCATGCCTTCCTCTTCCTTTTTCGACGTTTCCCAAGAATTTTGAGCGCTACATTTTTTATTGTGTCTCTAGTGCTTGCCCAAACATTGTCAATATCTTCATCCAATTGTAGTCCTTGGAATCTATTGCTTAATTGTGTTTGTAAATTTTGTCTGATTGTTTCATCTTTAAGGTTTTCGGCTTCTATTATCTGAACACTATGGTGACGACGTTTTTGTGAAATATCAATTTTGACTTTAAATTTAAAACCTAGCATGTATTGATCACCGTCACAATCGCACAGGAAGATTAATTCAAATTTTTGGTTTAAGACGGACTAGTATCAATATCAAAAGCAAAGACGTCAGCAACCTTCTGTCTTCTGATGATATCGTTGTAGTAAATGACTAGTCATTGCTGAGGCTCTCGAAGATCTCGAAACAATGCTCAGACTTAAGTCGTCTCCCAATAAGTGTATCTTAAAATGAACATTAAAAGACTAAAATTATGTTTATATTTTTTTTTATATCGTACTAACATAATTAAAGAGCGACATTTATAAATTTTATTAAACTGGGTAAAACTGCGGTTTTTATTCCACTAATCTCACGACAAATAACTGTGTGCAATCCAAATATAATTGTAGTAAGTGACACTTGCGACATAAATAATAATACAATATCCGATTATAAAAGTCGTTAGTGCCACATCCGACTAATTACTGCGAACCATATCATGCAAAAAAGTCGTATGTTGCAGTTACGACAGGATATCGGATGACGGATGACAATTTCCAGGTAAAAAGGTAGCATATCTTATTTCTGGCATTTCTAATAAATAATTTATAGTTTTGTTTACACATACTCTAAAAGTAGTTAATAATAGTAACTTTGGCCAAATTTCGTAACAATAGGACTTAAATTGACAATTTTATACACAAAAACGTCTTTAAAAAACTTTAACTGCCTCTCCTGGAAAGTAGTCATTTTGCAGATCCGACTTTTTTACTAGGGACCGGCGTATTAGGAATTACTCATAACTCCATATCGACAAAGTGGGACCTTTTCCCTAGTAGTCATATCAAACAATATCACATTTGTTATCCAACGCGAAAACAACCTTATCTATTTGACCCCTTGACCCAAATGTTTACTAAGAACTAACGAACCACAGGGTTTTTCCATTTTTACCAATAATTATATCAAATATGACATTTATATTATGATTTGGAAAGGCCATATTGTTAACCACTGTTTATTACTAATTTATATTTTACATGATCAATTAAGAGGCCCTATTCCTTTTAAAATGCTGATTGTTTAGACATTTTTCTCTGATGATCAAACATGTTTCTTAACATATTATTGATGTTACTACCTAGAACAGGGCTATTGGAATTTATTGGTATATATTTGAAACCTACAGTTTGAATTTTTCATTGATAATTTTTGTTCGAAAAACTACTCGAAATTGACAAAATTCACGTGAGATATTCGTTTTTTCAACTTATTTTCGACTACACGCAATGAAAGCATGAATTAGCTACGTTACTACCTAGAACTCGGGATAAAGTATTATTCACTTCAAAAAGTTGGTTTAAATTATCAATATATTCATCATACTATGAAAAAAATAAATTTTAAAAGGAATAAGGCCTCTTAAATTGACCAATTAGTACCTACTTACTTACTAATGATTAATATTGTTTTATATAGGTGTACAAACTGTTATTAGGGCCTATGCCAAATAACATAACTTGCTCACTTTTTGGATTAACGAGTACTAATAATAAAAAAAAAACTAATGGTTAAGTCCCCGCGGTAAATTTATACAATACCTATTATCTTTCTACAATGAAATGTAGTTTCAATAAAAGCTCGAAAGGCCCCATTGGTTGTCAATCAAGTCGGCGTTCTAATGGCCTACCTAATATAATGTAACTTGAATACAGAATGTTTTTACTGCAAATATACCGAGTGTAGGCCACACTTGACCATTGGCCTGTAACAGTAGTAATAAATTTACACATAGATTGTATAATACTCTTTTAATATTGTTCAGTTTGAACGGTCGAAAAGTGGCGGATTGTCGTTTATGGCCAAAGTTTGGCTGGTAACGCAGTTTTTCATGTAAACCACATTTCATTGAAAAGAGTTATGAGCATACATTAGCGGTGTGATTCTAACTATTAAGGGACTGCAATTAGACTGGGTTTAATGCACGTAAAATAGTATAACAATGTAGTGTTGTGGGTAGTATAACTGCATGTATGGTGTGGTGTGGCTGCAGGAGTCTGCTGCGTCAATGCCTCGAGAGCCAGGCGAAGAGGTGGGAGCGGGTGGCGGGGCGGAAGAATCTGAGGAAGAACCAGGGGAGGAATATGATGCACGTGAAGACGAATTGGACACGCCACGCGATTACGATGACTACACTGATAACGCGCATCTCGCGCTGCATCATGACTAAAACCCTATCATCATCTATTTTTCCCACAACCCATTTTACCCGAACAAAACGATCTCCTGCGCGGCGTGATCTTGAATCCCACCGATTACTTTTTGTTTCTAAGTTTGTTTCTAGCTTCTCGTGGTATGCGGCGCCATCTTTTATGCATTTCTAACAACTACAAATTTTAATAAATTTTGTGAAGTCTAGACTTGTTGAAGGCACAACATTATTTGGGACGTGAAATAGATTCTATTAAAATTTACATTAGTGTAATTTTTATTAGCTATAAGTACTGTAACTTTCAAGTATGCAGTGTAGCTATCCAGTCGTATAACCCAAAATTATATCATCGCAAAATTGACAATGTATGACTGCGTAAACTCGAAAACTTGGCAACAGCCAAATATGTATCTATCATTATTTCTATTGGATTTTACGTCTTTGTAAGCGGGGAATTTCTTGACCTTTACTATAAATTATCTAAATATTTTGAACGGACATTCCCTTCCTGTGATTGCATGTTGATGAATCAAGTGATGATCCGTCGTATGACACGTGCGTCATAGGAAAAGTTATAACCTAACATCTAACCTTGAAGGATGAATTTAAATTGAATAAATTCAATAGATTGCCGTAGCATTTGATACAGAAACCCAAAGACAGAAACCACTTAAAACTAATTATGTCGCCGTAGATTTATAGTTTATTTTATAGTTAAGACGCCGGGCATATAAAAAAATGTATTCATATATACATTTTACACAAAAGAACCAAGAGTTTTTATCTTAACAAAAATTCTAAGAAATGAGAGACCTAACTCGTATTACGTACTGATATCAGAGTCAGTTTCCTTAACTGGAGAATAATTACTCAGATAATGTGCCAATTTCCTACATGACTTCCCATCTCACGTCCTCTGCAAATTAATGGGCTCGCCTCATTTCCTAGTACTATCTACGCTAGATGTCATTGAGGTAAGCAACTGCATGTTTTACACGCATAATAAACGGGTAAAAAGTTAGAGCTTTAACACACTAACTGTAGAAGGTATTTTTTTTTATGTATTATTTAATCCAAGCAACATATAATATATATCCCATACGCAATGTTAAGACAGGCAGGCCGTAATTATACGATTCTAAGGGACTTAAGTAGTATCTAGGCATCATTATTGTCTGATCTATTTCAGTAGGCTAGATTTTGTTAAACACATAGATACCTAAGTGTAGCCGGGCTAGCTGACCTTTAATAATAATAATGTTAAGTAAGCTTAATGTGTAATCTCAATCTCCTAAAACTTAGTTAATTACTTTTACCAACTGAATACCTTCAAGTAAGCCTACCTACAGAAATAGATTGATTTGATGACGCATTTAACCTTGAGTAAAATATACATAGTACATACAGTGTATTATAGAATTATGAAAGTTATGGCTACGTGTGATGAAGGTTAGATTGTTAAGTGTCAGCATTTAATTAATCGTTATGAAATTTTTACTTTAATAAACTGAATTTTACTTTTTTGGATGTTCTTTATTCAATAAATTTGAATAGAAAAAGAGGAATACTTACATAGGTTTTAGTGTAAATAATTATAATTTAGAAATTATTGAGTAGTGTGTAGTATGCCCGGGGGCTACAGAATGCGGTTCTTCAAGAGGGGAGTAAATAGGTTCTTAAAGGGTCGGCAATGCCGGTGTGATGGTCCTGGCATCGGAAGCGTCCATAGGAGATGGTAACTGCGTAACATCAAGCGGGCCGCATGCTTGTTTGCCACCGTCGTAGTATAAAAACAAAATATATAATATGATAATCAGTGCCATCAGCATCACCAAGGAAATTAGATCATTCAATACTCCTTTTACTGTTGCCTTTGTTTTTGTGGGCTAGAGCCACTGGAGTTCCTTCATGAGAAATATAACGTTGAAGCTACCTTATTCTTAAAAACATTCATTCATTACATTTGAAACTAGTTAATATAAAATTTGCGTTAACTGTTACTTAAGTACATTTGTAAATAGGTTTATGTGTTGTTTTTTAAATTCTTCGCGGAATTGGAGTAAAACTCGGCCGTAGTTTACGACCTTTGCGCATGAAAGATATACGAGTACGACATGGACATCAGCCTACTCCAGTTAATTACAAAACCGTCGCTGACGAAGTATTTAGCGGGTCGTAAACCGAAAAAAATAATATAAATATACGTTACGCATGGTTTTATGAAGAGTTTATGGGTCACATGCCTAAATGTAGCTGTACGCTTACGAAATCTTTTTATGAGTATCTCGTCACTACTCGGTTTCCAATGTATAAATAGAATGTAAGAATAGGTACATTCCAGAGCAAAAGTAACAGGGACACGCTGGAATTTATGTACAATTCACTAGTTATTATATCGGTTTATTTTCCTTGCTGAATAATAATTAAGTAACAAAGGATAGTAGGCATTTAGATTTTATTTTGCCGACTGAATAACTCATTTAAATTAATTAAGGATAATATATAGATATTTTGTTATCCATATGGCTGTTTTAATAAACAACCTTGAATTTCGGAAATTTATTAACACTACTCGAGGATAATTATGCTATTATTTATTCAGCGGCCGTAATTTTATAGGATTTCTTGGGTTTGGTAGAAATTTCCCTGATATTGTTATCAGTGTGTATATAAAGTCTGTAAATATGAATATAAAACCAGACATTGTTACAAGAGTATCGATCAATGTCGTCTGACCTCTTTTAATTCATGGAAGTTTATTTAGCTTCTTGTTGTCAATCGTTTTGTACAACACTTTCATGCTAGGTCTTTGGAGATGCCCATACGTGATACGTTGGGGCTTAAATGTAATTAAACAATAAACATTAATATTAACAGGAAGCTCTTCTGCAGTGGGTGCGGCGACGCCTCGACGTCGATAACGATCTCCATCCGTGATGCGACACGCGGCGCGTATCGGCACGTCTCAGCATGGATCATCACGAATCCGCATGGATCAGCGTGGCCCGGTACGAATCGCACGGATCCACAAGGATCAGCACGGGCCGACACGGATCAACATGGATTAGTTCGTACCAGCGCGTATGGCCACAAAGCGTCGTATAGATACGATTGCAATCTGATCCATCGGATCTGTTAATCCGACCGGATCCAGCCAGATTCGGTATAATTTGGGGCCTTTCACAAAAATGGGGGTCTTTTTTCTAAATTGTTGTTATATTACGGAATACTGTTTATGACTAAAGTGTTATTTTTGGATATACACGATCCGGAGGAAACTATTTAGTCTATAAATTATACCAGACCCGGTGGGCCGGATTGAGGTGCCTATAATCGTATCATTACGAAGAGTCACCCCACCTAAAGGGTATTCCGAGAGTTAGGATGCCAACTCTCGCCAGCGGCACGGCGTCTTGAACATCAATATTAATAAAAGACAGACCACACCGCTGCTCAATATACGCTGACGCAACGTAACCACAATTAAATATATGTAAAGGTTCTCTGTCTTTTCGCCGAATTATTTTCGATGAACGTTTCATTTCAAAAGTGCAATTTCGTTGAAAACATTTTTCTCTAATCTAACATAACAACCTAACCTAACATAATCAATAGAATGATATTTGGAAGAATTATGAAAAAATTATGACACGGAGGAGTAAAAATTCTGCAGAGTGAAAATTCCGCGAAAAATAATTCTGTGAAAAGGAAGAACTTCATATGAAAAAGCTAATCGGGTCGTCACTGCGTATACGCAGCGTCTAGCATCGTTGCGGTCAATCTTAAAAACGTAATTGCATTGTCATTTACAAGATTCTACTCAAATGTAAATAGTTCGACCATTTTCTGTTCGTGAAAGTAAGTCGTTACCATTTTAATATTTTTGTATGAATTCTGTAATTTATTTACAATTAATTAAAATTATTTAATTGGTATATGCCTCTTGAGCAATAGGTATTATTGAAGCAGTTATAATTATCTTTATTTCATAAGTATCCCAAAAGAAAGCAATATTTATCTACTCTTTGCATTTATTTTTATTCCCTCGCGTTTTTATGTTTTTTTTTCAGATAAAATTTTATTCGACTTTATTGCAAATCAAAAATGTCAAACGTGTATAGTTATTAAAATCAAGTAGGTGTTTTATATTAATAATTATTTGTCGAATTGTCTTGAGTTCTGTATGCGATTAATTCTGTATCAAATGTTATCAATTAGGTATTTCCAATTGTGAATTTCCCTATGCCACGTTATAATTCTTAAGATTGATATTTGTGGAGAAAATAAAGAAAATATCATTATTATTATTATATAATACGTCACGATACAATGTGAAATATGAGGTTGGCCCTAGAATCGGCTTAGCCCCGACTACAAAATACTTTAATTTTTTTAACTGGCAGGTAAATAATATCCACAGATAATTAACAAAGATGAATTTTAAAATTTATTTTGTAAAATATTTATACTGTATAGTTCTTTTTTTGGGTGACTGGGTGTAAATTCTCTTTAACCTTTTGAGCGCCACAGTCGGCTGTGGCCGTCAACAAAAAATCGTGCCCCTGACGCCACGTCGGCCACAGCCGTCCAAATTTCAATGATCAAAAACTTTTAATTCTAACCGCTACAAGTATTTTTCAATCCCTGTTGATTTTGGGGCACATCTTCTTTTTTACTCTGGCGTCAGTGGCACGGTAAATTGCTAGACCGCTTGGCGGTCAATAGGTTAAATCGCTCTTGTGTGAATGTTTAACGTTTCTGAATGCCAGTCTTTGGAAATTATTGACTAAAATATTATATGCGACATAACGTGTATTAATTATTAACATTATCCAGTGGTATGGTATCCATAGAACGTAATTCCCACCGAACACTATCTTTTGCTACTGAAGAAAGACTAAGCGAATCCACCCCGGTTCGGCCTGACTTTTTATTGGATGCCATTCGGCTGGTGTGTACGTATACATACCTGTGGTTCATTCAGCGTTGGGTAGCGGGCCTATGATGGTCCCGTTTGCCACGGGGCTGATAAATGACAAATCATTCGTTACTCTCGAACCATGTCAGTACGGACCGATGTAATGTCATTTACTTACCGCGCAATAAGTAATCTATCGACCTTCATAAGTAAATTCGCTGCTTCGATGTAATAACTACTTATTAAGAGAAAGATATTGTTTCAGTGGCGTGCCTGAGTTATAGGTATTTTCGATTCCTTTTGTATTGTTTACCAGAATGATCAATTTTGCATTTGCATAGCACCAACTACACCTAGCATCGATAAATATCAAAATTCTGATTCAATGCTGCTAATTCTGCGCAGTTTAAAATATCCCAGATAATATATAATCATTTAATAATCACAAAGCAAGGTCGTTACATTTTTAATGCTATTTATATAATTTATGAAACGTCTATCACTAACTTATTTCTCGCAAATCTTATGGAAAACATTGTGTGCGGTGTAAATTACAAAGTCGAATAATGAAAGCTGATAAATTCTTGTTTACGACAACACTAGGGAATGCAAACCCGGTTATACAAATAACAAATAACCGGTTATAACCGATTTTACTACGACCAAATAACCGGGTCTGCATTCTCTAGACAACACCAATACCGTCTTTGATATAGTGTAATATAAAATATAATATTATTTAAGAAAAGATAAATACAAATATGTTTAATACAACGTGACTGGGAGCTAATAGGTTATTCTGCTCGGTAAATATAACTTTTCGCTACATGGGTTGTTCTAATCGGATAATGTAAAGGGCTTTTATGAGTCCAATTTTTCCAAATAAATTTAAACTATATCAATAAAAAAATTAAAATGCAGTCCCATACTTGACTTTTTGATAACGTTATGGGAACGTTAAGGAAAAATTAAGACTATTGGAAAAGTTTAATTTAACGGTAAGAATGATTCTGTACTGTAAATATGTGTTCCCACCCTTACTATATACCACCGCTGAATGTGGGTAACTTTAATGTGTTCTCAAATTAGAAGAGATAGGCACTAATTTAAGTAGATACTTCGTTTTGTATTAATTTGTACTTCATCTGTAAATAAATCGAATTAGTATCACGTTTACTTTGTATTTTTTTTATGAGATACTGTACCATTCCCACAGCAAGAACTCACTGCTAAGTACCAACTATAAATGACTTTATCAATTTTAAAGGTATTTATTTATTTAAACTTATTTGCACAAAAGAAAAACGTAACGTAAAAATGGCGGGCTTAATGCCATGCCACCAACTAGAACCAAAATTTTAAATTTTAAGGGTACCTATGTATATAAATATAAGTCTATACAATTCAAATCCACTTTTTTAGTTTTTTGCACACCTCAAATACACAGAAATACAAAACATGACATATACAGAAAAAAAATAATAAACAGAGGTTAAAAAGTCGATCTTATCGCTAAATAGCTCAATGTCTTCCAGAAAAACTTTAGGTAGCGGAATAGACCAACAAAAGTTTGAAATGAGTAGGTGATGCTAAATAAATTTAAGCCACAAAAATTCACTACAAAAAAAAACCATAAACATACATCGATTTTCATTGCAATGTAAATAAATTAAGGCAGAAATTATTAAGTAAGTTTAAGGTGTGGTTTAATAGTAGTTTGTGTGACTGTACATAATGAAGGGTATTAAACTTAATTGTGTGTTTTAATGCCTAATGATGTACAGTTACTACATATACTATTTTATTTACCCACATATCATAAGCTTCCATAATGCAACGAGGAGCCGCACATTTTGACCACCATAAAAATAGACTGTTTTGTTAGAGCAAATTTCATATATCATTATCAGATTTATATCAGGAGGCGTCTAGAGCTGGGCGTTTTTTTCTGTAACAGTTTCGAGAAACCGTTTCTTATAAAGAAACTGAGTAACGGTTTCTTGCCATATCTAATAATAGTTTTTTTAAAACCTGCTACTACACGTAGCCGACACCATTGTGTTAGCTAAATTTTCTCGAAAGACAAAAAAAGAACGATTTTTGATTAAAATAGTTTTAGAATAGCTAACTAAACATTTTATAAAAAAACTGGTTCTTGAAATAGCGTTACATCTAGTAACTAATGAAACCATGCCGTAATAAAGAAACTGTTTTTAAGTTGGTACTAAGAAACGGTGACGTTTCGTTTCATCGAAAACGCGTAACGATAACGACCCAGCTCTAGAGGCGTCGCCAAAATATCTATATCATATTGATCGCTCATTTTATCGTTTAAATTTCAACAATTTTATGCAACAATCATTGACGTGCAACAATACAAATTTTAACCGGTAGGTAATGGCGGTAATAAAGTTTTCTGGCAGCTCTCAGTTTTTTTTTTTATTCAGAGACAAACTAGAGTCGGCTCCAACTATCATATCGTTCGATATCTTACTTACGTGCGACATATGTCAAATTTGAGGTCAAACCAAATTTCTTTGTTTTTCAGAGATCTTCGAAATTTGAATGAAATAATATTATCGAACCGCCCTCGTACGTTCTAACAAAACAGTCTATTTTTATGGTGGTCATAATGTGTGGTTCTTGAACGCATCATGGAGGGTTTATGATATACGGATAGATAAATATAGCAAGACATTGTGCACGCCTTGTGATGCCAAAATCAATGTTTGTGAGCAGTAGGCACAAACAGAAATTAATCTCAAACCGTCATTATCATCGTCAGCCAAATGACGATTACTGCTGGACATAGGCCTTCCAAAGGTCTGAGCCTTAGCTGCTCCGGGTCCCCAACATTCAGAGGACTCACAGAATAGGGTGTTACATTCTTTTTTGAAGATGTCCATCAATGTTATTGTTTATGTATACTCAAAGAGTCAGAAATTACTGTCAAAGTTCGACTTTCTTATGGACTAGCTACTGCAAATGCTCCATACAAATCGCTAGGAGAGGTGACGGTACGAAAATTTTATGATTTATTTTATTAACCCAAAATAAATTTTGAAATTGTTTTTAAAATCCTTATAATTAAACAAAACAATAATTGTACAACAACTATGAACTGAAACGCACTTTTTCACGGTGAAAATGGCAAATTACTTATTTTCTCAATACAAATACTGGTACCCAAACGACAGATGACGTCATAAGTAGGTAGGCCGTCTGTATGGAGCGTTTTAGTGCTCTGTGGGAATGTTAAACTTTGACGGTCATTTCTGACTTTTAGAGCAGTCTAAGTGTACCTATAGGTAGTCCCATTATAGACATTTGACCTCAATAAAAAATAGAATCGATTGACATCCTCAAAAAAAAATGTCCGCACGGGCGCACGCCTATTATAAGGATACTGAAAATAATTTAAATTTTGCTTGAAAATAAATATATATATACAAACTGTCCGTACCTTTGAAGTCACATAATATCCCAATATAGTAAGTGTACCTATATACTTTCTTGTAAAATTTAACATCAGTTTACTCCACTATTACCACCATCACGATATCATCAATCCAGTCATAAGAGTAAGAGTTCTAAGAGTAATATGCCTATTTGTATTGTTTGTACCTACCTAGGTACTTTTTTATTATTTCTTATAGCTCATTGAGTAACTTTGAGCTTATTTTATCCGGCCTACACTATGCAACCTGCCGTCTTTTCTTACCGTGTGTGAGGCACACTGTGTAAGAGACATTCTGTTCAAAGCCTTTAATTTTGAGACAATGCGGAATATTAGTTAAATAGTTGTTAAAATATAGTTGTTAAAATATAGTTTTTAGTTAAGAAGTTCTTAATTGCTGCCCAGTCGAGTTGAATTCATTGAATAAGTTATCTTTCAAAGTTTAAAGCTTTCTGGCTGGATAGTTTTTCCAGGTATGCAAGTCTACGGCGTCGAGTCGTAAAGTCTCCGGGATTCACACATGTTAAACAGGACAAGGCAATGCTATGATAAAAGTTTTAAACTTATACACATACTATTACCCAGACAGGCAAGAGAAGCGCGGCTTAACATTTTTCACACCGTCCTTCGTTATTAGTACACATGCTGTGTTAAAGCTTATTCAACATATGCTTATTGGGCTCTAGAATTTTAGGTGAAGCGCTAATGGATGGTAAGATGTCTTAATATACCTAACCAGTGATCTCATAAAGCGTCTAATTTTATTACGTACTATAATAATAAAACGTACGTTACGTACTAAAATATATATAATCCAAATCATTGTTTTATGTCACTGTAGATTTCATTTAATTAAAGAAAATTAGATTCAAATGTATGAAAAATTTGGCAAAATGGATATGTTTTATCTAGCAGGATGTAAGTTATATTTCAAAACTGTTTAATTAATAATATTAAAAATATACATTTGAGATGTTCATAATGTATCCTTTCATTTAACATATCACACGATATAATTTGCATATTTTTTCCTAATTTACCCCCTAAAACTGGTTCCCATGCTTAAAATGAATTGATTTATGTTACGTTACATTACACGTCCATAATTTCATTAATTTACATATGTGTACCTCAACTCAATCGGTCCAGTAGTTTCGGAGCACATTGGCTATGACAGGCGGACGGACGGACACACGAGTGATCCTACGACCTTAAAAAAGGTCTAAAAATTTACCTTTTCTAGGTACTAAGTATATTTTTAGAAACGGAACTAAGTAGGTATATTTTAAGGTTCCGTACCTTAAAAGGAAAAATGGAACCATAGCTTCCATGATTATTGCAACAAAACATTTCTGATATATTCGACGTTGATACAGGAAATTTGCTGCTTATCGAATTATAAATAAAACCACAATACACACATCGACCAAAACATCCTTAATGTTTAGGCTACATTTTGGTTCAGAAAAGTTTTATTCGACTTTATTGCAAATTAAAAATGGAAAACGTGTATAGTTATTAAAATTGACTAGGTATTTTATATTAATAATGATTTGTCGAATTGTGTTGAGTTTTGTATGCTATTTATTTTGTATCAAATTTTATCAATTAGGTGTTTCCAATTGTGAATTTTCCTTTGCCAGGTTATAATTCTTAAAATTGATATTTGTGGAGAAAAGAAAGACAATATCATTATTATTATTATATAATAGGTACGTCATGATCATCCTGTGGAATATGATATGCGAAATATATTTTTTTTAACTGACAGGTAAAAAATATCCACAGATTAACCTAACAGAGATAACTAAATGTTACAATGTATTTTGTAATATATTTTTTGTGCGACTGGGTCAAAATTTTCATTAAATCGCTCGTGTGTGAATGATAAACGTTTCTGAATGCCAGTCTGGAAATTATTGACTAAAGTATTATATGTGACATAACGTGTATTAATTATTAACATTACCCAGTGGCATAGCATCCATAGAACGTAATTCCGACTGAGCACTCTCTTTTGCTACTGAAGAAAAAGTAAGCGAATCCACCCCGGTTCGGTCTGAGTTTTTATTGGACGCCATTCGGCTGGTGTCTACGTATACATACATGTAGTTCAGTCAGCGTCGGGCAGCGGGCCTATGATGGTCCGGTTTGCCACGTGGCTAATAAATGATAAATCATTCGTTACTCTCGAATTATATCGGTACCGACCGATGTATGTAATCATTTCTTTATTTAAGTTTCATCACACTTACTCATACATAATATTATCGTGGTAAGGAGAGCCATGCAAGGTCGTTAAATTTTTAATGTTATTTATATAATTTATGAAACGTCTATCAATAACTTGTTTCTCGCAAATGTGATGAAAAACATTGTGGGCGGTATAAACAACAAACTCGAATAATGAAAGCTGATAAATTCTTGTTTACGACGCCTCCAATACCGTCTTTGATATAGTGTAATATAAAATATAATATTATTTAAGAAGATAAATACAAATATGTTTGATACGACGACGTGACTGGTAGCTAATAGGTTATTCTCCTCGGTAAATATAACTTTTCTCTAATAGATTATAATGTAGGTACTTACTTATGAATCTAATTTTTCACATATAAATTTAATCTGTATCAATAAATAGTTTAAATTGCAGCCATATTTACTTGACTTTTAGATAACGTTTTATGGGAACGCAAATGGTAAGGAAAAATTAAGACTCTTTGAAAAGTTTAATTTAACGGTGAGAATGATTCTGTACTGTAAATATGTCGTCCCACTCTTACTGACTACTGTATACCACCGCTGAACGCGAATAAATTTAATGTTTTCTCAAATTAGAAGAGATAGGTACTAATTTAAGTAGATACTTCGATTTGTATTAATTTGTACTTCATCTGTGAATAAATCGAATTAGTATCACGTTTACTTTAAGGTATGTTTATAGTCTATGTTTGTGAGCAGTAGGTAGTACAAACAGAAATCAATTTCAAACCATCATTATCATCGTCAGTCAAGTTACGATTATTGCTGGATATAGGCCTTCCCAAACCGCAAGACCGCAAAGCTGAAGTGGGACTGGGCTGGACATGTCTGCCGCATGCATCCGGAACGATGGGCCAGAATAATCACCGACTGGACACCGCAAGGTTACCGGAGCAGAGGCAGACCGAAAAGAAGATGGCGGGATGACCTGGATGCATTTAGTAACGAGTGGAGGGAGCATGCAGCCAATAGAGACGAGTGGCGCAAGAGAGGGGAGGCCTTTGCCCAGCAGTGGGACAAAATTATAGGCTAGGAAAAAAAAAAAAAATAGGCCTTCCCAAAGGTCTGAACCTTAGCTGCTCCTGGTCGTCCTACATTCAAAATAGGCGTGCCACATTCTTTTTTGAAGATACCTGTCAATGTTATTTTTATTGAGATCAATGTACCTATACTCAGAGAGTGTGAAATTACTGTCAAAGTCCGACTTTCTTATGAAGTGTTGCAAATGCTTCATACAGTCAAATCGCTAGGAGACGAGACGGAAAGGTAACAATATAGTATATCTAGGTATGAAAGATATGTATGTTGGCACTTTGACCGTGAAATAACTTTGCTTTGGTTGTTATACAATTATTATTGCTTATACCTTGGTTTAGAAGCATTTTAGCTAGAAATGAGCTTGGGCAATTTTGTAGAGATTTAAAACCATAATTTAGAGAATGAAGATATAAGCCAGAATTTTGATACATATCTGGAAATTGGATTGTGCATTTTGTATTTTAAACACTCACCAACCATCTTAGACAACATTATCAAAATTTCAAAACTACCGGACCGGACCGTTTGTAAGGTCACCCTACTTTAGTTTGTATTCACCGAACTATCTGAAATTGCTTATCCTGAGTTTTTGTCTATCGCATTTTATTCCAGCTATATTATATAGCTTTCAAAATGTTGCCAACACCTAGCTACCTATCACTATGATTATTAGTCATCTCTGCGGTGATGAAACGTCATACGTCACACTTGGTCATTATAATACATTGTTTTTTTTTTCAAGCGGCGGCTTTTTTTGTTATGTTGTGGTAATTAGAAAGTGGTGCCTAGACCACTAAGCTATCGAAGCCGAAAGCTATGCCGCATATTGTTTTAAAAATTTGCTCTGTAAAATATTTACATTTTAATATTGTTTAAGTGAGGAGCCCGAGCAGCGTATGATTTTTGCAGTAAAACATTTTCGATATATTCCATGTTGATACAGGAAAATCGCCTCCTTTCTAACTATAAATAAAACCACAATCCACAAATCGAACAAAATATCCTCAATATTTAGGCTACAATTTGATTCCGTAGGTTTCATCATTATTTTTGGTGTATAAGCATTGACTAGCTGACTTCACAACTGCGTCCACTTGGAACAGAAACCGAGCCTATTTTTGGTAGCAATTAATGTCTATTAAGGTCGCAGTTCTAACATAACAGCCTCCTTTTCTCATATTTCTCTGAGTTTCAAATCTAACCTAACCTACGTTTTAGTAACGGGTAACAGATTGATTCTGTTGGGGTCGCACCATTGCCCTTTTTTTTAATTATACTGATTTTAGTCCAGTCATAGACATTTCCTATCTGCGATTTTATTATAGGTGCAAATTATATAATGATGTATAATTATGATGTCCTCACCGCGACTATTCGTCTGTAATCTACCAAAAAAATATGAGAAAATCTCATTTGTTTTGTTAGAGGCGAACGATCGCGGTGTAGCAGCACACTTACTCGCATAAATTTGAATAAGAAATGCATTTAAATATAATTTCCTAGTATCATGAAGTGAAGATATTTTATAGCTAAAGGTACATTTACACTATGATCCTATTTCACTTGGTACTCTAATGTGCGGAGTAGATTCTTAGCATAAACTTACCTTAACATACTGGCAATGCCAATGTATCGTCATTCTTTACTTTTCAAATCAATTTCACTATTCGATGACGGTTAAAGATTCAAAAAACCGTTTTTCATTCGTCACGTTATCGGGTGATTATTTCATACACATCTAAGTATATCTCCCAATTTAATTCAGATTACACCGTTACACATTGTGTAACGGTGTAATCTGAATTATGTAGATCATTCCAATCAAACTGGATTAGCATCTCCCAAGACAACACATTAAATTCTAGTATTAAATTTTATGATTCGAGTTATAACAATTGGAATAGGCAGGGGAAGTTATTTGCGGCTTTAATCGTGTTTATCATATTAATATATACTAACGCGAAAATTGTAAATATATTAAATGTCATTTAATATATTTTTAAATTATATAATAACTCATTTTATATAATGAACATTTAATATAATTTCATATAATGTGTAAATTATAATAATGTTTTGGTATAAGGCGTACCTATTTATTATAGGTAATGCTCATTTTATATACAATTGATATGTGTGACTATTATTAATTGACTTTCCTCGTGGTCACACTGTTTGGTTGACCATTAGTAAGTTACCAAAACATGAGACTTGTGGTCACACTACCAGTGCGGAAAATTGAATACCAGAGAGATGTAATGTGCAGATGATCAAGCATATTTTATAACTTAGGTATAATTGATTCCTTATTGTTATAGCCACATTAATGATTCGGAAAAAAACCGGTTCTGGCGATTCGCTCACTCGCTTCGCTCGCTCGTTAGGGTCGCAGTTCTACCTAATACTCCTCCTCGCTTCGCTCGTCGTCGTACCTAACCTAAGCCAATTCGGACCTGCCTTAGAATAGATTAGGTAAAGATTCTGACTTCAGGAAAGAGACAAGTTAGAATATCGCCTATTTTATCTAGTAAAAGGGAGAGCAGCCCTTCTGCCCTTACCTATTATCATGCTAAATGTACATTAAATAACTAATCACCCCACTGCATTTAGTTACAATTAAATATATATATATTCAACTTACTACCTATTCAAAAATTATAATACATACTGTGTCCAAAGTAAGAGAAAGATTAAGTATCTTAAGCCGATGTCAAAAACGGAACAGGTTATCAATTCGCCGATGTACGCTAGCTGGGTTGATAATGCACGCCGTTGTATGGGAACCTTGCACTTTGTGACTATTCGCTGAAACTTGGCACAGTTGATCCTTAGGTGGTCTTGAGTGAATTCAGACCGGTAGACATCGATAGCCACCGCGCGTTTAGTGGGGGGAAGGGGGGGAAGTTCGACGCTGCCGCGCTTTAATTAATGCAACATTTCTCTAAAACTATACATAATATGACATGTGATATATCATTTTCGGATAAATCAAGGATGAGGAATCTATTTTTTGGACTAAAATAATGCACTTTCAAACAAAAAAAAATTATAAAGTAGAAAAAACTGAAAAACGTAATTTGTGTTTTTTATATAATTGACAATTATTTTAAAAGTATAAAAGTAATCTCTAAACAAATAATATAATCGCAAGGCTAAACTTATGTAGTTTCTAAAAATATATAGTTTATCTATATATATAAAAATGCAAGTGTCCTGACTGACTGACTGACTCATCAACGCAGAGCCGAAACTACTAATGATAGAGAGTTGATTTTTGCACAGTAGGTTACTTTTATAACGTGGGCTAGGGATAAGAAGGGATTTCTGGAAATACCTCCCCTAAGAGGGTTAATTAGGGGTGCAAAGTTTGTATGGGGGAAACTTTTTTTTTGGAGCTAGAGACTTGAAACTTTGTAGACAGATTACTTATTCAAAAACACAAAAAGTACTTTCAGCGTTTTAGAAAATTTCACCCCTAAGGGGGTTAAAAAGGGGTGCAATGTTTATAACGGAGAAACTTTATTTTTGAACTAGAAACTTGAAACTTTGTAGAAAGCTTGCTTAATCAAATACAAAAATAGTAATTTCAGCGTTTTGGAAAATTTCACCTCTAAGGGGGTTAAAAAGAGGTGCAAAGTTTGTATGGGGAACACCGCTAATCTACGTATATCTATATATATAAATGCAAGTGTCCTGACTGACTGACTGACTCATCAACGCAGAGCCGAAACTACTAATGATAGAGAGTTGATTTTTGCACAGTAGGTAACTTTTATAACGTGGGCTAGGGATAAGAAGGGATTTCTGGAAATACCTCCCCTAAGAGGGTTAAATAGGGGTGCAAAGTTTGTATGGGGGAAACTTTTTTTTTGGAGCTAGAGACTTGAAACTTTGTAGACAGATTACTTATTCAAAAACACAAAAACTACTTTCAGCGTTTTAGAAAATTTCACACCTAAGGGGGTTAAAAAGGGGTGCAATGTTTATAACGGAGAAACTTTATTTTTTGAACTAGAAACTTGAAACTTTGTAGAAAGCTTGCTTAATCAAATACAAAAATAGTAATTTCAGCGTTTTGGAAAATTTCACCTCTAAGGGGGTTAAAAAGAGGTGCAAAGTTTGTATGGGGAACACCGCTAATCTACGTATATCTATAATTATATATAAATGCAAGTGTCCTGACTGACTGACTGACTCATCAACGCAGAGCCGAAACTACTAATGATAGAGAGTTGATTTTTGCACAGTAGGTTACTTTTATAACGTGGGCTAGGGATAAGAAGGGATTTCTGGAAATACCTTAAATAGGGGTGCAAAGTTTGTATGGGGGAAACTTTTTTTTTGGAGCTAGAGACTTGAAACTTTGTAGACAGATTACTTATTCAAAAACACAAAAAGTACTTTCAGCGTTTTAGAAAATTTCACCCCTAAGGGGGTTAAAAAGGGGTGCAATGTTTATAACGGAGAAACTTTATTTTTTGAACTAGAAACTTGAAACTTTGTAGAAAGCTTGCTTAATCAAATACAAAAATAGTAATTTCAGCGTTTTGGAAAATTTCACCTCTAAGGGGGTTAAAAAGAGGTGCAAAGTTTGTATGGGGAACACCGCTAATCTACGTATATATATATATAAATGCAAGTGTCCTGACTGACTAACTGACTCATCAACGCAGAGCCGAAACTACTAATGATAGAGAGTTGATTTTTGCACAGTAGGTTGCATTTATAAAGTGTACCAGAGATAAGAAGCGATTTAGAAAAATTCAACCCCTAAGGGGGTTAAAAAGGGGATGAAAGGTTGTATGGGGTACAAGTTTTTTTTATGTTAGGAACTTGAAACTTTGTAAAAATGAATTAAAATAAAATAAAAGAAAACTAATTTCAGCGTTTTTGTGAATTCATCCCCTATGGTGGTGAAAAAGGGGTTGAAAATTTGTATGAATATCAAACATTTTTTTGGAGTGCGGTACTTGAAACTTTGTGTAAAGGCATTATTATTCTAATCAAAGAATTTATAAACTTCGTTCTTAAGCTCATCGAATTGAGTAAAGCTATTCGTTCGTAGATATACCTGATTTTATAATGATACCGCGTAATGAGAGCAAATTAGCCGGAAAAAAAAGTAAAAAAAGGCCAAGAGCGAGTCGGACTCACGTACGAAGGGTTCGTTACTATTTCGTAAACAATTGTAAAAAAAGCACGTTTAGCAATTTCAACATTCCTTAGATCTGAAAATAATAAAGATGTAAAATTTTCAAGATAAAGGTTCCACGCGAACGAAGTCGCGGGCAACAGCTAGTTATATATATCTGTTGATCCATGGGAGATAATAAATAATATCAAGCGTAAGTCAGGGCGATCTCAATGCATGATCGTCCGTGAAGTAGGGTTTAGGTACTGTGTTAAGCAATATTTCTCTAAAACTATACATAATGGGGCATGTGATTTATAATTTTCGGTTAAATGAAGGATGAGGAATCTATTCTTTTAACAAAAATAATGCACTTTTTTTAACAAAAAAGATAATAAAAAGTGGGAAATTTTAGTTTTTTACATAATTTACAATAATTTTAAAAGTATAGCAGAAATCTCAAAACAAAAAATATGAAATAAAGCTAAACTTATGTAGTTTCTAAAAATATATAGTTTATTATATTTATCTGTTGATACATGGGAGATAATAAATAATATTGAGCGTAGGTCAGGGTGATCTCAATGCATGATCGTCCGTGACGTAGGGTTTAGTTAGGTAATGTTTTAAACACACAAAAAGTGCATATATTTTATTGTTGTTGTCTCTTAGTACTTTAAATGAAAATACGCAATGTAAATTAATTCTATGTATATATTGCAGGACAATACATCTGCAATCTATCTGCAATGACAGAGGTCTGAACATTTAAGCTGCCTTTTTTTGCAATTGCACCAGCCAATTTGCACCTAAAAATTTCCAGACATGCTCCTGCAGCAACAGGCAAGTCTGTCCATGTAGGCTCCCAGTTGTTGTTGACCTTCGTCCAACCCCAAGTAGTTACCCCAAGTGCGTGATAACTGACCCCAAACGCCCACCTCTTGATAAATGCCGATACAAAGTGGCGTTGGTCCGTGGGAGGTGTTCTATCTGCTCTGCTGGTCTATCTTGGTAAATATATATATATATGGGGCTCATTCACATGAAGCTGATCTGAAATAATAATTATGATATACAATATTCTTTTTTAAGTTTCGAGATCCTATTATTCTATTATATCAGTTTCAAAAGCAGAAACACTGACCTATCATATGATGTTAAGACGTATTTTTCGATGGAAGCCTCCTCAATGCGTCGCTTGATCGCTAACGCAAAACCTACAATGTTTCTTAATTGACTATGATCGAGGCTTCACGACTCATGATACTGTGGATACTGATGTGTTGGTACTGACAGTTACATATAATATGCAAGCTTTAACTCACCTTGAGGAACTTTGGGTGCATATAGGAACAAGATAACATCACCAATATCTGTGCTATCATGACATCGCCACCACGATAGGTAAAAATGGTATATCTGGTCATAGTAAATAAGGAAATTCAGGTGTTTTATACAGATTTGTTTATTTACAGGGCCACAGAGAGCAAAATTATTACCCATTTCACGCACTCGCAGGATGTGACACGTGACACGGTATCTTCGTTCAATGGTAAAGGAAAGAGAAGTGCTTTTGAAGCTTGGGAAACCTTTCCTCCATGACCTCTTCTTCTTCGTTGGTTTCACTCTCGGCAGAGTGGTCGTGGTCATCATTTCAGATATTGGTAGAATAGTGATAAGCTTCACAACATGCCGCCATTCTTACCTGATAGCCGCCTTCCTCGTGCATTCGTGTAGTAACGATGATGCATTTATTGCAGCTTTTATTTAGTTTGTCCATAACATAGGTGATCTTCTTCGTGGCCTGGTACCCTCAACCTTTCCGTGGACCAGAAGCGCTCAATAGCCTCCACCCTCCGGCGGCATACGTGGCCAAAGAAAATGAAGGTACGAGACTGTACTTAAGACGATAAACGCTGCTTGATGCCAAGTTTTCGAAGTATAGAATCGTTGGTACGGAATTCAGTCCATAATACTCCAAGCATTCTCGTCCAACACCACATCTCTAGGGCGTCTATCTTTTTCTCAACTTCCTGCAGGGTCGACGTTTCTGCGGCGTACAGGAAAACAGGAATATGGGGAATACAAGTGCCCGAACGAGCTGTTTTTTTGCGTCTTCGTGTTTGTTGCGATTCCTTCATATAGTTTAAATATGTAATTTGTTTGTTGTTAATTGTGCAATAAAAATAATCTTATCTATCTTATACATATATTCCTGACCTAACTGTAGGTTTCGAGTCAACAATCGAGGGCCGTATTGCGGAGGTAAAAGCTGTTATTAGGTGCAAGTGATTCAAGAATCCAAATGGGTCAGTAGGGAGAAAATGAAAACTATAAGAGATAGGGAAATCTGTTCTTAGGAACCATGGCTTCGATTTTAGATTTATTAAAAACTGCATTATTTTTTTTCCTATATCTCATGCATAGCCAAAAGCTTTTAAAATTTAGAGGTGTTGAATATTGTCCAGTGTAGGTGAAGTGTGATGTATGATGAATATACTTTAATTAATAAATAATAAAATGTATGTATTGTGTCTATACCTACGGTTTTATCACACCAAATCGATTTGTGATTAGCGATGAACTTCTTCCGAGCGGACTAATCTTCTAAATCTTCTAATCTATCCTATCCTGTCCTGTTATGAAAATGTATAAATTAAATGCAGATGATAATGGAATCTGGAAGTCCTTGAGTCTGCAAAAATGTTTTAGATTTTTGTATTGTGCTTAGCTAGTAAACCAAGAATAGCTAATACGATACTTATACAGGGTATCCCACGGCTATAAAACATGGAGGGGAAGTCGTTTAAACATTTTAGATAGACTATTTTGCTCAATTGAGACATTTTTTTATTTTTACAATTATGTAATACTACATTCACAGATTAAAAAAATGACAATTCTCCTTAACTAACATAATATGTTAAAATAAAGGAACACCGAAATATGTAACATTCAAATTATTATAATAGGTCTCGCTGAAAATGTTCATACTTTTCCATATTTGTTTAACTAGCAATGCAGTATTACTTAATTTTAAAAATAAAAGATGGTCTCCATTGAGCAAAATATCCTGTCTAAAATATTTAATGTACTTTTTCTCCATGTGGTATAGTTCCGTGGGACATCCTGTAGATAACGATACCTTGTGTTAGTGACCTTTTGACGCAGTCGCGGACTCCTTCTAGTATTAAAATGATGAGAATTGGTTCGCCCGATTATTCGCGGGCAGTCTTCCTATCACGGCCGTGTATTGCGCATGTGTGCTTTCGATAATATACAAATACTTACATGTGGTGTATAGAAGAACAAGTAAGAATATATATTTATCTAATATTGTTAAATGAAGTGGGCTGATTGCTGATGCATTCGACGCCAAATACTTTATTGGATGTTTTGGATGTTTGTACATTTATGTCTATAGGTAATGCTGAACCTGTTATTTTGAATCATTTTTTATTTTATTTTAGACTAATTCCATATCTTGTGACACACTGCTTACACTTGTAGTTTATTGTTGAAAGAATTTCACACATGTTTGGTGCTTAGACAGATATTTCATGCTCGACTGGGTGATAAAAAAAACGTAGTCGCTACTTTCTTCCTCCTGGATGAAGTTGCACACTTTTGTTTTAAAATCAACTCCAATCGCCAATTTTATAACTTCTTTCTTATAGTTATCTCGTAAATTAAATTTAACGTAACGTTAAAACAACGGAGCTGGTTATCAATTGTTCGGTATGTTTTTATTTGTATGCTACGATTACTCTTAGGCGACTGGACCGATGTGGTTTTATAATATTTATAACACTTTATACTCTCGCGGTTTGGACACATACATATGGGAAACGGAAATTCGGAAAGTCTATATTGGTGATGCAACTATCCCTGTTAACTTTATACTTGTTTTTAGACCTATTCTTGTGTATGTACATTCTTACTAAGTATCCGGCCTGCGACGGTTGAATTTGTCGTCTGATGGATAAATGATAAAGAATCTTTAACTTTCAAACAAGCATGTGAATTGTAATACATGTGATGGCTACTTATCATTTATTTATCGTACAATAAACGCAATTAATCTCCGCAAATATATAATTATGTCACATGGGTTAGGGTCGTAAGGACTAGTTTGAAGAATGACTATGTAAGAACGGTGATAAAATGTCCAAGCACATACTCGTAAAATGCCTTAATATTATATTGACAATTGAATTTAGTTGTTATAAGGTCTTTTGTTTACAAAATGGCCAAATAAGCGCTAAGCAATATGCTAATAGCAAATCGACTTACTTAGTAGCAGAACATACTGATAGTAAAATGAAAAATAAGCATTTAGCCAAATATTTATTAAGTCGCGGTTACGCCGATATAATAGAATGACAAGGAAACAGTTACAGAGGTTCTTTAACTGATAAAGAAAATTCACACCCTAGTAACTGGCCACTTATTAGTTACAACCAAAGATAATGTAGGCGATCATGTAAGTCATTTTAATTTGTCAAATTGTGTTTTATGCAGCAGTTATGTATTATCTTTTATAACTTGGACGTTGTGCGATCACGACGTTTTACTACCTAGACGCTTTTAATCTTAGACGTTGTACTATCTAGAAAAAATACATAATGTGTCATTTTACGACCAAAGCATAATGCAATATGGCCCGAAACCTTGTACAACAATGGCTTTTTGCTATTAAAGGGTGAGAACTATTAAATTGTCGCATACATTTTTAACGATTTTTTTGCTGGCAACGTACTTTTTTTAAATTCTCGATGAGGATTTCAAATTTAGAACGACTGGTGATTTTTACATTACAAAAAAAAAGTTTTTTTTTTTATCTAGCAAGATGTCGTCGAAAGAAAAAAATGTTCGGGAATTGATTTTGCAAGAATTTTCTAAGAATCCTCATATATCTACGTCAGACCTGGCAAAATCATGCTTTACGACTAGAAGGACGGTCCAAAGGACTCTAAAGAAAATAAAGCAAGGCGGAACTGTAAACAGAAAGCAGCGTGAGGGTCAATCTACCAGAATACCTAATAAAAAGTTAGAATCAAAGGTGTGCAAGTTGTTTGATAGAATCCGTCCATATCTTCACGAGATGTATGGAAAAAAGTAGGTACGAGCCAATCAAATGTCCAAAAAATTAAAAGAAGATGCGGCATCACTACATACAAGAAGCAAAAGCTTCCAAGAGAACCGTAGAGCAGTATAATCGTGCGGTTAGACGTTCCAGACTTTTGTACTCCATGTAAGTCCAAAGAAAATGTTGCCTAATAATTGACGACGAAACTTATGTGAAGGCCGACTTCAAAGCCATACCAGGTAATCAATTCTATTCGTCTTGTGATATTTCGACTCTTCCTGAATCCGAAAAAGTTGTAGAAGTAGAAAAGTTTGCCAAGTAATACCTTGTATGGCAAGCTATATGTCAGTGTGGTAAGAGAAGCTCGCCTTATGTTAACAACTGGAACAATTGACACCGATGTATACATAACGAATGCCTCAAAAAAAGGTTATTACCGTTTATAAAAAAAAAACACACTTCTGAGACATTATATTGGCCTGATTTGGCAAGTTGTCATTACTCAACCTGGACTCTCGATGGTATGAAGCGAATTCTATAGAAGTAGAGCCTAAAAACACAAATACACCGAACTGCCCCGAACTACATCCCATAGAAAAATATTGGGCAATTATCAAAAGTAAATTGCGAAGAACATGCCAGCCTGCTACTTCGTTGCCAGATTTTCAACGCAAGTGGACTAAGTGTACTGAATTGATAACGGGTGCCTCCGTGCAAAACTCTATGAGCCGCATTAAAAGTAAAGTCCGAGCGTTCTCACGTCGTGCACTGAAAAAGTTGTAATTCGTTTTCAAACATAAATAATGTAGGTAATGTAAACCTTATTAAAATAAATATTTTTGAGTCTGTTGATTCTTACTTTCTTTGGAATAGAAATTCAAAACAGCGGCAATTTAATAGTACTCACCCTTTATGACAATCGTGCGACCAAGATATACTGCTTACCTAGTCATCCATACTAATATTATAAATGCGAAAGTGTGTCTGTCTGTCTGTTACCTCCTCACGCTTAAACCGCTGAACCGACTTAGATGAAATTTGGTATGAGACCCGGAAAAGGACATAGGATACTTTTCATCCCGAATAAATTTAGTGTTCCCGTGGGATGAGCGGGTAACACCGCGGGGCACAGTTGTTTAATAAAGTCATTGTGATTACTAAGGTATTATACAATTACGACGACGTTTCGCGGAAATAGTCATTCTTTAAACTAGTCCTTACGACCCTAACCATGTCGCATTACTTATCACAAGTATTGGTGCTTATAATCTTTTACTGCCATTGACATAACATAACCCATTTTGAATTTTAAAACATAGTTTAGCAGTACCACTGATAATAGAACACCAAATGACAGTATACCTGGGTGAATCAACGTTTTCTTGTTTTTATTCATTTCCATGACCCGGGGGAAAGTAGTGATTAAACTTCTTAGAAAAAGGTCGGTAATTTATATACTGGTATTGTCAGGAGATAGTCTACACAAAATTGGGCTCATTTAAATGTTGCAATTACAAAGTTTTTGGTTGATATAATCGAAAATCGCAGACTTGACAAGTGAACCCATCACTACCCAAGCAGCACATTAGTGAATTTTGCAGCTTATCTTATAGCTTTACGTTCTAAATGAGTGGTTTAACAGTGTTTGATACAACTTATAGCTTTAAACACAACTCAAAACTGTATATGAGTTCATCCTATCACTTGTAGTTGCATAGGATCGTTTTTGTTTTTACTTTATTACTTATGGTGGGATAAAGTCGATTTTGCTACTTAAAGTTGCATGCAGGTTCAAATTGTCACTCAATAAGAAGCAATAGTGCTATATAAGGCCTTAAAATCACTTATAAGCAACTTTTACATATAAGTGGGAACATACCCTTATTTGGAACTAAAAGTTCCAAATGACTAGTAGAATAGCGAATTATATCACCAATAGTGGCTAAAGGGATAATTTTACGGCTCTTTTGGAACCAAAAATTATTGCAACTTTAAGGCTTAAGAAGTACCTTATTGCCACTCCAACGCATAAATAGGTCTCAATAGGTGGTTCTTGGAACCAAAAGCAGTTATTTTCACTTATTTCAAACCACGAACGAACTAAAAGTTCTATTATTGTTCCTATTGCGCCTTGTCAAAATATATTTAATAGTCTTGCTTGTTTAATAGTCTACAAAAGAGCAAATAATTACTGTTGGTAATAGCATTCACTGCTTTGCCACTCACAAGATACAAATAAGTGATTATTAGACTTGATCTTTCCCAATAAGGAACAAATAAGTGAAAATAAACACTGTAGGATCTTTTTTGTTTCGCCATGTTTACAAATGGAAGCCTATGAAAATTAATTATTTTAACCAGAATTTTATCACACTCTCGCATAATCACAGACTTTTGATAGTTGTGACGATGTTACTTTAACATTTTACGTAACCTACAATCATTAGGTCAGGTTGTTAACAGTTTTATTTCTTATCAGTATCTATTCCTTATTTGATTTAGCACTCTCTTTTTTAATATCCCTGATCAAATCAAAGGCGCGTCAAAATTTACAAAGAAACCATACTATAGTTTCACAGTAACAAAACATTTGCAAAAATTTCGTGCTTATTTCAATGCTTGTATAACGTAAAGTTTTAATTACTCCAAACAGATGTATAAATCCAAATTTAATATGGCAGATCACGTATTATTTTTAATAAAACACAATTTGACAGTTGCCTCGCCACTCAAAGATAATTTTGGCGACTCATTTATCACTCATTGACCGAACTGAAATGTTTTCATTCGTTCACTGCGCATAACTTTCACCCATAGTTCTAATTATCACTTAAGGTAATCTCTTATGGATTCTATTTAGCACCAAAAATAGGCTGCAATTTTTCTCCTTTTGGTTCTATACTGGTGGCATAAGGGTTCTTGCCACCTATATAGCACTTAGTCATGGTGGTAAATTTCACAAGCATCTAATTAGATATGATATACGAGCTATTTAGACCCAGTTGTGCTACTTGGGTATATTAACGAAGAACAGGAAAAGTGAACTGACTCACCAAACAAAACAAGTAAAATATAAACAAAATTAAGTTAAATGACCATTTTGTATTAAATAACACCGATTACATGGAAATGGTAACCGGTTTCCTTATGTGTCATATATAACGTAAACTTTCAGTTTGTAAATGCACTTGCTTTTGTTTAGCTATGTACTAATTAAAAGGAGTAAGCTATCTTTTGTGATATACTCGTAACACAAAAAAATAATTAGTTAATGACATCGCAGTTTTAAGGCCAACACACAATTACAAGACTCGACATCGCATCGTCGTACGACGCGACATCGTGCCACGATGCGACGTCGTGTCGTGGAAATGCATAAATCCAAAATGAACTTTATCTTCATGTGACAAGATTCAAAATTAAAATTCATTTTACAATCTCACAACGATGCGATATCGTGTCTTGTAATTTTGTTTTGGCCTTTAGACGGAGTAATGTCTAAATCTATGTATATATTATATAAATGCAAGTGTCCTGACTGACTGACTGGCTGACTGACTGACTCATCAACGTAGAGCCGAAACTACAAATGCTAGAGAGTTGAAATTTGCACAGTAGGTTGAATTTATAAAAGTATATAAGAGATAAGAAGCGATTTTGAAAAATTCAAACCCTAAGGGGGTTAAAAAGGGGATGAAAGGTTGTATGGGGTACATTTTTTTTTTACCTAGGAACTTGAAACTGTAAAAAGGTATTCAAATTAAATGGAAGAAAACTAATTTCAGCGTTTTTGAAAAAATTTCCCTGAAAGTGGTAAAAAAGGGGTTGAAAGTATGGGAGATCAAACCTTTTTCTGAGCGCGGGACTTGAAAATTTGTATAAAGGCATATTATGAGAAATAAAGAAGTGATTTCGGCGTTTTTGAAAATTCAGCCCTGAAGGTGGTGAAAAAGGGGTTTAAAATTTGTATGAAGATGAAAAATTTTTATGACTTTTAACTTTGTATAAAGGCATTATTATTCGAATCCAAGAATTTATAAACGTATTATTTATTAAACTTGTCGAATTTAGTAAAGCTATTCGTTCGTAGATATACCTGATTTCATAATGGTTCCGCGTCATTATTAGAGCAATTTAGCCGAAAAAAAAAACTAAAAAGAGGCCAAGAGCGAGTCGGACTCGCGTGCGAAGGGTTCAATACCATTACGTAAAAAATGGCAATAAAATCACGTTTGTTGTATGGGAGCAGCACTTCAATATTTATTATTATTTATTATTGGTTGAATTACAGTAACCGACATCAAAATCCACCTTAAACAACTTGCAAAAAAAGAAAAGTACCTACTTTCAACATTACTTAGATCTGAAACAAGGAATATAATACTCACAAAATAATAAAGATGTAAAATGTTCAAGATAAGATTCCACGCGGACGAAGTCGCGGTCGCGGGCAACACAGCTAGTAATAAATAAATGTCGAGTTTAAACACAATAATATGGTGACCAGAGCAATTCCTACTTAGTTCCTTTAAGCATACAGGAAAGACAAGAATTTAGTTCACACTTTTATTAAAATTTTCGAAACAAACAGTGTGTAATGGGAATTGGGATCCTCACCCATAGTATGGGTCTGCTTAACAATGCACGACTATACATTTAGATTTTAGCAGATATTATAAATAAGTGCCAAAATCTCTTTTGAACATTATAAAGCGTATAATTTTCTTGGCCCTTGAACAAAAACTAAATAACAATAAATAAAGTACCCAAAGTACCTACTCGCGGAATTCCATTGAAGTAATGCACTAAAATCTTGACTAAATAAATGCATACCCTAGCCTAATGAAGTTAAAAACTATCACGAGTAGGATTTCATCCGTTCTAGATTAGCATGAAGCCTTTAGCATCTGTAATGTTACTATATTACGTATATAGGGATCGCTACAAAACCTACTATACTATGTTACCCGACATGCTTTTTAGGGTTCCGTACCTCAAAACGAAAAATAAACGGAACTTTTATAGGATCACTTTGTAGTCCGTCCGTCCGTATGTCTGTCAACACTCTTTATCTCGGGAACGCATGGAGCTTCGATGCAAGACATCGAAATTAAAAACATATTATAGTCCCTTGAAGCTGTGAAAATATCAAACTTCCAAGCTAACGTAAACAAAAGGTACGGCCGTTTATCCCGCTGAACATATATTTCGACATTTTAAATGGAAACAAAATTTATCCTCCAAGTACTTATAGGCAAAAAATCTGAATAAATAAAAACTAGGGTTTGTCGCTCAGTATAGTTTATCTTTTCGGAGCAATATGCAGTAGGGGAAAGCGAGATTATTTTTCAGGAAATTCTTCTCAGAACCTCTAAAACGTTGCATTAGGCTGCCAGGTATACGAGAAAAATAATAATAAAAATATTCAATACTACTTTTAGCCCTCTACTGTCATTTTAAATATTATGATCGTGCCCTTATTGAATAAATTGGCATTTTAACAAAATCTTGTTTTTTTTATGAAAGTCAAGTGAATCTGTTCTAATTACATAATACTCTGTGTCTTAACTTGGGTAACAGGTTCACGTAGTAGTTCAAGTAGTAACCGTAAGTATCAAATGAGCTCAAAACATTACAAGTTGAAACCCTATAAATCTATTTATAAATGTAATACTAATTTCGTAAAAAAAAAGGAATTTATTTACCATTTTTGAGTTAAAAAAAAACTAGAGCTCAAGTAGAGGGCTAAAACGTATTTAAAATAAATTATATAATATGCAGTGCTTTCATTGTTCATACGGAACCCTCGATGCGCGAGGCCATCTCGCACTTGACTGTTTTTTTTTCTGTTATCAGATTTCTGTCAGCTGCAATGCAAGGTGTCTTAGGCGTGGTGCTGGCGTTCCTTGCGAGCATGGAAGCAGGAATTGAAGCAACCGCGAATAGCCCGCTCTTATGTCCGTCCTACAAATCTCCTAATGTCAAATGTACCGCAACGCAAAATTGCTATTGTATAATTAACGGTTGGTATTTCTCACTATATTATGGAACTTTATCCACCAAACTCGGTAATTACTGGTGCGTACCTCACTTTCCTGGTATTTTTTTGTTCATATGCCTGCACAGCTGTTTTGTTCACGTGCACAGTGCACCTGTTTGAGATCCCGAACTACTAAAAATTTAGTTCGAATTTGGATAAAAAATATCCCGAAGAAACGTTTTAATGACTCGTCTACTCCACTTAAACCTGGCAAGTCATCCAGTCATGATCATCATCATATCAGCTGCCATCGGACTTATAGCCGGACAGGTCTTGATTAACCGCATCTTCGAATAGAATTTTAAAGGACTTAAACAAATTAAGTCTGACTCAACTTGAATTATACCCTACCAAAAAAGAGTATTTTATCTCAATGAGAAAGAAAATTTCTTTAGGTGAGGGGAAAGTAGTGCATATTGCTTACTTACGTGTAAATATAATGATGGATAGATGTTAGTGTCAAACATCGAGTTAAGGCTCTGATTTCTATTTGCTTTTCTGCAACCCTTGCCATAAGAGACTTAATGTATACGGCTGCAGATAGTTTTCATCAGATAGGGTTGCATGGTCAGTGGCCGTTTGTCGCTATAAGTAATTCTAATAAGAAATCATGTTCTCTGTTACAGGGTTAGAAATTACCATGGATTTCAGAGATCAGAACTTGGAAGATCTTGTTTTAGACTGCAATAATAAAGACCTATCAGTAGACAATCCTGAGCTACCAGTAGCACAAAAGCTGTTAACATTGAAAAAAGTCAGCATCATAGACTGCAAGGTCCCGTCAAATGGGTCATATCTAGACGCTCTAAAAACAATGAATTTCGCTATGAGTAATAACTGTATAGTTTATCTAAAACTCCCTGCTAGTCCCAAGTTAGAGAGTCATCACTTACGTGATCTGAATATGTCTGAACTTTATATCGACGCCAAAGATGCTCGTTATCCTCCGCGACCAGCCAGTGATTACTTGAAATACGTAGCAGGCTTGCGCTCATTGAAACTTGCGAATGTAATTCCAGAAGAGAATGAATTGATGCCTCTTGAGATTGAGAAGCTTCACTTAGAGTACACGCATCTAGCAGAACGGACGAATGGTAGCGCGTGGCTAGAACGTCTGCAGTCTCTTAGAGTCTTCTACTTACAAGAAAATATGAATTCAAATAAGTTCCTGTTTGCACTACCAAAATTTTACTTTCTACCTAAATTGGAAGAAGTATTTCTAAATGAAGTACCGCTGGATTTGAATACACTGGCTGGCAGTTTAAATGGCTCGTCAATGTATAAACTAGTGCTGAATTCTTGTGGACTGAATAACATTTCAAACGAGATGTTTGTTGGCACAAATGTGACAGAACTCGATCTTCAACGTAACCAGCTCGTTATGCCAGAGTATGTTTACCTGCTTATTATATCTTCGTCCTTTTTTAATGTTTTTCTTGATATTTGCTTCATAATTTCCATGTATTTAAAAAGTTAGATTTAAACGTATGTAGCTTGTACCTATACATAATATTGTGGGGTGGTGGATTGCAACTTCTTCATAACCGGCCTACATCTCAACAATATTCTTAACTAATGTGAACATACAGGTTGACTAGTAGAGAATACCTCGTTGCATTAAGGCCGCTTTTTGTGCAATAAAGAAAGTCCATTCGAGTCGATCCATGGGAGCTTCGCTCGCTCCGCTCCAATAAATAACTGTTAGAATTTTCATCTTCACCTTTTAATATTTTTTCACCTCACTCGCTCGGAAAACCTCCGTTTATAGGGCGAAATCTGCGTGCAAAAGTCTATTTTATCCGCTAGCGTGCAAAATTCATTTGAATTTCGAACACGACGATTTTGATTCTCTGTGGTGCATGTAACTTTTTTATATTTAAGACTCCTTCAACGCGTGACTGATTCATCAGTCGATAAATCTTCGAATAACCAATCAACGCACGCTAATAAAGCGCGATCTGATCAGGCCCGCTAAAATCATAATTATGTACGTTTCAATACTTCTTTAAAAAAAAACACCTATACAATATCACGTCCAGAAACCTGGTTTGTGGTTACAGATTTTTAAGTTTTTATTTTTTCTACACTTTATTTTATGTTGAATATGTTTATATATATATATTAATAGTAGGTATTTCAGTTTCATTTACATATTTTGACTAGTAAATATATTAAATACAGCACAAATTTTAATATTTATTTGCTATTAAAGTTGGAAGATAAGAGTGTAATTTCTGAACGCACCCGAGAAAAAATAAATAATTAAAAAGTTGGAAGTTTTCACAATTTACGTAAATTGGTTCTGTGGAGAATACATACTGTTGTCTTACTTTATAGAAATCTCGAAAACAAGAAAGTTTGGAGTATTTATTCAATGCTAAAAGCCTGCATTAAAACGAAAAATGGATTTGTTATAAATATTTGGAGACGATAAGTAATTTACCGAAACTATTGGCGTTATTAAAGAAGATAAAGCCGAAATAATCTTGTTCGGATCCCATCGTCCAATAACTTCCAAAGCAAGTGTTATGGAAAATACTTCCGAGTGGCCAACTAATCCTTCCCAAAATGCCATTCTCCCACATTCACAACGTCTTAAGTCACTTGACATAGTTTCAAATAGGGTAAAGGCACCAGTGGTCAGCCCCCAATCGACTTTTTGAAGTTTGAACAGTTGGCAATTGTACAGTATTCGTCGGATAATGAAACATACCACATGATTGGATGAATAGTCTATTGTAGTTTTTGAGAAATATATATCAAAAACAATCATTGTTTTAATAAAACATATATTTAAGTTTAAACAAAAAATGGCACGTTTTCCCAGTGGTCAGCCTCTAAAATCCTATTAACAGCCTCGCTGAATCCAGTCCCCAGCCCTTGTAACAATTAATAAGAATGAGATCAAAATTAGCAATATTTATATCAAAATCAACGATATTATTTATGTAAATCTTGTTTTTTATAGCTACGATCCTCATAAACACAGAACTCCATTGATACAAAGATCACAGCGCAAAAAATGTGATGTATCCACATTAAAATACACAAATTTATAAGAGAGAACTCGTTAATTGTTTAAAATAATCGAGACTGTATTAATATATCTTATTTGAAAAAATCGGCAATACAGACGAAAAATTTATTTTAACAGAAGAAACGGTCGAAAATTATTAGTTTAGGTGCCTGTATAGAAGTAAATTATTCCAGTTTAAAGTCCAATATACATTTAATTTACTTTTTATTGGAATAATTATATTTTTTATTACTTTATGTACTGTATAGTTTCTAGATTCCTATACAAATATTTACCTACCGCTTTAAAAATATCACTTAAATTGGTACCAACAAGAGTAGTGGCTGAATACTGGAGCCGCAATAGCAATAATTGGGAGTACCCAATGTTCAGCCGCGTAAAAAATCATTTGAAATGCGGCTGACCACTGGGTTTTCTCACGATTACGACAAGACATGCCTTACAAATTTTTTAAATTTGAATTTAACGGTTCGAACGGTAGTTTTTACTTTCAATTTAAAAAATAAGTGAAATACCCAGTAAACAGCCGGGGAGGCTGACGATTGGATAATTTGCAAAAAAGTGGTACCCAGTGGACAGCCCCCTCAATTTATGCATAAATCTGCGATATTTTCATTAAAATGTTATATAATTTAGTACATGAAGTAATCGTAAAGCTAATTTGTATAAGTAACAATCACTCTTTTGAATAAAACATGTCTTTTCTTACCTTTTACGGGAACACCACGTGTAACACAAAATATGGCGGACATGACACTACTGCTCTGGTCGGTGGAAAGCACCTGTTTGAACGAGTTTATTTCTCCCCTCTGATCCCCTGCTGCTCTTGTCGCGTGATATATTAACAAATGAGGAATCAGAGCATCATTTTAAGTATACGTGATTCGTTTATTTCAACCATAGCGATATTTATAACCAATAAACGACCCAAGAGGCTGTCCACTGGTTCCTGGCTGACCACTGGTGCCGTTACCCTACAAATATAATATAACAGTGCTTAAGAAAAACTCAACGATAAAATATACACGACGATAATACAAATTACGGCCATATTACTTTTAATTTTTAATATGTGTGCTTCTCTCGTATTTATTTGGTTTGGATTTGAGTGTGTTATGTTTTAAATTTGATGTGTTAAATAGAAAGCAAAATTAAATATGATTATTTTTATGTTTTAATTGTTTTTCTTGAATCTTGCACTTTCCTCGCTGTAGTGAGGTGAAAAGTTGTGTGTTCCGCATGGCTGCAAAATTATTTAGCTTCTCGTTACGCTCAGGAATCTATCTTTGAACCATTCGCTTCGCTCATGGTTCAATCTTAGATTCCTTCGCTCGCTCAGCTTTCAATTTCAACACTCGCGCCAAATACCAACTTTGCAGCCTTGCATAACAAATAACTATTTATTGCAATGTAGTATACCGCTTATTCAGTTTAGCTCAGTAGTTTTGTACAAGCATAGGTTTAATCATTTATACGTTTATTTCAGAGGCGTCTTATCCGGCCTAGAGTGGTTGACTATACTGGATGTATCAAATACTGGTATTGATGGAGAGGCACTCAAACGCATGGTGTCACCATTGAAGCGACTAGAAATTCTCACAGCCACAGATAATTCCTTGGGTTCTTTGTGCGGAGACGTAGAAGACACTTCCACAAAGTGTGAGTAAATAAGTCAAATTTGTGAGAATTCTTACTTAAGAAAGTTCCAATTACTTTATAATAATATATTAAGTAGTTGTTCGATTAAATTTTCGTCTAAAACATATAATTTAGCTACTCAATTCCCGTATTAATTAGATTCAGCCTGGAGTTTTAATAGGTACGTGCATTAATCCTGTTATAATTTGATAATTATGCTTACACTTTTTTAAATAGAGGAGATAAATCCAAATCCCGGTATGGGGGTAAAACCGAGATATGGTTGTATGGCCTTAAATATAGACAGCTTCAAATTTAAGTGCTCCTTGGGCATTGCTGTCAGCTATCTTGGTTAGTATACCAACAAAAGTTTAAGGGCGACGTGCTCACATAGACAAAAAAATAAGGAAAGTTTTAGGGGTGTTTGATGATTCCATGGAATACATAATCGTACAAATCTTTCGTATACCTATATAAAATTTGTGTTTTCCATACGCTATCGTATGTTACATAAGTGGAAGGCTCCAAAAACGTTAGATTCTTATTGCATAATGTTTTTGGTTAAGTACTTGATTTAATCGTTCCTCGCAGGTGAGCTTGAGGCAACCGTTCTGGATAAATTCCAGGTTACTACGGTACCCGGTTTTCTACAAGTTTCCTTGTAAATTTTCTTTAATTGTAATTTTGTTTGAATAATTGTTACCGTTTTAAAGAAAGTGCCTCGCAATGACAAAATAATAAAACTCAGCAATTTTGGAGTGAGATATCTATACCTATAACAAATGTCATCCTGTACGCAATGCCACAGAATAAAGACACTAGCAATGCCCGGCTTTGGACTAATAAGCATGAAAAAAAAGTAAAAAGATAGGATTCGGAAATTGATTGTTCTCTCTACGTGGGATAATAAAGAAGAATATTTAATAGATTTGTAGGTAATTAAGTACATTAAGCACAGATTAATACAGTTAGATAATTTCTTAGTAAATATTTTTTTTTTATTAATATTTTGCTTAGCGTCTCGGTTTTACCCTACTTTCCCTTACAATGTCTCATTGGTATTCCAAAAATAAATAAGAAAAGCCTTATAAAAATAAATTATGTTTACAGTATCGTCGGGTTTGCCAAAATCACTTCAGAATTTGCATCTACAGAAAACTGGCGCTACTCGTATTTGTCCGGACTGGATAACGAACGAAGCACTTATGGACATAGACCTTAGCAATAACAACATCGGAAACCTTACGGTGAGTAACAAAATCCTTATTTAAGTCTAGAAAGTCTCGCAGAAATGACGGCTGGGGCAGAAAGGTTTTCAAATGGTCACCACGTGAGAAGTCGGACCGTCGATCTTTTGAAGGTTGCAGTAGGTAAGCTGTTGAATGCGAGTATCGCCGGACCGACCGACCAACGTGGAGGTTCTTAGGGAAAACGTTGGTCTAGCAGTGGACGACTTTTCTGTGATATGATGATGATAGAAAATGGCATGTATATACATATTTACAACATTTTATAACTTGACCATGCGACTAATAGATAACATGTCTCTATTGCACATCAAACAGATACGTAAGCGCGCAATGCCAAATTATTTTATTAACAGATTATTTACAAACATGCACGCTTATCTCTTCCAGCTCAATGACAATAGAGGATATGACTGTCTTAACCGATATATCGGTATTTTTATGTAGTATTTATTTATCTATACAAATATGTATATCATCGTCTAGTACCCAAGTTACCCCAAGCCTACATTTTACTGTGGGACTAGATCAATTTGGAAATGCCATTTCACTTTTCACTGCTCTTTTCCACTCCGTTCCACCCAGCTCCGCATTAGTCGAAACGCACCATAAAAGAAGTTACTACTTTAACTCCCACATTAAATGTTTTCTCCGCAGCTCAGCCAGTTAACAATGAGAAGAAATGTGCCCGGAAAAGTGAATCTATGCCTGATTGACAACCCGAAGCTTCGTATGTCGGGCGTCTCCAGGGTTGACGTGGAACTCTTCGTCAATGAAACTTACTCTTCGGAAGTCTCCAACGATCTAACGGTAATACGTGCAACTTATAGTAGTTTTATGTGATGGTAAATGGATGCGGGCTCAAATATTTAGATCACTGGTTCAGTAACAGCTAACAGCAGTCTTAGATAATCTATATATATAAAAGAAGAAGTCCTGACTGACTCATCAACGCACAGCCGAAACTACTAATTAAGAGAGTTTATTTTTGCACAGTAGGTTACTTTTATAACGTGGGCTAGGGATAAGAAGGGATTTTTAGAAATACCTGCCCTAAGAGGGTTAAAAAGGGACGCAAAATTTGTATGGGGGAAACTTTTTTTTTGGAACTAGACTTGAAACTTTGTAAAAAGGTATTAAAATAAAATGGAAGAAAACTAATTTCAGCGTTTTTGAAAAATCACCCCCTAATGTGGTAAAAAAGGGGTTAAAAGTTTGTATGGAGATTAAGTATTTTTTGAGCGCGGGACTTGAATTTTTGTGTAAAGGTAGACTATTAGAAAACAAGAAAAGTAATTTCAGCGTTTTAAAAAATTCGTCCCCAAAAGGGTTAAAAAAGGGGTTGAAAGTTTGAATCCATTAGAAATTCCTTGAAACTTCTTATCTATGTATATAAAAGAAGAATTCCTGACTGACTCATCAATGCACAGCCGAAACTACTAATGTTAGAGAGTTGATTTTTGCACAGTAGGTTACATTTATAACGTGGGCTAGGGATAAGAAGGGATTTTTGGAAATACCTCCCCTAAGAGGGTTAAATAAGGGTGCAAAGTTTGTGTGGGGTACAAGTTTTTTTCATGCCGGCGTTTTTGAAAATTCATCCCCTAAAGTGGTAAAAAGGGGTTGAAAGTTTGTATGGAGATCAAGTATTTTTTTGAGCGTGGGACTTGAATATTTGTGTAAAGGCATACTATTAAAATGCAAGAAAAGTAATTTCAGCGTTTTCAAAAATTCGTCCCCTAGAAGGATTAAAAAGGGGTTGAAAGTTTGTATAGAGATCAAACCTTTTTCTGAGCGCAGGACTTTAAATATTGTATAAAGGTATATAATTAGAATAAAAGAAAAATAATTTCAGCGTTTTTGAAAATTCAGCCCTAAAGGTGGTGAAAAGGGGGTTGATAATTTGTATTGATATCAAACATTTTTTTGAGTGCGGGATTTGTAAATTACTATAAAGGCATTATTATTCGAAACCAACAATTTATAAATTCTTGAATTCGAATAATAATGCCTTAACATTTTATTCTTAAACTCATCGAACTTAGCAAACCTATTCGTTCGTAGATGTACCTGTTTCATAATGATACCGCGTAATAAGAGCAATTTTGCCGAAAAAATACTAAAAAAGGCCAAGAGCGAGTCGGACTCGCGTACGAAGGGTTCGTTACTATTACGTAAAAAATGGCAAAAAAAAATCACGTTTAGTAATTTCAACATTGCTTAGATCTGAAAGTAATAAACATGTAAAATTTTCAAGATAAGGTTCAACGCGGACGAAGACGCGGGCAACACAGCTATCTATACATATAAAAGAACTAACTAAGTATACAGCCGAAACTACTAATGTTAGAGAGTTGATTTTTGCACAGTAGGTTACTTTTGTAACGTTGGCTAGGGATAACAAAAGATTTTTGGAAATACCTCCCCTAAGAGGGTTAAATAGGGGTGCAAAGTTTGTATGGGGGAAACAGACTTGAAACTTTGTAGAAAGCTTACTTAATCAAATACAAAAAAAGTAATTAGTACTAAGTTTGTATGGGGGAACTTCTTTTTTGAGCTAGAGACCAAAAACTTTGTAAAAAGATTACTTATTAGAATACAAATAAAGTACCTACTTTTAGTGTTTTGGAAAATTTTAACTCTAAGGGGGTTAAAAAGGGGTGCAAAGTTTGTATGGGGAAAACTTTATTTTTTTAGCTAGAGACTTGAAACTTTGTAGAAAGAATAACTTATTAAAATACAAAAAAAGTAATATCAGCGTTTAAGAAATCCCTACTGGGGTTAAAAAAGGTTGAAGGTTTTAGTAGTAGGGTAGTCATTTTGTTTGTCAACAGGTGGCATTAGCATACGGATTGAATGGTTTTTTCAAGTCATTTTCATAATTATTACTTACCTGTTTTCACGTTATTAGGTGTTCATTTGATAAATGACAAAGCATAATATCTTATGTTATCATTTGATTTACACCTGCAAACAATCCCGTAATCTAATTGGAAAATCTTCTAAAATTCTTTAGCAATTGCATATCAGTGTCTGCCACTGTTTGAAATGTTATGTCTATACCATTCTAACTAAGATTAAAATTCACTTACCTATTTTAATATCTTTGTCATCATCAAAAATCTACGCGGAGCTAGTTACCTATATTTTTCATTCAAGACTGAATTAGCTGTTACTGAACCAGTGATCTAAAAATCTTTTCATTAATTAATAGTAGTTTATGTGACTGTACATAATGAAGGGTATTAAACACGAGTTTATGAAACGAGCCGAAAGCAAGTTTCATAATAACATCACACGAGTGTTTTAATGCCTAATTATGTACAGATACATGTTACACTACTTTATCTAGCCACATATCATAAGTCTCCATGATGCATTCAGGAGTCGCACATTGTGAAGTTTTCTGGCAGCTGTCATAGTTTTTTTTTTATTCAGTGACAAACTAAAGTCGGCCCCAACTATCATATCGTTCGATATCTTACTTACGTGCGACATTTGTCAAATTTGATTGAAAATTGACAATTCTTTTCGAAGCGTTCATAGGCGGCGGTAACTGCTTAACATCAGGCGGGCCGCATGCTTGTTTGCCACCATCGTAGTATTAAAAAAAAATTTGGCAAGTGCGAGTCCGACTCGCGCATGAAGGGTTCCGTACCTATACATATATATAATCTATAACAAGTTAAATATTTATTTTATTTTGTTTTTAGTATTTGTTGTTATAGCGGCAATAGAAATACATCATCTGTGAAAATTTCAACTGTCTAGCTATCACCGTTCTTGAGATACAGCCTGGTGACAGACGGACGGACGGACGGACGGACGGACGGACGGACGGACGGACGGATAGCGAAGTCTCAGTAATAGGGTCCCGTTTTTACCCTTTGGGTACGGAACCCTAAAAAAGTATACGTCTCATCTCGACTGATATTAGAATAGAGGTCAAATCAAATTTCTTTGTTTTTCAGAGATGTTTGAAATTTGAATAAATGATATTATCGAAATCGATGTTATTATTTAATAATAACATTTTTACAGATAAGAAATTTGTTCTAACATAAAATTTAAAATTTTAAAAACCCCCGACATGACAACCAATAAAAAGAAAGAAATAAAATCTACGAAATGTGCCTATACAATGAACAGTAGAAAAAGAATCCAAGCTTCATTGCGTCGGGGGACCACTAAGTATTACCTAAATGAAATGAAATATATTTTTCAACGCAAAATTGCAAGTATGCATTTGGGTTTCCCACTTTACGATTTACAGTACATTGCATTTCATTTACTTAGCGGTCCCCCGACGCAACGAAGCTTGGATTCTTTTCTACTGTTCATTGCATAGGCACATTTCGTAGATTTTATTTCTTTCTTTTTATTGTTTGTCATGTCGGGGGTTTTTTAAATTCTAAATTTTATTTTTATTTCATATTTTTTAAACAAAAAGAAGCTTCGTCCCGGAATTTTCTTCTTTTGACACTATTTTTGTTTTACACCGTTTAAGGTCCAGGGTTTCCGATTTTTCGTCAAGCTTGATCCTTGACTATATGTAGGTACAACAGAATCCCAAGCCAGTGGTAATAAATGCCGTCTTCTCTAAGATTGAAGTTAGGATATATTTTGATTTCAATAGCCTTAAGCAACATTCTGGGAAAAAATCGTTAAAGTCAGACTAGGTAATGCTTATAATGGCAAAATGGCGAAGTTATTAGCCAAGACAATCAAAATATATACCTACTTTAAATGCACTGCATGAGTCGCAAGAATCTGCTACTTATGGCCAAAAACAGAACCAGGTTTCTATTCTACAGGATCCAAATAGTAGGTACGGGTAGCTTACATACTCTTAAAAATTGCAGTTGGTGCTAGGTTACTTGACTTAGTTTTGAGAGACCTAATCATCGATACCCCACACCATGGGATAAACATCCCCACTTTTGTTACGTGTAGGGAAAGTACACAAAAAAATGATTTTAAAAATGTATTCAACCACTATGTCTCTGAGCTAAGCTGTGGACAGACTGACACAAACTACAAAATCTTAAAAAGCTGTTATTGACTTAGGCAAGAGTACTTTTGCTAAAGCTTACGTGTCCTTTAATCCTGTTAAAATATTGCAGGGTGTTCCTATTTGTGACCTCAATCAAAGGAACCTGTTCAATAGTCCTTATAACAATTCAGCTTTAGCAGAATTTCGAAACTTATAAATAGTGACCCAGTACTGCGACAGATTATTATAGAGTTTTTTTTGTCAAAAATGTTTTTTGAGACTCGGTTTTATTATTGACTGTACTTTCTTACACAAATGTTAATTGCTCATCAAGAACAATCAGACGAGCCCAAACACCATGGGTTTATCTTGTGCTGTTTAGGAGTTCCTACGGCCATCTTCAGCTCCAAGGTACCAAATTATTGTACTGTCAAAAATTTATTAATCGGTTGATTACGCTAATAAAACTTAACATTTAACCAACAGTAGAAATTCTTGGCTTAGATCCTTTCACAACTAGCTGGTCATCATGAGACCTTCATTTATTGAGTGATATAGAAAATGCTAATAATATTTAACATTTAACCAAAACTTTGGAATCCTTGGCTTCAATATTGGCTGAAATCCATTAACAACTAGCTGGTCATCAGGAGACCTTCATTTATTGAGTGATACAGAAAATGCTAATAATACTTAACATTAAACCAAAATTTGGAATCTTCAGTTTCAATATGGGCTGAGATCCATTAACAACTACCTGGTCATCATGAGACCTTCATTTAGTAAGTCATATAGAAAATGCTAATAATACTTAACATTTAACCAAAATTTGGAATCCTTAGCTTCAATATTAGCTGGAATCCATTAACAACTAGCTGGTCATCATGAGACCTTCATTTATTGAGTGATGTAGAAAATGCTAATAAAACTTATCATTTATCCAATAATTCGAATTATTGACTTCATTATTAGATGAGATCTCGTCACTTGTTCCAATTAAAGCTGAATATCTTGGAAACTACTGGTCCTATTTCTACCAAACATAGCTAAGAACCATCTCGACGGAAAAGTCTTTCGAATTAAAAAAAAACCGCACTTAAATTGGTCCATCCGCTTCGGCGCTACGATGCCACAGACAGACACACAGATACACAGATACACATGTTAAACTTATAACACCCCTCTTTTTTTCGTCGGGGGTTAAAAGCAGACAATTTTTATGGTGGTCATAATGTGCGGTTATTTAACGCATCATGGAGGGTTTATTATAAGTATTTCGATAGATAAAATTCTGTATATAACACGAAATGAACGGATTTCGTTTAATATAAAATTAAATCTTACACTGCCAAAGCCATAACAGTCAATCATGGATTTATTTACATGCTATTTATATAAAAATTTACAAAAATGTTGATAAAACTGCGATTTTTCCCAGAATGAATAGAATTCCATACTAACCACACACGCGTTATCTGTTACAGCGTGCCCGGGTTACAGTAGAACTGAAGAATTTGATTTGTGACTGCGACTCCCAATATTGGCTACCTAAGGCTTTACGCAGCCCGCTGTTGAAGATCGAAAAATTCAAGGGATGCGTCTCAGAAATATCCGATTCTGCTACCGTAATATCGACATCTGACGACTCCGAAGAAATCCTGTGCCAGTATAATGGCGTTTGTCACCCAAGTAATACAATTTAACATATTTTTAACCGACTTCAAAAAAGGAGGAGGTTCTCAATTCGAAATTAACCGACTTCAAAAAAGGAGGAGGTTCTCAATTCGAAATTAACCGACTTCAAAAAAGGAGGAGGTTCTCAATTCGAACTATTTTTTTTGTATGTATGTTACTCGATATCTCTGAGAACCGTGAACCGATTTTAATTTTTTTTTTAATCGAAATGGTATAACTCCGAGTTGGTCCCGTTGGCACTAAGTCGGGATCTGATGAGAGTTCCCTCGATTTCTCCAAGATTCCAATCTTGGAGAAATCGAGGGAACTCTTCAAATGTTATAGGGACATGTACGGCGCTTTCGGTAATTTATTGATAAAGTCAAGAATTTACATTCAGTAAATAGGATTTGGTGTAAGGAAACTGATGATGAACACCACAGATGGCCACTAGAACTTTTATATGAATCACTAAAAAGCAAAAAAAAAAAAAAATTAACAAAAAAAAGAACCGACCAGTAAAACTAAAAAGCCAAAAATAACCCGTTCAAGTACAGGTTACATTTGGCTCACCCTTCGAAGTCGGTGCCAAACCTCGCGTAAACTATAATAATTAATATAAGAACTGAGTGGTTTGAGATCGACTTCGAAGGGTGAGTCAAATGTAATCTGTACTTGAACGGGTTATTTTTGGCTTTTAAGTTTTACTGAAGTCGGTTCTTCTTTTCGTAAAAAATATATATTCTTTTTAATGTAGGAACATTATGAAGAATCTTCGAATGTTTTTCGGTGTCTACGTCTAGCGGAGAGCGTTGAAAGTGTCATCTTAGTGGTAGCCAGTAATTTCACAAATATTAATTTCACAAACATCGTTTGACAACTCCACCAAATTAGTCGTTTCAAAGAATATTATTCTTCCGCAAACTGTTCATTACACAAATTCTTTATTTGACAAATCATCAGTTATCACAAATCATCACTTGACAAACTAATCATTTCACAAACACGTCAATTGGCAAATTAACATGTGGCCAAGAAACGTTTACTTAAAATGCATTGTTTTTATTTAATAATTCATAAAAAATCTGGCTTTTATGTAACAACGAGAAAGTTATTCATGTAACGGGGATAATGGAAATACATATACTCAGAAAATACGTAGGTAAGGTTAGGTTGGTATCTTATTAAATTATTATTTCACAGTTTGTCTGCAAAAAGTTTGTGAAATGTACGTAGGTATGATGTACTCGTATGTATGTAAACACACTTCATTGTGCACGACACCTGGTTATAAATACATTCATAACAAATAAAACATGTACAAAAGCAAACTTAACCTTATTAGAGATCTCTTCCGATGCAGTTATGAAATATATATTTGTCACATGACTTGTTAATCTGACTTCCTTTCACATCTGAAAGTAATCACCGCAGAACGCTTTATCTGTGGCAGAAATCAGCAGCAACATTTGATTTGATTAATTTATCGAGGCTTCTCGACATAGATGTTAAAGACTGCAATTTTTCTCAGATTGTTCGTGCTGGAGAGGTCCTAGCGACAATAGGATTGTGATGCAGTGCGCCACTCAGCCTTCTGAGCAATGGCTTTCATCGACGTCACGTGGGAACAATATAGTGTTGCATGTGAAGCCAGGCGTGCTGTCTTCTGTCCCGCGCCACCCGCTCATCGAGCTATATGCACCCAATAATAATATCACCATGCTGGATATTGAAGATATACCCAAGAGTTTACGCGTGAGTACCCTTTTCTTTGTTACATGCGAATGTCTGTGTTGGTTCTTGTCTGCGATAACCAGACAGTGTTTTTTTTTCTTAGAAAATGTTGTCTTAAATTGACATAATAAGCTACATTTTGGCCGCAAAACAGCTGATAAACTGAGACTACTTTGATAAAACGACAATTTACATTTCTGATATTACCTTTAATATTGCAATAATTTTAGTAAATTTTATGAATTGTGGTGTGAGTAGGTACACACTACAATTTTTATATTAACCATTGATACAAAGATCAAAGCTTAAAGAAAATTTGAAATGTTACTTGGTGGAAGAGACCGGGAATCGAACCTCTGGATAGCCGGTCCAGCGCGTTAACCTTTCCGCCACTACCTCCCAAGCAACCTATCGAGTTGTTCCTTATGCTTTGTGTGTCGATCTTTGCATTGTTTATTTGAAAGGCTTTACACCTTAGCGACCTCTATGTGAATATGTTAATATTTACATCGCCGCACTGCTTTACAACCATGAAAGAACAAGCCAGAGAGGGAATTTGTGATAGCTCTTCAAAGGATATTATTTTATTTCCAGGTGTTAGACGTCCGCAATAACAGCATCCAGCATATTTCGGAAGCAGCAGCTCAGAGGCTAAAGGACAATAGGGTAAACGTCACACTTGCCGGTAACCAACTCGCCTGCGCGTGCTCCGACGCACCTGCCTTCAAGCTACTCCAATTAGTGGTTTGTAATATTACTTAATTCATTGTATTTTCTTTCATTTAAAACATTGAATAGACAGGTATTATACATAGGGGCAGAAAATTGCAAAGGGAGCTAAACCTTATAAACCGATTGACGAGTACTCGTATTTACGAACTTTACGTATCTTGGGTACGATCTTTAATGGCTCATAAATGGCAAAAAAAAACATTATTAAAATACAAAGTACAATTAATTGACTTTTTGTTCAAGATAAACGGTATTAAAGGTTTCTCTTCTTTATTACGATTCGTTTTATTTACTTATTTTTCATTGTGGTCATATGTGACCACAATGAAAATGAATGAAATGTCATATGTGACTTATTATGATGTCATACAAGTTATTATCATTAAAACTATATCCATCATTATCACTATTTCCTTCCATTAGAACTTCTTCTTTGATGAGATTTTTTTGTTCGTGTTTCAGGTTCACGATTGGAAAGAAACGCAGTGCAGTGATAGTAGTCTCGTATTGGAAAACATGGAAAGCGGACTTTGTAACTTTCCGATTTTGCTAGTACTTCTAAGTATATCCTGCGTAGTTCTAGTAATGTTTATAGTTGGATTTTTGTTGGACAAGTATCAGTCGCAAATAAGAAAATACCTGTTCAAACTAAATCTATGCCGTCGCTACATATTTAATGTTAAAGAGAAAGCTGATAGCGACAAAACCGTAGACGTATTCCTGTCATATGCATACCCAGATTGGGAGTTAGTAAATGAACTGAGAGCTGGTCTGGAGAGTCGCGGATATACGACTTTAGAACATTGCCGTGATTGGCTGCCAGGCAATCCAATCCACGAGCAAATTGCCCGTTCAGTGCTCTGCGCCCGTCGTACAGTACTGCTTGTTTCAGACAACTATGCTAATTCTAAGTGGGCGCTTGAGGAGTTTCACACAGCGCATGCTCATGCGATGGAACGTCAAACAGCGAGAGTACTAATCGTCCGTTGGAATTTAAATGAACCGTGTAAATTGCCGTCTGACTTGCAAACTTACCTTCGATACAACACATATCTTGACTGGTACGATGAAAAGTTCTGGGAAAAGCTGTGTCAGTACATGCCAATGCTACGCTTTGGATTAGTCCGTCAAGAGATAAGTATTGCCTGTTGAAATTCCGAAGGCAACTCGCACTATGTGTGGCACTTCTGGCAGGCGTGGATGGAAGTCCATAGAAGTCAGCTGCATAATACGAATATTTGCACCCAACACTCACGTACCAGCTAGATATTGATAAAAAGAATATTCGTATTATTTTATTATTTGTCCTAGGGTAGGGACGTGGTATGTATGTATACAGTAAACGGCGATAAAGTATGCTCATCGGCAATAATCGCATTTCCGAATACAAACGAATGCTAATTTCTATGTACATCAATTATTAGATTAATCGTTCATCAGAATTTGAATTTAGAACTAAGTACTTTATTGTTGTTTTGGTTTGATTTCACGTGGAATATAAAGAGCTGTAAAACTCGATGTAATTACTATATATAGTTATTGCTATAATGTTCTTGTTAGGGAAAAATAATATACTTATATATATAATATTCAGGCCCACATTCCTAAAAGGGGTTGACTGAGCATTAACAACTGATGTTATACTACTAGGATACTTAAATGTGGGTTTAAAGATCGACAAAAAGTGTAATTACTTACATTAACATTCTCATGTTTTTTAAATTGGTCGACTTCAGTTAAAAAATATTTATAAACATTGTAGATAATTTCGCGTGACTGGCAAAGTAACGGCTTACCTTTTTTCCCTATAGATGCCATAGTACAAATTTAATTTTGTGTAAGTTTTAGCAACTCTATATAAATATTGACTTGGATATGCGACTGCACTCTCTCGCATTTGAACCACGACTGACAAAACAAACGTCATGGTGTGTGCGACACAGATATCGCTATACGAAGTCGAAATTAGCCGATTGCCTCTTTCCAAAGAGCGATGTGAAAAAAAGTGTTTCATAACCTCTACCTTTGTAGTCTTCTGAAAGGCTTTTGATGTGGTGATTTGTAGCAGACTGTGGAATAAACGTCTGGACCACATACTGGTGGCGTACCACATTATTCTACAGTACAATATGAATAAATCAGTAAATGAGGCTTGTACTTGTTAAGCTTTTGTCAAGGAAGTCAGGATTATGATACAGAATTATTATTGGCATACTAAGACGGTTAAAGGCTAGCCTTCAACCATCATCAAAAGGCGATGTTTGTGATTCGAGTTGCGTAAAGTTACATTTTACGCTTGAGTTTGCGCCTGACATAATATCTATGGCGTCGCATAAAAATGAAGCGCAAACTTAACGGGATCGGGCTGGCAAAGCGGCGATATACTAGCTATATATATCGACACTTCGAAGATCTCTCCGAGATATAAGAGGAATAAATACTAATTATGACATTAGGGCATGCGTATTCATTTTATTACTTAGTATGCCAATATTAGGACTATACCAAATAAAGACCGATAACACAGAAATTAGGTACTGTCTTTGTCATTGAGAATATTGTGCGCAAAGCACGTCGTACCTGAAACCTGACATCGTCTCTATATTGAAGAAATAAAACGTAGACTTTCGTCAATTGTTGAACTAAGATAATAAAGATTAATGGCTACTATAAATATGTAAGAGAAGAAGAAGAAGAGTGCATATGTGATACTGCACAAAAGCAATGACCCGGATCCACTCACGGAAATAATAATCATTAGAACTCTGCGATAAATATGACAACTCGAGATTCCTATAGGTTACGTTGACGAAGCTTGTTGCGAATATTATTTGTATAATAATTTTTTAATGATTACGCTAATAAATACTCAAGATATTGGAGCATAATTTTAAGTAAAGAGTCTTGACAACGATGCCATTGATATTTTGTTCCTAGAATATTTATTCAATAATAAGTCAAAGTACAATTTATGTTAGGGTTTTAATTTTTAAGTAGAAAAAAATATAATTATGTTGTTAAAAGTGTGGTGTGATAGGTAAGTAATTTACAAAAATAGTTCAAAAAACAAAAGTTGCCTCAGCGGTGGTAAAAAGTTGCTTGTATGAATCCAGGTTATATATTGCTATTTCATAGTATTATAGAAGAGGGAACATTTTTTATTTTCATACGAGTTTTATTAGAAAAGGCCGTGGAATCCTTAATTTTGCTTAGGTATGTCCACAGGAAAGACTCGAACCGAAATCTGACTATAACCCTGAAACTGCTTGTTTTCGTTTTTAATTATTTACACACGGGTTCGATCTGATCAGGTTAGTTTGTTGTTAATTATCCGTATATAGTATGTAGCCTAACCGCTTATAGAAACCGCATAGAAATTATTATTATAGTTTTCATTAAAACCTTGCTAAAATAATACTTGCGTACTTTTGAGCAAGAGAAGTGAAAAAGTAAACACTACCGTTCTTAATCATAATTTGTATATTTCGATTAAGTCTCTGTTTAGACATGCTTAATCATTTTGACTTCTTGTAAAAACTTAGATTTCCATTTTTTTAATAAGGTGCACTCGGCTAATTCCGAAAATCGGGCTATTCCGAAAATGACCATTATCTACTAAACGCGGCTACATTATTTGCTCTGGCTACACTCCCTATGAAGTTCAAGTATCTCCCTTGCCGCGTCAGTTAGCTTGAGACGCTAGCGACAAAACTACGCGCGTGGCGCATCAGATTAGTGAGCGAGTGAAAAATTCCCGCCTTTTTGACATTCGGAATTAGACGACCATCGCTAACTCTGTAATTTGGTGAGTAAATGAATTGACTGCTTTTGTGTTTAAGAGATTTTCGTTTTTTAGCCATTTTAAATAGAGTTAATCTATTGTAGCTTGTATTTTATTAAATTTTCAGATTTACCCGAAGTGGGGAATTCCGTGGCCGGAATTATCCGACCTTGTTTTTCAAAGTGACAGCCAGTGGTTCTCAAACAATCAAAATTAAGTTATTGACGCGATGTGTAAGTATAACCAGGCGGGGCGCACTCCGCGATTAACGTTTCCCGCTACAAGTACATGCCGGTCCCCAGACCAGTGTGGCATATTCAGTGGCTGCCACGCTCTGCCTCGGAACGCACGTACACGTACACGATACTAGCGCCCACGCTCTACCGATTTACGTCGCAAGTGAACGTGCCGCATTTGTCTTTTTATACTAGTAGTGAAATGAATAAAAAGATAGCTAAAAACATTTGCATCGTAGCGGGATGCAGGAATTTGCTCGAATTACCATATACCACTATTATATTTAACAGCCACCAATTTTAACCATTTGTAATGTGTCATGTACTTATAACTATATTATAGCGCGTTATTAACTTATTAATTTATTACTTATCGTCCTTTGTAAACGAAATCAGTATTTATTTTTATTACTCTATCGCTCCACCACGCCGTACTATCGCTATTTTTGTATTTGTAACGTTGCATTCTTTTAAATACGTATTGTATTGTTAAAAAAAAAAAAAAGATTTTGTATTGCAGTGGTTCGCAGCAATGCCAATAAAATGTGGCATGGTGGTGTATTCAATTTGTGTAAATTTAGAAATGTATCATTTTACAGTTAAATAGTGAAATAATATACCGGGTGATCAATCCAAATGAGTCAGTAGGGAGAAAACGAAAACTATAAGAGATAGGGAAATCTGTTCTTAGGAACCATGGCTTCGATTTTAGATTTATCAAAAACTGCATTCAATTTTTTTTCGTATATCTCATGCATAACCCGGAATCGAACCCGGTCGAAATTGAGTAGAGAAAATAATAATAATTAAGATGTCAATCGATTCTATTTTTTATTGAGAACAAATGTCTGTAGGGGATTACATACATTTAGAGTGCTCTAAGAATCAGAAATTGCTGTTAAAGAGTGACATTCCTATAAGGTACGAACATTTGACTTTTTTTTTATCGAAAAGCAAATATGAAATTGTTTCCAATATCCTCATAATTCAACAAAACAATTATTGTATGACAACTATAAACATAAACGGGAATTATTATGGTCAAAATGGAAAAAGTTATTTTTCCATACCTAGACAGCACGCATATTTTTATGTAGCGTTTTCAGCTTTAACAGCAATTTCTGACTCTTAGAGCACTCTAAATGTATGTACACTTATACAGATATTTGTTGCTAATAAAAAATAGGATCGATTGACATCTTTTTTTTTCTTTTTATCCTCTTCAATTTTAACCGCGTTCGATTCCCAGTTATGCATGAGATATACGAAAAAAAATTGAATGCAGTTTTTAATAAATCTAAAATCGACGCCATCATGGTTCCTAAGAGCAGATTTCCCAATCTCTTATAGTTTTCGTTTTCTCCCTACTGACCCATTATGATTGATCATCCTGTATATAATGTATAAATAATATAATTTGCTCTCTATATTGAATGCAACAAATAAATGGTCAATACATTATTATTTTATTTAATCGTTGATAACCCTCGCTAGCGTCGATGCGACAAGTGAGCCAATTCATTTTCACCGTTATTACACAACCCCAACGTTCCGTTTGGCTTGAAAGCCGTGAAAAGGGCTTGCAGGCTTCGTAGGTATCGCTACGGTCGGCCGTCTATAATAGTACATTACATCAGAGGCCGGGAAAATGAGGATTTCCGGCCAAGTAGGTATATACGGCCGAGCGAGCGTGCGAGCGAGGCCGGATAGTGATACGAGGCCGGGAATCCGTTTTCACGACGAGGCATGTATAGTGCTTTTCTCAAACATACAATGAAATAAAAAAATATACTTCAAAGAATAACACTTAATATTGTTTGTCCGATATTTTCCGAATTTGACCGAATTTTAAAAATCCGATTTCAGATTCTGACTCAGGAGCCCCAAAAACCCTCGGATACCGAATTTCAGCCTCCTAGGACCAATTTGAAATTTTCTCCATACAAATCGTTTTTTTTTCGACATTTTCCGAATTTGACCGAATTTTCGGACAAGATTTCAGATTCATATTTTTGAGCCCCGAGAGCCCCCGAATCCGAATTTGACCGAATTTTAAAAATCCGATTTCAGATTCTGACTCAGGAGCCCCAAAAACCCCTGGATACCGAATTTCAGCCCCCTAGGACCAATTTGAAATTTTCTCCATACAAATCGTTTTTTTTTTTCGATATTTTCCGAATTTGACCGAATTTTCGGACAAGATTTCAGATTCATATTTTTGAGCCCCGGGAGCCCCCCGATACCGAATTTGACTGAATTTAAAAAATCCGATTTCAGATTCTGACTCAGGAGCCCCAAAAACCCCCGGATACCGAATTTCAGCCTCCTAGGACCAATTTGAAATTTTCTCCATACAAATCGTTTTTTTTCGATATTTTCCGAATTTGACCGAATTTTCGGACAAGATTTCAGATTCATATTTTTGAGCCCCGAGAGCCCCCCGATACTGAGTTTTAGCCGCCTAGCACCAATTTGAAATTTTGAAAAAAAAAAGTCGCCATCTTGAATTTTTTTTTCCACAAGTGTCTAACAACCAACCTTTAAAAACAAAACCTGCTTTTTGTCAAACCAGCCAGCTGTGTGAATGACCTTGTTGTTGAAACAAAAAAAAAGTTACTTTGCAGGCCTAGGCCTGAAAAGCAGTATGAAATCCCTTTACAGTCCTCTCGAGTTGTTGCGCCCAAAAACCGATACTTCCGAGCCTATTATAAGGAACGCAAAGACAATATTTCATTGCATGTTTGAGAAAAAACTTTTACCGCCGGCAAGCCCTTATTTTCCCGGCGTCTGCAGTAATGTACTATTTTTTATGCCAATCCAAAACTTATATGGGCCAAAAAAAAAACCGGCTAGAAAAGCCACTAATCGAAGAAAAATTTTCACATACTCGTATTTGTGTGAAAATGAAAACTATTATTTTTTAATCGCTATTTTTTTTCTCTCGTAGTAAATTCTGCTCCACATGTATGGAAAATGTTTTTTTCGGTATGTGGATTTTTATTAAGTACATTATCATTATTTTCACACATATTGTATGGGAATGTTTTCCTGGATTCATGGCGTTGCAAGCCGGATTTTTTTTGTCCTTTTTGCAGGTGTCTTTAGGTACCCTTAAAGACGAAAAATAAAAAAATAACAGGGTTCAAACCTAGGTGCCCTGAAAAAATAATAAAAAAATCAATAAAATGCAAAAAGATGGTCAAGATATGTAAACAGGGGGCTATACATCCAGACTTTAAGGGTTAAAGTTTGAGTACCACAGATTCCTGATCGGGTAATTCCGAAATAAAAGCTTGTCAAACACACGTATATGTACTTCTATAAGCCTAATCGAGTAAAAAGAGCAGGGAGGGTAATTCCAATCAAAAAAGGAATATGTCCCTTATGCAAGAAGCGCATAAAACTCATTTTCAAGTGTATTCGGATTTACCCGAACCAATTCGGAATTGCCCGTTGGCAACGAAAAAAAAAAACTAGATTTGAAATGCTTGTATTTTAAAAAACTTACATTACTTATGAAAAATTCTGTAATCGATTGTTAGGCTATATCATCTAGTAAGTAAGTTATTCACTATTTCCGTCTTAAAACCTTGCCATACTGACTGGTTCATGGAGACACTTACACCTTACCAACTAGTGCAAAAAGCATTCGGAATTACCCGAGTGCACCTTAATATTTTTTATTTGATATTTTTCAGCCCAGTTACTTATCAACCTGCCTTGTATAAAATATTGCTATCAATTTTAATAAAATAAATTGTTCACCTGTATGTACATTATGTTATTTGCCGTACCTACCCACCCGCAACCAAGGACATTCGCATGGTGGAATTAAGAGACATCAAGCACATTAAAACCTATGAAGTGTTACAATATACTTAAAAAGACTTCTCGAATCTCGTTTACCTCAATCGTTCATATCCAAATTATTGCTCACTATGTTTATTGAGTTCACAACTAAGCAGTTAGCAGGCATACGAACAATATATACCTACTTATGCAATTATATCCTTGCAAGGTAGATCGCTCTGACCGTCAAGGCGACGGGTAATGCGAAATTACCGCCACTATATATTATACTTTCTTATGTCTTCTAAATAAGATCAATTCTAAAACACACCTTTAAATATTTATTAAATAATTATACACAATTTTTCGTTCTGTAGTTGTCCCCAAAAACTTGCCCCTAAACAATTGTTACCTTTTTGAGGTGACCAAGTTTTGTGGAGTATAGTGAAAAAATTGTTTTCATCTCTCCTGTTCGGAAAGTGTCATTTTCATGAGTAGATAGCCGGGTGGAAAATAGCTTTTCCATCCCTAGGGTGGAAAGTATATTTTTTTTTATTGCAACGAAGTCAAAGTTAATTGCCATCTAGATGCACGTCGTGACCAACTCAGGTAGGTACAATCTAGTCGGCCGTGTTAAGTGGTCATTGAAAGAATGTCTCCAAAAGTTAGATATCTATAGGCAAGCTTAATTTATTTATATCTTATTATTAAATATGAATTATGTTCATAACTAGCATTAACCCGCGGCTTCGCCCGCGTTCCTATACAATAAACATTATCCTACGGGAACGATGCTCTTTTTTTCAGGATAAAAAGTGGGCTATTTGTTAAATTTAGGGTATAATCTGCTTATCCCTCATGCATATCCGTCTAGCCGTTTTATTGTTGAAAAGTTTGAATGCATTTATTACGGCTACAGGAGGTTTCCCGATGACTACTCCAGTCTCGCCGCGCCACCCGCACTGGCCTTGACGACAATCGAAATGGCACCAAATACAAATTTAAACATCTATTAGGATAACGGGACTCATTCCATACCTCAAAAGCAAAAATAAATCCCTTATAGGATCACTTGTAGCTGTCTGTGAGTCCGTCTGTTACAACCGATTTACTGCAAAACTGCTGCACCGATTGAATTGCAATTAGGCACAAATGCTTTCAAGAATTTTCATGTCCACAAATGTCCCAAAAAAACATGAAAATGACACCCATATTCATATCACCCACAATCATAACGTCATCGCACCGCCACAGGGGAATGGTATTTCACGTCCGCTACGTTGAGTTTTAAAATAATTGTTGTACCCGTAATCAGCGACCTGATAAATAATAAAAATACAATACCCATGTTGATTTTCAGACTTTGTCAACACATTTCCCCCTTTTAGGGCTTCAATTCTTGAAAGGCCTGAAAAGCCTGTTTACTCATATTCTTAGAAATACTCCTGCGAAGTTTCGAATAAAATAGTCTAATCTTGTTTCCCCATACAAACTTTGGATCTCTATTTCACCCCCTTTAGAAAAATCGTTTATTAGTGCGCCCCTATACCCTATAAGGAACCTACGTTCTAAATTTAGACTCTTTAGAATCATCGGTTTGGGCTGTGCGTTTAAAAACGACACCCATATGTTTAGAAATTTTTAGACATTTCTACCCCATCGCACCCTAACATGAGAGATGGTATTACACGTCCGCCATGTTGAATTTTAAAATCGTTCTTTTTTTAGTAATCAGCGACCCGATAATCCATAGAAACCAACTCTTCCCTCTTCCCCTTCCGGGATACAGGGTACCAAGTTATCTAATCTTGTTTCCCCATACAAACTTAGGGGGTGAATTAAAAAAAAACCTTTCTTAGTGCACCCCTACACCTTATAAGGAACCTACGTGCCAAATTTGGACTCTCTAGAACCAGCGGTTTATTATTTAGACATTTCAACCCCATTTCACCTCAACAGGGGAGATGGTAATTCACGTCCGCCACGTTGGATTTTAAAATCGTTGCGGTTCTCCGTAATCAGCGACCCGATAAACCATAAAAACAATACCTACCCATATTGATTTTCAGACTTTGTCACCACATTTCTCCCTTTTAGGGGTTGAATTTTCGAAAAACCTGAAACACGTGTTTACTCATTTATCGTTAGAAATACCCCTGTGAACTTTCAAATAAAATAATAATAAACAATCTTATTTCCCCATACAAACTTTGGAACCCCATTTCACCCCTTTAGGGGGTGAGTTTTGAAAAATACTTTCTTAGCGGATGCCTACGTCATAACATCTACCTGCATGCCAAATTTCAGCCCGATCCGTCCAGTGGTTTGGGCTGTGCGTTGATAGATCACTATGTCAGTCAGTCAGTCAGTCACCTTTGAGTTTTATATATATAGATAGATACATACATATAATTCTGTCCCTCATTTATTGATAGAATTGTACCTACATTTCGATAAAAAACAAAATTGAAACCATTGGATTTGTTTTTTTTTTATATTATGTTGTTAAAATAATAATTATGAAAGTTTGCAATAGAAAACACGGGATCACGAGAATAAATATAAATACCGTGTCTTTTATTAATTATTGGTAAAAAAATTACATGTACATTAATTTAACACACACATGACATCCCAACTAGCAAAACTGAACCAAATTTAGCTGTAAATCAGTGACAGACGCAGTTTTATATCCGTGATAGAAACATCTCTATCACTGGGAAGTGGCCCCAGTTTTACAGCTATTTGATGATATATCATGTGTATTTTGGCACCGCACGTCACTACTTTGATGTATATCCATGATACTACAATGTTTTATGAATCTCTTTAGCGTTACACCAATGGTGCCTGAATCACTATATCACTAAATTATGATAAGAAAGTAACAGCAATGCTGATATAGAGCAGTTTTTTGTTATATTGTTGTTAGGGATTCTTTTATGTCGCATATCGTTAGTGCTAAATACTGAGTGTTATGTGTAAATAAAGTTGTATGAAAAAAAATGACCTTACAATTAACAGTTTTGTAAGTATAATAAAATAGCAAACTATTTTTGTGCTAGTAAGAAGTGTCAAGTTGCTTTTAGGTACGTGCATAACGGGTAATTTATCATGCGCTCAAAATTTTATTGATGAAATAATAGCATATTATTTGTGTTTTTTTCATGCCCTTATTAAATATTGAATATTTAATTAAATAAAAAATATTTAAAATAGCAAATTATTTAAAGTCACCAATATGTATCTAAAATGTGTTCTGGTTACCGATATATCACAAATTTACAGTTTCCCACCGCCATTACCAAACACTTTCGGGTTCCTTAATAAAACTAGTAAAACCCCCTACTGTACGAGTATCTACCTTTAGGTAATAAATAAAGTATCTTCAATATTGTTCAACTCATGTGCGTGAAATGAAAGTGGTTATATTTTTGGTCAATTACTGTTTTTCAAGCAGAAGTAATTTCATAAAACTCAACAGATTTGAATGGCTGTGGAAGAATATGTTTTCATCTTCTCCATTGTCATCAAAATTGTCAGTCGCAAACAAGTCATCGTGGTATCCTGAACAAGGTTCTGTTAAGATTTCATTTTTTGTATCTACGGAACCAACTTCCGAATTCTCGACGCTGGTTTGACTATCATAAAGATCCTATAAATGAGGTTACAACAGCTGATATACATTTATTTAGCGTTATATTAGTAACAATAATGTTTATATGTCACTGATGATATAAAAGGTCTTAAGAAGTGTATTTGCAACTGTTTAGTGTTAATGTAAATCTTTAAACAACTTTATGCTGCTGGTGTTAAGGAAACGCCATTATATGATACTTTAGACGCATATCAGCTGCGTTATGTTGTTATATATCTCGAGTTAGCTCCATTAGTGCACTGATATATCACCAGCGATATTGCAGCGCATTAAAAGCCACAATAGAGTTACTTAGCTGTATACAGGCACTGTATATATCTGATATGCAACGAAATAGTTCTAAATCACAGTTAGGGATACTGTTGTGCAGATGTGTTATATGTGCCGTATTAAGAAGTCCAGTAAACGTTTATGTCATCAATTCTTATCACAATATAGCTGTATAAGATTATACAGCTAGATGATGATACAAGTCGCCAATATACAACATAGCAGCTCCGAGTTGCTATTTTATGACTTTTATATCACTATTTAGTGTTAAAACATTTTATTTTATCACTACTTTGCTAGTTGGGATGTGCGTGTAGTATTTTATTTTCCTCGCAGTCGAAATGAAAAGTAGTGTTTAACTCGGGTGAAATTACCTATTCCACCCTCGAACTATTGGCGCTCTCACTTCGTTCGACCGCCAGAATTATCGCGGGTGCAATGGGTCACTTTCTACCCTTGGTTAACAATCTACTAATACACTGACCCTCCCAGACTCTAGGTATTTCTTAAAAAAATATCTGATTATGAACATAAAAGGAAAAAATCGGAAGTGGTGCTAGTCTCGTAGTACACGTCGCTTTAAGTAAAAGTTTCCAACGTAACCTGTATACGTTAGGTACACTGTCACAAACGCATTTCTAACGTTTAATTAAAAGCAACTTACTCCTTACTTGATTATACCATAGGAATACTTATGGTAGTTATGGTATAGGAAAAGAAGGTGTGGCATTCCGGCAAGGCAGCCTTTCTACGTACCATCTTTCTATTATACCATCTTATGTACCATATATTCTGTGAATAAATGATCATTATGATTATGATTATGATTACGTTACTGATTAGTTGTTGCCGCTTTATGCTAACAAAATAATTATAAGGAAAAAATGGTAAACGCCAGTCGTACAAAACAAATATTTTTGCATTACAATTAAATACTAAACATTGGATGCCGGTTGTACACACTCGCCGAGACAGGGCGAGACAAAAATGCCATCCTTCATTTATTCATATAGTTCCAAAGTGACGGCATGCTGGTCTCGCCCTGTCTCGGTGAGTGTGTACAAACATCTAAAGTGTTGTCAGTACACACCACCAGTAGTGGGACGTTAGTCGCGTAGCAGCATGGACAGCTGTTCCCTTATGAAGAGCCCCTTATTATATATAGCCCCGATATTAGTTCGAAACATGATGGGACGTTCCTGACAACTTTTACGTTAATTTAAACACTAAAGATGTCTCGCGATAATTTTAATAATATTATTCAGTTCCAGTGTCGTTCTCATAACTGCATTGAATATGCAAACCAACGATGCAGTCCCTTTGAAAGTAGCCAAGTGTACGGTTGTGAAACAGGTTTGGTGCAGTTGGTTTATTATAACCGTCAGCTTTTTCAGTCGCAATACAGTAATGATACAGTTACAATGCAGTTCTATAGCTGTTGTAGGTATCGGTCCTGACGAGAAGATTTTCTTTCTTGTTAGAAAAAACAGTCGAGTCGGTTTTGATGAAATCTGTCAAGCTCGTTTTTTGCTCATTAAGATATATTATATTATTGTTACGCCGGTAGGTTAGGTCAAAAACTTTGAACGTCATTTTTAATGCTTAAGAAGCGTTTTCAGCAGGCTGAAAAGTCATTTCAGGCCGTTTCAGAAGTTGCTCTATCACATATGTAAAGATCGAAATTTCACCCAAGTTGCCGTCGTTTTCAGGCGCCTGAAACATGTTTTCAGTCCGTTTCAGGGCACCCTCTATCAGATGACGCCATAACCTGAAAACCCGTTTTCAGGCGTTTTCAGGACCCCTTATGGGCCTCTGAAGCACAAATCGATATATGGCGAAATATCCAGTAGGAGTGACAGAGATAGCACTACTAGAAAGAGATAGCTATACTCGGAACATTCGAGAAGTGTGTGACAGAGATAGGACTACTAGAAAGAGATAGCTATACTTGGAACATTCGAGAAGGGAGTGACAGAGAGTGCACCATTAGAGAGAGACATATATGGCCTCGAATGTTCTCGGCGCTCATGCTGGACGTTACTGGAATATTCGCGCTTTATGTGGACAACGCATCGAGAAAGCGGTTCCGCGGGATATAAAAAGGCACCGGCGGCCGGCGTGAGTTAGTTACATTTTAACTGCGATCGGAGAGAAAGACTCTTAAGTGATTAGTGCGCTTAAGTACAGTTCGTGTGAATAGTGAGTGCATAATTTGTGAAATAGTGTGTGTGTTTTAATTAGTGGATTTTAAGTACAGTTAGTGTGAATTGAAAGTACGTAATTTGGAAAAATAAAGTGAGTGTTTTATTTAGTGGATTAATTTGTGCTTTTCTATCAAATACGAACCCCACGCTCGTAACATTATGTAAGTACTTACGTATGGTGTGGTATGGTAGAAATCAATCATGACGCACTTCCAGAATCAGATATTACTACTTAATACGTCTTGATGGCTTGTAGATTTCCAGGTGGCGATTTTATGCTTCTTTTTTTACTTATGCTAGATTAACTTAAGAGCACTCTTCAATTAGAATCTTTCTTGGACTTTTTTAAGTATTTTTTAACCGCGTGTGGCCCCTGGCCCAAACACATTGATAATTTGATACTTAGGATAAGTTCAAGGATCTATCAGCCACACACGTCTATTTGCTGGACAAAGACCTTCCCTGTAGCTCACCACAAAGTGCAACCTCACCGTGAACCTCGCTAGGTAATCCGTCCACGTCTAGCCGGGTAGCTATACTACGCTGTTGTTTCCTATACGTCGGTGCCACTCCATGACTTTATTGCCCCAACGGCCATTCGAATTCAAGTTCGTAGTTTACCCGTTGCAGGCCATTAAAGGTGCTAGGAATATAAAATGCCTTACCTAGCACGGTCACGCGTGGTTACGCTAGAAAGCGCAATTTTCAAGATACAATTATAAAATTAGATTTATGTACTTTTATACGTATAATGTGTGTTTCACACAGTATTTGTGGTTAAGTATGAAGCGGTGAAATAAAAACCGAATGAGTTGCTCTGAAAAGAGATTAATTTATTATTCACTAACACTTAACCCATTTAACATAACCTATGTTTATACAACAACTAAATAAGATATCTTACCTGAAAAGAGAAACAACATTAAAGCTATTATTCCACCAATAACTTTACTTCGTACAATATTATTAAAACTATCAATAACTTTTCTAATTACTTATATCTTCGATCGTTACTTGCACTTATTCTGACAATTGGCTGAGTTGGCGCCTAACCTCCGATCTGTCAACTGTCATCTGTCAATGACCGTCACAGATGAGTTTATATGCAGCAACCATGAATATGAAATAAGTAGACTGGGCTTCATTTACATCTCCCCCCCCAGATTATGTTTAAATATAATACCATATTTAAATCACAATTTAATCAAGACCGTTCCATCAGTGGGACAAGTTTGGTTACATGAAATAAATTCGACTCTGATTTTCTATGACCTGTGTCTATCCTGTATATCGAGTTTGATAATTTTTGGAGGACTCTATATGGACCAATTTTTAATTCATGCAATTTTTTTCTATTTAAGCGGTTACCGTTTTCTACGTATACTAAGTCTCCTACATTTATATCACACTCTTTCCTATTTTTATCAAAAAGTTTTTTGTTATAATTGTGTGATTTTATAGTGTTACCTAACGCGATTTTCCTATCCTGTAATAACTCATTATATGTTTTTTCTTGTTGTAATTCATGCGGCAGAATGTCTACTGATTTCCCTTCCAACAAATATTTCGGAGAAAATCCTGTTACCGTGTGTTCGGTTTCGTTATACCTCTGGGTACATTCGTGAGCAATAGTCGTCCAAGCTAATTTTTCTTTCCTCTCATTTATTCTACATCTTATTTTATTAACCAATGTTTGATTCAACCTTTCATTCAAACCATTCGAAAATGGCGCATTGACTGCTGTGAATATAATTGGTATGTTTTCTTTATCTAAGAAGTTTTTAAATTCTCGTGAATTTATACCCGGATACTGATCTGACAAAATCATACCAATTCTATTCCCTTGGTTCACCTTTTTTATAAGCTTTATAAAGTCACCAGAACCTTGAGTCTTAGAAGTCATAATATAGGCATACCTAGTAAAGTGATCTACAAGTAAGTGTAGGTATGTTTTCGTAGAACGTGAACCACCAAATCCACCAATAGTGTCTATAGACACAATTTCAAAGGGACTCGTTGCAGGTCCTAAGTGTGACATTAACCCAAACTTGTATTTCCCTCGAGATTTATTTTTTATACAGATTTCGCAACTGTCACAGATCTTTTTAATATTACTTGTTAAATTTGTCGCGGTGTAAAATGGTTTGATTTTGCTTTCTATTTGCTGTGATCCTAAGTGACAGTAATAATCGTGTACATTTTTTATAATTTTCTTGCTCAATTCTTCAGTTATTAATATTTTTTCTCTTTTACCTATTTTCTTATAGTATAGTGTGTCTTTTAGCATTAATTTATTTTTATTTTGTATTATATGTTTATTATTATTCTGATCGTTTTGAATATCTTTTAAGTTAATAAAGTTGACACTTTTAGAATTCTCGTCTTGATTATCACTCGGTTCTAAAACGGGATTCCTACTCAGACAATCTGCCTCCAAATTGTATTTTCCCGGAGAATATATGACTTCAAAGTTAAACTGAGATAAGTAGTATGCAAGGTCTCCTAATTCTTCATCCGTTCGAGCTTTGATATTCATTTTTTCTAAGGGTTTATGATCAGAAAATACTGTAAACCTTTTCCCCATGAGCCAATGTTGCCAGTATTTTACGGCTTCTTTTATCGCTAAACACTCGAGAAATATTGCTTTTTTCTTTTTTTGAGCATTATTTAATTTTTTTGAAAAGTATGCGCAAGGTTTCTCTTCTCCATTAAATTGTGTTTGCTTCAATATCGCGCCTATGCCTTGTATACTTGCGTCTGTATAAATGTTTATTGGTAGATTCGGATCGAATATCGCCAAAATCGGTTTTGAACACAACATGTTTTTTATCTTATCAAATGATTCTTGACATTTTTCAGTCCAACTAAATGTTTGCCCTTTACGTAATAAGTTATGCAAAGGGTCCATTATTATTGAAATATTTGGTACATATTTTCCATAAAAATTGATTTTACCTAGGAATTGGCGAACGTTTTTTTATGTTTTTGGTAATGGAAAGTTTTTTATAGCGATTAAGTTATCGTTTATCGGAGTAACAGTGTTATTTTTTATTATGTGACCCAAATATCTCACTGAGTCCTGAGCAAAGCTACATTTCGAGAATTTTAGCCTGAAACTTTCCTTTGAAATTGCTTCCAATAACAATGTCAAGTGTTTAATATGCTCTGTGAATGTTTCAGAAAATACCAAGATATCATCTATATAATTCACTGTAAACTCTGATAATCCATTTTTCCGTATGATACTACTTAATATTCTCTGAAATATTGCAGGCGAGGTCTTTAAACCAAACGGTAAACACGTCCATTGAAAGTGACCCTCCTGCGTAACGAACGCTACCTTCTGCCTGTCTTCAATCTTTAGTGGGATCGACCAAAACGCTGAGTTAATATCGAGCGTAGAGAAAAACCGACAATTTCTCGCTTTAACCATCAAATCCTCAACTAGTGGAAACGGCTGTGATTGGGGGACTACAATCTTATTCAAGTCACGAAAATCTACGCACAATCTCGATTTTTTTCCTTCCTCTTTTTTATATGCTAATGTTACAGGGGCTGCGAAAGGGCTATAAGACTCTTCAATTAAGTTTTTTTCTAATAACATTGATATCTGTTGCTCTATTTCTTTTCTGTCCTCAATAGTGCACCTGTATGGCCTTTTGCTACAATATCTATCTACCAACAAATCCACGTGGGCCTCATAGTCCTTCACAGTGCCTATATCATATTTGTCCCTTGCAAAAAGTGACGCATATTTACAAATCAGTTCATTTATTTCTGACCGTTGTTGTAGGTCCAAGTGGTCTACTGAAACATTGAAGTTTTCAACCTCTATATGTTCATTAAAATTTACTGTATATTCATTTTCAGTTTCTTTCAAAATACCCTCATCCCTATTTTCACAATAATCATCTTTCCATTCAAATTTTCTACCTGTGAAGCCAGGAATTATTTCAGCATTTTTACAATCTAAGTCTTGTTTACAAATATTTTCTTTAAGAATGGGAATATTTTGCGTAATTACTAATTTTTCATTTTGAACCAAATGAAACTTTTCAATGCAATCTAATCCAATTAAGAAATCGTAATCAAAAGTTTCTTCGTCTATAACGAAAACATTGACATCTTTTTCCATCTCAAATATTTTTATTTTTAAAGTTACCATTCCTATCGACTTCTTTACGCCATTAATCGTTTTTAAGCCTGCTTTTTTTATACCATTATTACTAGAGCTATTTTTCAAGGACAATAGTCTTGCGTTTATCAAAGATACATTAGATCCTGAATCATATACTCCCAACACATTTAAGGTATCATTTATTAACAATTTAATTTTGATCAATGGCGGAATCGCTAGTTTTTTTGGTCCATTTCATTTAATTCAGTCTCCAACTCAGAATTGTTAACACTCCTTATTTGGTCTCGCTTAAATTTTTCAGTACTTTTGTTTTTGAACCAACATTGGGATTCGGGATGGAACCGTTTCCCTTTATTTTCCCTCTCACAAATCCTACACGGTTAATCTCTAACATTTTTTTCTTTATTCTTATTTTCAAAATATACTGTCTTTTTTTCCCAATTTTTCCTTTCGACCAAATATTCTAAGCCCCTAATGTTACTGTATAAATCCTCAGTGTTTTTCAAAGAATTTCTATCAATTTTATCAGCAATATAGTTTGGCAAACCCGTAGCGATGAGATCTATGAGAGTTGATTTATCCATGTTTTTATTTATCTCTAATAAAAGTCTTTCTTTTTTTAAAGCGTATTCTAACAGAGAGCCCTGCCTGTATTTATATAAAATTCCATACCTGACTGGTGACCAACCCTTGTCTGCAAAAGTTTCGCAAAAGTTATTTTTCCACAAAGACCATTTTGACTCAACGGTATGCTTTATCAGCATGGTACTATACCAGTCCAGACATGATTCATCTATAAATAACCTAAGAGCTTCAATCCGTTTTGTTTCCTCTTCAATTCCTAGACGGCTACATTCTGCCTCAAAAGTCATAATCCACTGCGATACATTTGATGTCTTCCTTGTGAATTTTTCAATAACAAAATTTTCTTTCAGGCTCTTCATGCTCTGTATTTTAGATTTATCACTCTTTATTTCAGCAAAATTCTCCAGTATTCTTGATAACGCTTCTTCAGAAATTCCAGCCGCTGGAGTCTGGGCCGGAGTCCTCGCTGTAATTTCTTCCAGTAAATAACCTTTGAACTGCATATTTCCATCTTCATCTATATAAGTACTGCTTATACCTGGTGTCACTGAGATCCACACTTGCCTTTTGTCATGTCTTTTTAGTAGTGTATTTTTTACTCTTTGATAAGCTTGTGTTGTAATTATTGTGTCATGCAATTTCACGGGTTGGTATTGTTCTGGGATCATAAAAACATTTTTATCAACATCCGTAATCGAGGTCACACAGATAATACTGGTCTTCGGATCTTCAGTACTTGCTTTCACCACAAATTCAAATCTAAATTTTTCCATTTTCGTTGTGTACTTAATAGCAGGAAATGTTGTTTTATAATGTGTGTTTCACACAGTATTTGTGGTTAAGTATGAAGCGGTGAAATAAAAACCGAATGAGTTGCTCTGAAAAGAGATTAATTTATTATTCACTAACACTTAACCCATTTAACATAACCTATGTTTATACAACAACTAAATAAGATATCTTACCTGAAAAGAGAAACAACATTAAAGCTATTATTCCACCAATAACTTTACTTCGTACAATATTATTAAAACTATCAATAACTTTTCTAATTACTTATATCTTCGATCGTTACTTGCACTTATTCTGACAATTGGCTGAGTTGGCGCCTAACCTCCGATCTGTCAACTGTCATCTGTCAATGACCGTCACAGATGAGTTTATATGCAGCAACCATGAATATGAATGAAGTAGACTGGGCTTCATTTACATACGTATCGGTAAATAAACCATATTTTTTATAAAACATTGCTACAAAAGTAATTTTAACACATATTGTTCCGAAACGTTTAAAAATTCTATAATTTTTAACCCTTTTTCTAATACATAAACATAATGTCAATTTCTTTCATTCAAAATTTATTTTATTCATAAATTTTTATAATCATATAATTTTCTCATAATAATTAATCAAATTGCATATTTTTTAAATAAAATATTCAATAATAATGTATTAAAATTAAATCAAATTCATAAATGTATTCATTTCTTATGTGGTAACATTGTATTCAAAATTGTTCGTTCAGTCTTACCTGTGTAACAGATCTTTCAAAATCCACTGACTCACCCTTTCGACTTGTAACGGACTTGCTCTTTTTGTTCTTTTTGATTCGAACTACACAAGAAGGATACTTTTCATGGTCCTTACGAAGCCTTCGAAGGAAAGGAGGATTGGAGAGTGAGATCGAACAGAGTCGAGCTTCTTCAACGGCCTTTCTACAGCAAAGCAGCCGACGGTAATCCAGATTGACGCCGGGCACATTCAGCGACGTGCAAGTTACAGTGCTGACACTCATCGTATCCCATCAGTCAGGATATTCAACGACGGGTGAACAACGCCAGAACTCACGAAGCGTCCCTATTCAACGGGAATATTCAAACGTGACCAGGAGACAGTTACGTTGGCCCATCCAGCTCAATCGTACCGGGAAGCAAACATTCAGCGGGAGACTATTCAGTTGAACCATCCATCAGACAACATTTTCAAGCACCGAGCATCAACAAAAAAGAAGACATCAGATAAGGACAAGGACACAAATTAGTGAGACCGTTCCTATATTCCTTTTTTCACATTATTCATTTCGCTTTGTAGTTGCCTTTATCCATATCCATCCATTTCATACATTGGTTCAACGTAAATTCATTGCTTAGGCATTTCATGATAGCCTAACATTCATCCCGTATCCATTATTCATTCAAGTAGCTTCATTTCATTGCAATCAACTGATCAGTAGCGAGATAATCAATCATATTCATTATCAACATACATTTAACTTAACAAATATAACCTCTTCACTTGTTTACAATCGAAGATTCACTAATTCGCATCATACTTTCACTTTCTATTAATTCAGAACATTACATCCACAAAATACACCATTTCACAAGCCTAATTTTATGCATTTATAATTACAGCAACATCGCAGTAACATTAATTTTAACTGATATCTAAGCGGTTGTTTTTGTCACAGAACTCGACGAGCTAACTAAGTAGTAAACAAGTTGCATAAGTAGATGCACCGCGCCCGGCAGAGTGCATCACGCAGGAATCAACGCCTGACGATTTTTAATAGCAAACAGTTTCTTATTGCGCTTTTCAGATAAATCAAATATAATTTTCACAGGATTCGTATTCATTACTACTTTGTTATCGTTGCATTAGTTACATTTCATTCATAGGTATTTCATACATTGTTTCATCACAACGTAATGTCATCAGAACAATACTTAAAAAAGCTTCTGCATCAACGCTGTGTTATTAAACACAAATTAACGGCATTTCAAGCTTTCTTGCAAAAGTTATTAATCGAGCCTCAACTTAGCGAATTACAGCTTGTTGAGCTTCAATTACGCTTTGACAGAATGGTGTCCTTATTTGATACATTTAATGCATTACAGACTGAAATACAAGTGCTGGCTACGGCTGCAAGCGGGGAGGCTATCGGAGATGAGCGTCAGCTTTTCGAGGAGGCCTACTATGCGAGCATGTCGTCTGCGCACGTTTTAATGCAAAAACATTCAGCGAGAGGTAACTCCGGTGTCAATGAATCCGAGGTAAGCTCTGCACATTCAGTTGTCAATAAGGAACACAATGTATATTCGGTTGATTTGCCAAAAGTTGACTTGCCATGTTTTCAATATGGTCATACAAACTGGCTTACATTCAAAAATAAATATCTCGCGCTTGTTCATAACAATGTATCGATTACAGCAATCGATAAGTTCTACTATTTGCGTACGTCACTTCAGGGTAGTGCAGCACAGGTCATCCAAAGCTTAAATGTCACTAGTGACAATTATTCAATTGCATGGCAGTTACTTTCTGATAAATTCGACGATCAGAAAATGATACAAACTGACCATGACAATGCTTCATTCAATGTCGAATCAATTCACATGCAATTCAGTCAAGAAAATACAATTCTTGATGTCATTCAACCAGTCAGGTCGTACTGGTCTAATTCAAATAAGAAATGCAATATTGGTCTGCCTGAAATGGTTGAACAATCCTTGGTTATTCAAGAGCGAGCGGATAACGTGTCCTCTGAACCAATTCATAATTCATCGAGTCTTACCAAACTCGAGCGTGTCATGACCTATGTATTCAGGTTCATCCATAATTGTCGTAAAATCAAAAATAGGGATCATGGCAAATTTTCTATTCAGGAGCTTAAACGCTCAGATCAGTTTTATATACATAGAGCGGAAGACTCCTTTCTCAATGAGATAAAATTTGACATTTCACTTCCCTCTCTTCCTCCTAGTCCATTGGCTTTGGAGTCCGTCAGATCACCATTGCCATTTCTTGGTGTTAAAAAACCTGTTTGTGTGGGGGGAAGACTGAGCAACTTCAGCTATGATGATGACGTCAAGTATCCATTGTTGCTCAGTTCTATCCATGATTTATGCACATTTATTCATTCTTATCCTCAGCTTGTTCTAGCTGTTTCAGGACACACGTGCTGGATTACACTTGAAATGATGTCAGCCAAATCATTCATATATACATTTGTATGTCCAGTAGCTATGACAGAGCAACTTGAAATTAATGTTTTGACTATAAAAGCTTACATTGCTGCCTTAGGCAGATTCATTGCGCGCCGGGGTAAGCCTAAGACCATCTTTTCAGATAATGCTACCACGTTTCAAGGTACTTGTAATGAATTTTCAAGGCTTGTCAGTCAAGCATCATCGGCGGAAGTCATGCAAGGTATCAAATTTTCATTTATTCCTGCTTACGCGCCACACTTTGGTGGATTATGGGAGTCCGCAATAAAATCCATTAAACATCATCTTCGGGGGGTCTTAGACCAAACACACATGACATATGAAGAGATGTCTACGCTGCTGATCCAGATTGAGGCGATTTTAAATTCAAGGCCTCTAACGCCTCTCTCAAATGATCCAAACGACCTCTACCCTCTTACCCCTGCCCATTTCCTTATAGGACGATCTATTAATTTTGTTTCACATCCAGAGATCCAAGCATCAAGGGTTGGAGCTCTCCAACGATGGAAGCGCATCGTGTTGCTCAAGCAACAATTTTGGAATCGTTTTTCTAACGAATATATTCTCTGGCTCCAACAGAAAACCAAATGGCACAATTCTGCAGGGACACTCCAAGAGGGATTTCTCGTTGTCGTCAAGGACAAGATGCTGCCACCACTTCTATGGCAGCTAGGCAGAGTGATCCGCGTCATTCCTGGAGCTGACGGTGTCGCGCGCGTCGCAGACATCAGGACGAAGAAGGGCGTCATCCGACGGGCGTTCAACAACATCTGCCCGCTTCCTGTAGCCAATCATTAAATTCTTTCTTATTTCAAGGCGGGAGCATGTTCCGAAACGTTTAAAAATTCTATAATTTTTAACCCTTTTTCTAATACATAAACATAATGTCAATTTCTTTCATTCAAAATTTATTTTATTCATAAATTTAATAATCATATAATTTTCTCATAATAATTAATCAAATTGCATATTTTTTAAATAAAATATTCAATAATAATGTATTAAAATAAAATCAAATTCATAAATGTATTCATTTCTTATGTGGTAACATTGTATTCAAAATTGTTCGTTCAGTCTTACCTGTGTAACAGATCTTTCAAAATCCACTGACTCACCCTTTCGACTTGTAACGGACTTGCTCTCTTTGTTCTTTCTTTGACTTCGAATTATACCAGTTTAAGTTGTACAGTCCACTTTCATTTTACCACCAAGATACCAAGTAGATCCTGAAGAACTGAAGACAGTTACGGATACTTTTCACATATCAAACATTTCAAAACTTTAGTGTTGCTATTAGGTACATTTTGACAGGCACTACAGCCATACCTTAAGTGGCAAATAAACGACCCAATCTTCTATTAGTTATCCAAGAGATTCGTTTAAGTATTGAATTAAAGTACCCGTGACTTGGCATCAACATCAATGGTGAATACATCACTCACCTTCGGTTCTCGTTGTAATAAAAACTTTAGTGTTGCTATTAGGTACATTTTGACAGGCACTACAGCCATACCTTAAGTGGCAAATAAACGACCCAATCTTCTATTAGTTATCCAAGAGATTCGTTTAAGTATTGAATTAAAGTACCCGTGACTTGGCATCAACATCAATGGTGAATACATCACTCACCTTCGGTTTGCCAACGACATCGTAGTCATGGCAAAGTCGATGGAGGAACTCAGCATGGTGCTCGATGACCTCAATCGAGTTTCTCAACGGGTGGGCTTAAAAATGAACATGGACAAGACGAAACTTATGTCAAATGCCAAGGTTGTGCCCATCCCAGTCTCTGTTGAAAACTCGGTACTCGAAGTTGTTGACTCATACATCTACCTAGGACAAGTGGTCCAATTAGGTAGGTCCAACTTCGAGAAAGAGGTCAACCGCCGAATCCAACTCGGCTGGGCAGCGTTCGGGAAACTACGCAATGTCTTTTCGTCCGACATACCTCAGTGCCTCAAGACGAAAGTCTTCAACCAATGTGTGTTACCAGTGATGACTTACGGCACCGTAACTTGGTTTTTCACTATCGGCCTCGTCTCAAAACTCAAAGTCGCTCAACGAGCAATGGAGAGGGCTAAGCTCGGGGTGTCCCTACGTGATCGAATCAGAAATAAGGATATCCGTAGACGAACTAAAGTGACCAATATAGCTCACCGGATTAGCAAGTTGAAGTGGCAACGGGCAGGCCACATAGCACGCAGAGCAGATGGCCGATGGGGCCGAAAAGTGCTCGAGTGGAGACCTCGGACCAGCAAGCGCAGCGTAGGACGTCCACCTACAAGATGGACAGATGACCTTATAAAGGTCGCCGGAAGGCGCTGGATGCAGGTCGCTTCCAACCGGTATATATGGAAGTCCAAAGGGGAGGCCTATGTTCAGCAGTGGACGTCCTATGGCTGAAATGATGATGATGATGATGACCCGTGAAATGTAGAATATACAAAATTAAGTCACTTTGTGGGTGTGACTGGGGAAAATGGTGTGACCGGGGTTCAATATGCCTTATTTTAAAATAATTCAGGGATTTAATGAACTCGTAACCGGTTTGACGTGGTGCAGAATCAAAGGATTCAAAGGTAAGGTAAACGTCCCAGTGACAGCCTAATTCCAATATTTAAAGGAACGTTGATATTACCTATCTATTTAAAGAGAAGTGTCGAGGTCGAGTACTGACAACTTGTTAAAAATGTATTGCAGATTAAGATTACAGCCTACATGAATTATTTAAAATAAATTGCATTGCATGTTACGTAACGGGTCACGGTATTGACAGCATTCGTAAAACCTATAACCACAGCAAGAAAACTGTTTTTAGGATATCACTACATACTATAAAACAAAATCGCTTCCTGCTGTCTGTCTGTCCCTATATATACATATTAGATCGTTAAAACTACGCAACGAATTTATATACGTTTTTTTGAATAGATAGAGGGATTCATAAGAGGAAGGTTTATATGTATAATTCATGCATAATATAGCATTGCATCTGTGCGAAGCCGGGGCGGGTCGCTAGTTTCAAATATGTCAAAAGCACTTTTCGTCTAACGATAAATACTAATTACAGTACCTACAGAGGTACGGTGCGATAAACATTAGGTGACAAGCGAAATTGCCGTAAGGTAGGTTGTACCTATGTTCAATTCTATAATAAAGTATATATACAACCGACCGATTAAATAAATGCAAAAGACAGGTAGGTGGAGGAGAAGAGATAGCTTTTCCTGTCAGTCGGAGCAGCATAAAATTAACATTCTCTTATGCTTCGGCCGTAAGCATTGCCCACTATGTTGTTCTTGTTTATTTCTGAGTAAGTGTTCGCTCTTCCTGAGCTCAGTTGTGTTTCCACTTTCATACATATTTATATAATGAAGCTTAAATTATATGCAATTCACTGCGGTCCAAATGAGAATCGATCCCCTGGTCTATTTGATCTAAATATTTTATCATTTTACTTATTTGCCATAATTTATTCAGCTTGGATATTTTACGTAGATGTGTGCAGATGATATAACCACAACAACAAAAAACAAAGATTACTTATTTAAAAGACGAAATAGATAATGTTTAAATCATTTGTCTAATGTTTAAACCACTTAGATAATGTACGATCAGTAGAGCTCTTTTATTGGCGCGATAGAGCAGCGTGAACTATAAAACCTAATTTTATTACGATAGGAATCGGCTATAAGTTTAATTACTCGTACTCGGGATTACATCATAAAATTCATAAACAAGTATAACAGCAACTTCATTTTTAGCACCTCGTTGGGTCGTATGGAAGTCGAAGATGGACACTAAGGACGTAGGTGTAAAAATGTATTTTAAGCATACCACAGTGAAGTTGATTCAGACCACAATGTTTGTATCAACTGTATACGTATGTATGTTGTTCATTAGTGTGCTCGCTCACGCCAACAAGGCCAGACGCTTGCTGCTAACCAACGTTAAAAAACCAACGAGGAAAACCCAAACAACAATTCTGATTATTTGTGATATGTTTCAAACAAGTTTTATCATTGCAGTGATATAAAACAATTATAGTTTAGGCGTAAGACACCCATATGAGTCAGTTTTAAGTGCCTCATTCAGTGCGCCATGCGATGTAGTGGGTTATCGTGTTTTGGGCTTGTGACCCTGCTGACTTGGACTGGATCGGCGGGATTCCCCGACCAAGATAGCATTGTGCACGCTGTCTGTCGACCCTCAACCAGCTGCAAAGAGATGCCTCAGACGTCAGATGATGGATACATGTATGAGGTTAATGGTAAAACTTTCCGTATTTCCTAGAAACTCGAATTTATTGTTTTATGACACACCAATTCCAACCAGCAAAAATTCTTAGATTGCGCACTTTATAAGAGTGGTGGGCTTATAGGGCTCTTATAATTGTTTTGCTGCTGCTGCTGCTCTTATATTGGCTTTAGATAAGATGGTACGGACTCAAGAACTCTCCGTCTTATCTGGGGGCACAGTAGTGCTCCCGCCAAGACGAGCAAAAAAGAAGCGGGGCACTACCTACCTTTTCTCGAACCGTTTCGTCTAATTTTCAAACCCTCATAGCTTTGGCCCAGTTAACACCAGATCGCCCAAATTCACAGGTTAAGATGCTGTTAGGAAACATATAAAATGTACTCAATTTCATTGATTTAGCTTTTATACTTTAGGTTTTATTGGTACCTAAAATACGCCGCTTTTGCCACTCACTTATATAATTATACACTGACGTATCAAAACCTCTCGGGTACTTTCCGATGACCTAGAAAACTCAAATTTGGTATGTAAGTTATTTTTAGTCCACAAACAATACGATAATTGTGAAACTTGGAAATTTTACCACCCCACCCCTTAAACTAGGGGATGAAAGTTTGTATGAGACTTTCGCAAATTTTGATACTAGATGTCTGACAATTTATACGTATTGGGACTCATTGTTATAAATAAAATACACATTCTAGGTTTTTAGAAAATCACCCCCCCCCCCCCCCCCCTTAAAATAAGGGGATGAAAGTTTATATGGGCGTTCCATAATGGGGGATAAAAGTGTATAGGTATATATGGGGCTAAGCGTAAGTATTTCTTAAATACTTAATTATTATTACTACTTACTTAGAAACGCTTCAGCACAAAAAAAAAACCTATAAATTAAAAATTGCTGAAAAAATAAATGAGATCTCACCAAAAACATTTCATGTAAAATTGGCGGCCAAGACTCACATGCTCATAACGCTTTCGCTGTAAAAAACGTTGTCAGATCCCTCGAAAAGCCAAGCCCCTAAGCCCTGAGTTTACTAATCCTACACCTTGGCTTTGAAAGTATGGCTTAGCCGTTTCATAAAGTACCGTAATAAGTCTAACGGACTGTCCGGCCTATATGGTAAGGAATTAAGTTTATAGAGTCTGGCTAGCCAAATAATGTTGACAGATATTTCCTTGTGGCATCACCAATTGTCTATGATTTAAAAAAAAGTCTAAAAATCTGTTGTCAATTTATGTCATTCGTTCAAATTGTTCGCCGTTTATGAGGCATTTATTTTAAATAAATGGCTAAATATGAACAATGGCGATATCAAGTGAGGTCCGCAAACTTTAAGCTTTAAGCTTTTAAATAATTATGACAATGTGCGAAGCCGAAATGAAGCGTTGTATAACTAAAAAATGCAATGTTTACATGTCGTAAACAATTTTGTAGGTGGGTCTTCTATAAATATTTTGATACTTTATGTACTAGTTCTAACATTTACCTATAACTTCATTATGTAGGTTCATGAATTTATTAATAAGTACTTGAATTTCATACACAGGACAAGTGTGTAAAGAACCGGATAAATTAAAAATTCTAGAAAATATCAATAAAATCAAAATATTGGAACGTAAACAGTTACTTACTGAAAACCAATATATAGAAGACATTTGTGGAGTGACTGGTCAGTAGTAATTTGATATAAAAATATAAAATGTATGCAAATATAGCTGTGCGTGATGCGTGATGTAAAAATGTCTATACAGGGTGTCCCTAAAACCAACGCCGAAATGAAGAGGGGTGATAGAACAGCTCATAAGCAACCATATTAAGTTAATTTGACCTTAATAAAAAGTTCATGGTTTTCGAGATATTTGCATTTTAAAAAAACTCGTGACTTTTGATGCCCTGCGTCAGTATGTCGATTGCCACCACTGCAAATTTAGGTATTTTTTTAATCTGTTTTTTGCAGGATGTTACTAAAAACATATCCTATCGAATGTAATTTAAATTTATTAGATATCATGATGCTTTGTCGGTAAAAATAATTAAAAAAAAACGAATTATAGCAATTTATGAGCGACGAGCGTGTCGGTGAAATCTTGCACTTGGCCCATCGTGCCGGTGGAACTTTACTCTAACCAACAACCTAACCTAAAGTAACTTATAACCCAACGGTCACGTAGTTAGACGTTTTTAACTCACAGAATGACCATTGATTGGCCAATTTTGTTATTCTACCACTATTTTTAAATTGTATGAATATTTTTTTCGTACAGGTATAGTGTTTCAACTTTAAAAAAAATACAAAACGAAGGTAAACAAAACAATGGTGAATTTAGTACTCCGGGAAAAAAAGCGGCCTCATCAAGCGACCGTATCAAACTTGGATACCTTCGATGTCCAGGCCATCAGGAATAAAATTAATGAATATTATGTCGTCAGAAAACAAGTGCCTACTCTCAGAACCCTTTTGGCCGATTGTTGATTGTAATATGTTTTCGGATCTTGCAGTTTTGAAATTAAAGATGTGCATCTAGTTTGAAGATTTATTGTGGACTAATGTGTGGTTTGGTAAAAACTTACTTTATACAACTTGCATGTGTGCGTATACAAACACACGTAAAAGATATGCAATTTAGCTTCAACACCGATTTCAAAGAATCGATAAATTTTACAGGATGCAAAGAAACTCTACGTCAAATATTATTATTGGCTAACGGGTTTGAATTTAAACAGAACAAGAGTAAACGTTCTGTGTTTATTGAGCGGTACGATATTGCAGCTTGGCGGCATCGTTTCTTGGAAACCATTGCTTTGAAACGTGCTGAAGGCAAACCAATAATATATCTGGACGAAACTTAAAATATGTTCATCAACATTACAACCTAAAAAAGTCTTGGCAGGGCCCGTCCACAAAAGGTTTGATCGAAAATATTTCTCAAGGAAAAAGATTCATTATTGTACATGCTGGATCCGAAAATGGCTTTGTGCCTAATGCAATGTTAGTATTCAGCACTAAATCAACCGCAGCAGATTATCATCACGATATGAATGCGGCAAATTTCAATAAGTGGCTACGGGAAAAATTGGTGCCGAATTTGCACGAACCTAGTGTAGTCGTTTTAGATAATGCTAGTTACCACACTGTGCAAATGAATAAGCCACCAAATCGACAATCCCGCAAAGCAGATTTGCAAAACTGGCTCATTGAGAAAACGATCCCGTTTGGTGAACGATTTACCAGAGAACAACTCTTGTGTTTGGTTGGACAGCATAAAGAAGAGCCTATCTATGAAGCAGATGAGATTCTCAAGACTCATGGGCACGAGGTGCTAAGACTGCCACCATACCACTGTTTCTTGAACCCCATAGAGCTGATTTGGAGTATCGTTAAGCGAAAAGTGGCCGGCAACAATATTGCTCAATCTGCCCAGGAATTGGAAAGAACCATTAAAAATTGCTTCGAAAGTGTGACACCTAACGATTGGAAAAAAAAATACTGATCATGTTCTCCACATAGAGAATCAGTATATGCAACGGGAGAACATAACTGCTCATATGAAGAGATTTATCATATGCGTCGGTGATGAAGAGTCTTGTAGCAGTTCAGACCAATGTACAGGAGTAGGCTCGGAGGCGGAGTATTTGCTGACTGATTTTTCTAACAGCTCAAACTATTCCAACAACTTGGAAGCCGAATATTTAGAGTCTGATTTTGACTTTAACGAGTAGGTCATGGTAAGTAACATTGTGTGTGTAAATATTCATCTTAGTCCAGATTATTAATTGTAGTTTACAGTTTTACCTGGTTTTACCTATTCCGGTGTCTGTCTTGTCTGTAAGCATACAAGCAAGAAACGCAAATGTAGTAAGTTAAACTTGACTCACTTCGCGGTCGATTGAGTTGAAATTTGGCATAGTACTCATGTAAATTTTTTGTTGTTCGATTAATATTATGGTATTATTGAGCTAGGTTTTATTTAATTTTTCACCTTGTATATGGTTAGAAAGTGTGAACATATGTGTTCGTCGTAGACTGTACTGTACATAGTGATAGAAATTATGTGATCTGACTATGAGTGCACGCGTCAACATATATTAAACTTATTTCCTTGGGTACCTTACGTGTGCATAGAAAATCGCAAATAATTACTAGTAGTATCAAAACTATAATTCCTACTACACCAAGTGTGACCACCCACAGATTTTATTAATTTCCCGCCAAAACTTCAAGTAATATTTCATTCACCTGCCTACTGAGTCGGCGGTCCCGGGTTCGAATCCCGGCCGGGGCAAATATTTGTGCAAAATATTTATTCTTGGGTCATGGATGTTATCTATATATGTATTTATATATTATGTATATCGTCGTCTATAGTACCCATAGTACAAGCTTTGCGTAGTTTGGGACTAGGTCGATTTGTGTATGAGTGTCCCTTAATATTTATTTATTTATTTCTGTGCAATTACGCAATAAGCAAAAAGTGTTATTGCCGAGAATTGAAAGTATTAAGTGATCATGTTATTAATTTTTATTTAGCCGCAATTGGTTCGTTTTATAATGGATCTGCATCTGGTCTCGATGGCTTGCGACCTCAGCATCTTAAAGAATTAACATCTTCTTCAGCTGGTAGCTGCTTCTGCTGATGGCTGCGCAGAGGTTGAGTGAACTTTCGGCTCACGTAGCCCTCGTTATGTTGCGAGTTTGCTTTGCCGTGCCTAAGCTGACATATTTCTTGCGCACCGTGCCAGCCTGGCTGCACCCTGTCCAGACAGACTCCTTTGACTTCGTGTTGAAGGAGAGTTTGGAAAAGGTGCTGAACGTCTCCCTTAACCAAGGTCAATGGGACCAGGCTTCTCTGCCGATTCGAACTGGTGGTTTGGGCGTGCGTCGCGCGCGAGATGTGAGCCTCCCGGCCTTCCTGGCTTCGGCGTGTGGGGTGGTGGACCTTGTCACTCAAATTTTATCTTTTGATGGTGACAAGGCTATAACGACCCACCAAGCCTGGAACCGAGCCGCTACACCGAGCCCAACGTCACCGCGTGACGTCGGCACCGGTCGTCACTGCCTGACGTCACCACAGCGGCAGGGCGGCGGATACCGTTAAGCGGATGGCTATATAAGCCGCCACGGACCGGGCAACAGGAGCGGTGTCTTACAGTCGCTCAAGCAGGCAGGTCGAGTTACCTCTGCGAGTGGTGTAAGGAATCGCTCTCCGTGGCTCGGAGTGTATTGACGCTTCTTGAGACATAGTAGGGCCTCCCTCCGAACCTACGTAAGAGGTTTGGTCTTTGTCCTGTTGAGGGCGGGAGTCCTAGGATCCCTAGCGCGGAGTGTATTGACGCTTCTGGCTCGCTCTTAAGGGGATCCTAGCGCTGCCACTCTTGGGTAGCCTGTCGCGGTGTGGTGACCACGCATCTGGAACGACTCGCCTCACCCTGAAGGACAACGATCAGGTTCCTTACGACTAACCCTTTAACCCCGTCAGAATACTAACCATTTACCCCGGCACAATAGGGACACCGCGTCACCCCGAATAAGCATAGGGAGTTAGGGAAATTAGGATATTAGGATTAGGTTCAGTCTTAATTTAAATAAACCTGTTATTTAGTATTTAAACCGCCTAGTTTCATTTAGCCCCCGATCCCTTGTCTCCCGACAGAGCTAGTTCTGGAAACCTTCAAGATCCCGTCTGGATCGAAGGATATGTACTAGTGCCAGGCTCGTTACGCCATAATAGACCTAACGGGCATAGCACTACGTCACATTTGGCGCCCAACGTAATAACTCACACAGGAGTTTTCTAGCACAGAAAAGGCAAGGGATTACCTAGGTCTAGCTCAAACCGTTAAAATCCACCGTTTGAATCCGCCGTTTAAATAAATTAGAGTCAATAGAGCTAGGTCTAGGCCGTTTGAGTCCGTAAAAAGTAATACACTGACGAGTTAGGTTCAATAGGGAGGTAAGATTTAACTTAGGGTACCTAGGCGATGCCCACCGCCTGGATATACCGATTAAAGAAACCGGAGTTAATGGAAGAAGCCGAAAACAGAGGCCTACCAGTAGAGGGGTTAACCGTCGACCAGATACGGAAAAACCTGGTATAGGCCGTTAGAGAGACCGAAGAATTCGGGACACCGGGGAAACAGGAACAGCCTGCTACGTCCGAGGGGGAACGTACCGCCATGTCCGAAGACGAGCATCCGGAAGACAGGAGGATGAAGACCCTGTTTAAGCAGATAAGGGAGTGGAGCCTGTCATTCAGGGGGACTGATGACGCAGTAGAATTCCTAGAGAGACTCGAGGAACTGATAGAGGCCAGCGGAGTCGAGCGGGACGACATACTACTGGCGCTTCCAAGGATTCTACAGGGGAAGGCGTTACAATGGTATAGAAACAACGCCCGGTCCTGGAAGTCGTGGGACGGATTTATAGAACTCTTCAAGCTTTATTACTTTCCGAGCAATTACGAGGAGGACATCATCGTAAGGATAATTGCGAGAAAGCAAAAGTTTCGAGAGACGTTCTCAGATTATGTCACAGACCTGCAGACACTAATGCGGCGTTATCAGAAATTAACCGAAGCAGAACAGCTACACCGCATACACGAGAACATGCTGAAAGAATATAAATTGTACATCAAAAAACACGAGTACACTAACCTACCGGGGTTGTTAAGATTAGCCGCCGAATATGAGAAAATATCCTCTTCGACGGACGGAGAGGGATACCGAGAGAAAACAGACAGGACCGAAACCTACACACAACAGGAATGGAAGCCGCAAATTCGACCGAGCTCGAGCAACGAGACACGGGATAGGGGAAGAATCCCTGCGAAAACCGAGAATAACAACACAAAAATCCATCCGAAATACGACCCCAATACGTGCTGCTGGTCGTGCGGGAAACCAGGTCACAACACGAGGGAATGCCGAGGGCATCCAAGGATCTTCTGTAGCCAGTGCGGGAGGCTGGGAATGCTAAGCAAGAATTGCTGCAATAAAAGGCAATGGAAGAGCAAGGAGCATCTCGAGACAGCGCACGAGGGCACGAAGAAAGATAACCGCATGCACATAGAGGCAGTCATAATGGGGAAAACGTACAAGTGCTTGGTGGACACGGGTTCCACGAACACGTACGTAAATTATGAAGTATATCGCGACTGCATAACAAGAGTAAAAGAAACATTAAATGACCCGAGAGGCATAGTGCTCGCGAACGGAACAACAGCTCGCGTTGAGAAGAGCATGTTGGTCGACATACAGATTAAGGGCGAGCAGATCAAGCATTGGGTGAGAGTGCTGCCAGCGGCAACGTGTACCATACTAGGCATGGATATCCTGAGAAGAACCGGAATGACGGTCTCATGGAAACACGAACAAAAACCGCAAAACGCACCAGAAGTCGTGACGAATCAAGACGTATCACCGATTACGAACACTCAGCCAGAACCAGAGGCGCAGAACGCCATGGCGATATCCGAAGGGGCACACCCGGTCGCAAACATGGACGACCAACAGGCAAAGCGATTGGCCGAAGTAATCGAACACGAATTCGAACTCCGCGATAAGAGTCCAAAAGGGAATACATGGGTGCAGAACCAGGTTGCAGACGAATTATCACGGAACCCGATCTGCGCGACGCGCGATCAAGGTTGGTACGAACGGAAGATACAAGAAGTTAAGGCCGGCAAAGCCTCACGGGAGGAGTATTGCGTGAAAGAAGGCAAACTATATAAAAAAATAATAAACTCAACATACAACACACATGTGAAATCCGGAACCGAGTGGAAACTGTGCGTACCAGAGGAAGAACGCCAACAGATATTAGTTCAAAATCATAACATCCCGAGCGCGGGACACCTAGGAACAAACAAAACACTGCAGCGAGTCGCGCAAAGGTATTACTGGCCCGGTATGTATCAAACAGTGGCTAAGTACATACAAAAATGCGAGGCATGCCAGACCCATAAACCGTCGCAGTCAAAAACGCCAGGATTAATGCACTACGTCGCATTTATCATTCCTTACGCCTCCGATGCTTTGACGGCCTGGACGGCTCTTAATCCCGGCGTAGCCATACCCGTAGAATTGTTCCGTCAGCGTCTATGGGTTTATTTATATGAGAGTGCGCGCACCACGATTTTCATAAACCCATAAGTACGCTTATTTCTGCGACAAAATTATCGCGCGACTAAAAAAAATCGTGGTGCGCGCCTGGCCTGAAGAGTAAACTCCAGTCGTGCGTCGGAGCTGACACACACACTTTTTTTTTAATGGTTGTTCAGAACTTCGTTATTTATGAAACGATTTCGGAAATATTTTTTTCGTTCGAGGGCTTTCAAGTTGGTCCCATAAAATGTTGGTGACAGGTAAATCTAGTGACGAAATCCATGATGAATAAGGCACATCACATTCGAGAAATATTAGTCACATCTACGTATGACGATTTCGGTTAGTAGACTGTCTTACGAATATTTGCAATTTTTTGTTAAGTGGATCACTGAATCCTGCCGTATGTCCTTATTTGTATGGAGCTTCTCTATGTGCCCTATCTAAAAAAGATGGAGGTATTCGACCTATTGCCATAGGTAGCACAATTAGACGTCTAACGGCCAAATTGTGTTGTAGCATGGTTAGATAGACTATGGCCAGTTATCTTCAGCCAGTTCAAGTAGGTTTTTTTTTTTTTTTTTATTAGGATCACAAAACTGAGCGTTACACAGGCAAGCTTAAATGGTAATATAATAAACAATATCAATAGTGTACGCCCTACTTGATGTGAACACAACATGCATAAAAATAACTACTTAACAAAATAAATTGCTACCAATAACAATTGCATTTAAGGTTAACAATTGAGAATAGAAAAAATAAATACATTAATAATACATTAAAAAATTTAAAATTTATGCAAAGACTGCAAACGTGCCTTTGCTGAGACCACAGAACCATGAAACATATCAAACTTAGCTCTCATATCATTGCATCGGGAGCATATTCTGTCCAACGGAGAGTGCCTGCCAGCTACTGTTCTTCTGAGAGGTAAGGCAAAAGTCTTGCGATTTTGTAGTCGGCTGCTCTGGCGAGGGACTGATAGTCTTAAGTTATTCAAGAAATCTGGAGCCTCCAATATCCCGTGCAACAGTTTAAACAAGAATACGGTGTCGCTCGTCGCCCTTCGAGTCTCGAGACGCGTGACGTTGTAGTGGCGCAATCTTTCGGAATAGCTTGGTAATTCACGACACTTGTTGTCACTATACGCGAGATGGTAGAGAAACCGCTTCTGAATACACTCCAGCCTTATAACGTGAACAGCGTAAGTGGGATTCCACACTGGACTACAGTACTCTAACGTACTACGAACTAAGCTATTGTATAAAAGAAGGGCAATACTAGTGTTATTGAAAAATTTCATTTGCCGAACTATAAACCCAGATAGTTTCATTGCCTTACATATGGCATTATTTAAGTGCTCCTGAAACGTCAGTCTCCTATCTAAAATCACTCCAAGATCCCGAATGGTGTCCTTCTCAGCGATTTTAGTGCCGTCGATTGAGTATGATACTGAAGCAGTTTTCAGCTTTCTAGTGAACCTGATATGAAAGCACTTCCCGGCATTCAAGACCATGCCATTGCGCGAACACCAGTTATGGACCACGGTTATGTCATTCTGGAGACTAGCAACGTCTGCGTGATCATTAATAACTTTGTATAATTTTAAATCATCAGCAGGTTTCGGGACTATCCAGGGTTGCGAGGCAGCTATACATGCCACTAGAACTTTTGCATTTGGAAATGAGGATACATCCACCATTATTCTGAAAATAGATATTAAAAATGCTTTTAATAGTCTTGAGAGGGACGCTATTCTCGGGGAAGTTTTGGAGCAGGTGCCATCACTCTACCCATTTCTTTACCAATGCTACTCTACAGCCAGCAATTTATTTTATAACGATCAACCTATAAGTGCACAGGTTGGGGCCCAGCAAGGCGATCCTTTGGGGCCTTTAATATTTTGTTTAGCCATGCAGAAAGTTATTTTGTCGCTGGAACCACCGTTAAATGTGTGGTATTTAGATGATGGAACGATTGGAGGGAATCCACAGGTGGTATTACAGAATTTAACAAGGCTAGTTCCAGCTTTGAAGGAGATTGGGTTAGAAATAAACCCCAGCAAATGTGAGCTTTTTTGCTGCAATAATAGGGATGCTAGTGTTTATTTGATAGTTACCAATTGGAATCTTGTTAGATTATAGTTAGGTATAAGGTACGATTGTTATTGTATAAGATTTATTAGTGTTCTTTAGTGTTTAAGTCCTGATTGTGTAATGTAAACAAAATTAATAATAATAAAGTGTTGCGGCAGGAGAGGGGGAGGCACGGATCGAAATATAAGGCGATACATTGCGCCGTATTGGCATTATTCAATCCAGCAAGCTACAAGTGCTAAGAAGAAATCCCTGCCCGTCTCTCTCCCCGGCTTTGAAGACTCAAGAAGTGTTTCATTACTAGAAGAAACCCCTGCCCGTCAGTACAGCGTTGTCCGTCAATCCAACGCTTGTACCAGTCAATCCAACGTAAACAAACCAGTCATAGGTGCGTCAGGCACAAAATCATTGATTGCATGATGCCTTGCAAATCGCCCCGCGCTTTTCTGACAGCTGAGGGCATGGTGGCCATTCTCCTCAACTGTTACCCCACAGATGCAACGAATGTGGCTCACATACTTTACAACCAACCCGCAGAGCAACCGCGATTCTTAATGAGTCGTTTTCCAGTAGTGTACCCAACTGAGGAGAAGGCAAAGCATGTAGCCACGCTCCTGATTCAGGCTTAGCAACAGCTTTCAAACGCGCCAAGTTAAAGCCTGTTGCGTCGGCAAGTAACCCACCGTAGACTTCCTTACATAAAATGTCGTCCCAACCCCTTTGGCTGACGACATTATCAGGCCGTTCGTTACCCTGACACACAGTGGACCATTTGGTGAGTGCCTCAGCGACAAATGGTACCTGGATGTTGTCACCATTCAAATGCAATATGCGAGTGACAAGAGCCAGAGTCCCATGAGCTGAAGCTAAGAATGCTACCAATCCAACTTCACGACATCGGCGTATACCTAGACCACCATGACGGACGGGCAACGAAGCCTGACACCACTGTGACTCGTTGAGATGGATATTCAGTATGGACTCAAGTGACACTTTGATTGCGTTATCCAGCCTCTCTACATCATCCTCAAATAACCAAGTTGGGGAGGTTCTTAAGATGTAAATCATGCGTGGCATCGCAAAACAGTTACGCAATAAAACAAGTGCGACGTGTGATGATAAATTTGATAAATGTTCTTGAGCCCGTACTAAAGCCAACCTCTTCTCCTCGAGAGCCGAAATTTCAATAAGTTCTGATCCGCATCGCAGGCTTCGTCAGGTGAGATACAACAACAAATCAGCAACAGGCTTCGTCAAATACAAACCAATGATATGATCCACAACAGGCTTCGTCAATTTCGTTAATAAGGCACGCCCCGAATCGTAGCTGGCCCAAACGTACCCATTACACTGGCGGCGTTACCACGCTGAATGGCCAACGAAATTTGTTGCACCAGGTACGATCCGGAGCGCGGGTCACAGCCCCTATCCCTAAGCCGGCGGCCCAATTCCTTAATAAAATCCTTGGCCTCCGAGCCCCAAGGTCCACCAGTCTCCACTGCAATAGGTAGAAAATCGTACGCTGGCTCCAAGGCATTGTATTTAGTGTGAATCTTGCCGCACATTCCACGGCTGCCCCAGCAGTTCTAATGGTGTGAGTCAAGTGGGACGGAGCAAACGTACTCACACAAGTTGCGTCCCACAAGAGGCACCGACCTTTCTGCCATGGAACCAACGTGAGACCATCAGGCCTCTTGCCATCAGTTCGACTCAACCCAGGAGGCTCCAAGGTACACGGTATATTGGCAGACACTAAAGCCCGACGAACCAAATCTGTGCAGCCCGGCTACCCCAACGACGGCAATTTAATTAAGAAGTTATGTTTTGTTTTGTTATATTATGTTCAATAAATATTACGTTCTGTTTTCGTTGTTAGCTTGTAAGAAATATGATACTTTACTAGTTGTTATGAATAAATAAACTGTAGGTTAAGTAGGATAGGTTAAGGAAAATAAATAATCACCCTGACTACATTTCATTTCCCCATAGTATAACCTAGTACTTGGATAAGTACTAAGTTATAACGAGTAGATCCTAACAGCGCGACGACATTCCGCAGACTGGCAGGCGTCAGAGGGGAGGTAGCGCGGAAGGTATATCAAAAAGGTTGGGAGGCGAGGAAGCCACGCCCCGCTCCCACCCGCGCCCCGCTGACGCCCGCGCAGGTAGTTTCCTAGTCGAAATTAGGGTCTAATCTAGTGTTTATTTGATACTTACCAATTGGAATCTTGTTAGATTATAGTTAGGTATAAGGTACGATTGTTATTGTATAAGATTTATTAGTGTTCTTTAGTGTTTAAGTCCTGATTGTGTAATGTAAACAAAATTAATAATAATAAAGTGTTGCGGCAGGAGAGGAGGAGGCACGGATCGAAATATAAGGCGATACATTGCGCCGTATTGGCATTATTCGATCCAGCAAGCTACAAGTGCTAAGAAGAAATCCCTGCCCATCTCTCTCCCCGGCTTTGAAGACTCAAGAAGTGTTTCATTACTAGAAGAAACCCCTGCCCGTCAGTACAGCGTTGTCCGTCAATCCAACGCTTGTACCAGTCAATCCAACGTAAACAAACCAGTCATAGGTGCGTCAGGCACATCATGGTCCTTCGGAAGCCGGATGAAAAAAGAAGATTCGACTAACCATGTCATGGTCCTTCGGAAGCCGAATCAAGAAAGAAGATTCCACTAAGAAGAATATTCAAGAAAGAAAATTCAAGAAAGAAAATTCAAGAGAGAAAATTCAACATGCCCGTTACAAGATCGCAAGGCAAGGGTCGGTCTCTGATCTCGCTACTAGCAGGATCGGAAACTACCTCGCCGGGAGAGAGATCCGGGCAGGGGGACTCCACGACGGCTAACACACGGACGTCGGCCACGGGGGACACGGCAGAGAGCACAACCGCCATGTCCACCACGACCACGACCACCGCCGCCACAACCACGCCGTCAAAACAAGCTTGCCCCGCCGCTCCGCCGTCGATGATGTCCACGAAGACGACGTCAAGCCGCCGCGTGCTACGCATCGCCCAAGCCAAGGAAGAGGTTCTACGCATCAAGCTGGAACTCGCCCAAGCACGCATCGCCGTCCTCGAAGCCGAAAACAGCGACAACGACGACGGAGCCACCGTTCTGTCCGCCCAATCCAACAAGCGGGTGGACGAATGGCTCGACTCCAGTCAGCAGCACATACTGGCATTAACAGAGGTGCCACACAACGAAGAAGAGCAAGAACCACAGCCAGCCACGGTTCATCGAGACGCACCGCGCAACACCACAGTCGACGCCTGGCAGGGCCCCCCGCTCCCCGCGGAGCCCTTGCCGCCCGCCGTCGCCCCCCCCGCCCACGCCTCTGCCGCCGCAGGGTGGGCCGGGAGGGGAAACGCACCGCTCTCCGCCGCCGCTCCGCCGTTCGAACCAGCGCAGCCAGCGCAGCCCTACGCGCAGCCAGCGCAGCCCTACGCGCAGCCAGCGCAGCCCTACTATGAAGCAAGAAATGCACCGCCGTGCTACAACAGCGAGAACATCAACACAGAAAAGGCCATCGTCGCAGCGAATCAAGTCAACCTATCCGAGTTGGCGTCCGCCATAGCCGTTGCTGCGCGTGCCGGCCACACATCTCGCTACCACGAGACAAGATTTTAACAAACGCGTTATTTTATTACATTACCATCACTATAGGTAATTCATTAAAGTTTGTCACAATAGTATTTCTTTGAAAACGCACTTTGTATCTTTTTGTCCCGCGCATTTAAATATCGTATGGCAGGAGAGTGAGAAAGATGGCACAGTAGGAATTTCAAACGTCAGAGAAGTTACTGTCGAACAAAATAGTAGATATTTATAGCAATTGAATCGTGTTGTTTATTTGCTTCTTGATATTACGGAAAGCGTTCCGAGAAATCGTGTTGGTTTAGGTAGTTGTAGTTACGTAGTTTCCGCCCGCATAGCAGACACTACTAATACGATTACTCACCAAACGGCTACCCAAACAGAAATAAGTATCTAAATATCTGAGAATATCTGAAAATCTTTTACGCAAATAATCGCCATCGTTTCCTTGCCCTTATCACATTCATTTCTATCCTGTCTTACATCATTCCCTATTATTCGTCATCTCGTCTTTTAATTCCTTCTTATCCATATTATTTTCATATAATCCATTCGTCTTTTCTTTGGTCGTCCTCTTCTTCGATATCCTTCACATTAATGCTCAACGCTTTGCTCTTCACGTGGTTCTTCTCATTAAAATCGGAAAAAAATTAGCTTATAACTCTTGATAACCAAATATTTCACCAATATTATAATTTCGTCACGTTCGTCCGCGTACCTTGTCTGTCAGTAGGTACTAGGTATGCAACACGCATTGTTCTTAAAAAAAAGCTCGTCTTGGCAGGCTAACTACCGTGCCCCTAGATTGTTGTTTTAGTATATACATATTAAATAACAAAAAAAAAATGTTATAACTATGACGTCTATGACATACACGTAAGTATTTAACAGACCATATAGAGGAGGGTCAGGAAAATTGCGCTCACAGAAGACAGGTAATCCGTCAACAAACAATTGGAGAAGCCAAGGTTATAAAATGAATGTCAACAAGATAGTGGAGCAGACCGTGAAGATGCTTTTTTAAAATTTGTATTTGAACAAAGGACATCACTAGGATTTGTAGTCCCGCGAAATCTTAGCAATGGGAGCCCCAGATAATTTCAGGAACTTTAGTATGAAAAAACCAGAACCAGACAAGATATAAAAACTGACAAGAGTAATGGAATGCATCAGCTAAAGCGTATTGAAATATTATAAGACTGACGTGGGGAATAACATGATGCATGCTTATACCAATTATAAATGACGGCTAAAATACTACTTGGTTTATCTGGCGATTGAAATAATAAACAACAATCTGCGTAGTGGGACTATTAAAAATCACCTCTACAACAAATTGAAGTTCAGCCGTATTTACAAAATGTTGGGTTTTGGAACCCCACTAGGCAACTTACTTAACTTATTTCGTTAGTGCTAGAGCGTACCTACTGATCTGGTCACTACTGTAGTTTGACCACTAGACTCGTAATAACTGTCCGTAATCACCTAATTATTAACTTAAGATCATAACAAGAAATATTTTTACCTATTTCAATGTGTGCATTAAGCTGCTGTTAATAATAAATATTATTTGCCTAATTTACGCATCGATCGCAACTAGGGTTACCATACGTCCGGATTTGTCCGGACATGTCCGGACTTTTCGACTCTTGTCCGGACTTTGTCCGGCCCTTTAATTTGTCCGGCTTTTTTCAAATAAGTTGGAATAATGAGAAAACCCCGCCCGCACCCCGCAACTACCCCCTCGCAAATCTCGCAATGCGAGCGTCTACCTACTACCATGTGCCTACCTATTTTGGTGACTAAAAAGTCCGGACTTTTTTCGATTCGTCCGGCTTTTTGCCAGGACTTTTCAAATTCCTAAATGGTAACCCTAATCGCAACAAAGCTAAAATTACATTTAGGCGGCCGAATCTTTATGTGGAAAACACGAATGCAAATGACACGTCACACCATCAAACTTTTTAGAATCGTGGTCGAAACGCGATCGAATTACCACGGAAGTCTGAATACCGCTCCTGGTTGCAACTTCGCTCATCATGTAGGTGTCCTATTAGACACTCGCACTGTGGTATATATTGGAGAGTTATCTACCTTATATTTTATCCCGCGACAAATAGTTACGCTTCCTCTTCACCTAATTCGCCAAATTAGATAAGAACCGACATCCGTATTTTGAAATGTAGTTTAACGTGTCTCCATGATAAAATTTGTTTTCAGTGGGGTTATTTGTTTTTCGTGACTGCCTATTTGCTATCTTTACTTAATAAGCTGGTAAAGTTTAAACTTAATAATGGGTTTACTGTGTGGGTTTTTGTTATAGTTGCGAACACGTCGCTCACTGTGCATTTATTACAAAGATCCGAGTCGTAGACGTAACCATAATTACGCTTTTGCCGCAGGAAATACGTTCATCATATTATTATCTATACTTTAGATACAAAAGAATACCTACTTCTGATTTTCAGCCTTATTATTATTGTGTAAAAGACCCAACAAGCATCGAGCATCGACAACAAATCTCATTATTAAACTGACAAAACATAATTTAATGATTCAAGAATTCTATTACGTTTTTACTTAATTAAATAACTTTCTTATCAAGACTACACTTAATCACCTAGATAGTTTTGTTAATATAAAACTCTGCTATGTATTTCAGGTCATAAAATTATCATGGACTTCCAGGATAATATACATTTTACACTATCGTGTAATCACGCTGAGACCGAAGCCTTCATGTCAGTGGATGATCCTGACCTGCCAGCAATGGGAAGGCCTGTTATAGTGGAAAAAGTAATATTCAACGGGTGCAAGGTTCCAAATGGTACATACTTCGATGCGTTAAAGGCGCTCAATATCACTGTGTCCAAGCAATTATTGCTGCAGCTACACTCAGAGGCCAAATTGAAAAAAGATCACTTACGTGCTCTGCAAATAACTGATCTTGAGATTACCGCTGTTGAACCAGCAAACCCGCCTCAACCATCGTTTGACTATCTAAACGAATTACCGGGATTGGTCTCTTTGAAGTTGACTGACGTGGTTCCGGAGCCAGAAGCCCTTATGCAGCTACCTTTAGCGTTAGAAACGCTAAGTTTTGTGCATCTGAAGCTGCCTATCGCTGAGAAGGCACTGCGAAATGGCAGCAACATTACTCCACCTTGGCTGGAAAGACTGCACTCGCTGCGTTCTCTGTATCTAGTCGAATTATCATCGCATGCGGCAGCACACCCAAAATCTGTTACTCCACCCCAACTAGCCGCATTACCAAATCTGACCAGTGCGACTCTCTACCACGTTCCGTTGGATACAAATAGTCTGTCCAGCTGGCTTAAAGACTCAGCTGTGAACAATCTGGTACTAGTAGCTTGTGGATTGACAGATTTGCCAGATAACATTTTTGAGAACACAAACTTATCGAAGATTAACCTCACTTACAACAACCTCACATCTTTACCAGAGTAAGTGCATTTCATTTACTTACTTTACTACAAGTTGATGCACATTTCAATTAATAAATCATTCACTCTTTATATTTATGCAAAGGATGTCCAATACTGGACAAACACTCTTCCTCCTTAATAGGGGATATCCCTACTAGTAAATTTTCAACAATCGACTGTGCTTTGGCGTTTTCTGATAGTTCCCTAGAATCTTTACCGTGCATACATATTTTATGGATAAACTACCAGTGACAAATATTTTTGCCACCCAAATTATAACTGTTATTTTTTCAAAGACTGACAAAGACAAACTGTCCCATATTTAATACACATTTAATTTTAAACTTACTTATTATTTCAGTTTTGTCTTCTCTCCGCTGCTGCTGAGCTTGCGTGAGTTGGACTTGTCATACAACAAGTTGAGCGGCGTGACATTGCAGCGCACCGTACAATCGCTGAAGCATCTAGATACCCTGAAAGTAAACAGGAACCCATTAGGTTCACTGTGTGGTGAAAGCATTGGAAACTATAGAGCAACTAAAGGTAAGTGATTTTTAGGGTTCCGAACCCAAAGGGTAAAAACGGGACCCTATTACTCAGACTTCGCTGTCCGTCCGTCCGTCCGTCACCAGGCTGTATCTCAAGAACGGTAATAGCTAGACAGTTGAAATTTTCACAGATGATGTATTTCTGTTGCCGCTATAGCAACAAATACTATTCATGATAAAGCAATAATAATTAAGGGGGGCTCCCATACAAAAATAGGGTTTTTTGCACGATATTTCATTCAACGGGCATTTTCTCATGAACCGTTATAGGTAGACTGTTGAAATTTTCACAGAATGTATATTTTTGTTACCGCTATAAAAAAATAATAAAAATAGTTAAAAATTAACGGAGGACCCCATACAAAGAACGTGTTTTTAGGGTTCCGTACCCAAAGGGTAAAAACGGGGCCCTATTACTGAGGCTTCGCTGTCCGTCCGTCCGTCCGTCCGTCCGTCCGTCTGTCACCAGGCTGTATCTCAAGAACGGTGATAGCTAGACAGTTGAAATTTTCACTGATGATGTATTTCTATTGCCGCTATAACAAAAAATACTAAAAATAAAAAAAAAAAATATTTAAGGGGGGCTCCCATACAAGAAACTTGTTATAGATTATGGTACGGAACCCTTCATGCGCGAGTCGGACTCGCACTTGCCCAATTTTTTGTTCAATATTGATACGGAACCCTTCGTGCGCGAGTCTCGCACTTGGCCGGTTTTTTATTTTAATATCGTATGCAAATTATGAGTACTAATTTCTTACTTTATCCTAGCCAAAAGCCTTTATTAACGAAAACGAAGACGATCATTCGTCCTTTAAGCATTTGGGTCTTCAACATAGCGTTCACCTTGATCGGATACAACAAGGAGATAAGCAAAAGAGCATGACAGAATAGACCCAAAGCCTTCATCATAGGTTAGGCTTCAGCATTAATTTGCGGGATATAATAGTTATTATTGCGTGCGTAGTTATAAGAACTTGGATCCAGATTGCATATTTGTGTTTAATGTGGTTGAACTGAACGCAATGTCCTTTACTTTTCAATTATGTAAGTTGTGGTATAACGATAACTATGTATATTCTCGTTCTAAAAAATAGGTAGTGTACACATAATCGCGTGTTTGGGGCAACGCGCGATCATTTATATATATAATACACTGTCAATAACACTACTTTGTCAGACTCTTGTACAGACTGCAAAAATGTATGGAATGTATCATCTCGTAAATATGTACGAAAACTTTATTTCGCTGACATAAACTCTACTGGCAATCTATCTCTGTCCATCTCTCGTCATCGTACTGGTTTTATGTCCAAATCGTTCACCGTCCAAGTGTCCCGCCTCTGGAACCGCCTTCCCCTCAAGATCAAGCAAGCACCGAACAAACTCGCTTTCAAAAAAAACCGGCCAAGTGCGAGTCGGACTCGCGCACCGAGGGTTCCGTACAAACACTTTCCATCCCTAAGTGGTTAAGTTAAGTTTGCACCTGTTATGTATAGCGCCCCATATAAATTAGGTGCAAAGTTAGGTATAAAAAAAACTACTTTCTAGATCTCGTTCAAAACAATTTTCGTTCGTAGTTTTTATAGTAATGTACATCATGTTTTTTTTAGATTTTTCATTTTCTTATTTTAGAAGTTAGAGGGGGGGGACCAACTTTTTTCCACTTTGGAAGCGTCTGTCACGCAAACTATTTGGTTTAGAAAAAAAAATATTTTAAAAACCTCGATATCATTTTTGAAGACCTATCCATAGAGACCCCACGTAAGTGTTTGATGAAAAAAAAATTTTTTGAGTTTCAGTTCTAAGTATGGGGAGCCCCCAATATTTATTATTATTTTTTTATTTTTGCATCAAAATCTTAATGCAGTTCACAGAATACATCTACCTACCAAGTTTCAACAGTGCTCTTATAGTTTCGGAAAAAATGGCTGTGACATACGGACTGAGACGGACAGACGGACAGACAGACGGACAGACAGACATGTCGAATCTATAAGGGTTCCGTTTTTTGCCATTTGGCTACGGAACCCTAAAAAGGTTTGCGTAACCTCTATCTACGCTAGCAGAGTTGTGAATTCTTAGCTAAGTATCTGTTTAGGATATTTAATCTGAATTTAATAATGTATATGTGTATTTATATTATATGAATATATATGTATTTATCTAAATATTTATTTATCAAAACTTGCTTGAGTTAGTTGCACCGCGCACAATTTATCTGCTTTGCCCAAATATGTTTACACTTGCCTGTATTGCCTGCAGGTCTAATAAATTTATTTCATGTAATTTTGTATGTGACAGCAAGTACGATTTTGCCGAAGACTCTTCGGCGACTGGAGCTGAGCAACACACACGCCACTCGGATATGCTCAGACTGGATCGAGAACAACGCACTCATGCATATAGACCTGAGCAACAATGAAATCGATAGCCTTATTGTAAGTAATGCTTACAAAAAGATACGACCCTCGAAAACTAACAACAGGTGAACAAAAACAACTTAAAAACTACCTCAAAATATTCAAATTTCATAACATGCTCAAATAGATTAAGACAGAGTAACATCAGGTTGTCACACCTGACGATTGTGGATATAGTGATGCCGTTATAAATCTATAAATATAGTGCGAATATGCGATGTACATTATACGGAATGATTTCATAATAGTTCATGCTAATTTTTATTCTGATGTATGAGGGTATATAATGCAATTATCTGCCAATATCTATATGTATAAAGTGATACCTAAATATAGGCTGAACTAGTAGGTGGCCTTCTATTTCTTATTAGCTCGTTTACGCGGAGAAAAAAAAATCATGGTTTAAAGAAGTAGAGTAAAAATATCTTTTAACTCTTTTAGGCAGCTATCCCAATTCCAAATATGCTAAAAATCTCTTCAGCAATACTGACGAATTTGATGTAAAAACATATTTTATTTTGTTTATTTACGATATTTTTGTAAATATAAAAATTTACAGCTTTATAATAAACTAGCGACCCGCCCCGGCTTCGCGCGGGTGCAATGCTGTATTATGAATGTATTATACATATAAATCTTACTCTTGAATCACTTCAGCCTCGTCCTGCCCAATGTTCTCAATAAAGATTACATTATAAGGTAGGTAGCACTTCAGACTATCAGGCAACCGTGCCTAGTGCTAATCAACAACATATGTCACGAAAAATTTGCATAATTAGCAGTAATAATAAGAACTCTGTGCTCAAGACGGCGGAAAGGACTATGGGTGAATATGAAATTTGCCATCATATCACTACTGGTGGAGGAATATCTCATCTATTAGACGGTTTAGACAGCAAACTACAGAATTATACTGAACACGATTTCTGTTTCGTCCTGATAGGGAGTGAAGACTTTTATCATACAAAGGACTACCACACAATGATCAGTGATCTCAGGACTAAAATTATGACTGTAACACACACTAATGTGATAATTTGCACTCCGACTTTCAAAATGGGGTTTAATTGTAATTTATTCAACAGACGAATTGACTTATTTAACAAATTATTATATGAGGATGTCTTATCTTATAAATACGCGTATCTTATAGATTCATGTAAAAACCTGCAATACTCATATGGAATGTTTTGGAGAAAGAGCGGAAATATAAATAATAAAGCACTATCTATAATCTTTCAGGAAATAAAAAATTGCGTGCAAATCATTAGTATTAATGATATAAATCCATCTCAGGGTAGTAACTCATTAGAAAACCGCATGAAAACTTCAAAACATTCCAATGAACAGTCTTTTTTAGATCGGAGTTGTCTGGGTCGAAAGACGCCGTGAGTACGGTACATGGGGATAAGTTATGTATTTTTTATCAAAATTTATGTGGTATCAGTAATAAAAAAGACGAACTTGAAATTTACTTGCAAAAATTTCCGTATACAAATAAATATATATGTGTTTGTGAGCATTTCCTCAACGCGATTTCTGCACCCATTTTTAGCTTGGCAGAGTATAAACTTGCGGTTGTCAATACAAGGTCAAAAAAGAAAAGAGGAGGCTCTTTAATCTTAGCTCGTAACGCTTGTAAATTCGAAGAGCTTGTATTCTGTAAGAAGTTGTACTTGGAGGAATGTTTCGAGGTTTGTGGTGTGAGAGATTGCGACACAAATGTAAATATTGTGTGCTGCTATCGTAATCCTAAAGATGATAACTTTGATCAATTTATACATCGTCTTGAGCAGTCTCTGGAGCACTTTTTCAGCAAAAAATGTGTTTTTGTCGGTGATTTCAATATCAATCTGTTGAGGGGGGATAAAAAAACTGCCGATTTCCTGTCGTTGCTAACACGCTACAACTATAGACATCTTATCTCAGCTGCTACTTTCATACGAAATGAGACACAGTCTTGCTTGGATAATGTCTTAACTAATTTACCACACGAATGCGTGGTGGCTCCTGTTATCGACCAAAACGGCTTGGCGGATGGGCATGCGGGCATACACTGCACCTTTGTTGTTGATAAAACTGGCAAATCGAGTAACGATATTCCGTTATATAAAGAGGTCAGAAAGTTTACTAGCGCTGAAAAACTGTATTTTCGAGAAAAAATGTTTAGTGAACATTGGATAAACATTGGTTTAAATACTTTCATACAGAAATTTAACAAAATTTTCAAACAAAGCTTCAAAAAAAAGAAATTAAAATTAGTGCAGAAAAGCGCTAAAATGAAGTGGGTAACAAAGGGAATAAGAGTCTCAAGTAATATGAAGCGAATCCTTACCACAAACAAAACTTCTGTTTCTGATTCAATTATAAGCTACAGAAAAAAATATGTCACCATTTTTAATCGTGTAGTTAGAATGGCCAAGAAAATGGCAACTCAGGCTCAGATTGACAGAGCCAAGGACTCTTCGAAGGCAATATGGAGCATCGTGAACAAACATCGCAACAAGAGTTGCGTCGCAACATCTATAAACAATTTATCGCTGAAATTAGATACTGAAAATGGAACTTCTGAAACAGTTAGTGACCCTAAAAAAGTTTGTAACATATTTTTAGAAAAATTCACTCATTCTGACGGGCCCTTAACTCTTATATCCAAGCCATTACACTTCTGCAGGCAAACACTACTAGAGTCCTAGACGATATGACGTTCGAGCCCGTGAACCCGGTGCAGGTTCGTTTTTTAGTAAATAAACTCAAACCTAAGTCATCTAGTGGATATGATGAGATTCCCATTGCAATCATAAAAGAGAATATAGACATACTTGCGGAACCACTAACCTATCTTTTTAATGAATGTTTTGATACAGGTATATTCCCAGACCAATTCAAAATAGCCAAAGTTCTCCCAATTCATAAAAAAGGGTCTAAATTGGATCCTACTAATTACAGACCCATCTCTCTACTGCCTACTCTGTCCAAATTATTGGAACGTCTAATAAAGGATAGACTTATGAAACACCTCCACTTTAACAATGTTTTAAACACTAGACAGTATGGGTATCAAAAGAGTAGGGGTACTAACACAGATCACCTCCACTAGATAGCTAATGTTGATAGTAATATTCGCGACTCAGTTCACCGCGCGGCGAGGAACGACGGGGAGAGCGGGTGGGCGTTACCTGCGTCATGATTGGCCGATTCCTAAAGCGCACGTGATCATAGTGATGCGACACATTCATTAGAAGTGTCTAAACCGGTATTAAATATTATTGCTTGTACACAGTTGTACTAAATAGGAGATATTAATTATAAAAAATATTTAAGGTAAACAAACAAAGTTATAGCAGATTACGGATATGTAACTAAAGGCATTAAATAATTTCATATAATATAAAGTTGATAATATTCAAATACAAATACTCTTTATTGCACACCTCAAGGAATACCTATACAACACATCATGACATGAGATACATTAAAATAACAGGCAGAGGTAAACAACAGGTGGCCTTATCGCTAAATAGAGCTTCCAGACCACCTTTAGGTAGCGGAGTAGTTGAAAATATACTTCTAGAAATTACCTGGTAATTTATTATTATAATTATTTTGAGGGTTAATTAATAAAAATGCTTTTCGTTTCGACCGACTTCAAAAAAAGGAGGACCTGTAAGTATGTATGTATGTTTGTCCGCGATTATCTGGCGTTTGGCTGAACCGATTTTCAGAAGAGTAATTATTACACTTAGGAGAAGGTTTTGGAATTTAAACCGACTTAATAAAAGAGAGGTTCTCATAGGTATACGTATGTTTTCCGAGACTGTAAAATTATAATAATTATTATAATTATATAAAAAAATAGAAAAATGCAAAATACCATACTTAACACATTCTCTGCTGTTAACGCACTCCACATTAGTACAATTTCATTCGTTGGTACATGATTCTACAGTGAATGGTTTAAGAAAAATAATAATACAATACAATACAACAATACTTTATTACATACCGATAAAAGTTTACAAAAGGAAACAAGACACATACAATTAAAAAATGTATCTGCTAAGATTATTCGAGTCTTCGACAAAAATATCTAGAAAGCCCCATGCTACTTATGCTACTCAGTACAAACGACTTTTTTTTAACAAGGAGGTTAGACTACTTTTATGGCTTTGTAATGGTCAGGTTTCACCGGAAGATCAGCACTGGCTTTCGAGCTAGTATTATGCTGAGGTTTGAGTCCCACCCCACTTCCTCCAAGTCCATCATCAGGTCCATATTGTGATACTGGATTTAATTGCTCGCTAAGAGGAATCGAGAAACCGAAACAGCATAACTCTTTGTCAAACCAACTCCGAGATCCGTCGCACTTCCTCCAACTCCATGATCAGCTCCATCTTGTGACACTGGTTCTAATTGCTCGCTAAGAGAAATCGAAAAACTGAAGCAGCATAACTCTATGTCAAACCAACTCCGAGATTCGTCGCACTTTCTCCAAGTCCATCATCAGGTCCATATTGTGATACTGGATCTAATTGCTCGCTAAGAGGAATCGAAAAACCCAAACAGCAAAATTCTATGTCAAACCAACTCCGAGATCCGTCGCACTTCCGTCAAGTCCATCATCAGGTCCATCTTGTGATACTGGATCTAATTGATCGCTAAAAGGAATAAAAAAACCGAAACAGCATAACTCTATGTCAAATCAACTCCGAGATCCGTCGCACTTCCTCCAACTTCATCATCAGGTCCATCTTGTGACACTGGTTCTAATTGCTCGCTAAGAGGAATCGAAAAACTGAAGCAGCAAAAGTCTATGTCAAACCAACTCCGAGATCCGTCGCACTTCCTCCAAGTCCATCATCAGGTCCATCTTGTGTCACCGGTTCTAACGTCTTGCTGCTAAAAGGACTTGAAAACTCCAAACAACATGATATCTCTACAAAAACAAAATAATATGTACGTGCATATACCGATTTAATTACAAATTTTAAGAAATAAATCAATACATAATATTTACTCAAACTAAAAACATCTACAAACTAAATAAAACTACCGAATTACTACTCTAAATTACTATAATACAACAATAAAAATAAATATTAATACTTTATTTATAAAATACGCTTCAGCCAAAAGTCGATTTGGTATTGTCTGCAGTACATCACTAACGATACACGTGCTTTCGTAAGAACCGGTAGAAAAGGATAGCTCAATTGCATTTTTTACTTGATCAAAAGGGACAGATATGCTTCACTGCTTCCGAGCGACGTTCGTTAGTTCCAAGTGACCAGTATAAAGAGAGCTCCGGTCTCCGTGGCTAGGAAACAAAAATTTTGTTTTATACAGTAAAATTTACTCACCTATGGAATGTTATACCATCTTTATCATAGCTTGAAGTCCTAGAAGTCTTCCCACGCCACTTAACGCTACAATTTACCATTTTTCGTTGATATTTGATATTATTTTTCGTTGCCGTACGCACGGGTCGAAAACATGGACGCAACTAAACGGTGGCGCCCGTGTTGATACTTTTATAAGATCGCAGTACCATACCGTTGGTGCGCGCGGGTCGCCTTACATGCTCCGTCTAGTGGGGGTTGTCTGTGGGGTACTAACGAGGCCATAACTAGATTGATTGAGGATGTTGTTGAGCAAGTGAATGCAAAAAAAAAGGTGGCAGGTTTATTCCTGGATCTTAGCTCTGCATTCGATATGGTAGACCATAGTATCCTTATTGCCAAACTGGAACACTACGGAATCAGAGGCAGGATGTTAGCACTTTTACGGTCTTACCTAACAAATAGGCAACAATTTGTAGAAATAAAATGTATACAGAATAACAATGAAAATGTGATCAGCTCTAGATTATCCAAAGTTACGAGAGGTGTTCCACAGGGGTCTACGTTGGGTCCAATCTGTTATGTTGGCAAAATGAGTTGTCATCCAATCATCTCATACTACTTAATCTATGTTTTGTATCTGTGGCTCTCTCTTGAAAAATATGGCGTCATGTAGAAAGCGTAAAAATAATGTATGTGATAATAACTAAAACTAGAAATAAAGAAAAGACAAGTAAGTGCTGTTTTAATCAAGTAAAAGGAACATCAAACCCTTCACCCTACAATAGGGTTATGGGCCAAGCGCGATCAGCGTGTTATCTACATAATAACAAGCAAAGAAGAAATCCCGCAACATGTCGGCACAAGAAAGGTTCAACAGCGTGCGCCCGTTTGACGGTGAAAATTTTTCAACTTGGTTATTCAGGATAAAAAGTATTCTTAAAGAGTGTAATTGCATCGAAGCGGTAACTGATGCGAAGTTCGCCGAAAAAAGTGACAAGGCGAAATGTGAGGCTAAGGCACAAAACATTATCGTGTCCAGCGTCGCCGATAGCCACTTAGAATACATCAAAAATGAAGAATCAGCTTATAAGATGATATGCAGGCTACAGGAAAGCTTCATGAATAAAGGGATTAGAAGTAGAATGTTTTTATTACGCAGATTAAATGAGATTAGATATGATGAGAAAAGAAAACTATCGATGCACTTCGCAGACATGGAGAAAATATTTTCTCAGCTTAAGGATGCAGGTACCAGTTTGTCAGATGAAGAGAAAATTAATTACATATTATTGTCAATGCCAAAATCATATAGCAATGTTGTGACTGCGCTAGAAACTTTACCAGATTTAAAACTTGATTTCACCAAAGACCGTCTTCTCGGAGAGGAGGAAACGAGAATGAGAGGTATAAAGCCGGAACACTACGGAAGTGCATTTCAATGTTTCACATGTGGAAAACCAGGACACAAGAAATATCAATGCCGGTCAAACAGAGGACGAGGATACACAGGATATGACAGTCAAGGACATGGAAATCGAGGACATGGATTTACAGGACATGGATTTACAGGACATGGATATACAGGACATGGATATACAGGACAAGGATATACAGGATTTCATCAACAAGGACGAGGAGGTTATGGATTTACAGGGTTTGACCAACAAGGACGAGGCGGAAGGTATAATTGGACAGGACAATCTTCACGTGGCAGAGGCGGTGCTCGAGGAGGCCGCGGTCTGCGCAGCCCTCCACAAGGACGAGGTGGTGCCTTCGTGACAGCTGATGCGTCAAGTGAGTGTGATTATCAAAATAATGCCTTCATATGCGATAGTAATGAGAATGACTCTATAAATTCAACATGGTATATAGATTCAGGTTGTTCAGACCATTTAACAAATAATATAAATATGTTCCAAAACTACATAGAATTAAGAGAACCTAGATTGATATCTGCTGCAAAAAATGGTGTGACTTTAAAAGCAATAGGTATTGGTAATATAGAAGCAGTAACTTATGTAAATGATTGTATCAAACGTCACACAATTAAGAATGTGTTATATGTACCAGATTTGAGAAAGAATTTGTTATCAGTATCCAAAATAGAAAGCGCAGGTTATGATGTAATATTTTCTAATGGACATGTTGAAATATATAACCCAAGTAAAGATTTAATTATTGTTGGTTTTCCAGAAGGTTCATTGTACTCAGTAAAAATGGAAATTAATGGTTCACATTGCAATTATTCAAACAATAAAAACAATGAAATGGTTGATCTATGGCATAGGCGCTTAGGGCATTTGTCTATGGGTAACTTAAACTTGCTAATAAAAAATGACATGGTACTCGGACTGACAGACATTAAAAATATGAAAGTAGAGAACAGTTTATGTGAGACTTGTGTGTTAGGTAAGATAAATAGACTCCCTTTTAATAAGACTGGACAAAGAGCGACTCGACCCCTGGAAGTGGTACATAGTGATGTATGTGGTCCAATCTCTCCTGTGACATGGGACAATAAAAATTATTTTGTGACATTTATAGATGACTACACACATTTTGTTATGGTATACATGATTAAACATAAATCAGAAGTATTTGAAAAATTTCAGGAATATTACCATTATGCTACAAAACATTTTAATACCAATTTGTTGATGCTCAAGTGTGACAATGGAGGAGAGTATATAGGTAGCGACATGAAAAAGTTTTGTATAGAGCATGGTATAAGGATACATTATACAGTTGCATATAATCCGGAAATGAACGGTGTAGCAGAGAGGATGAACAGAACTTTGACAGAAAAAGCAAGAACTTTATTGATTGATTCTAAAATTGACAAAAGGCTGTGGGGTGAAGCAATTTTATTTTCAGCTTATGTAACAAATAGAAGTCCAACATCATTAAAAGACAGAACTCCTAGTGAACTGTGGGAAGGAAGAAAACCGAACGTGACAAATTTGAGAGTATTTGGCAGTATAGCGTACAACCATATACCAAGAGAAAGAAGAAACAAGCTAGACCCAAAAGGTAAGAAGTTGATTATGGTAGGATATAGTTTGAGTGGTTATAAGTTATGGGATGAAGAGAATGGTCAGATTGTTATTGGAAGAAATGTGATATTTGATGAAAATGTGAACGGGAAAGGATATGTGAAAATACCTATAAATAATGAAGAATATGAGGAAGACGCTACAAGGGATATAATGGAAATTAATGAAGGACGAGAAAGGGATAGTACGGACATGACACCAAGAAAGGAGACAGAAAGACAGAGTATTTTTAATAACGGGACAGATATTCGGAATAGACAGATGAGAGGTGATAATAAAGAGGAAGAGATATCGAATCAAGTGAATGATCAAGATGAAGGTTTAAGAAGTAAAAGAGAAAGGAAAGTACCGGAGTGGCAAAAGGATTATATATTGGATTTTCAGGATTGTGAAGATGAAGCGTTATATGCTCTATTGACAGGAGATAGCGATGAGGTGCCTGTACACTATAATGAGTTAAAGTATAGAGAGGACAAAGAGTTATGGTTGAAAGCAATAAAGGAAGAAATACAAGTGTTAGAGGAAAGTGATACATGGGAAAAAGTAAGGAGGACAGAGGATTTGAAGTTGATAGATACGAGATGGGTATTTGCTAAAAAGGAAGGAAAGAATAATGAAAATATATACAAGGCAAGATTAGTAGTACGAGGTTACCAACAGAAGGAGGAATTTGATAATGTTTACTCACCTGTATTGAAAATGCAAACTCTTCGGATATTATTATCAGTTGCAGCACAAAAGAAATATCATGTACATCAGATGGATGTCAAGGGTGCTTTCTTGTATGGAAGAATAGATGAAGATGTGTATTTAAAACCACCCACCGGATATGACATGGATGAGAGGTATGTTCTAAAACTCAAGAAATCTCTATATGGACTCAAGAAATCACCTAAATACTGGTATGAGCGTTTTAATGAGGTAATGACTGAATATGGACTTGACAGATCTGAACATGACTATTGTTTATACATGGGGAATGACATATACATACTGTTATTTGTGGATGACTTGTTAATACTGGGAAATAACTTAACTAAAATTAATGATGTAAAACAATTTCTATCTGCGCACTTTAGAATGAAAGACTTAGGATCAGAAAATTTAACTTACTTAGGAATCTCCATTAAAAAGAAAGAAAACTGCATAACCATAGACCAATCAAAGTATTTGTTCAGAATATTAAAGAAATATAAAATGGAAAATTGTAAAGGCAATGACTCACCAATGGATGTTAACTTTAAATTTGAAGACGACTTTATCACTGACTATTCTTATGAAAAGCAATGTCGATCATTAATTGGCTCCCTCATGTATGCTACTGTTGGGACTAGGCCTGACTTGGCATATAGTGTGTATTATTTAGGTAGATTTCAATCAAAACCTAGCGAAGAACTCTGGAAAGCTCTCAAAAGAATCTTAAGATACGTAAAGCAAACTGTTAACTATTCATTTGTATATAAATGTGAAAATAATAATAATTTACCTGTAATTGGTTATTCAGATTCAGACTGGGCAAGAGATGTTGATAGAAAATCTACTAGTGGGTTTCTATTTAAAATGTTTGGAAATACTGTAATTTGGAAATCTAAAAAACAATCTGTAGTGGCTCTCAGTAGTACTGAAGCTGAATATGTATCTCTCTGTGAAGCGACAATGGAAGCCTGCTGGATTTTAAAACTTTGTAAAGACATAAATGTATTGATTAACAGTGTAACAATATTTGAAGATAACCAAAGCACAATTAAATCTGTAAAAACATTTGACCAGAAAAGGCTTAAACATATGGAAATTAAATATAATTTTATCAAGCAGAAAGTTAATGATGGTGTTGTGGATGTAAAATATATAAATACTAAAGAGCAATTGGCTGACATTTTAACTAAACCACTGAGTGGCAAAGTATTTAAATATTTTACACACGGAATAGGTCTAATAAATAAAACATAATGTTAAACTATTATTGTTTAATTTTTGTACTTGCTATGAGTATGTTGTAAGTAAATACGTTTATTGTTTTTCAAAATATTTGTTTATAATTTCCAAGTTAGTTTGTTATACAGCGCCATCTAGTGTTCAGTAGATGTACTAATTTAGTTCCACTTTTGCCGTAAGATGTCATTAGTAATTCTGTTTAACTTTGTTATTTTTATAATGTTTAGTGTGTGATGATGATGAGTATGTGATGATTGAGGGAGGGTGTTATGTTGGCAAAATGAGTTGTCATCCAATCATCTCATACTACTTAATCTATGTTTTGTATCTGTGGCTCTCTCTTGAAAAATATGGCGTCATGTAGAAAGCGTAAAAATAATGTATGTGATAATAACTAAAACTAGAAATAAAGAAAAGACAAGTAAGTGCTGTTTTAATCAAGTAAAAGGAACATCAAACCCTTCACCCTACAATACAATCTTCTTCATCATCTTTACCAATGACTTAATTAATTTCATATATAACTCTCTTCTTGACACTCGTCTGGTACTTTTTGCAGACGACACGAACGCCATTATATCTGGAGATAATATCACTCAGTTGAATGAAAGAGTTAACGATGCTCTAATAGCTTTTAATACTTGGTTCGATTCAAATGAACTGAAATTGAACTGCAATAAAACTAAGGTCATGCTCTTCAAAACCACGGCCAACAACAAAGATTTTCTACAGATGAATACAGGGGATGAAACGATCCACCAGGTGGATTCAGTTAAATGTCTTGGAGTTATTATCGATTCTAGCTTGACCTGGAAAGAAGAACTGTCAGCTATCGTAAAATCGGTCAGTTCCGCCAGCTATGCAATTAGAAGCCTTAGGGATGAGGCTAAACTATCCCAATTAAAAATAGTATATTTTGCCTTGGTAGAATCTAGAATTAGATATAGTATAAAATTCTGGGGAAATAGTCATCAATACAATGTCAAGGCGGCTTTTACAGCTCAGAAGAGGGCCATTAGGATTATGGCCAGAATACCTCAACAAACGTCATGCAGGGGTTTCTTCTTAGACTTCCTTTTACTCACTGTGCCCAGTCTATATCGAGGGCTGACTGGTCAAACCCGATAAGTCGAAAAAATCTTGAATTTAAAGTAATTAACTATTCATACCTAACTTTACATGTTCTTTCTAGTGGTGAAAACAGAAATCGTGATTTGTGCTTGTATAAACCTTTTTGGTTATGCCGTTACCCACTAAGTGCCTGATTTATTTTCTATGTGTTTTGGAATAACCATATAAGTAGCAATAAAGGTGACTTTTTTTTTACATAATCAAGCAAAAACTCTTTATCTTTACGTAAAGGCCTTTACCGTTAATATAATAAGCTCACATCGAATTTGATATATTTCGGTAAAAACAGTTATTTTTAGTAAACGGGTTTTAAAACATACATTATTCTAAATATAATGTTTTTTTTTCATAGTAAAGACATTTATCAATAAGTATATGATTTCACCTTAAGAAAATATAAAACTTTTCACAGTCAAAACGAATTATAAGATTTTACTTCAAAAAACAAGCAACACTGTAGCAAAAAACCTTTAGGGGAAGAACCAAATAAGTAGTACTTGTAGTACTTGACCACAGAACGATAATCTCCGCGTGGTGTCGTCGCTGTCGCTAGACTCGCTGGTTCGGTTTGACAATCGTGCGCAGCGCTTTGTCGCGTTCGAAAGAATTATCGAAAAATACGTTAAAGTTGGTTAATTACGATAGTGTAAGATTGTGAGAGTGAAAAACAGTACAATGAACCGATCTAGGATGTTGGTGAACTTAGCTCGCCATGAGAATCCGGAATCAGGTGAGTCGGAGTTACATACTTTGTTATCATCTTGATTATTATAACCTAAATTTTATTTAACAGAAAATAGGCGTCTTTGCCCTAAGGTTGACTGGTAGAGAATGCCTCATAGCATTATGTCCGCCTTTTGTACGTTAAGTTTTTCTTTCGTGCAAGAAAGTTTAAATAATGATAGTATTTAAAGTTTTTAGAAGTAAAACCCGATAAGTGTTGTTATTTTGTTTAGCCGATCATAATAAATTGACTTATTGTTGGATATTTTAAAGGTACAGTTAGGAATGATTCTGAGAAGGCAGATACCGACAAAACTTCACATTTGGGACAAGAACTAAGTAAGTATTTATAGTCTAGATAGAAGAAAAACCTAATATTAAAATATAGAAAAATCGCTTATTGTATTAGGTAAAACCCTATAAATCTCTTTAGCCTCCCAAAACGTGCACCTAATGGGTTTTATATCTATATTAAATACGTATTTTTTTGGTTTTCATTTCAGGGTCATCACGGTTAAGTAGACATAACACTGACCGCAACTCTTCGGATTTGGATGAAATTCAAATGGAGATCGTTACAGAGATGGAGAATGTCATTGATAAGAGCGCGGTATTCTCTTCAGGTAAGTTTTATTTCATTACTTATTCTTAAGCTTTCTGGTGTCTTATTAAAATAAATAAAAAATATGATGACTTTCTACATTGTCTTTATGGTTTAATTTTAGGTCAGGTTTCAAGTAATCAAGCGATATCCCTTGACATGGAGACTTTTAGAGAGTTAGACGATGATGAGAACTTGTTTGGGAGTGACTATTCCAATTTAGACCCAGAGTATACGGACCCCAATGATAAAACCAAGGCTGAGCGAAACGGAAGTGACAGTGGCTCGGGATCGTCTTCCGATTTAGATAACTCAGACACTGAACATACTAATTCAAATATAGAAATGGTAACCCTTATTCTAGAAGACGTTTTGCAAAGAGTGTGGCTGTCAGTCAAACCTTCAAAACGCCACAGGAAAGCCAATCCTGTCGAGTGGAAAAAAATATAAACAAAAAGAGTAAACTCGACGGACTTACTTATACTTCAAGGGGTAAATTACAGCCTTCAAAAATAATTAAGCCTGTCGATTGTGGAAACTGTAAATTTAATTGCTTGCTGTTTGAGTTTTTTTTCTGAAGACGAGAGGCACAAGCTGTGTAGACATTTTTACAGGTTGTATTTCAAAAATAAGAAGAATTATATCCTGTCATGTATATTACGGTTCAAGAAATAAAAACAAGAAAAGTGCAAAGGTCGACAGGGAAGAAAGAACGATCATTTAGCAAAAAATGTTACTTTGCTAAGAAATCTGAAAAGATTCAAGTTTGCCAAAAGTTTTTTACCTTCACGTTGTGCATTTCCGTGGATGTGATTAGCGATGCGATTGCAAAATCTGACGGTCTCGGCATATACAACTCGAAAGATCAGAGAGGTAAAAAGGCACCTCCAAATAAGACGAAAGAGGATGATGTGCAATTTGTTCGGGAACACATTGAGTCGTTCCCGTTGATAGAATCACATTATTGCCGCAAAGATAGTAAGAAAAAATATTTACCTGCTGATTTAAAGTCTGTTACTAATATGTACAGACTATACATGGAAAAATGCGATGAGTTGCAGCGGACCTTATCGGAGTTTAAGTACCGCTCGTTTTTTTGCGAAGAATACAATATGAGTTTTTTCAAACCGAAAAAAGACTTGCGTGGCGTATGCTGTAAATATGACAAGGCTGAGGGTGACGCAAAAGCTGCTTTAGAACTCGAATATCAGGATCACATAAATAGGAAAAATGTTATCTAGTAGCTACTTATCAGAATGTCTTCCCACTAATATGACACAACTAACATTTTTTTCTGACACCTGCGGAAGGCAAAATCGGAACAGAAACATTGCAGCTCTTTTTTTATGGACCGTACAAAATCATGCACATCTAGACACGATCGAGCAAAAGTTTTTAGAAAGCGGATATACGCACATGGAAGTTGATTCCATGCATGCGGCCATAGAGAATGCGGCTAAAAACACTTCGTGAAATAGCGTATCAGATTGGAGACATATATTCAAACAAGCTAGAAGAAAACAGACCAAACAGGTTAATTTAGGAGAAAGAAAACGTAAATACGTAATAGAGAACTACAAAATAAAAGAATTTAAATACAATGAAATGAAAGACCTTACTAAACTGGCAGATGCTTTGCTGAAGTCAAAAATTAAGGACAATAACAATGAACAAATAAGGTGGTTAAAAATTAAAAGGATTAAATATGTTAAAGGGGAAAAGTACAAGATCTTCTTTAATTATGACTTGTCCGAAGATTTCCTATTCATGGACCTCTCGCCATCGAACACGACAACCAATACTCCAAAAACGCGAAAACTTTCACAATCTAATCTACCTTCTAATTGCACAAAAGGAATACCCAGCAGAAATAGAATCGTTATACGACAGCCCTTTGCCGATTAGTATTGCTAAGAAAAAAGATTTGGAGAAAATGTACAAAAAGGTATAATACCCGAAGAATTTCACCCGTGGATTCATGGATTGAAAACTGTTATAATGTAGAACCAACTTATTGTGATAGTTGCGATTCGGATTAATTTTAATGCTACTTTTAAGTTACAAAATGTTGACATAATTACTAATAAAACCAAATAATTCCCTAATGTTTAAAATTATTTGTAGGAAAAACCCCATAAGTCTCTCCCGGATGAAATTGAAACTGAAATAATTCAGAAGAAGAACCATTCAGGTATGCTTATTAGTAATAAAATTGTAGTGCGATAACTATTGTATTCGTTTAACAAACTTCCATATGATGACAATCTAAGAAAACGCATCTGTGGGTCTTTAAACTTTCAACTTCAATTTTCTCGAAACTTACTTTTCGATACTTATTGGGTTTGACCGCTCAGCCCTCGATATATTCTTGTAGTTCTCAGTGACTTAATTAAGAATATATCAGACTTTGAAACGACTGAAGAGAGAAAACGGCGCTTGGAAACTAGGAGAAAGGATCTGCCACTATCCACCCTTGCAAGGCTTAATGTAGTGAAACATTCGGCAGGCTACCAGGGAATTATTCTCTTTAACAAATTGCCCGTTGAAATGAAGTTGATCTCAAGCAGTAACATGTTTAAAAATAAGCTCAAAGCTTTTTTGCTGAAGGGGTGCTTTTATTCTATTGAAGAATTTTGTAATGCCATTAATTCAGGATTTTAATAATTATTAAGGGACCAGATTTTTAATGTTATGAACGTATGACTTAGAATTAGATTGACATTTAATTAATTGTTAGTAATTTTAGTAATTTCGACGTAGATATAGGTAAATAATTTTTGTTGTTATTATGTCGATTTTAATTTTAATTTAATTTAATATGGTATTGTCAATTTATCACATTCAAACACAATGTATATTGTTTTTTTTGAATAAATAACTATGAACTATGAACTATTGGATTTAGTGGTTCCTGCCCAAGGTTTTTTATTTATACTTCAGGATTCTGCCCAACGTTCTCAATCAATCACATCACATATTCAAATTTGGCGCCTAAAAACAAAAAATTTCATGATTTGTGGTTTTATTTGCTTGTTTCTGATTTGTAAGAGTATTGGCCATTACTTGGTCAATGCCTTGCATCGAAGTTCCTTGAACTCCACGATCAGTGTCACGCCAAGCGTCCAGGATGTCGCATCTTCGCTAAAGAGGTAAGTTGGATCCATACTTATCTTAGTAATCGTGCATGT